>CM050516.1:36043141-37243141 GCA_027563665.1 Antrozous pallidus | reverse complement strand
AACGGAATAAATTACTTCTAAATAAAAATACAAAGCAAAACATTTGAAATCATACTGTATAGAAAGCCCAAAATGGGTTCTGATAGTTACCAAACAATAAATATTCCTTTTATTTCAATAAATAACCACAATGAAGAGGGAAAAAAAGATCATCATGGAAAAGGTTATCAAGAGATATATATTCTAGACATTATGAAAACCAAAATGTCACAATCTCAGACATAGTCACAGTTTTATTCAGCACAATGAAATATAATAAAAATTTAGAGAAACCAAACCAAAGGGTGAGGAACAACAAAAATATGTACTTTCACAAAATAAAATAAGCAGGCTATTCATTTCTGCATTTTAGTTGTATTTGGTCTTTCACGTATAAACTGTTAAATGAACTGATTTCTGTAATAAAAATACTTTAATTCTTTTGGAAAATGAATGAAACTTTACAACAATGTCAGAGGTAACATACAAGCTCTTATAAAGAATTACAGCAAGCTTTCCCATCCCTTCCTGCCCATCTCCCTTGGTTAACCTGAACATATGAATCTTGTAGATATCAGAATATGGTTAACGCTAATTACCAGTGCCCCTCAGGAATCCTGCTTTTAAATTGCATCCTATCTATTCCTTGGCCTTTCGGAAGGAGGGAAGCCAGAGTACAACTCTCCCTCCTAGTCTTCTGTAAAGAACAGTGCTGCAGCACACTGTCATCTCTGCACTAAATGATCAGCACCATGCTGTTGAAAACCCTGTCCAACCCACCAGCAGGACACATATGCACTATGAAATATGATCCATCCTTAGGGAGTTATCGAGGAAGAAAAAGCAAAAAGGGAGAGGGAAGCCTTCATCATCAACCAAGGTGATGTAAGCTTCTATAATTAGAATCAGTGAAACTGAAGGAACAATAAAAAGCATCACCATGCTCTATTTTCCCCAACACTGTGCGGTTGTATCAAGCATTTTTCGTTCACTCACACACACACATAAAAACAAGAATACACTATGCATATATAGTAATCAGTCATGCTACATACTATGTGCAAACCTAAAGTGTTAACATAGTGTATGATTTTCTTCAATAAATAAAAGCTGCTCAATAATTAAGACAGAGCTATACATAAATATGACTGGGAAAAGAAATCTCAATTTTAAAAAATTAAACAACTAATAACACTGTTTGTATTTGTAAATTCTAGATTCCATTTTCTAATACTATGAAAGCCAAATGCTGAACATAGCTTATTAAACAGATAACGAATCAAATTAAAAGGCAATAACAATCAGCATTAATTTGTTTGCTATGTCTGAGTTGTTATTCCCCTTATAACTAGAATGCTCTTGCAAATCATTATCTTTGACCCCTGATATACATTAGTATCAGAGTTGCTGTAAACAATCTCCAAAAGCTTTCTTTAGCAATTATTGTGTAAAGTATTTCAAGTATGATAAAAAATCTTCCTAATTCTGGTTCCCTGGGCACATCCATATGAATCAGTGTCACCTTTAAGGGATAACTGACCCAAACAACCATAGAGCACATCCTGCCCTTCTGCTCCTAACACTCCTAAAATTCACACAGAGTAGATAAGACAATTTTAAATAACGACTACCTAGAAGTTAACAATACTTATGTAGAGTCTTAAGAATAATTTTCTTATTCTTAACACAGTAACTTCTATGAATCAATCCTAAGGGGGGGGGGGGGGAAGTCAGTCATACACAGATTTATTCCTACAAGTTGTTTGTAATAGAAGAAAAGTAGGAAGGTGCAAGAGAATATCTTGTTACACAAACACAATATAATACTAATATTAAAAATAATGTTTAGGGAAAAATTTAATTGTATGAGAAGCAGAAAGTCAGGATATATAATTAAATATTCAGCATTATGTAAATTAGGTAAAAGATCTGAATTAAACAGATACTATGTTTCAAAAAATCATTAGCAATGCTAGTTATCTCTGGTTTTAAGGATTACAGCAAATTTATTTCCTTCCTAATATTCTTCTATATGTTTTTACATTTCTACAGTGAGCATTCTACTTCACAATTTAAAAAAAATCTGCTATAGGCAGGCATTTGTTCTACTTAGTTTGATTATAATCTCATCCCTTTGCTTATTCTCTGTCCATCTGAATTAGGTACAAGAATCTCCTATCTACATTCTACGTATTTCCCAGAAGACAAACGAGAAGCAGAATTCTCCCAGGAGATGTTTAGACACACATAAATAAAAAATAAAAAAAGTACTCTTCTGTTGGAAGCACCATAATGAATGCACCTGTCGAAGCACTCTGGGTTTGTAAATATTAGTAGAGAGGAAGCTGAAGACTCTTAGAGCTGGGGCTCCAAATTTCTCAGTAGCTGTCTATCTAGTCAGCACTAACTGTCTTATATATGAGGTAAGATCAGCAAAGCCTTCTTTTAGAAGTGATAAAAGATTATTTATTCATTCATTCTTTCGTTCTACAATATTCACCAAACATTAAATAAAACTGAAAATAATCAAGATCTATCAAATTCACAAGTACAAAATAAAGTTCACCATGTTGACAGTTTCTTCATAACTTACACATGCCAAATTAGAAATTCTGATAATGGATACTAACAGGAGTGTTTATACCTCCTTCATTCTGACTTGAGTAACTGTTTAAATTATTTCTCATTGGTGCTCTGCTATGGTCTGAATTCAAAATTCGTATGTTAAGATCCTAATCTCCAAAGAGATGGTGGGACCTTTGGGAAGTGATTAAGTCATGAGGGCCCTGGGATTGGGATTAGTGACCTTATAAAAGAGACTCCAGAGAGCTCCCTAACCCGCTTTTGCCATGCAGAAAAGAAGTTGTCTAGATAAAATCCAACTTATTATCTAGTTTAATTCCCACACATGATTCAGGGACTAAGGGTCTTACATATTCCTTAAAATAGCAAGTTAGTGCTTGAGAAAGAACTTGTATCATCTGATTTCTAGCTTAATGTCTATTCTATCACCTTAAACAGGCTCTTATTAACCTACCCATATATTTTTTAAAATATATTTTATTGATTTTTTACAGAAAGGAAGGGAGAGGGAGAGAAAGTCAGAAACATCGATGAGAGAGAAACATCGATCAGCTGCCTCTTGCACACACCCCGCTGGGGATGTGCCCGCAGCCAAGGTACATCCCCTTGAGTAGAATCGAACCTGGGCCATTTCAGTCCTCAGGCCGATGCTCTATCCACTGAGCCAAATTGGTTTCGGCTAACCTACCCATATTAAGGGTTTTACTTCTCTGCAACTAGTTCCTTTGGAAGTCCAAATGGGTTGTCCTTAGATATATGTTGGGACACTGCTATGACTTGAAGATTTATATTCCATGAAAAGTCCCATGTGGAAAAACTGATTCCCAAGGTGATGGTATTAGGAGATGGGGGTCTTTGGAAGGCGATCAAGTCATTAGGAAGAAGCCTTCATAATTGGGATTAGTGCCCTTATAAAAGAAAACCCATAGCACTTGCTCCCTAGTCCCTTCCACCAAGTGAGAAGACAGGAAGAGGTCAGCAGTCTACAACCCAAAAGAGGGCCTTTATCAAGAACTCAGACATGTTGGAATCCTGATATTGAATTTCCAGCCTCCAGACTTGTGAGAAATTAATTTCTGTTGTTTATTAGTTCTTGAATTTTGTTATAGCAGTTTGAACAGACTAAGACATTCTTTAGGAGGAGATTTCAATAATCACGTTTGAAGCAAAGTCCTCTATTTTCCCCTGAGCAGGTTGGGGGGTAAAATTGTATTTCTTATTACAGGAATGGCTTGATTAATAAGACACATAGAATCCATGAAAGCAAATACATTTTGCTAAAAACTTTAAGATGTCACATCCATGGTCAAGTGAAATATCTAGCCATTATTCAGAGTACTAACATAAAGGTGGTTAAATGATCTGGTCCTAGTAATCAATTCTTAATTCAGCTAGACTGACAAATCTGTCTTAATCTCTCTAAATATGCTCTGAATCCAAACAAAACTTGGAGTACTGCAGGAGAGCAGGGAACATAAGGTGTAATCACAGAAGTAGCAAATTAGAAAGAGCTCCTTGCTACATTAGTAATATGTGAGCATAAAATGAAACAGTAGATTCTAGAGTGTCACACCATGCCTACTACCTTCCATAATATCCCAGAACAATAAACTAGAGCAGTAATTTTCAACCTTCTTATTTCGTGGAACACATAAACTAATTACTAAAATTCTGTGGCACACCAAAAAAAAAAAAAAAAGTATTTTTGTTGATTTGACAACAAAAAAGGGATATAACTCTGATTCATTCAGACTGAAAGGCTATTGTTTTTGTCATTTTTTAAAAATGAAGATTTGAAGGAAAAGAGGTCAGTGTCCCTAACTAAAAGATCAGGTATTACATGTTTTAAAAATTCTTGCAGCATACCTGCTTAATAACACTGAATTAGCCAGTTTGGCTCAGTAGATGGAGTGTTGGCCTGAGGATTGAAGGGTCCGGGTTCGATTCCAGTCAATTGCAGATGCTGAGATTCGGGGGCTCGATCCCCAGTAGGAGGCATGCAGGAGGCAGCCAATCAATGATTCTCTCTCATCATTGGTTGGTGTTTCTCCCCGCCCCCCCTTTTCTCTCTGAAAAAAATTTTTTTTTAAAAAAGGAAAAGAACATTGAATTCAAGGAAAGAAAATATTTAAAAAAGGGTGATCAAAAGGAGCCCTCTAAATTTAAAACCATGACTCATGATGCTGCCATGGAAATCCCTCTTTCTAGGTGTCCCTTTGGGAAGAGTTGTCAGGGGCTATGATGGAGAAAGAAAGATGGCCAATAGCTCATCCTGTGCCTGAGAATATAGAAACTATCACAGACAACAAGAAAAAGGTATGATTTAGTCTACTGAGAAAATTGGAATATAGTTAAGAGAAGATAGCAAGAACATCAAGTATCCATACTATTTATTATTCAAAAATAGAGAGGAAATAAAAATAAAAATATTACAACAGCCCCAAAATAGCCATTCACTGTGAATGCCCTCTTGAACCATAAATATACTAGAGGCCCGGTGCCTAAAATTTGTGCACAGAAGAGGGGGTCCCCTCAGCCCAGTCTGCACCCTCTCCAATCTGGGACCCCTTGGGGGATGTCCAACTGCCAATTTAGGCCCAATCCCTGGGTTGAACCTAAACTGGCAGTCAGACATCCCTCTCACAATCTTCGACTGCTGGCTCCTAATCACTCACCTGCCTGCCTGGTTGCCCCTAACTGCCTCTGCTTGCCAGCCTGATTGCCCCTAACTGCCCCCTTTGCTGGCCTGGTCACTCCTTCCTATCCCCCTCCCCTCGCTGGCTTGGTCACCCCCAACTGCACCCCCACCACCATCCTGGTCACCCCCAACTGCCCTCACTGCTGGCCTAGTTGCCCCTAACTGCCCCTCCTCTCCCATTGGCCTGGTCACCCCATGCAGCCACCTTGTTCAGCCGTTTAGTCATCCCTCACTCTAATCCCCCTGCCAGCCTGGTTGCCCCACGCAGCCTGCTTGTTCAGTCATTTGGTCAACCCTCACTAAGCCCCCTGCCAGCCTGGTTGTAGGCAGCAATCTTGTGAAGGTCAATTTGCATATTACCTTTTTATTATATAGAATGGGTAATATAATAGAGTTGTATCTTTTTGGTCACACTACATAGTAAGGTTGCACCTGGTAATGGTTAATTCTTGATACCAGAAATACTTATACACAAATATAGGCACCAGTTTTTAAAAAAAAGTCACTATGGGGCAAAAAGGATAGGTAATTACTACTACTATTTTTTTTGTAACACAATCAAAATCATACCATTTAAAAAAAAATCAGATGGACTAACGATATATTTTTTGGTGTGCTGCAAAATTTCAGTAGTTTGTGCATGTTGTAAGATGAAAAAGTTGAAAATCGCTGTCCTAGACTATTTCCACTTGCCTTAATTAACCATCCTAGTCACTGAGTATTGTTTCCAATAACCTTTTTGTTATTTCTAAATATCAAATATACTCTCCTCAAAGATAAAAGCTTTGAAAACACGGAGAAATTTGGACACGTTTAAATTTGTTGCAAGCTCAGACAGCAATACCCAAAAATGTTATTACTGTAATAGAAGCGCACTTTTAACATTAAAAAAAAAATTCACATTAAAATTATGGTTCTGCTCTAGTTAGTTTTGCTCAGTAGATAGAACATTGGCCTATGGACTAAAGGGTCCTGGGTTCAATTCCCGTCAAGGGCACATGCTTGGGTTGCGGGCTTAACCCCCAGTTGGAGGCATGCAGGAGGCAGCTGACCAGTGATTTTCTCACATCACTGATGTTTCTATCTCTTTCTCCTCACTTCTTTTCTGAAATCAATAAAAAAATTAAAAAATTAAATTATAGTTCTCATCTTTATGCAAATCAATGTATGACAAAACTATGTAAATATTTTATAAGATTAGGAGAAATCATCATTTTCAATCATTCTAAACATTCAGTTAGGAAATACATGCAAAATCCTTAATATTTACAAAACCTTTGATGTACAGTTTATTCTAATAAAAGAGTAACATGCAAATTGACCATACATCCAATTAAATCATGCCTACAAGCCAATCAGGAGCAAATAAACCCAACCAAGATGGCTGTGGCCACCGAGAACAGAAGGGAGGCTTGGGTTTCCCTGGCAATGGAGGAAGCCAAGCTTTCTACCTGCCACTGCCGGCCTAGACCTCCACTCAGTGCTACAAAGTTTCAATTATAGAATTTAAATAAATACAAAGAGAAATGGCTGTCGCCACAAAGCGAGCAGAAGGCTTGGCTCCACTCCAAGCTACAAAGATTCAATTGTAGAACATAAATTAATTCCAGATCCCAGGGCCTCTGCTTGGGTCACTAGGGGGCATGGCAAGCCTGCAAACCACCACAGACCCCTCTCCTAGGCTGCCCCATGCTCCAAGGGAACCCCCACCCTGATCTGGGACACTCTTCAGGGCAAACCAACTGGCTCCCACCCATGCACCAGGTCTCTATCTTACCTAACAAAAGAGTAATTTACAGATTGACCATCACTCCAGCACACAAGACGGCTGCCCCCATGTGGTCAAAGATCCTAACCCCATGTGGAGACAAGATGGCCACCACAAGATGGCCAGCAAGGGAGGGCAGTTGGGAGGTTCCAGGCCAGCAGGAAAGGACAGTTGGGAGGGACCAGGACTGCAAAGGAGGGTAGTTGGGGGCAATCAAGCCTGCAGGGGAGAGCAGTTATGGGTGAACAGGCTGGCAGAGGAGGAAAGTTGGGGGCAAACAGGCTGGCAGGGGAGCAATTAGACATCAATTAGGCTGACAGGGTAGTGGTTAGGGGGTGATCAGGCTGCAGGCAGAAGTGGTTAGGGGCAATCAGGGAGCCAGTAGTCATGGATTTTGAGAAGGATGTCCGACTGCCTGTTCAGGCCCAGTCCCGGGCAGTCGGACATCCCTTGAGGGTGAGTGATTGGAGAGGGTGCAGGCTGAGCTGAGGGACACCCCCCGCCTCCTGTGCATGAATTTCATGCACCGGGCCTCTAGTATACTAATAATTATGATAAAGAACACAATAATAACATAAGCTTCTGTACATCTTTAAGCATTTTGACCTTCAACACTCTAGCAAGAAAACGTTGATGATGGTTTGCAAGTGAGAAAAGAAATTGTCAAATTTCTACTGCTGTCTGAAAGAAGAAATGAATATTCCTGAGCTTTCTTTCTGAATTGCTGACAGAATAAAAAAAATAAAGAACTCTATAAGTAGCCATAAAATCAATTCTCTTATTAGGTGGTTAATTATTAAATGTTTAATTAACATTAAATAAGATTTTTTGTTAGACCACATCTTTACTCAGACCAACTACCAATATGTAGTAATTGACCAGATACATAGGTTTTATGTAACTGGTTAAATTAATTATAAGCAAATGAAAATCACGTAATACTGCCATTTCCTACATTATCTGAAATATATCATCTAGAAAAAAACACACACAAAACTATTACTTCAAGAAATACCACATGAAAGTAATATGACCAAAAATACTTCTCTAACTCATTCTCATAGTTAATGTTTAATCTAAATTTGAATCAACTTATTTCTTCCCCCACTTTCCATGAAATGTCAAATTCCTGATGGTACTTAGTAGGATGATTACCTAAAGTTTGCTATATAAGCCTTCACATGCACAAATGCCACTCTTTCTTTAAAATAATCAATAGACAGAATTCCAAGCAGTGTGCTATTGGTCTTTCTGGTCCACTCAGGAAACCAACATATTCAAGAGGACAACTTTCAGATATCCAAAAACTTGGGAAGAGAACACACTAAAGTTTAGACTAGAATAAGCAAGCAATTAAAAACACAAAAGCTATACAGTCCAACTCATATAATTAAACTAACAAAGTGGAAACAGATACATGGATACAGAGAATAGACTGATGATGTTCAGAGAGGAAGGGGTTGGGGGCTAGGTGAGAAGGGTGAAGGGATTAAACAAAGAAAAAAAAACAAAGACTAGTCGACACATAGACAGAGACAACAGTATGATGACTGCCAGAGAGAAGGGGGGTATTGGGGGAGGTAGAAGGTAAAGGAGAAAAAAATGGGGATGAGGTTCGACTGGGGGTGATAAATAATACAATATACAGATGATGTATTACAGAACTGTATACCTGAAGCTTGTATAATTCTATTAACCAACCGGAGGGCCGGTGCGCAAAATTCATGCACTTGGCGGGGGGAGGGGTTCAGCCTGGCCGGTGCCCTCTTGCAGTCCAGGAGCCCTTGGAGGATGGCTTAGGCCTGCTCTGCGTGGGGACATCTTTAGTGCTGCTGCTGCAAAAGTAGAGGCTTCCACCACTACTGCTGAACTTGCCAGCTGTGAGCCCGGCTTCTGGCTGAGTGATGCTACCCCCTATAGGAGTGCACTGACCACCAAGGTGCAGCTCCTGTGTTGAGCATGTGCCCCCTGGTGGTTAGTGCACATCATAGTGATCAGTCATTCCACTATATGGTCAATTTGCATATTAACCATTTATTATATAGGGTGCCACCCCACTAAATTCAATTAAAAAGCACCATTATATACTCTAATTCATACAAGGAGAACAAAATAGCATAAATTAGAGATACCTTAATTTAGCAATTCTAGTCCTTGAAATTTTTTCAAAAGAAACCAAGATATGGGCAAATATAACTACATACATTTAGCACCTTATTTTTCTAAAAGTATAGAAAAACTAGAGAAATTTAAATGACATAATATTGGAACTGAATAAATAAATTATGGCAATTATTATAATGGAGTGTAGAGCTCCTCTGAATCTGTGTGTTTGCGACATCATTAAGATGGTTACATAAATGGATTGTGAGATTAATCAAGTTTTAATTTAGGCACATTTAAAACTGACACATATAACTTGTGTAGTAAGGCAAAACTTTAAGTGTTAGCTTAAATTAATTAGTGATGGATTCATGGAGAAAAACATGGCGGCGGAATAGACAGACGTGTCCTGAGCCTTTTCCTGGAGCAGACAGAAAGAAGAGCTGAGGGCTGCATGGGGAGTGTCTGTCGGTGAGTTAAAGGACAACTATACTCCAGGAGAAGGTGGGGGACTGCTGGACAGGGCTCCCCTGACCAGGCAGCCCCCATGGCTGCTGGGTTCCCTCCTGGAGCCACCAGCTCAGACACAAAGACCGTGCCATCTTCAAGGGGAAAATGGATGTTATCAGAAGCCTGAAAATCTATAAATGCGGCACCCACTGCAGTTGTTGTTTGTATTCATCTCCAGATACCTGTCGCTGGCATTTGTTGGCATTAGTAGCTGTTCTATTGGAATTTTCTCCCCATATATATAGTTTGTTCCCTTTTTCTTTCTTTTCTCTCTTACTTAATTTTTTCCTTTGCCAAATTTCATTTTGGCACTCCTTTTTTCCCCCCTCTGTCTTCTTCTTTCTCTCCTACCTCTAATTTGCCTTTCTCTGATGGTCACCTTTATTTGGGGTTATTAATCTCACAAATATATTTCTGTTCAGTGCCTTGTGTGTTGTATCTGATTGTGTTGTATTTTGTGCCTTTAAATCAACACAGGAGAGAGAGAACTATATAACCAGACACCCAGAGAAGAGAGACCAATGGGGAGGCAAATAAACAGCCTGCAAATGAAAAAAAGCAGGCATCACTAGAAAAGGAAGTAAACAAAATGGAAGCAAGCAACCTGTCAGAGAAAGAATTCAGAGAAATGGTCAGAAGGTGGCTGAAAAGAGTGAAAGATAAATTCAACAATATGAATAACAACCAAGAGGAAACGAAAAACAAAGAAGAAATTAAAAATGACAATGCTGCTATAAAGAACTCAATAGAAAGCATCAAGAATACACTAGAAGAAGCAAAGGACCACATCAGTGGGCTAGAAGACAAGATAGGAAAAAATACCCAAGTAGAGATGTGTCTAGAAAAAAAAAAAATTAAAAAGCAGGAGAGCCTACAGGAACTTTGGGACAACAGGAAACAAAACAACATCCACATAATAGGGATTCCAGAAGGAGAGGAAACTGAGCAAGGAATAGAAAACCTGTTTGAAGAAAAGTAAGAATCTTAAAAGTGCAGAGAGACAAAAAGTTACCTACAAAGGAACCCCCATCAGACTAGCGACTGCTTTCCCAACAGAAATTCATCAGGTGAAAAGGGAATGGAATAAAATATATAAAGGCATGCAAAGGAAGGGTATGAATCTAAGAATACTGTTCCCAGCAAAGTTATTAATCAAAATTGAAGGTGAAATCAGAAGCTTCACAGACAAAAAAAAGAGTAAGGGAATTTATTACCACCAAACCAGCAACGCAAGAAATACTAACGGGTCTGCTGTAAAAAAAGAAAAGAAGAAGGAACACTTCCAAGCTTCTTTTATGAAGCTGGCATCACCCTAATACCAAAATCAGATAAAGACAACACAATGAAAAAGAATGACAGGCCAATATCCCTCATGATATTGACAGGCCAAAATCCTCAACAAAACTCTAGCAAATCAGATCCAGCACATCAGAAAGATCATACATCATGATCAAGTAGGATTTATCCCAGGAATGCAAGGATGGTACAATATCCGCAAATCAATAAAAATGATCCATCACATAAACAAATTGAGAGATAAAAATCACATAGACATATCAATTGATGCAGAAAAAGCACTTGACAAAACCCAACACCCTTTCTTGATAAAAACTCTCAACAAGGTGGGAATAGAAGGATCATACCTCAACATAATAAAAGCTATATATGATAAACCCACAGGTAGCATAGTACTCAATGGCAAAAACTAAAACCATTTCCCCAAAAACAGGAACAAGACAGGGATGCCCACTCTCACCACTTCTGTTTGACATAGTACTGGAAGTATTAGCTATTGTAATTAGACAAGAAGAAGAAATAAAAGGCATCCAAATTGGAAAAGAAGTAAAGCTGTCCATATTTGCAGATGACATGATATTGTACATAAGAAGCCTGAAAGACTCCATAAAAAAACTAACAGACTTAATAAATGAATTTGGCAATGTAGCAGGATACAAAATTAAGGCCAAGAAATCTATGGCATTTCTATACACCAACAGTGAACTTACAGAAAGAGAGACTAAGAAAGAAATCCTATTTACCATTACACCAAAAAAAATTAAGATATCTAGGAATAAAACTTAACTAAGGAGGTAAAAGACCTGTATGCAGAAAACTACAATACACTGAAAGAAGAGATAGAGGAAAACATAATCAGATAGAAGAAGATACCATGTTCATGGATTGGTAGAATCAACATCATTAAAATGTCCATAATACCCAAAGCAATCTATAGATTCAATGCACTCTCCATTAAAATACCAACAGCACATTTCACAAACCTAGAACGAACTCTCCAAAAATTCATCTAGAATAAAAAAAGATACCGAATAGCCCCAGCAATCCTGAGAAAGAAGAACAAAGTAAATGGATTTCAATACCAGATTTCAAGCTGTATTACAAAGCCACTGTTCTCAAAACTGCCCGGTACTGGCACAAGAACAGACATATAGATCAATGGAATAGAACACAGAATCCAGAAATCGACCCAAACCTCTATGCTCAATTAATATTTGACAAAGGAGGCATGAACATACATGGAGTCAAGACAGTCTCTTCAATAAATAGTGTTGGGAAAATTGAACAGATACATGCAAAAAAATAAAAATAAAACTGGACCACCAACTTACACCATACACAAAAATAAACTCAAAATGGGTAAAGGACTTAAACATACGACAGGAAACCATAAAAATACTAGAGGAATCCACAAGCAGAAAAATATCTGACATATGCCGAAGCAATCTCTTCACTGATACTGCTCCTAGGGCAATGGAAGCTAAAGGCAAAATAAACAAATGGGACTACATCAAAATAAAAAGCTTTTGCACAGCAAAGGAGACAATAAAACAACAAGAAAGCCCACTGCATGGGAGAACATATTTGCCAATGATATCAATGATAAGGGTTTAATCTCCAACATTTACAGGGAATTCATGGAGCTTACCAAAAAGAAGATAATCAACCCAATAAAAAAATGAGCAATTGATCTAAATAGACACTTTTCGAAAGAAGACGGAAGGCCAAGAGACATGAAAACCTGCTCAAAGTCACTCATCATCAGATAGATGCAAATCAAAACAACAATGCGGTACCATCTCACACCTGTCAGAATGGCTATTATCAACAAATCAACAAATAACAAGTGCTGGCGAGGATGCAGAGACCAAGGAACCCTGGTGCACTGCTGGTGGGAATGCAGACTGGTGCCACTGTGGAGAACCGTACGGAGTTTCCTCAAAATACTAAAAATGGAACTCCCATTTGACCCAGTGATCCCACTTCTAGCAATATATCCCAAGAAATTAGGAAGACCAATCAGAAAGGATATATGCATCCCTATGTTCATACCAGCACAATTCACTATAGCTAAGATTTAGACACAGCCTAACTGCCCATCAGCAGATGAGTGGTTTAAAAAACTGTGGTACATCTACACAATGGAATACTATGCTGTGGTAAAAAATAAGTTCTTACCATTTGCAACAACATGGATAGAGATGGAGAGCATTATGCTAAGTGAAATAAGCCAGGCAGAGAAAGGTAAATATCACATGATCCCACTCATTTGTAGAATATAATGAACAACATAAACTGATGAGCAAAAATAGATCCCAGAGACAGAGAAACAATCAGAATGTCAAATCTCAGGGAAGATAGGGGACGGTGGAGGTAAGGGGGAGAGATCAACCAAAGAACTTACATGCATGCATATAAGCCTAATCAATGGACACAGACAACAGGGGAGTGGGGGCATGAATGGGAGGCGGGGGGTAATGACTCATATGTAATACCTTAATCAATAAAGAAATTTTAAAAAAAAGTAAGTGAAGAGACTTTTAAGAGAAAAATTAAAACTGTAGAAAATAATCAAATAGAGATTTGTATAGATTAATATCTGAAATAAAAAATTTACTGATAAAAAATAAATTATTAAATAAGAAGAGTAGAAAATGAATTTTGTATGGTCTGAACATAGTAAAAAAATTTTGGTACTATACTATGTTATTGTTTCTTGTCAGAAGTAGAATGTACTGGATCAGTAAAATTAGGCAAATGGGACTAAATCCTTAGAGTTGCCTTAAATTTGTATTCCAGTACAAATAACTTCCTCTATAATCAATCCTTTGTTCCTAACATTAAATAAGTAAATTTCTCTTTCTGATATCCAAAAGAACTAAACATACCCTCAGGAATTTTGCTGTGATCAATCTCTAGACTACTTTTATATTTTGGGGGATCATGACTCCTTTGAAAACTCATAAAATACACCTGGACTTATTCTTTAAATTATCCTTACTTCTTAATTCAACTACTTTTCAATCTAAAATAAGTTGTCTATAGTTACAAAAACTAAAGATTTCTGAAGAAACAGCTTATATTCCTTCTGGTGTTACACAAATTAATATTTCATCTTTTTTTCAATATTTGCATGTGAAATATACCTTTAACAGCACTCGCATATGTTTCTGCAACAACACACATTAAATATTTCAGTCTCAGACCTCAAGGCAAAATTTACTTTTTTTTCTTTTGAATGCTTTATAGCATTATCAGTGAGTCTAATGTCTGAGTTTCCAGGACTCTATATTCCAATCAGGCAATAAAAAGACAAGAAAATCCACAAATACGTCTAAAAAAATACAGTATGATTATTTTTTACATTATTTAAACGGAAAATAAAAATTAAAGCAAAAACAAAACTCTCACTGGTAGAATATTACTATCTAACTAAACAGAGCAGAAGTATTTTTTTAAAAATTACAGATATATTTACCAGCCCCAAACTTTTAAATGCAGAGCCCCAAGTGTTGATATTACCAAAATATATGTAAATTAAAGATACTATATATGAAAATTAGGGAAGAGCCACAAAATGTTCTTAAATATACTCACAGAAAGATAACTGTTAACATCCGCATCATCAGTAATAGTTTGGC
Organism: Antrozous pallidus; assembly: GCA_027563665.1. Lineage (NCBI taxonomy): Eukaryota > Metazoa > Chordata > Mammalia > Chiroptera > Vespertilionidae > Antrozous > Antrozous pallidus. Next base: position 37,228,563 of record CM050516.1, on the reverse strand, counting down.
GCTCTCCTTTATAGTTAATTTTCCGAAATCTTCGTCGAGACTGCCTGGCAGGAATTTCCCTTTGGAGTATATTATCTTCATTATCTTTGGAATTCTCTACCTGAAAAACATGTTCACATTCTTGATTAAATATCCAATTTTTCCATATTACTGACAGTCTATGGAGTCTTAAACTCATAAGGAGGTTTCATTCACTTCTTGCAAGAAGCTGCCTCAAGAAAATGGTCTGTACAATACTCATGAATTCAAAAAAGATTAAAGGTGACATCATTATAAACATCTGGTGACCACAGTTTCCTTCCAGGAAATAGTCTCTCTTGCTCACACAAACATACTCTTCATTTACCAGAAATGAAGATTGTTAACTACACCTACACATTCAATAATTATAACTTCTTTGCTAGTCTAATTACAAGCTGCCTGATCATATACATATTTTATTTAGTGAACAACCAAGGATTTTAGTTCAGTGAACTTATAAACATTAATGTATTAGTTTTTGGTGTCCATCTTAATGTATGACAATAGCCAAGATTGAGGCTGGCATCTTTTAAGGAAGAAGGAAAAATTAATATGTATTAAAGGCATAAAATGGGCTGGTGTGCCTATACATTATACTATTTAGTTCACACAACAGCCCTATAAGCAACTATTGCTATCTCTGATTTATAGATGAACAAAGTAAAACCCAAAGAGATTACTGACTTTCAAGTCTCAGAACAGTAATACTTACTAAAAGTGAGTTGGAATATAGGCTTATCCCTGTAACTTATGGTACGGACACAAGACCACACTGCCTATCTAATCACAGATTAAACCATAATTTTTAAAACTTACTTCAACGAAAGCATACTTTATTATTTGCTTCATATCCAATAAGTAAAAATTTCTGTTTTCACTTCCCCAACTACTTTTCCTACAATGTTGTATCTTTTGCTAATATAAAAAAATGTCCCAGTCACCCAAGTATGAAATTTCACCAACATTTCCAACTCTGATCTTCAGTTGTTTCTTAGAACTTGTCAATTCTTTTTATAAATCACTCTCACAATACGCTTTCTTTTAAGGAAGAAGGACTTGCCCTAACCTGTTTGGCTCAGTGAATAGAGCGTCAGCCTGTGGACTGAAGTGCCCCAGGTTTGATTCTGGTCAAGGGCATGTACCTTGGTTACAAGCACATCCCAAGTAGGTGATCGATGTTTCTCTTTCATCAATGTTTCTAACTCTCTATCCCACTCCCTTCCTCTCTGTAAAAAAATCAATGAAATATAGTTTTAAAAAGGACAGTTACTATGGTAGACAGACAGACATGAGAAAACCAAGGACAATGGGCCAGGTACAGAAGGTCACCAGGGTGAAAGCCCTGGGAACCTTGCAAGGGACAAAAATAAGAAAAGGATCTTGCCCCCAAGATAACTTTTCCTCCCCTAGCATATTGCTGGTCATGCAGTTTTAACCCCCTGATCTTCTATCCCCTGGTATGTTGCTAGTAATGTGGTATCCTCCTTCTTAGAGAAGGAACAAGGGGCCGAAGAGTAGCTTGGAAGGTGGACACTTGCAAGACCACTCCCTTAAAACACTGACTCCTAGGCATAACTTCTAGACTTCAGTTGTGTTTCAGCTCCAAGCTCAGAAAAGTAGCAAAAAAGGATAAGCCATGCCATGGCTGAGTTAGGACCAACTGCACTGACTAATGACCCCTTGCCCTGTCACCAATCAGTAGAGACCACAACCCTGAAAGGACACACCTGGGAAAGCTGATGAATATTCTATTAAGATGATCCCTTGGGACCTACTCTAAAATCTCCATCCTTAAAAGCTCTTAGGACTGAGGACCCAGCATTCTTTCCCTTTCAGAGACACCCTCACCTTTCCAGTCCTCTCCACTTCCTCCCAGGTCCTGTCTCCTAAACTCCAAGGGCACTTTCTTTTGCCTTTGTAACTTGTTTCCTGAGCCAATTCCTTCTACATCTCACTTACTCTACCTCTGTATCTTTCTTTCATAGTTTGAGTCTTGGCTCTGAATTATTTTTAGCCAAAATTCAAGTACTGAGGTTGCTGAAGCAAGGTCCAGTCTGACTCTATTCTCACTGCCAACATTACTACTACTACTTATTCAAGTCTTAATCACTTCAGTCTTGAAATGTAGTAATAAGTGATCCTGCTGCTTCTAACATGTTCCTCTCTAATTCCATCTGGCACGGTCAGATGGTCGGATAAATCACCTAGATAAAACATTATGTCAAGTCTCCTATTCAAAATGCTACAATGGACCTCCCTAAGGTCACCAAATAAAATTTATTTTTTAAAAAATATATTTTATTGATTTTTCACAGAGAGGAAGGGAATGGGATAGAAAGTCAGAAACATCGATGGGAGAGAAACATTGATCAGCTGCCTCTTGCACACCTCCAACTGGGGATGTGCCTGCAGCCAAGGTACATGCCCTTAACCGGAATCGAATCTGGGACCTTTCAGTCCGCAGGCCGACGCTCTATCCGCTGAGCCAAACGGGTTCGGCTAAAATTTAAACTATTATATTGGGTAATCAAAATTACATACACTCCATCCCCAAAATGTTTTTATCACTCTATCTTATTTGTGTAAGCCTGGAAAAAAAAATACACTTAGTTCCTCCCCTCAAAAAAAAACCCAAAAAACAAAACCTCACATAAAAGCTCTAATGAGCTTTTATCTAAAATTTCCTGATGATTTTTCAGAAAGAAATGATGTCTAAGCTGCTGTTTTAGGTGTGACAATTCAAGAGTAAGTGGCCAAGTCAATATGACTATTCATGGTCCTCATAGATAACTTATATTCTGCTAAGTAACTTATTTCATCAATTTGTATTATCCTACCCATTCTATCTTCACATGCTGAAACACTACCAATCATTTAAGTCACATCATCCATACTACCAGAGACATTTCTTTCCTCAGACTACAACTCGCTTATTGAAAGCACATAACCTAGACTTCTCATAAACAGAATATGCCCCCACAGCCATCAGATCTTTGCACATGCTGCTGTTACTTCTGATTAAAAACCCATTGCCAGGATCTTGGCATCCTACACAAACTTCATGACCCAGTTCAGACAACTCCTCCTCTGTCCCAGGAAGGTGCTACTTCTGTAGCACTAAGAATATTGACCGTAATTATTAAAGCCTACCTCACAGGCTAACAAGCTCCCTAAGATAGGAACTGCCCCGGTGCACGGATCCAGGCACAATAAAAGGAAGTTAATTAGAAGGTGGTCTGTGGGGCAGGACTGGGCCAACCTCCTGCAGTCCCTCTCTGGTCATCCACACCTGGGACAGCGGCACTGTGGCTAGAAGGGGATCTGCAGAGTGAGCAAGGTCCCTCCAGTAGGTGGGGTCTCTTGGCCTGGCCTGCAGGATGGGGCTAAAACTGGTTCTCCAACATCCCCTGAGGGCAGTTGTCGGGTGACATACCATGGACTCAGACTCCCTCCTCTCTGGTTCCAGAATGCATCACCTGAGAAGCCCTGCTGCCAAGTCACCGGAGCTCAGCTATGCCTGCGTTGAGTGCCTGTCCCTTGGTGGTCAGTGCACGTTATCCCTACCAGGTGGTTGGACAGTCAGGTCACTTAGCCTCTTATACATACAGACTAGTGGCCCAGTGCATGAAATTTGTGCACATTAAAAGGGTCCCTGCATGCCCCCCAGCGGCACTGTGGAAATAATTTAATATTGCTATTTGCTCTTTCTCTATAATAGAATTATCAGAGACTAAAATTCGTGCATGGTGGGGGGTTTCCTCAGCCCAGCCTGCCCTCTCTCACAGACTAGGAGCCCTCAGGAGATGTCCTACTGATGGCTGAGGCCCGCTCCCCATCAGTCTGGCCACCCTCTGTGGGAGGTGACTGGGCTGATCAAGGGAAAGCACCAACCCCATTACCCTGCTGCTGCAGCCACTGCCAGCCCCTGCAGCCGCCAAGGTGTTTTCATCAACACGGACTCTAGTCCCTTCACTGTGAAAAAATGACAATTTTCTTTAGGCATTTCCAAGATGTGTCTTTCATAGGATATGACATTTCTTTCTTTCTTTTTTTACCTTCACCTGAGGATACGTTTCCATTGATTTTTATAGAGTGTGGAAGAGAGAGGGAGAGAGAGAAACATCAATGTGAGAGGGACACTTTGATTGGTTGCCTCCTGCATGAGCCCTGACCTGGGCCCCAGCCAGGGAGGAGCCTGTAACCTAGGTACATGCCCTTGACCAGAATCGAACCTGGATCCTGCGGTCAGCAGGCTGAGTCTCTATCTACTGAGCCAAAGCAGCTAGGGCAGGATATGACACTTCTTAGCCTTTCTAGCAGTGGACCTTTGTTTTTTCCTCCAGGAGTGTGGTGGAAAACCCTAGATCACCTTCTTGGATTCTTATAACCCAAGTTATCAAGAACACTACAAGTAGCAGTGTACAGGAGCTTAGCCAATGAGTGGTCAGAAAAGGTGTTTACGCTGGAACTGGTTTGGCTCAGTGGATAAACCATGGGCCTGCAGACTAAAGGATCCCAGGATTGATTCCTGTTAAGGGTATATACCTTGGAAGCACATCCCCAGTGGGGAGTGTACAGGAGGCAGCTGACATCAGAGCACGCGCAAGCGGCTGGGGGTGGGACGGGAACATCCCTGTCTCTGAAGGCCACCAGTCAGTACTGTCGTGGGCACCGGGCTGGGGGGCATGCAGGGACCCCTGAGCCACACACAGCAGCGGCCACCAAGGTCTCCGCATGCTCCAGAGGCCAGCAGCAAACCCTGTGTTGGGTGCCAGGCTGGGGGCGTAGACCCAAACTGCTGCTTGGCTTCAGAGCCTGCCCCCAGCAGCTTGGCTGCTGCACCCATAGTCCCGCAGTGGCTGGGGGTGTTCTGGGACACCTGCCACTCAGGGCCTAAGTACAGCGCCGGGCTGGGGGGCATGCAGGGACCCCTGAGCTGCACACGGCAGCAAGCCACCATGGTCTCCGCATGCTCCAGAGGCCAGCAGCCAGCCCTATCGTGGGTGCCGGGCTAGGGGCATGGACCCGAAGCGCCGCTTTCAAGCGGCTGGGGTTAGGGCAGGAACATCCCTGTCTCTGGAGGCCAGCAGTCAGCCCTGTTGTGGGCGCCGGGCTAGGGGGCATGTAGGGACCCTTGGGCCGCACACGGCACTAGACACCAGGGACTCCGCATGCTCCAGAGGCCAGCAGCCAACCCTGTTGTGGGCGCTGGGCTGGGGGCATGGACCCAAACTGCCGCTTGGCTTCAGAGCTCAGGACCAGAGCCTGGGCCTGATGACTCACAGCCCCGCCTCATGCTCATTACCCAAGGTGCCCTGGGTGCTCATTTGCATGTCCCACGCCACAGGTAAACCCCGCAGCTCAGTCGCAGCCTATCAGAGCAACCAACATGCAAGCCTCGTGAGGGGATTCCATGGCATCAAATTCCCCTAACCGTCCCGAGGTCACCGTGAAAGGACGCAACTCAGTCACCATTACTGAAAAGGAGGGATCTCACCGGCCCTTAAATAGTGTGTGGGCGGGGCTTGTAGTGAGCTCATTTTGGCAGCATATATATTAAAATTGGAACAACACAGAGGCATTCCAAATTTTGCACCCAGCTCTTGTGCAATAGGCCTTCTTTCCCCTGGCTGCCCACCACCATGGCCTCCTGTCCCGTGCACCGTGGCCACGCCCCCCACTCCTGATTGGCTGGTAGTATAGCGAAGGTACAGTCACATCTGCATGTTTCTTTTTTATTATATAGGACTAAAGGTCTGTCCCTCAGCCATGCCTGCACCCTCTCCAATCTGGGATCCCTGCAGGACTGGACTTAAACCAGCAGTTGGACACCCCTCTCACACTCTGGAACAACTTGCCTGCCTGCCCCTAACCATTTCTGCCTGCCAGCCTGATTGACACCTAACTGCTCCCCTGCCAGCCCGATCGTCCCCAACTGCTCTCCCCTGTCAGCCCAATCGCCCCCAATTGCCCTCCCCTGCCGGCCGGACTGCCCCTAATTGCCCTTCCCTACCAGCCAGATCGCTCCCAACTGCCCTCCCCTCCAGGCCTGGCCACCTCCAACTATCCTCCCTTGCTGGCCATCTTATGACAACGTGGGGATAGCCATTTTGTAATGACATGAGGGTGGACATTTTGGGAGGGTCAATTTACATATTACCTCTTTATTATGTAGGATATAGGTGTTTGTTCACTTAACATTCAAAAGGTGTGCCATAATGGATATTACATTAAATTCTATTAAATTATCTCTTCCAAAATATGTGAGGTCCTTAGAAGTATGTAAAAGGCATTTAAGAAATATACCCACAGGCAGAATTAGTTACCGAACATTACTCTTTTGAAAGGTAAAATCCAGAAGAGACAGGGAATTGATTTCCAGCTCAAGTACAAAATTTTGAGTAGTTAGCAAATATATGCTTCTTCTTTGTAATTCAATGTCCTCTTCTAAAAACTGTTGGGACAACCATAGTATTTTCTGAACCATTACACTAGGCCATGTACCAGGAACTATATGTTGTATCATTTAAAGCTCACAATGATTCTAGTAGGAGCTAGTTTTAAAAGTTGTTACAGAGTCTCACAAAACAAGTAACTCACACAAGTGGGTGAGTAAGGTTTCAAAATCCAAGTATGACAAAAAAGTTCATCTCCTTCACATTGCTCTATTCCAAAGGATGAACTAGATTATCTATCTTAGGTAAAATTCTAATATCATACGATTCTTAGATCTTTAAATATAGTAGTAAATTGAATTTAGGAAAAAAGTTTCTAAGCTCAAATTATGGGGAAAGCATCAAATGAAAAGAAAATTTGAATAATGTATAAAGGTTTAAATGCCTTTAACAAAGCTCCTTCTGAATACATGCAAAATGTGCCTTGGCCAGTATTGCTCTGTGGTCAGGGTGTCGGCCTGCTCACCACAGGTCAGGCTCAATTCCCAGTGAAGGGCACCTACCTGGTTTGCAGGTTGGATCCCCACCCTGACCAGATAGGATGTCTCTCTAATATAAATGCTTCTCGCTCTCCCCCACTTCCCAATCCCTCTCTCAAAATCATTGGAAAAAATATTCTAAGGTGAGGATTAACGAAAAGTAAGTTAAAGGTTAATTAATTAACATGCAAGCAAATGTGAGACTTTAAAAAAATAAAACTTTGCAAATGCATACTGAAATGGCACAAAGTAAAAAAAAACAAAGACCAAGAATAAAGTGAAACCAAGAATACCATGATGTAGGCTACCAACAAAGCCTTTGATCTACCAGACGATTTCTCAACTTTAGAGACTACACTTTTCCACTTTGAGAGTTGTAAGAAAGCAAGAGAGACAGGAAATAAAGTAGAAAATCCATCAAAGATGGGGAATCCAATAGACTTAGTACTCAGAAAACTCATCCCAAATAGCAACAACCTTATTGTAAAGGTTGAGCACAGTGTAAGTCCCTTCTGCAGTGTACAGAAAGAAAACTTGCTTAGTACTGAGATAAGAGAGGAAAAGTAACCAAACAAAAACATTTCCTCTGAGAATTCAAAACATAAGCCATTCCTCATGCAGGTCTGTTGTTCAAATTCACAACACCTTAAGCACATACGTAAATTAATTTAAAGAAATTAAAAATTAACAATGTACATATGCAACCGACAAATCTAAAACCTCTTTGCAGGAATGCAAATGTAACCCAAACCTCAAAAAATTCTCATACCTACAGATCAAGACATATAAACTCATGTACAAACATACAAAAAAAACCCCAAAATCTCTAACTATAATAAAACTCAACACATGAGCAAATAAGACATGATGAGCAATAATAGAAAAAGGTGCGGCTCAGTGGTTGGGCATTGATCTATAAACCAGGAGGTCACAGTTCAATTCCTGTACACCTGCCCAGGTTACAGGCTTGATTATCAGCAGAGGGCGTGCAGGAGGCAACCAATGGATGATTTTCATCATTGACGTTTCTCTCTCTCCTGTACCCTCTCTTTGAAAGCAATTAAAAAATATCCTATCTAATGAAAAGGGAATATGCTAATTGACCATCACTCCATCACAAAGGTGCCTATACCTACCCCCCACCAAGTGGGCTTGACAGGGGACTTCAGGCCATGCCAACCACCCCTGGCATTAGGCCGGGGGAACCTCAGACTGCATCCCCTGCCCGGCAGGGCTTGATGGGGGAACCTCAGGTCATGCCCCCTGCCCCAGCACCAGGCCAGGGGACCTGAGGCTATGCCCCCTGCCGGGCAGGGCTTGACAAGGGTGGAACTGGCTGGGACTGGATGTAGGCCAATGGGGGGGGGGGGCGGCCTGGTCTGGGTCTCACATGATTTTGAGGCACATGTGTGTGGACGGGGACTTGGCTCTGGGTCCCGTGGTGTGCCCCAGACTATGAGAGGAAGAAGGTTTTCATATACATTTTACTAATTTCCTTTCATCTCTGACACTTCTATTATATAGAAAGGGCAAACAACAATATTAAATTATTTCCTAATGAATCCCCTTTTAATGTTCATGAATTTCGTGCACCGGGCCACTAGTATATCTATAATAAAAGCATAATATGCAAGTCAACTGAATGACTGAACAGCATACTTGCAAGCACTTTAATGTACTGGAAGTATCAGAAAATATAAACCTATAATTTGAAAAACTTTCCAAGATAAACTTGAAAATGAGCCAGAGGTTATAAATAACAAAGCAGTTGAGAATTGACCAGGACCAAAAAAAAAAAAAAAAAGAAAGAAAGAAAAAAATCTTCCCTAAGTGTTTGTCCTCTCTTCTCACTACCAGGCTAACAAGCAGTGAATAACAAGAGGGACAAGAATACCTTGCCCGATACAAAAAAAACACAGTCTGCAGCACAGTCAGAAAGAGATGAATATAAGAAAGAAATCATAAGAGATATAAAGGTTGAGCCGAAAACATTAAACATGTACCTAAACAAATTTCAAGAAGGTGATAACTGAAGAGGAATGAGACTTATCAAGAAAAAATGACTTTTTCTATTAAAAAAAAAAAAGCCCAAAGTAGCCTAACAAATCCAAAGCAGGATAGTTAGAAATTACAACTATAAATTCACACAATAAAGATAAACACAAGACTTTTAATGAGGCCAGAGGAAAAATATAGATCAGCTGTACAGCAAGGGTAATTAGAATAATCACCAGCATCTCAAAAAACAATGGGTACCAGTAAACACAATATATTGAGTGTGCTGAAGAAAGAGATTCTTCTCCTAAAAGTGCATTCATAGCAAAACTAACTTCAAGAAGGATGCAAAGTAAAGCTATTTTCAGGCAAAAACACAAACAAAAAAAGCACCCAGCTGAGATGTTTACTAACTAAAACATCTTTATAAAGAAAAATTTAAAGGGGCTACCTCAGATGTAACGTATGTGCACATAAGTAATGTTACAGAGATGAGAATATTTAAAATGAAAAAATTCTAAGTACATTATCAAATATCTGTATAAGTATTTTATGTAAATGGTTGCATAAAACAATACAATAAGGAAAAATTATGGAAGATATAAGTAGAACTAAAATACTGGATAATTGCAATTACATTTGGATACAGTCACCAGCATTAAACGTTTGTAAGTTCACTACTTAATAACTTTGGTTATTTTTAGGTAGGCATATAAAAATAGCTTGAGTCTGGCTAGTGTCACTCAATGGCTGAGCATGGAACTATGAACCAGGAGATCATGGTTTGATTTGTGGTCAGGGCACATGCCCAGGTTTGGACTGGATCCCCAGTGGGGTCATGTGGACGCAGCCGATCAATGATTTTCTCTCATCATTGATATTTCTATCTCTCCCTTTCTGAAATCTATAAATATATTTAAAAATAAACAAACAAAACAAAAAATGAATAAACATAGCTAGAAGTAGCATAAAAAGTAGACCAAACACAATGGCAGGATGGATACTTACTATAAAAGAAAACAAAAATAAGAGGAAAAAACCCTCCAAAAAAACCACGAGCACATAATGTAGTAAAGTTAATCCAGCCTGTCAACAATCACAATGAAGGTACAGGGAAGTCGTTCCAGGTTAAAAGAAAAAACGACACAAAATCAATCTTACACCAAAATGCAGAAAAAAAGGGCAATAGTCCCCAAGTATTAAGGCTCATAGCATCCTCATACAAAATTATACAAAAGAGAACTAGAAATTAAAAGCATAGATTAACATCTCAATAAGAAATATTAAATGCAAGAATCCTAGACTTGATTATCAAATTGGGCCCAGAAATGCAGAAGAAAAAAAAAAAGATAAATAGCTCAAGTCAAGCTTTTGCTGGGAATGCAAGGGTAGTTAATAGTAGAAAATCTGCTAATATAAATTATATTAAGAGACAAAGGAGGAAAGGGGCATAGATCAATGTAACAAATGCAGTAAAAGTTTCTGATAAACTTTTAGCAACATTTTTTTTTGACACTCAAGATACCTTTTGATGGACTCTATGAACTTTTGACAGAATCCCAATAGTTTTGGTACTTCTTTGCTTTCTGACACAAGAAACTTCAGTCAAATAATTATCTACTCCACATGTGATGTTATCCATTATTTCATGAAGGGTTATATCCTTTTAGTGGAGGAATGGTATTTACTCACCATAATCTGGGTTCTTTAACCTCTAGGAATAGTTAAAACTACTTGGTGGGCACTTCTTCCAAGCTTTTAAAATGAAAAGCCCAGAAGATAACATTTTTTCATAAAGTAAAACAACTTGAAAAATATATTTTTAAAGTCTTATGTTGATACTGACATTTCCTATTCAAATTTTGAACTAGAATTGTTACTTAATATATTTGATTTTGTATTAACTCTCTAATGTTAGAAACAAGGTTGACTCCTAATGACAATAACACATTTTCCTTATAATAGGTAAATGAAGTCCATTTACATCTACTGATATGAAAAATATTTATCTCAAATTTATAACATTTTATAATTATGTGTATTTGGCTATATTTCTCTCTGAAATGTATATTCCTTGCTTTCAAAATAAAAGGTCTTTTTGGTACTTAGGAAAACCTACATATATTTTTTATAATTCAACTTTTTGTTTTATCGATTCGTTGATTTTAGAGGGGAAGAAGGAAGTGGAGAGGGAGGGGGAAAAAGAGAAAGAGAAATGCATTTGTTGGTCCACTTATTTATGCATTCATTGTTTGATTTTTGTATGTGCCCTGCCTAGAGATCAAACCCACAACCTTAGCTTATCAGGACCTTGGCATATCAGACCAGCACTCTAATCAACTGAGCTACCCAGTTAGGGTTTGCAATTTTTTTTATTGAGATATAATTCACACACCATAAAGTTCAACCTTTTAAAGTGTACAATTCAGTGGCTTTTTAATGTACTTACAGAACTGTACAACTAGTATTGTTATCTAGTTCCAGAACAGTTTCACCATCCTCCACCAAAAATACTCATACCCATTAGCATTTACTTTTTTGTCCCTAGGGATTTCCCTACACCAGATTATTTCATAAAAATGGGATCATACCATATGTGGCTTTTTGTGTCTGGCTTATTTAGAATGTCTTTAAAGTTCATGAAGTATATATCAATACTTGATTCCTTCTTATTGCAAAACAATTTCCCATTATATGGATGTATTAGAGGCTTGATGTACGAAATTAGTGCAAGGGGCTTGGGAGTAGCAGCCCCAGCTACCTCAGGCCCCGCGGCCCTGCCCACTGGTCATTTCAGAAGGTCATGTGGAAGGTTGCTCTGGAAGGTTGTTTTGCCGTCCGGTCTAATTAGCATATTAGCTCTTTTATATAGGACTAGAGGCCTGGTGCACGAAAATTCATGCACTCGGGGTTGGGGGGGGGTCCCTCATCTCAGCCTGCGCACTCTCACAGTCTGGGAGCCCTCGGGGGATGTCCACCTGCTGGCTTAGGCCCGGTCCCCAGGGGAGCAGGCCTAAGCTGGCAGTCAGACGACTCTCTGGCAGCCTGGGAGCCATCAGGGGATGTCTGAATGATAGCAGCTGTCAGCCAGCGTGGAGCTGAGCAGAGCTCCCACTGTGGGTGCACACTGACCACAAGGGGGCAGTGAGTGTCTGCCCCCTGCATTGAGTATCTACCCCCTGGTGGTCAATTCCCATCATAGCAACCTGCTGTTACACTGTTAGGTTCAATTTGAATATTATCCTTTTATTATATAGGAGGATAACATTTTGTTTATTCATTTATCCAGTTGATGGACATTGGTTTGTTTCACCTTTTAGCTATTATAATGTTATGAACAGCAGTGAACAAGACTTTATGTTTTATGTTTTCAATTCCCTTGAGTATATACTTAACAAGTGAAACTGATGGGTTACCTGGCAACTCTATTTTTAACTATTTGAGGAATTATCAAATTGTTTTTCAAAGTAGTCTCACCATTTTATATTTCCACTAGCAATGTATAAGTGCTTACATTTCTCTATACCAGATTCTCAACCTTTTTCATATCATGGCACACATAAACTAATTACTAAAATTGTGTAGCACACTGAAAAATATATAATTTTTGTCAAACTGACAAAAAATAGGTCTAATTTTTATTTACATAACTAGTGGCCCGGTGCACAAATTCATGCATTGGTAGGGCCCAGCTGGCTGGGGGAGGGGGTGCAGACAGTTGGCGGCCACGCCTCCTGGTCCAACTCCCAGTCGAGGGAACAATTTGCATATGAGCCTTTTATTATATAGGATGATAATAGTAACAACAACAATTGCTCCTATCCTTTTGGCTTCAAAGTGACTTTTTAAAAACAGCAGGTACCTCTACTTGTATATAAGAATTTCTGGTACTAACAATTAACCAATCAGACACAATCTTATTATATGACACGACCAATAAGATGTAACTCTATTATATAATCTATATATTTATGGTTCAACACAAAGCACTGGTGTTAGCTCTTCTAAATTTTTTTCTTTTTTACAATCTAAGGGAAAAGAAGTTAGTGCCCCTGACTAAATAGTCAGGTACTGCATATTTTACAAATTTCTTGTGGCACACTGGTTGAAAATCACTGCTCTGTACCATTGCCAATGCCTGTTATTGTCTGCCTGTTTTCTTATTACCCATTTACTATCTGTTGGGAAAGAGAGTCTTTCTTGCGCTTCTAAACATTTTGCTAGGTGTGACAAAAATACTAAATCCTAACTGCTCATTTGCTTAAACATTTCTCAGAGTTGTACTGCATCAAGCAATCCTGAAGGATAAGGTAATTTTTCTGGCTGGATTAAGAGCAGGTTTGCCTACTATAACACCAGTACATTCCCCAAGCTCAGTGTTTCTTAGCTGCAATGCAAACCTACAATGTGTTTGGCATCCATGTGGGCCATCCAGCATTAACTGCATGAGACTTGGGGAACAAAGGGAACCTACAGAAATATGCCAATCATTATTCTGTTTGTTACACCATAAGTCATAAAGTCTTTTGTTTCTGGCCCAAGTATCTTGAGCCAGAAACCCACCTAGCCTATATAATAAGAGTAATATGCAAATTGACCATACTTTCGCTACACCAAATAAGCCATGCTCACCACCCACGCCTACCAGCCAATCAGTAGTGACATACAAATTAACACCCAACCAAGATGGCTGCTGCCCAAGGCCAGAAAAAGCCTCTTGGCAGGCCCAGGCTGGGGCGGAGCTAGCAATCCGCCCCTTGGCAGGGCGATCGCTGTCTGGCCCAAGGCTGGGGCTGGGGCAAGGCCCTGGCTGGGGTGGAGGAGGATGCTGGGAGTTCCCCACCCAGAGGCTTGCAGCCTTAGCCAGGGGCGGAGCATGGCAATCGCACGTGCTGGGGATTCCCCGCCCAGGGCCCGAGCCTTGGAGCCTCAGCCAGAGGCTTGTGGCTTTGGCTGGGGGCCAAGCAGGGTGATTGCCTGAGTGGGGGTCAACCGCCCAGGGCCCATTCCTCGGAGCATCGGCCAGAGGCTTGCGGCTTTTGCGGTGGGCGGAGCAGGGCGATTGGGCACGCTGGGGGTCCCCCCGCACAGGGCCGGATTCTCAAATAGAGGCAGCAGGGTGATCCCGCCTGCTGGGAGTCAACCGCCCAGGGCCCCATCCTCAGAGCATTGGCCAGAGGCTTGAGGCCTTGGCCGGGGGCGGAGCAGGGCGATGGCATGCTGTGGGTCCCCCACCCTAGACTCAAGCCTCAGATCCTTGGCCAGAGGCTTGAGGCCTTGGCCGGGGGTGGAGCCAGAGATCAGAGGAGATAGGTGTGAACTGTAGAGGAAACACCTTTTCTGATCAGTCACTGGCTAAGCTCCCTGTAAGCCACTGGAAATATTCTTAGTAACTTGGATATAAGAATCCAAAAAAGTAATCTAGGGTTTTCCACCACACTCCCGGAGAAAAAAACGAAGATCCACTGCTGGAGGGCTAAGAAATGTCATATCCTGCCCTAGTTTGGCTCAGTAGATAATGCCTACCTAGGGTTGCCAACCACAGGGTCCGGGTTCAATTCTGATCAAGGGCATGTACCTGGGTTGCAAGCTCCTCCCTGGCTAGGGCCCAGGTCAGGGCTCATGCTGGAGGTAACCAATCAAAGTGTTCCTCTCACTTTGATGTTTCTCTCTGTCTTTCCCTTTCTCTTCCACACTCTCTACAAATCAATGGAAACATATCCTCAGGTGAGGATAACAAAAGAAAAAGGTATGTCATATCCTATGAAAGACACATCTTGAAAATGCCTAAAGAAAGTTGTCATATTTTCATGGTGAAGGGACTGGAGTCTGCGTTGATGAAAACACCTTGGTGGCTGCGGTGACTGGCAGTGGCTGCAGCAGTGGGTGATGGGGCTGGTGCCTTTCCCTGATCAGCCTGGTCGCCTCCCACAAAGGGAGGCCAGACTGTGGCTTAGGCCAGCTCCCCGTGGGGAATGGGCCTAAGCCATCAGTAGTACATCCCCTGAGGGCTCCCAGTATGTGAGAGGGGGCAGGCTGGGCTGAGGGGACCCCTACTCCCTCCTCCCCATGCACAAATTTCGTGCACAGGACTCGTAGTATATATATAAATGGCTTAATATGGTGTCTCTGCCACTGTCCTACTGGTTGCTATGACACACACTGACCACCAGAGGACACTCAAAACAGGAGCTGCCAAGCTGCAGTGACTTAGCAGTGGTGGTTCTCAGGTGATGTACCCCAAAACCAGAGAGGAGGGAACCCGATTCCTCGTGGGGCCATGCAATTCCACCTTCAGCTGTGGGTTATGTTGCTGCTGGGGCACTGTCCGCCTGAATCTGATTTACTGCACACTTGCATTTGTGTTCCACACCCTGTGCAACAGCAACTTTGCAGAGTGCCCTCTTGCCCTCCAGGACCCCTCGGGGAATGTTGGAGAGCTGGTTTTGTCCTGATCCCTGCAGGTCAGGCTGAGGGCCCCACTTGCTGGAGGGACCCCACTCACTTCACAGAGGTTGGAGAGAGACCACGGGAGGTTGGCTCCAGGGCATGTCTGGCCTGTCTCACCTAGTCCCACCACAATGGCCACCTTCTAATTAATTTCCTTTCAACGTGTACAAATCCGTGCACTGGGTCACTAGTGAAATAATAGATAGCTTGTAAAAACATAAAAATCAAACAGAACTGATATTCTCTAATTTAGCAGCTTTTCCTCTTTCACCTATTATTTATGCAATGCACAAAATAATCAATGAACATTCTTTTTTAGTTGTCTTATTTCTACTTTATCACAACCTGTAACATATGTACAAAAGTCTTTCCCTCACATCTCTCTTATTTTTAGTTGTAGCAGGTTTATATATTTTAAATGTTCATCATCACTTTTTTTGCTGAGGTTTTCCCATTTATTTAATTGGATAAAACATCATCTAGTAGATTCCTTAATAGTAGCTCTGCATTATTCCCTAAGTTCTTATATGATAAAAGCTACTTTTCCATAACCTAGATATCTGAAAAGCTGTGGCTGGATACAAAATCCTTGGGTCACATTTTGTTTTGTTGTTTTTTAAATGCTGCTCCATTGTTGCCTAGTTTTGGTTACCTCAGTGGATTTTAAAAATGTCAAAACTAGTGTAATTCTTTTGCATTTGGCCTAGAAACAATGAAGATTTTTAATCTTTGAAATCTAATAGTTTGAATTTCTACTATTTTCTCTAATACTTTTTTTTCTAGCTTTGCAATATAACTGACAGATGTATTGTATAAGTTTAAGATGATATGATTTGACACGTTTATATATGCAAAACAATTACCATCATATACTTAACTAACGTCTCAATAATGACACATAACCACCATTTCATTTTTGTGGTGAGAATGTTTATGACCTCTCTCAGTATCTTTCAAGAATATAATACAGTGTATCTAACACTTTTTACTTCATTCTTTGTATAATTTTATTCACTTGGTTCTTTTCCTGCCTTTCTTTCAATGTACCTCATTATTAGTAAATTTTCATTTGAATACTCTCTCCTTGGAGCACCTTGTAATTTACTTGTTTCTAATATAATTTTTTCTTTGTATCCCATTTCTTTATTAAGTTCATACTCTTTTTACTCCATTTTCTTTTGCCCAACTTTCTTTGCTTGGTTTTAAAATTTCTTATTCTACATGGCTTTTTAATATCCTCAAATGCTTGATTGAATATATGTTGCTCTGTCTGGAGTGTCATCACAGTTTTCATCTTTGTGGTTATTTTTCTGGGGGTGGAGAGACATTTCCCACAGATGATATGTAATTAATATCATTTTCTTATATTTTTATAACAGCTATATATGGATTTATTCATTTTCTTTTTACCTTTTTGTGGTACTAGGATGTTTTTATAAGATTCCTAGTTTAATAGATTCCCTCCTTTGCCAAATATTTTGAAGTCCAGATATTTTAGCATACATTTTCCCTTTTGTTTTGCTGGTGGGAGGGGTAAAAAGACCTTGATTTTGGGTTCACTTTGTCTTATAGAAACCTGAAACTTCCTCATGTACTTTTCTTCTTTAGCACTTTAATGCCAAAGAAAACTTGTTTCCTTTTATCCTTTGTCTTAACCCTGAGTTTATGCATTTAGAATATTTAGGCAAATTACTCATAATTTAAAATAACTTCCTAACACACGCACACATGAACACACACATTTAATTTTAAACTTAATGAGATAGTCAGTCTTTCTGGCAGCGCAGGTCAACTGAGGCCCGCTCCCCATCAGTCTGGCCACCCTCTGTGGGAGGTGACCGGGCTGATCAAGGGAAGGCGCCAGCCCCATTACCCTGCTGCTGCAGCCACTGCCAGCTACTGCACCGCCAAGGTGTTTTCATCAACACGGAATCTAGTCCTTTAATATGAAAAAATGACAACTTTCATTAGGCATTTTCAAGATGTGTCTTCCATAGAATATGACTTTTTTTTTTATATCCTCACCTGAGGATATGTTTCCATTGATTTTTATAGAGCGTGGAAGAGAGAGGGAAAGACAGAAACATCAATGTGAGAGGGACGCTTTGGTTGCCTCCTGCATGAGCCCTAACCTGGACCCCAGCCAGGGAGGAGCCTGTAAGCTAAGTACATGCCCTTGATCAGAATTGAACCCGGACCCTGCGGTCAGCATGCCGAGGCGTTATCCACTGAGCCAAGGCAGCTAGGGTAGGCTATGACCTTTCTTAGCCCCTCCAGACCTTTGTTTTTCCTCCAGGAGTGTGGTGGAAAAACCCGCGATCACCTTCTTGGATTCTTACAACCCAAGTTACCAAGTACACTGCAAGCAGCGGCATATAGGAGCTTAACTAATGAGCCGTCAGAAAAGGTTTTACACTGGAACTGGTTTGGCTCAGTGGATATACTGTGGGCCTGCAGACTGAAGAGTCCCAGGTTTGATTTCTATTAAGGGCATGTATCTTGGTTGGAGGTACCTCCCCAGTGGGGAGTGTACAGGAGGCAGCTAATCGATGTGTCTCTCTCATCGATGTTTCCAACATGTCTATCCCTCTCCCCTCTTCTCTGTAAAAAATCAATAATATATATATATATATATATATATATATATATATATATATATATATATATATATATATTTAAATGGTGTTTCCTCTGCAGCTCATGTGGCCCCTGTGTTATTGTATCCACTGGGCTAGGGGGGGTGTCCCTGCCACCCGGTGGTGGCCATCAGGGTCTCCGCACCCCAGAGACTGACAGCCAAGCCCCCCCCCCCCCCCCCACCCCCGATCGTGGGTGCTGAGCTGGGGGTGTGGACCTAAACCGCTGCTTGGCACCGGAGCATGCGAAAGCGGCTGGGGGCAGGGTGGGAACATCCCACATCACTTCGTGGGGATGTTCCCACCCTGCCCCAGCTGCTTGGCTGTGGCACCCATAGTCCTGCAGTGGCTGGGGGTGTTCTGAGACCCCTGCCACTCAGGGCCTAAATGTGGACCTACAGGCTAGGAGCAGCCTGAATCCCAAATATGTTCCTGGGACCCAGGCCACCCGGCGCCCATGTATGCAAATTAATCGCCATCTTTGTTGGGCTTATTTACATTTCACTCCTGATTGGCTGGTAGGCGTAGCGGATGTATGGTCAATTTGCATATTACTCTTTTATTAGATAGGATTATTATCAAATTTGGACATTCTCTGTCTTCAATTTATGCTACAAGCATTGTATGTGTATAGATTTCTTTTATCCTTCTTATAGAGTTCTGCATTGTCTTAGGAGGAAATACTGAAAGACAGGTAGTTGTTACTATTTTCTCTGACTACCTAGTAAAGTCAGATTTAAAAGTTAAAATAATGAATAAACTTCTATAAAGCAATGCCAGTTAAAAGATAAATGATATTGTCATTGACTACAAACCAAAAAGTCATAACATGAAACGAAAACACGTAGAGCAAAATAAATAAATGACAAAAATTCATGTTAGATATAAAGTTAACAAATGATAAATTTATACCTTCTTATGAATAAAAAGGCTCAGTAACTAATGTAAAGCTTATAACGTAATGAACAAATAAATAATCCAAGTAGAGCCGAGACCGGTTTGGCTCAGTGGATAGAGCATCGGACTGCGGACTGAAGGGTCCCGGGTTCGATTCCGGCAAGGGCATGTACCTTGGCTGCGGGCACATCCCCAGTAGGGGGCGTGCAAGAGGCAGCTGATGGATGTTTCTCTCTCATCGATGTTTCTGACTTTCCCTCTCCCTTCCGCTCTGTAAAAAATCAATAAAATATGTTTAAAAAAATAATAATAATCCAAGTAGAAAAATGGACCAGAGATATAAGTAATAAGAAAAAGTACATCCTCAATAAAGCATATGAGAATATGCATAAGTTAAACAAGGATATTTCCATATAACTTGCTAGCTAGGTTAAGATAACTAACATTTCAGATAATCAGGAGGGTGCTTGTAACAGGTACCAGTATTCCCAATTACCTGTGGAATTATTCAAATTTGTATATAGTAGATAATAAAATCATGATAGTACTTATTAAAATAATACACATGCACTTATAAACATATTTACAATGAGACCAAGCATTTTTATAAGTTCTAAATAATTTCATCTAAAAAATACACAGATGTACCAAAGATCTGTACTGGTTCAAAATGTCCAATACATTTTTCAAAATATAATATGAATAACTGAAGAAAAACAACAAGATTCATCAATATGATGAAATGACAGCTAAATCCTTCAGAAATGTCAGAAAAAAAAAATTGAAATTATTTTGGATTATTTCCTCCTGTAAAGCATGAAGCATTTTAAACGATGCTGATCATCAATAAAATGTGGACTTGGAATTAAAAAAGTCACCAACCATAAAAATATGTACAAGTATACATAATGTATTTTTTGGTGATTTTAAAGATTTTATGTGTATATCTGCATATTTTGTTCCTAAAACATTTGAGTATAAATTGAATAGAGTGCTTCTTGATCCCAAATATGTCAACATATATTTCCAAAGAACAAAGACTTTGTTTTACAAAACACCAGCACAGTTACCAAAATCAGGAAATATGACCTAATAATCTGAAGATCAACTGTAACAACAGCACTTACACCCATGCCCTGCCCTCCCTTCAATATCCTATATAATAAAAGAGAAACATGCAAATTTGACCATACCTTAGCTCCTGATTGGCTATGCTACCAGCCAATCAGGAGCGAGGGCGGGGCCAAGTGGCATGAGCGCCAGGCCCCGGGGGAGGGGGGGGATGAAATGGTGGTGGCAGCGAGCGTCCAGCGCCCGGGTGCTATGAGGGGAAGCAGCAGCAGCAGCGGTTGTGGTGGCGGTGGCAGGGAGTGCCGGGCCCTCTGGCGCGGTGAGCGGAAGTGGCGGCGAGTGCCTAGCCCCCAGGGCCGGGTGGTCGCAGGCAGCCGGGGCTGAGCTGAGCAGGGCGATGGCTGGGTGTGAGCCATCAGTTGGACATCCCCTGAGGGCTCCCAGTATGTGAGAGGGGGCAGGTTGGGTTGAGGGACCACCCACCCCCAGTGCATGAATTTTCATGCACCGGGCATCTAGTTTAGTATAAAATCAAGTGTTGCATTTAGTTGTGACTCTTCTCTAATCTGGAACTGTTCCTTCATCTGTTTCTTGACATTGGGATAGTTTGAGTATAGACTCTCAATTCCAAAAATTACAGGCTGTTGTTGTTCCTTGTGATTAAACCCCTATCCCAGTGGTCAGCAAACTCATTGGTTAACAGAGACACGAGCCGCAGTTTGCCGACCACTGGTACAGACCAATTTGCAGAATGTCTTCAATTTGATTTGTCTATTTCCAAATGATTAGATTCAGGTATGCATTTCTGACAGGAATATATCAGGTATGATTTTAGTCCTTCTCAGTGAATCATATCAGAAGTAGTCTGACATCAGTTTATATCCATGTTGATAGTGGTGGGAATGATTTTTGTTACAAAGGTATCCTTCTCGTGTTCCCTCTGTAAGTGGTCTGTGGAGAGATAACTCTGAGACTATGTAAGTGTTCTGTTTCTAATTAAACATGAGCCACAAGTTTTACCATTCATTAATGATTTTCTAACTTAATCTTTTGTTGCATATTTATTAGTTGGCTTTGGACTATTAGGAAAAACCTTTCCCTTTTCCTTCCTTCCTTCCTCCCTTTCTCCCCCTCTCTATCACCTTCTTTTCCTTCCTTATCATAACTTATAAATTCCAGTGTTATACATGGAGGTACTATCAATTACTATGATTTTTTAATTTGCATTATACCAAATTGTTCCAGATTTGGTCAATGTAAGTCCCTTCTGTCCTTTTGCCTGGCCCCTCTAATTTTTGGAATAGTTCCTTACTTTATAGGGTGGGTGATGAAAATACTTTGCATTTTGATAGAGAGGTAGGTTATAAGGCATATGCATTTTAAAAATTTCAACGAAGTGTACATTTGAAATATATAAGTATATGTATGTTAAGACTATAGCTAATAGTGCTTTCTACAATGTTGTGGGCAAGCAAGTCTTTTTTAAAAAAATCCTCACCCAAGGACATTTGTTTCCAATGAGAGAGTGAGGGAGGGAGGGAGGGAGGGAGGGAGGGAGGGAGGGAGGGAGGGAGAGAGAAATGTCACTGTGAGAGAGACACATCTATTGGTTGCCTTCCTCACATATCCTAACTGGGGCCGGGGATCAAACCTGTAACCCAGGTATGTGCCCTTCACCAGAAATTGAACCCAGAACCCTTGGTGCATGGGCCAATGCTCTAACCACTGAACCATCAACCAGGGCTGAACAAGCTATTCTTACACTGCCTTATGTGTAAGTAAATATTTTAAAAAATAAGTTTCTCACTGACAGAAAAGAAGATATGGATAAGGAAAAACCAAAATAAACGGGGCTTTAAACAGACATATACATTAGAAAACAAATACAGACATGTGTACACACACATGTAGTGTATACATACACTCAGACATTTTCTAGCTCTCTTCCCTGAGAGGCTCTAATAGCAATTAGTCACACAGAGCAATGAAGACAACTGGCAACCAGATCACAGTTTCTCCCCTTAGAAAAAAGGCTAACTCCAAGTTTGGGGTGGAGAAAGTACAAGTTTTCCCTTTAATTTCAAAAGAAAACTAATTTAATAATCACAGTGAAATGTACACTTAAAAATGGTTAAGTTTGATAAATTTTGTTAATTGTATTGTGCCACAATAAAACAATGTAAACGCCGCAGTAAAAGCATTATTCTTTCCCCATAAAGTATTGGGGGGGGGGGGGGTACATCAACTGATAAATGAGAAAACCAGAAGTGACTGAGGTAGTTTTCTTGCCATGTTCCTCAATATATTTATTTTAAAAAGATAGTTCTGAGGCTATAAAAAATATGCCATCTATAACAACACTTAAAAGAAAGTAAACATAAAATACATAGTCCAAGCCTTGAATAAACTTGGATTCAAGTACAATTCACTGAATACTTATTATGCAGGCAGTACTACACAAAATAAGACATAACCTTTGCCTTTTAAGAGCTTAAAATCCTGTTGTTTTTATAAAATACTAGTGGCCTGGTGCACGAAATTCAGCCCAACCTGCCCCCTCTCACATACTGGGAGCCCTTAGGGGATGTCCAACTGATGGCTCACCCCCAGCCTGCCCAAGGCCACTCAGCCATCTCCCTGCTCAGCTCAGCTCCAGCTGCCTGTGACCACCCGGCCCCAGGGGCTGGTCGCTCACCTCCGCTCCTGCACCCCGGCGGCTTGCCCTGCCCTCTGGCCGCCTCCCGCGCTCACCGCGCCCTGCCCCCCCACAACCGCCGCCCCCAAGCTCGGGTAGCAGCACTCCTGTGCTTACCCCTCCCCGCCCCATGCCCCAGCCGCCTCCAAGCTCAGGCTAACAGGGCACTGTGGCGCTCACCACCGCTACTGCTTCGTCTCCACCCCTGGGGCCCAGCCCTCACGCCGCTCGGCCCCGCCCCCTGCTCCTGATTGGCTGGTAGCATAGCCAATCAGGAGCCAAGATATGGTCACATTTGCATGCTACTCTTTTATTAGCTAGGACTAGAGGCCCAATGTGTGAAATTATGCAAGGGGCTTGGCCCTTGTAGCCACAGCAGCTTGCCTCGACCCTTGTAGCTATGGCTTGGTCCGGAAGGTCGCTCGGCTGTCCGGTCTAACTAGCATATTATTCTTTTACTAGTGTCCTGGTGCACAAATTTGTGCACATTGAAAGGGAATTAATAAGAAGAAATATTTTAGCATCACTATTTGCCAAGTCCTCTGTGGGGGTATCTGGCTCCCTCCTCCCTTGTCAGAGTCTGTGATGGCACCCAAGGGGTTGCCGTGTTAAAGCCAGTGCTCTGTGGGACTGCAGGACACATGGCCTGGCTCTACGTAAACCGTCCTGGGCCTCCCTGGGTTACCTTTAAGCCAGTGCCCCATGGGGCTGCGGGACACCCCCGAGTACCAGAGTCCTGCAGCCCCACAGGGCCAGCGCCCCAGGGGACATAGGGCTGGTAGGGGGGATGAGAGTGATGGCCTGGCTCTACGGAAACCAAACTGCCCTGGGCCTCCCCTGGGTTACCTCTCGGTTCCCCGGTGAAAATGGCCAGAGGCGCCGAGGCAGAGTGCGGAGCCAGCGACAGCAGCGGTGGAGAGAGCTGCCATGGCCGGCTATCTGCCTATCGCAGCACTGGGACTGCCGAAAACAGCACAGCATGTTTTGATAGGAACGTCTCCATCCAAGGAGCCTCCATCCAAGGAGTGGTGTAGGGGTTTGTTGTGGAATGTGGTTGCCCAGCTACCAGGGTTCCACGCTCTGTCGGGCACCCGTCATCAGAAGTGAGGTCACTGCTCTCGTGTGGGGAGCAGCTCAGGATAGGGAATCAGGTAGTGACCAGGGAGGTCATGTCCATACCCCAGGTCAAGGCTGGGGGGTGGATGTGATGTGTGGGTAGCTCCCTACCCCAGGTTTATCCCGACACTGGAGCTGAATCTCATTTCCACAGTCCACACCTAACATTTCTCATGGCCTGGAGTGGGGGTGTGCCCTTTGCCCTGATGTTTAGCCTGCAAGGCCACAGCCCCATGGGGTGACTACCCTGAGTCCCACCCCACGGCCGGCACCCCATGACTCCCCAATGCACCTCCTGGTCAACTCCCCTCCAGGGCCCTTGCACACACAGCTTCAAGCCTAGCCCCACTCATTGTGCCCACTGTGCCATCCTGTGACAGCGTGAGGACCACCTAGGCTTTTATTAGTAAGACTAGAGGCCCGGTGCACGAAATTCGAGCACAGGGAGTGGGGGATGTCCCTCAGCCCAGCCTGCACCCTCTCCAATCTGGGACCCCTCGAGGGATGTCCAACTGCCATGCCAGGTTAGGCCCAATCCTATCAGGATTGGGCCAAATGGGCAGTTGGACATCCTTCTCACAATCCAGGACTGCTGACTCCAAACTTCTCACCTGCCTTCCTGATTGCCCTTAATTGCTTCTGCCTGCCAGCCTGATAATCCCTTAACCATTCCCCTGCCAGCCTGATCAATGCCTAACTGCTCCCCTGCCAGCCTGTTTGCCTCCAACTGGTCTCCCCTGACAACCCGGTCACCCCCAAATGCCCTCCCCTGCATATTCCCTCTTTATTAGATAGCGTTTTTTCTTTAGCATATTGGACAGCCCTAACTGTTTGGCTCAGTGGATGGAGTATCAGCCTGCAGACTCAAGGGTCCCAGTTTCGATTATGGTCAAGGGCATACCCAGGGGGAGTGTGCAGGAGGCAGCTGATCGATGTTTCTCTCTCATAGATATTTCTAGCTCTCTATCCCTTTCCCTTCCACTCTGTAAAAAATCAATAAAATATATATTTAATAAAAAGGAACACTTAAGATTCCTCCATATCTGCCTGGCTGGTGTGACTCAGTGGTTGAGACCCCAGGCTGCCACACTGGAAAGGTATCACACCCCAGCCAGGCTGGGACCCCAACCCAGGCTGCCATCTCAGCCTGGTCAGAGATCGCTCTGCGGAGGTGCGCACACCAGCCAGGCTCAGACCCGAGCCCAGGCTGACATCCCTGGCCAGGGAGGGCGCTGAAGAGGGTACCCTCCCAGGCCAGGCTGAGACCCCAGCCTGGGCTCCATCTCAGCATGGCCAGGGATTGTGCCACAGAGTACAAGTTCCAGCCAGAATGAGACCCCAACCCAGGCTGCCTTCTCAGCCTGACCAGAGATCACGCCTGCTTTGGGGGGTGGGGGAAGGGAGGAAGGGGAAGTGCACAACCCACCCCAGCAGTCGGGGCTGGGGTCTCATCCCGGCCAGAGATCGTGCAGCTGCGGAAGGGTGTGCACCCCACCCAGGCCAGCCTGAGACAGCAGCCGGGGCTGGGATCTCACCCCGGCCAGAGACCGTGTTGCCGCAGGGTGGTTGCACACCCCCCCACCCCCCAGCCAGGCTGAGACAGCAGCCCCGGCGCGGCGTGGTCCCGACGTGGCACGTGCTGTGATGGCCTCCCGTCCCGAGGTCTCCCACCCTGCGTACCACGGCCCCGCCCCCGCCCCTGATTGGCTAGTAGCATAGTGAAGGTACGGTCAAATTTACATATTACTCTTTTATTAGATAGGATTATTATACATAGGATACTGGCCTGGCCAGCATGGCTCAGTGGCTGAATGTCAACTTATGAACCAGGAGGTCATGGTTCGATTCCTGGTCAGGACACATGCCGGGATTGCAGACTTGATCCCCAAGTGTGAGGCATGCAGGAGGCAGCCAATCAATAATTCTCTCTCATCATTGATGTTTCTATCTCCTATCCTGAGATCAATAAATAAATAAATAAAATATAGGACACTGAACTCTTGATAATGTAGATGATGCAGTTTGGGGAAGAGAAAACAGAAACTACTTGAAGATGTCAATCTGACTACAGCCCTATAAAATGGAAAAATGGTTTAGTGTTTTTAGTGCTCTGGCATTCAAATGCTTCCTTAAGAATTCAACCTCACTTCTCAACAGTTTAAATCAAATCAAATGACATGATCATCTACATGAGATGCAAACAGGACAATGAGCCCATTCAGTACAAGCTATTTTCTAGTAAGGTCATCTCCGAACAAGGTAAAAGAGAGCTGTGTTCTGGATTTTTCTAATGCTTAACAAAAAAAAAAAAAGAAAAAAAGTCAGTGTTTTCTCAAATTACATCAACTGCCTAGCTTTCTTAGAAAAAAGTAAAGAATTATTGCTTAAGTACACTCTTAAAGTAAAAATATTAAGATCTAAACCATTTCTTACTTAAATAGAATTGTCTTTCACTTTTTTCTCTTTCCTGCAAGTTGAGGGCACAGAACATAGATATTCAAAGATTATTAAGTACATTGAAGAGAAAAGAGAAAATACTTGAAACCTAAGGGTCACTTTTTAAAGCCTTTATTGAAAATTTCTGGAGAAGTGATAAAAAAAAAATGACCAAATTTGGAACCTGTTATATAGAATTGTATCATATTTCAACTTCTCTCAACGATAAAAAAAAATTTTAAGTAGATAAAAATGTATCAAACTTGGTACACGGTTCTGATGCTACTTAATAAAATATTTTAAAAATCATAGAAATAGAACCTCCTTGATTATTTAAAAGCCTACTACATTTAAAGTTGAAACTGAAGCACATCAAAAAACAGTTCAGCATTCTTTAAAGTTCTTACCACAATCATTTCTGAAGGCTCTAATACAAGACAATCACATCCTCTTTTTCCTCCAAACTGCTTACCAAAACTATAAAAACAGAAAAACAATTTCTTTAGCAAAGGTTACAAATAAAATATATCAATACAGGAAAACAAACAACCAACCAAACCTCCCCCCACCACATATTAACCAAAAAATTCTGATCCTATCTCTTTTATTAATAAGATTTTTCTTAAAATCAAGAGATAACTGACTTCAATACAGTTCAGTGCAAAAATTCTTTAAAAATTTCTGCCTTTAACTAGTCTCTAAAACTAATTATAGAAGACCCCCTCCTTGCCTAATATCAAATTTTAAACATTTATCAATATGTGCTGAATAAAAGTAAAAACACACCTAATACAGACTAAAGCCACAACTATGGAATATTTTATAAAAGTAAATTATTTTGGGAGCAGTTTTAAATAAAAGCTATAAATAACTTTAAAAATATTCACATTAGACTATATAAAGAAATGTAGCAAGAAACAGGTGATTCATTTAAAAATAGTGTATTTTTATATTCTTCATCTATTTCTAATAAAATAAAAAAGAAAGCATTTATATAAAAATAAACTGATGCTTTAATTTTAAAAAGTAAACTAAATACTTTAAAAGGTAGGGAATAGAAAAAATACTTGATAATTATATGATACAAAAGGTGAACATAAGATGCAGAGCACACTTATAAAATTACAAAAAGCAATCTAAAGTATTATAAATATAAAAATTAAGTGCTATGGCCAATCTACACTAATAAAAAAGAAGCATGCAAATTAACCACGGCTACGGCCACCAGCCAATCAGAACAAGTATGCAAATTAACCCAACAAAGATTATGGTTAATTTGCATATGCAGGCAAGGATCAAAGAAGTACAAAGAAGAGGGAGGGAAAGCAGAAAGCTGGGCGAGGGCTGTGGCAACAGTGGGAGAGAAAGTGCAGGGAGGCAGCAGGTTAGCAGGCTTAGCTCCCTTCTCTGCTTCGCTCAGGCGACAGAAAGACTCATTCTTGCAGGAATATTCCTGTAACTGGCCTCTAGTTATACTATATGTATAATTTATTCTAAAGACCAAATATTTGTAAAAACCTCCATTAATAATGCAAACAAAATATAAAATACTAAAGAAATATGTCATTTATAAAAAAAAAACTATATCTAAAAATCAATTGTTTTATTGTATACTAGAGCCTCAGTGAACAAAATTCGTGCACTCAGGGAGGGGCGAGGGAGGGTCCCTCAGCCCCGACTGCGCCCTCTTGGAATCCAGAAGCCCTCACATCCTTAGTGCTGCTGCTACAGAGTCAGGAGAGGCTCCTGCCACTGCTGCTGCACTCGCCAGCCGTGAACCCAGCTCAGGACTTCTGGCTGAGTGGTGCTCCCCCTGTGGGAGAGTACTGACCACCAGGGGAAGCTGCTGGGTTGAGTGTCTGCCCCTGGTGGTCATAGTGACTGGTTGTTCTGCCATTTTGTCGATTTGTATATTAGCCTTTTATTATATAGGATTAGCAACAATGAAATTACAAAAAAAAAATTTAATTCCATTTAAAATACAATAAGAACATACAATATCTAAGAGATAAATTTATCAAAATACTAGAGGTCCAGCGCATAAAATTCATGCACAGGGGAGGGGGGGTGTCTCTCAGCCCAGCCAACACTCTCTCTAATCTGGGACATCCCTCTCACAATCTGGGACTGCTGACTCTCACAATCTGGGATTGCTGGCTCCTAACCAATAGCCTGCCTGCCAGCCTGACCGCCCCCCCCTAAACACTCCACTGCTGGCCCAATCATCCACAACTGCCCTCCCCTGCCGGCTCAATTGTCCCTAACTGCCCTCCCCTGCTGGCCATCTTGTGGCAACGTGGAAGCAGCCATCTTGTGGTGGGATCTTGTAACGACGTGGGGGCAGTTATCTTGTGATGATGTGAGGGCGTCGCACAAGGGTGCAAGGGCCACCTGTGCTTTTATTAGTATAGATGCACAAGACCCCTAAAAACTACGAACTAAAAAACTACATAACGCTGCTGAGAGAAATTAAAGATGACCCAAATAAAATAAGATATATAGTTTATGGATTGTTCTTTATATTAAATGTAATAAAAAAGTTGCCTTAGGGAAATGACAAAACTCCAAAATTTATATAAAAATGTAAACCTAAAATAGCTAAAACAATTTTGGAAATATAAGAACAAAACTGGAATATTTATATTATAAAATTTCAAGATATAATGTAAAGCTAGAATACTCCAGATAGTATAGCATCGAATCAACTTATAGATCAATGAAAAAGAACAAAATCAGACCCACACATACATGTTCAATTAATTTTTTACGAAAGTATCAAGGCAATTCAATGGGGGGGAGGGGGAGATAGTATTTTCTGTAAATAGTGATGAAAAAACAGACAGCAAAACAGAAAAAAAAACACACAAAAACACCTTACTATAACACCATAAATAAAAGTATTAGAAATGAATGACATAAATAAAAAAATGGAAATTATAAAATTCTCACAGCAATAAAATTTTTGTGTGTGCCCTGTTAGGAAGTTTCCTTCTGTAAATTGAATAGGTTTAAAATATTTTATTATGAACAAATTTTAAATTTTGTCAAATTTTATTCTGTTTACTGAAAAAGATCATATAGTTTTTGTCTATTATTTTACTAGCAGAATATATTATATAAATTGATTTATGATGTCAAACTTCCTTGCATTTCTAGAATAACCACAACTTGTTTAGTATCTAATACTTTTAATATATTACTGGATTTTGCCCTAGTTGGTCTGGCTCAATGGATAGAATGTGGACCTGCAGACTCAAAGGTCCCAGGTGCGAGTCCAGTCAAGGGCACATGCCCAGGTTGTGGACTTGATCCCTAGTGGGGAGCATGCAGGAGGCAGCCAATGATTTTCTCTCATCATTGATGTTTTCATCTCTCTCTCCCTCTTCCTTCCTCCCTGAAATTAATAAAAATATATTTTAAAAACACATGTATTTATTACTGGGGTTTCCTATATTTGTTAATGGTTTCTACATGTATGTTCATGAGAGATAATTTGTAGTTTTCATTCTTTGTGATGTTGTCTAGCATTGGTATCAGGGTTAACACTGGCTCCCCAAAATAAGTTTTTTCTCTCCCCATATTTTCCAATAGAGTTTGCACAGGATATGTAATAATACTTCCTCAAATGTTTGAAACACATTTAGCAGTAAAGCCACCTGGGCCTAGACTTTTTCTTTGTGGGAATATGTTTATTAATTTTTTTTACCTTTTATAAGTATATTCAAAGTTTCTATTACTTTTTGAGTGTATTTATGGTAATGTTTGCCTTTGTAAAATCTGCCCGTCTGTTAATATAAAATAGCTCATAAAATTCTTTAATAACATAGTTGACCTTTGAACTGCATAGGTCGATTTACATGTGGATTTTTCTTCACTGTTCATATATTTTCTCTTCCTTATAATTTTCTTATGACATTTTCTATTTTCTAGCTTACTTTGTTGTAATCATACAGTATGTAACACACATAAGACACAAATACTTGTTGACTTTTATGTTATGAGTAAGGCTCCTCCAGTCAACAGTAGACTATTACACAGCTTTTCAACACTCAGCTTGAAAAGGAGGGTCATTACCTGAACTTGAGTAGTTCAAGGATAACCTGTATTTTTAATTTCTTTAGGATAGTAATATGCTCTCTTTCATGCCTGATTTTGATTCTTTGTGTCTTCTCTTTTTTACATGATTAGACTCAAGATCTATCATTTTGTTGACCTTTTCAAGAGCCAACCCCTCATTCACTGATTTCTTTCAAGTGTTTTTCTGGTTTCTGTTTCATTAGTTTACTTCTGTTTGCTTTGAACTTAACTTTACTATTCTTACTGAGATAGAATTTAAGAATACTGAGACCATTACTGTTTTCTCATATATTTCCCTCTAAGATGCTTTAGTTGAGTCTTAGTTTGATATGTGTTTAAATTCATTCATTTCAAAACATTTTCTAATTTCTGTTGTTAACTCCTTTTTGACCTATGTATGGGTCATTCACAAACGTGTTGCTTAAATTCCAATATTTCATTCTAGTACTGATTTATAATTTAATTCCAATATACTTACTTGGAGAACAAACTCTAGATGGTTTAATCCTTTTAAATTTACTGATTGTTTTCTGATCTGAATATGCTCTAGAATTAAATATCAAAAAATTATCAGCCCTAGCTGGTTTGACTCAGTGGATCAAGTGTCAGCCTGCGGAACCAAGGGTCGCGGGTTTGATTCCAGTCAAGGGCACATGCCTGGGTTGCAGGCTCGATTCCCAGTAGGAGGCACGCAGGGGGCAGCCAATCTATGATTCTCTCAGCACTGATGTTTCTTTCTCTTCCTCCCTCTCCCTTCCTCTCTGCAATCAATAAAAAAATATTTTAAAAAATTATGTATCAAATCAAAGTGGTTGATAGTACTTTTTAAGCTTCATCTTTACTTTCAGTTTAATGGTGCTATCAATTATTGAGTAGAGCTTTGATATCTCTGAATTTCTACTGACTGTTTCAATTGTCAGTTTTTATTTCTCATATTTTATATTATTAAATTCATATACAATAAAACTGTCATGTATTCCTAAAATTATGATCCTGGTCTCTAGTAATATTTCCTATTTTGACTGATATAAAACCAACTATAGTTTTCCCTTAAAAAAAAATCTTTATTGTTGTAAATTTTACAACTTTAACCTCTTCCAGCCTGCTCCTGTCTCACAGTACCTCATTACCTCATTATCTGTGCTGATGGGTTATGCATACATTGGTTGATCTCTTACCATCCACACCCCCTGCCTTCCCTCTGAGGTTCAGCAATCTATTCATGCTTGCATGTCTCTAGGTCTATTTTTGTTCATCAGTTTATTTGGTTCCTTAGATTTCACATATGAGTGAGATCATGTGATACTTACCTTTCCCTGACTGGCTTCTTTCTTTCTTTCTTTTTTTAAAATATATTTTATTGATTTTTTTACAGAGAGGAAGGGAGAGGGATAGAAAGTCAGAAACATCGATGAGAGAGAAACATCGATCAGCTGCCTCTTGCACACTCCCTACTAGGATTGTGCCCACAGTCAAGGTACATGCCCTTAACCAGAATCGAACCTGGACCTTTCAGTCCACAGACCGACACTCTATCCACTGAGCCAAACCGGTTTCGGCCTGGCTTATTTCACTTAGTATAATACTCTCCATGTCCATCGATGCTGAACCAAATAGTGAGAGTTCTTTTTTATCGCCGTGTAGTATTTCATTGTGTAAATGTATCTTGTTTTTTTAATCCATTTACCTGCTGATGGGCACTTAGGCTGTTTCCAAATCTTAGCTATTATAAATTGCGCTGCTATGGATATAGGGTTGCACATATTCTTTCTGATGTTACTTTTATTGGGGATATAGAGGTCTTGTGTACATTCATGTTCTGTTACTTTTGTGTCATGTCTTGTCTTGTATTTTGTGCTGTTAGGTCAGCACCTTCACAACGGCTGGCATTATGTGGTAGGGAGTAAGCCACATAATCAGATACCCTGAGGGGAGACTCCATCCACAAACCAGACAATAACGGTTCAAGACCCAACTATAAGAGGAGAACACAAATATCTCAAGTAGGGAGCCTCCCTAAAGCACCCAGCCCAGTAGATCTGAGAGACTGCACCACTGGGTCTCAGAAAATATCTATTACATAAGACCAACTCAAAAAATCTAGGTGGAATAGCAGTTTGATTTAATACATAGAAACAAATACAAAGGAATAGCAAAAATGGGGAGACAAATAACCCCCAAATGAAAGGAGGAATAACCAGAAAAGGAGCTAAATGAAATGGAAGGCAAGTAATTTGTCAGAGAAAAAATTCAGAGTAATGGTTATAAGGATGCTCAAACATCTGAACGGGAATTACACGCAACTCAGGAAGGATTATAAGGAGCTTCAATGAGAAATACACCAATATGAGTAAAAATCAAGAGGAAATGAAGAATGACACAGCTGCCTTAGGGAATATCAGGTTTCAACAGTAACCCAGTTTTCTTATGAATACAATTTACCTAGTTAATCCTCTTCCATCCTTTTACTTTCAACATCTTTGTGCTTAAAAGTAAAGGATTTCCTGTAGACAGCACATAATTAAATCTTGGATTGTCATAGCATCTGATCATCTCTACCATTTAAAAGATATATATTTTTTACTGATTTTTGAGAGGAAGAGGGAGAAATAAAAACATCAATGATGAGAGAGAATCACTGATTGGCCGCCTCCTGCACATACCACACTGGGGAGTTAGTCCGTAACCTGGGCATGTGCCCTCACCAGGAATCAAACTGTGACTTCTTGGTTTATAGGCCCATGCTCAACCACTGAGTCATGCCAGCCGAGCTCATCTCTACCTTTTGACTGGATTGTCTAGACCAGTGGTCAGCAAACTCATTAGTCAACAGAGCGGCAAACCACGTCTCACGTGCTGCATGTGGCTCACGAGCCGCAGTTTGCCGACCATTGGTCTAGACCATGCATTTGTAATAAAAATATTGATGGATGCATTATTTTTGCCATTATCATATTTCTTTTGTGAATGCATCTTTTTTGTTTCTCTGTTCCTTCACTGTTTCCATCACTTCTGTTAAATGAATATTTTTAGGGTACCATTTTAATTTTTTAAATTAATTTTTTATTTTTTTTTGCAGTATAACTTAGATTTAATAGTAGTACATATGTTTCCTCCCCCCCCCCATTATCCTTCCCCCAACCTCCCCTACCCCCCAGCACATGTCCCTATCTGCCCCCCCTCCCGCCCCAGTGTCTTTCATTCATTGGTTATACTCATATGCATGCATACAAGTCCTTCGGTTGATCTCCCCCAGCATCCGCTTCCCATCCACCCCAGCCTTCCCCCTGTAGCTTGACAGCCTGTTCAATGCCTCCCTGCCTCTATATCAATCATTCTCCCCTGTTTCTTTTCTTCAAAAATATCCTGCCTCTGCATACTAGAAATAAATGTATAAGAACAAAAAATGTTTGAGTCAGTTTCAATGTCCAACTGTTCTGAGTCCCAGTTTCAATGTCAAATAGTTCTTTATGTGTACATGTCAGCAATGGTATCCAGATGGTGGACACATAGTGGTAATTCTGTTGATGATTTTTAAATATAATATTTTTGGCCCTAGCTGGTTTGGCTCAGTGGATAGAGGTGAAGGGTCCTAGGTTTGATTCCAGTCAAGGTCACATGCCTGGGTTGAAGCTCCAACCCTAGTATGGTAAGGGACATGCAGGAAGCAGTTGATCAATGATTCTCTCATTGATGTTTCTAACTCTCTCTCCCTTCTTTCCTCTCTGAAGTCAATAAAAATATATACTTAAAAATATATGAATTTTTGTTACATTAATAGTTAATCTGGAGAAAACATATCCATCATGAATAAGGCAAGACTGTCTACTCTCACTACTTCAAACCAACAATGAACTGCAGATTCTAGCTAGTGTAATTAAGCAAGAAAAGACATTAAAGGCATACATATGGAAAGGAAGACATAAAGCAGTCTTTACCAAAGACAACTAACCCTGTGTATCGAAAACTCTAAGGACCTATAAACTAAACCACTAGAACTTAGAGTATGTCAAGGTAAAAGGATATAAGATCAACATATTAAAACCAATTGTATTTCTCTATGTTAGCAATACCTAAAAGAAAATTAAGAAAACAATGTCATTCAGAAGGTATAAAAAAGAAAACAATATTTGGGAATAATTTAACAAAAATGTAAGATGTATATACTAAAAAATGAAAAACATTACTGAAAGCAATTAAAGAAAATATAACTATATATAGAAACAATCCATGTTCGTAGATTGGAAGATGCAATACTGTTAAGACTGCAAGTCTCCCCAAATTAATCCATAGATTCTAAGTATTTCTGGACATCCAGTTTCCAGTATGGCATGTAAAAATATTGGAAATTGCACTCTGTGCTAATAAGTAAAAAGCTGAACAAACTGAAAAATCAATTTCCTTAATAGCAGATCTCTAAGAGAACTGAGGTAATAAGGGTAAAAAATGCTGTCTACAAATTGGAGAAAATGACAGATGAGTAAAGAGAATCACATTTAGAGCATAATCTGTAAGAGAACTAGTGCCAAGACAGGAAAAATCAAACTGTAATTAACGAACTGCTGGAAGCTCAGAGTACACAACTCCAAGAGTTGCAAGTCCTACTCGGCTGGCATGGATCAGTGGCTGAGTGTCAATTTATGAACCAGGAGGTCACAGTTCAATTTCCCGGCACGGTACATACTTGGATTGTGGGCTCAATCCCCAGGAGGGAGTGTGCAGGAGGCAGCTGATCAATGGTTCTCTCTCATCATTAATGTTTCTACCCAATCTCCCTCTCTGAAATCAATAAAAATGTATTAAAAAAAAACAAACACAAAAACAAAACTCCAGTGAGATGCAGGTCATTGAAGGAGCCTTCAAACTTACTTGAGTTTTACCCTATGGATTTCTACAATGAATAAGAGAGAAAAAGCCCCTTGTTCCTGGCAAGGGGAAGGGAAAAGGAGCTATTTTGAAACATGTCACAGCAAGGTCTGCCATTAAGAGAAACTATTCTATTAGAGACTAACAGACCTGCAAAAGGAAAATACCCGTTTCAGGTTGGCTCCAGCCTTCCATTGGAGAGAGGGAGATACCGAATGCCAGCCCATTCTAGCTATCCTATACTAGTAAAGGCAAAAAACCCCCACAGAAACCCAAACCCAACTGAAGTTCACAGTCCAGAGGCAAAGGCTCACTAAACAACTAAGTCCTAATCACGGGATTACCAAATGCTTTCCCTCTTCCTATACCTTACCTAGCACATTACTACAGGCCTATTTACAGCATTCCTTTTGCCTAGTACCTAATGTCCAACTATCAAGAAAAACCGAAAAGGGATACTAAAGGGCAAAATACAGTTGGAAGACAGAGCAAACTTAAGAAGCAGATTCAGATATGGCAGGGATGTATAAAAAGAATTATACAACACAACCAAGTGGGATTTTCCCAGGTATGTGAGGCTGGTTCAACATTCAAAAAATCAATTAAATGTAATCCACCATATCAAGAGACTAAAAAAGAAAAATTGCATTATCAATAGATGCAGAAGCAGCATTTGACAAAGCAGAACATTCATCTACACTAATAAAAGAGAAACATGCAAATTAACCATTACTCTGCTATGCCCACTAGCCAATCAGGAGGTAATATGCAAATGAGAAGAACAAAGATGGTGGCTTCCCAGCTACTTAGGCTAGGGGTGGCTGGGCAAGGCAGGATGCCTGCTATGAGAGGGAGGGTGGGGTGGTGAAGGGATCTATAGAAACAGCACTCTGGCCACAGCGAAGATGAAGACTGCAGACTCCAGAGTCTGCAGCAAAGACAAAGACAGCAGACTCTGACCGAAATCTGCAGCGAGGAAGAAGATGGCAGACTCCGGCTGCAGTCTGCAGCAAAGATGAAGACAGCAGTTTGCAGCGAAGATGGCAGACACCCGGCCGGAGTCTGCAGTGAAGATGAAGATGGCAGACTCCGGCTGGAGCGAAGGCCTGGGTCCCAGGTGCTGGAGGAAAACCGGTGCTGGAAGCCAAGGGAAGGAAGGCCTATTGCACAAATGTCTTTGTGCAACGGGCCTCTACTTTGTAATAAAAATTATCAGTAAGCAAGAAAGAGGGAAACTTCCTCAATTTGACAGACTAATTCCAAAAAAATTGATTCCAAAATTTATATGTAAGCGCACACAAAGAACTTATAATAACCAAAACAATTTGGCAAAGTTGGAGGACCCATACTACCTTAGTTTGTGATTTACTATAAAACTACAGTCATCAAGATAATGTGGCTCTGCAACCAGAGAGAAAACTAAATTAATGAAAATAAGGAAAGATTTAGGAAATAAACCCACAAATATATGGCCAATTAAAGTTAGGTCAACAGATGTTGGAATAACTGAATATGCACAGATAAAAAGACAAAATTATATCTATATATCATACCTTGTAAAAAAAAAATAGCTCAAAATACATAACAGACGTTAAGTAGTGTGGACCAAAAAGGCGCTGTTAAAGTAACCTTACAGGGTGATTTGATCATAAATTCCTAACTGGGCAGGTCATGGTGGGTAGTCATTCCTCAGGTCTATAAAAGGTTTTCAGTAGGTAGTTAGACAGACATAAGCAGAGAAAGGATGTTGGGCCAGGTACAGAAGGTCACCAAGACAGAAGGTATTAATTTGGGAATAATGGGGGCCAGGCGCGAGCCTAGGAGAGTGCCTAACAAAGGACAATTGTAGGGTGGGACCTTATTCCTCCACTAGCATATCACTGGTCATGCAGTTTGGACACCATGACCTTTCCTCCCTAGAGATAACACCTAGGCCTCAGTTGTATTTCAGCTCCAGGCCCAGAAAAGCAGCTCAACCAGATAAACACTGCCACACTTCAGGTCCAGCTACACTGAATAAATGACCTCCTGCCCTGGGGTCAAATAATCAATCAGTGGAGACCCCTAACCTGAAAGGACACACCTGGAAAACTGATGCATATACTACTGAGATATCTCCTGGGACCTCTCCTAAAATCTCCATCCTTAAAACCCGTAGGACTGAGAACCCAGCATGCTCTCCCTCCCAGAGCATGCCTACACCTTTACCTTCCCCCTCCCCAAGGCGCTTCACTTTGACCTTCCTGATTTCTAAGCTCCAAGAGCCCTTTCTTTGCTTCTATAACTTGTTTCCTAAGCCCATTTCTTCTATGAAATACTTCTTCTACCTCTGTGATTTTATAAATAAACTAGTGACCTGGTGCATGAAATTCATGCACATTAAAAGGGAATTAGAAGAAATATTTTAATATTGCTATTTGCCCTTTCTCTATAATAGAAGTGTCAGGAGATGAAAGAAAATTAGTAAAATGTATATGAAAATCTTCCTCCTATCAGAGTCTGGGGTGGGCCATGGGAACCAGAGTCAAGTACCTGCCCAACCACATGGGTCAAAATCGGGGGGAGACCCAGACCCTGCTGGCCCTACCCCCGTCAAGCCCTGCTGGGTTGGGGGGTGTGGCCTCAGGTCCCCTGGTCCAGCACCAGGGCAGGGGGCAAGGTCTCAGGTTCCCATGCCTGGGCCAGTGTTGGGGGTGCACCTTGAGGTCCCCATCAAGCTCCACTGGGCTGGGGACTTGGCCTGAGGTCCCCCAGCTTGGTGTCGAGGCAGGGGGCACAACCTCAGGTCCCTGCTGATTGCTTGTTAAGGCTCCTTACGGGAACTTGGCCGCCACTGTGGGTGCAACCATCTTGTGTTACTGGATCCCTGTCTCGGCTGTGG
The DNA here is from genome assembly GCA_027563665.1 of Antrozous pallidus. NCBI lineage: Eukaryota > Metazoa > Chordata > Mammalia > Chiroptera > Vespertilionidae > Antrozous > Antrozous pallidus. Next base: position 37,190,488 of record CM050516.1, on the reverse strand, counting down.
ATGCAGGGATCTTGTATTAAGAAATCCTTGCCTCCGCAGCCATTCTGTTACAGTATAATAGTCAATTTGGATATTCCCTCTTTATTAGATAGGCTGTTTTCTTACAGTTTAAGTCTTTCTCGTCTCTGAATTATTTCCTATAGAACTCAAGTAAGTGCTCAGGTTGCTGAACCCAAGTCTGGTCTGACCCCATTGGTCTAACACGTGGTGCTGTATTGTGTCCTTCCGTCCCTCCCAATCTCCGTCATTATTCTCTTCTCGCTGCCTCCAACAGGTTGACAGCTGCAGCAAGCAAGCCATGTATGTCCACTGTTCTTTTCAATTAGGCTAAGCACACCTTTGAAATGCTTTTTTCAGACCCCTCAGAAGTATAGCTACTCTCAAGAGAGCAAAAATTCGGGTTAAGTATCCTGTTATACAATCTTTGAGATTTTCCTTCCTCACAATTCATGTAATCTTCCTTCATTCCCTCCTTAATTTCAAATGTATAAAAGAAATTGCAAGCTATCATTCTGAGAAGCATTTTTCTCAGATGATTGAGATTTTGCTTCCAGGAGTGTCCTCTGGCTCAAATAAAATCATGATTTTGTATGCTCTTACATGGACACTATAAAACTTTCAGAAGAAATCACAGAAAAAACTTCTGTGTGATCTTAGGTTAATAAAGATTTCTTACATATAACAACAAAAATCACAGAAAATTAAAGGGAAAAAACCCTGATAAATTAAACTTCAAAATTCTTTCCACTCTTCAGAATGAATTTCCAAAATGCATCACTTTGGCATGTGAATTATTTTGAGCTGAAGGCAATCTAGACTCAGCAGGCTCACCTCTGACTTAATTACTTAAAAGAATTTAGACAGGGTGCCTGCCCCAGAAAAAGAGCTATTACTAGATGTAACTTTTATCTGAACAATCTATCTGTATGTTAGAACAAACATCTAATTACTGAACATCTGTTTTTATTATCCTGTGAATTACTCTTCTGTCCTTTGAAGACATAGGCCCCTATCCCATTCCTTAACTCAAATTAACATATACACCTCAACTGTTCTTTGTGGGGCCCTTGGGTATAATTATAATTGTTTTTCTCCTGTTAACCTACATTATTTTGATTAAACTAGCCCAAGAAACTAGAAGGGTAGAAGGAAATTTTCCCTCCCTTACATTATAAAGCTATAGTGTAGTATTCAAGGATAGACAAAATATAATGGATAGATGAGTGGAAGCCCAGAAATAGGAACACAAATATATGGATATTTGATTTACAAAACTGGTGGCATTGAATGAAAAGGACATATAGGGATCCATATGGAAAACCATGCAACATTATATCATGCTCAAAATTTAATTTTAAGTAGACTATAGATGTAGATGTGAAAGAAAAACAACAAAAAAAAAGGCCTAGAAAATCATAAAGGAAAATATTCTCAGATACAGAAAGATTTCTTAAGCAAAGAAGACACAAAGGAAAAGACTCATTAGCTCTATATTAGAGTTAAGAACCTATGGTCATGAGAATGAATAATGTAGGCACAGAGTGGGGAAAAGATATTTGCAGGATACATAACCAATCAAGAATTCTTATTCAGAGTATATGCAAAGAATTACTACCTCTCAATAACAAAAGACAATGCATTAGAAAAATGGAGAGCAAATTTTAAAAAGCACTTGACAAAAGATGTACTCATTCATCAGCAATCAATAATATACATATCGAAAGTATGATATATATATATACACATATATTCTCAACAGAATAACTAACATTAATCCATCAAAAATATTAAAAATACAAAGACTGGGGGAGCACCAAGATGGCGGCATAGGTAAACACCTATTGTTCTGTCCCCGCAGCGATTTAAGAACTACAACATAACAGCAGAACAGACAGCACCCAGAATCGCCAGAAAGCTGGCTGAATGAAAACTCCACTAATAAGAGTAAAGGTGGGACGCTGAGACTCAGGAGCGGTGGGAGCGCAGCCTTTCAGACGGAAACAGGTTAGGAGCCGCCCTGGTCAAGTGCTCGAGGGCTGGGGCTGGAGCAGCACCCCCGGCCGGATTTCTCCTACGGGGAGGGCGGAGACGTCCCACTACACGGACTCCCCAGCGCCAGGCGAGGTCCGAGATCCGGGGTACGTGGAGACGTCCCACTGCACAGATTCCCCAGTGCCAGGCACCCCAATAATTCGGATGTTGGCGAGCTTGAGGTTGTCCCAGAGGCCCCTTACGCTATCTTCAGTTATCTGAATTCTTTTTGTTTCTTGCTTTTCCAGCTGAGTGGATTTTGCTTCTTTGTATTTCAAATCTTTGACTTGGTTCTTGTGGCCCTCTGGACTGCTTTTAGGACTTTGTGTAATATTTTTTATTTCAGTCTGTGTATGCTTGATTTCTAGTTGGTCCTTTTTTTTATCCGTGAGGGTCTGGTTCGTATCCTCAGAGGTCTTGTTCATTTCCTTGAGGGTCTCATTCATTTCCTTGAGGTTCTCATTAATTTCCTTGTAATTCTCATTCATTTCCTGGTTGGTCTTGTTTATTTCCTGGTAATTCTCATTAAGTTGATCGGCCTTTTGTAGGAGCCTCTTGAAAAGCCTTATAACCGTGGTTTTGAACTCTATGTCTTGTCGTCTTTTCTCCTCCATTTCTTTCAGACCTGATTTCTTTCCATGTCTCTGCATGGTGGCTGCTTTATGTGGTAGATATCCTCAAAGGGACAGTGGCTCAGCCTCCCCAGTTACCCGAGGTGGGTACTCTTACTGCAATCCTTTATAGGTTGTATTCAGTATTTTTGAATTTAAACCCAGCTTGTTGTTGTTAGCCCTAGGAGGGTTTGACCTCCAGGCCAATTGGCTGTGAAGAGACACTGTGTTCAGGTTGTATGGGCAGAGTCTCCGGTACATCGACTTTTGAACACAACTTGCAAATGAACAAAGAGAGCTGAATATAGACACACACCCTAGGTGTATTGTACAGAAATGTATGCACATGTGGATCAAATGTACAAAAATGTTCACAGCTACTTTTCTAATAATGGCCCTCAACAACACAAACAATAAAATGTTAAGCAATAAGAATGAATGAACTGTAACTACCTACAGTGGTCGGCAAACTGCAGCTCTGTTGACTAATGAGTTTGCTGACCACTGGGATAGGGGCTTAATCACAAGGAACAACAACAGCCTGTAATTATTGGAATTGAAAGTCTAGGTCAGTGGTCGGCAAACTCATTAGTCAACAGAGCTGCAGTTTGTTGGCCACTGACCTACAACAACACAGATGAATCTGAGAAACAGAGTATTGATCCAAAGAAGCCATACATAAAAGAATACTTCATGTTTACATTCATATTAAGATTGAAAGTAAACAAAACCAAACTACAATGTTAGTTTGCATGACCTCAGGCTAAAACTTGACAGATAGTCGAGGCTGATTAAAACTTAGGAAAGTGATGATCTTTGGGGGAGGAAAAGAGCTGATTTGAGAAAAGACATGCTTTCTCAAACAGCTGATTTGAGAAAACACAGCTTCTACAATGCTGACAATATTAATTTCTAGATCTTGGTAGTGATTAGGCAAATGTTCAATTTATACTAACTCAAAGAAATTCATAAACATTCACTTTTCTCATCTACTTCAAAATAAATGAGTTGAAACCATGAAGCAATATCTTTTTGGATCAAAAATAGAAAAAATAAGCATAAGCACTGGTTTTAATTCAACTATATATTAGACGCTAGAAAGATATTAATAAACTAATTCTTTGCAAATTAGTTTAATGGTGTGGATGATAATAGTGGGAATAATACTTCTTAAAATACTTGTTATATTCTTTTACTTTTAAACAATATTTTTATTGATCAAAAAGGAGAGATAAAAACATCAATGATGAGAGAGAACCATTGATCGGCTGCCTCCTGCATGCCTCCCACTATGGATTGAGCCCGCAACTCAGGCGTGTGCCCTTGACCGGAAACGAACCTAGGACCATAGACTGACACTCTATCCAGTGAGCCAAACTGGCCAGGGCCTGTTTTGACTTTTGAATAGTACAAATTTATTACTTTGTCAAAAATATTCTATCTTTAGAAAATAGACAATGCTACTTAAAGGTGAAAACCTTTCCCAACCCCAATAACTAGCAGAATGACACATGCAGGCACCTCAAAAAATGTTTTCTAAATAAATTAATGCCTCGGTGCTTGAGAAATTCAACTGAAATGCTTGTTCCCTCCCTTTTTTGCCTACCTATTCCTGTTTATCTGTAGAATCCATTTCCAAAACTGCCTTCCCAAGAAAATTTCTTTTCATGTCACAACACACTGGCCCTTTTCAAACAAAGCAGTTATCTAAATGCAAGGCAAGTCAATCTTTTTTTGTTTTAATGCCTGTGTCTTATATAGAGATGACAATCAATGCTTATGTCCTGCATAAATACATGCATTCAATTTTATTTAAACAACACATGTAATGAAATCTTTGCTTTCTTGAGCTCACTGAGATTTTACTGTTGACAACTACAAAGTGAACTCAAATCTGAAAAAAACTAAATTCATTTCAAAAGCTATTTAAATTTAGTCTGGATTTATTATACTAGTTTTGTCTTTTGCCTATAGTAAATTGTAAAATATATTTTACTGGTTTAAATTACATAAAAATTCATTATAAAATAAGTAAGTATATTTAGATGCTTTATTAAAATATAAGCAAATTAGTGTTTAGGAGATATAAACACCATAAAAATTCAAGGGCCTGCCCCCTCAGTGAAATTTCTGGGAGTTATTTCTTTATTTAGGAACTAATATATATTGAGTATCCTATCTTCAGAGGAGCCCACAAAACTTCCTGTAGTTCAGAATCAGTATAAGTCACTGTATCACTGGGCTTTATGGTCCAGCATATCCAATGATAACTTTAATGTTCATGGTAAATAGGAATGCGCTCTGGAGTATCTCACAAGCACTAGCATGTCAATGACAGTGCAGAACAAATGCCCTCTTCTAAAATAACCATTACAGACCCTCAAATAACGTCACTTTATTTAGCATAATTTCATTATAATGCTAATGAGAAAAAAAGAAATAACTGATTTCTGGCAGGAGTCACTTTTTGCATCTTTTCCTCAGGTACTCCAGTTTACTTCTATGTCCAAAAGATGTGTGTGTACGTTAGATTAATTAGCATGTCTACACTGTCCCATTCTGAGTGTGTTAGATGGAAGGGTGAGTTTCCACCTGGTACCCTGAGCTGCCAGGATAGGTTGTGACCCTGAACTGATATAAGCAGGTTAGAAAAAAATTATTGATTTTCATTAATCTTTCTTAAATGTATGTATAGCTTACATATCAGTATGTTTCAATATTTAACATTAGAAGTGTTTGGGGTTTTTATTTAGAAGTTCAGTGATGTTTCTGTAGCCAGAAATACTTAATTCTTGTATATATCAATTAGTCTATGGTAAAACTGGTTTGCTTTGTCATTTCACTTAAAGTTAGTTTCCACAAAACTTCTACAATGTTAAGTGAGTACTTACTGCTCTGCAGGAACACACTTCTGGCTTGCTACTGGGTTTGGGGAGATAATGAAAGTCTAATCACAACGGGGGTATCAGGTGACTATGTAGCCTGAACTTCCCATCAGGAACTGCGACTTAACCATAACAGTTGGGCATAAGAAGTAGCTAGCAATCTGCTACCAAATAAATATCGTATATAAGCAACTGGGTTTACCCAGGTCCAGAATATCTTGCATGATCAGGTGGCTCAGATTCCTTCAACAACAACTCCTGTTGCATTCCTCCTTCTTCAATCTGTATCTATGCCCACCTGAGGAATTCCTTATGATCAGTTGACTGATAAGGAAAACCCTGAGCCTGTTTTACAAATAACTCTGCACAAAGAGGTGACACCATCCAAAAGTGGATAGCCCACTCAGAGGTAACCCTGGAGGAAGATGGTGAAGGAAAATCCTCCTAGGGAACAGAACTTCAAGCACTACATCTGTTCATTTTGTCTGAACTGCAAAGATGGCCAAAATTATAAATAGACTTATGGGCAATTACTAATGGTTCGGTTGAATGGTCAGGGACGTGGGAAGAACGGGATTAGAAGACTAGTAACAAAGAAGTGTCGGAAGAGGTGGGTATTCTTTCAGAATATGGGCTTTGAAGATTTTCTGCACCCCAGGTGGAAGTCCAAAGGGTATCCTCTTTAGAGGCAGCTTAACAAAATGACATGCTCTTTGGGTATCAATCAAGCTCCTTCCCCAGCCACCCCACTGCTTGTTCAATAGGCCCATGAATGCAGTGGCCATAGTGGCCAAAGAAGGATCACAGCCTCAGTGCTAATGCTACTGCTGAGTACCTCATCTGTCAACAGTAGAGACCAACACTGAGTATCAGATATGGCACTATTCCTTAAATAACCAAGACCAACTGTATTATTTTATTTGTAAAAACAGTCAACTATGTTTTATTCTACTACTCAAGAAACTCAGATTTCATTTAACCAAAGGCCAATGATGGAGGACTTTCAGGTTTCATGATAAGACTTTAAAAATGGTACCAAAACTAATATGTCCCAAACCATTTATTGAGTAAACTGTACCTTGATACTTAAATTTAATAGGTTTGCAACTAAGTTAATTTAGTTGTAATCAGAAGTCTTTACTTTCTTAAAAGACCAAAAACCTCTTCTCTAAAAAGGAACCCTCCTGCACTGATGATGGGAATGCAGACTGATGCAGTCACTGTGGAGAACAGTATGGTGTTTCCTAAAAAAAAAAAAAAACTAAAAATGGAACTCCCATTTGACCCAGCAATCCCACTTCTAGGAATATATCCCAAGAAACTAGAAAGACCAATCAGAAAGGATATATGCACCCCTATGTTAATAGCAGCACAATTTACCATAGCTAAGATTTGGAAACAGCCTAAGTGCCCATCAGCAGATGAGTGGATTAAAAAACTGCGGTATATCTACACAATGGAATACTATGCTGCAGTAAAAAAGAAGGAATTCTTAGCATTTGCAACAGCATGGATGAAACTAGAAAGCATTATGCTAAGCAAAATAAGCCAGTTAGAGAAAGATAAATATCATATGATCTCACTCATTTGTGGAATATAGTGAACAACATAAACTGATGAACAGGGACAGATCCAGAGACAGAGAAGCATCGATCAGACTGTCAAACCTCACAGAGAAGGTAGGGGAGGGTGGGGGTGAGTGGAAGGGATCAACCAAAGGACTTGTATGCATGCATATAAGCCTAACCAATGGACACAGACACCAGGGGAGTGAAGGCATGAGTGGGGGAGTAGGAGGGCAATGAGGAGATAAAAATATATCCCCTTAATCAATAAAGAGAAAAATAAAAGAAAAAAAAATCTCTTCTCAACATTATTGGAAAAAAGTCATTAAAAAATTACATTTTATGTCACCAAACCATAATTTGAGGCCCCATAATATTAGGAATTACTGTCAGAACAAATGGTAATACAACTATCTTGAACAGTCAGGCAATGTTCTAAGAATTTTACTACATAGTAACTCATTTATTCCTTAAAAATAGTCTATGAAATAGGTTCTATTATTGTCCTTATTTTACAATGTGGAAACTGAGGGACAAAGGGATTAAGTAATTTGTTCAATTAGTAGTATATGAACTCAGGTAATCTGGCCCTAGAGTGTCAATGTCTATAGACTTCTGTTGAGACCTTTGAGTAGTAGTCGGCCAATCTCATAAGACACTTAAGTAGGCACTATTATTATGCTCATTTTAGTATTAAGAAACTAAAATTTGCCCAAAGTCAGATCACTAATAAGTGATAAAATCAGGATTATTATATCTCGTTTGCTTTTCTCTAAAAACCAATTTCTTAACTATTGATATAGTGCTTCTCTATATAACCATTAAGAGCAACATATTCAGAAACCATTAGATAAATCAGATCAAACTTCACATAAAAAACTAAAGATCAAACAGGAGTAAGATATATGCAACGGTGTAAAATTAAAGACATATGTTTCCTCAGAAATACAAAATACTGCCTGGCCAGCATAGTTTAGTAGTTGAGCATTGACCTATGAACCAGGATATTCCCAGTCACGGCACATACCCGGGTTTCAGGCTCAGTCCCCAATGTGGGGTGTGCAGAAGGCAGATGATCAATGATTCTCTCTCATCATTAATGCTTCTATCTCTCTCTCCCTTTCCCTTCCTTTCTGAAATCAATAAAAAAATATTTAAAAAAATAAAGAAATATAAAATATCCATTGATTTCTGCCAAGTACTGCCAATTATCAATAAGCAAAGACATTTATAAAATGTTATCACCTAATGCATAAAGTAATTAAACATAAGAGATAAAATAAATAATGTTAATTTTGCCTACCACATGTACTAAACACCAAATGTAAACTTACTTACCTACAAGGAGGCAAGACCATGGAGTCTTTCATAAGCACAGATCCAGAAAGCAGAATGTACCAACATCTGGCAATAGTTTCTGAACTATTTAAATAAACAAGTAAATAAATGAGTAAATAAATATACACATTCACATGCATATAGATTCAATACAAAGAACAGAACATGAAACATATTCTAGTACTGCAAATCGTTACAAATTAAATAACAGACTATGTTCACATTCATTATTTTTGTGTACTAGATCATCACATATGCTAGAGATTAACTTAAATATTGTACATGTCTGCATATTAGAAATTCTACTTCTAATAACTTTTCTATATATTGAAGACAGTATTATTTGGAATGCATACATTTATCAATGTTGTATCTTCACTTTCAACTAAATTTGGATAATTTTCAATTATTCTTTTCAATATTATTCTGAAAGATATAAGAATGTCTGCCCAATCTCTCATTTTATGTTTGAGGAATAAAAAAAGCATCATATAACTTTGCCTTACAGGTTTATGCCTATTTTGTAACTACCAATTCTCTTTTTTAAAATATGTTTTTACTGATTTTCTAGAAAGAGAGGAAGGGAGAGGGTTAGAGATATAGTATCATATAAGTCCATCAGCACTTAGTTCAATTAAATCTCCAGTAAAAACCCAGAATCTTGTTAGATGTTAGTTTATAATCTAAACTAATCTCTTTCACTCAAATATCTTTATTTACCATACCTAAAGTCTTCAATCAATTTTAATATGAAGAAGATTCTAGTATCTATAAAAAAAAATCTCTCCTTTGAGCTAAGAACTGTATATCTATCTATCTGGCTCTCTACCTGACATGTCATCTTGTATATCTAACAGACAATTCAAACTCAACATGTTTAAAATCTACCTCATCATCATTTTCTTCAAGCATGGATCTTTTCTATGTCCTCAATGAATGTAGTGCCCTTCTCCATCCGGAAACCCAGACCTCCAAACCATTCTACACACCACCTAGGGTAAGCTTTCTGGGTCAATTCTAATTGCTTATCATCAAAAGAAAAACATATTATCAACTTTCCAGTGGGTACTTGAAAGTTTTCTTTTTAAAATATATATTTTATTGATTTTTTTTACAGAGAGGAAGGGAGTGGGATACAGAGTTAGAAACATCGATGAGAGAGAAATATCAATCAGCTGCCTCCTGCATACCCCCTACTGGGGATATGCCCACAACCAAGGTTCATGCCCTTGACCGGAATCGAACCTGGGACCTTCTATCCACTGAACCAAACCAGTTAGGGCTTGAAAGCTCTTTATGTCCCTTTCTCTTTTTACAGAAGGAAGATGCAAATGGCTGTAAAATTCCCACTTAAGGTTCTTTATTTAGAAATTCTTATTCTTTTGAAATATAACTTTCACAAAATCAAGATGGAATAAAACCAATGAAGGAAAACTTGTCCAAATCAAGACAGAAGAGTTATGAGTGGATGCCATGACAAACATCCAATCATTATCTTACATGGCTGAAACAGTCACAAAGTTCTCAGTAAATTCCAGTACAAATACAGGAAAAATCCTGAAGTTCACTCCTACCATCCAGAGAGTCATGCTGGTTAGAATGTAGTCCCATACACTAAGATTTCAGGTTAGATTCCTGGTCAGGGTATAATACCTAGGTTTTGAGTTCCATCCAATTTGAGAAGCAAAGGACTGATATTTCTTAATTTCTCTCTCTCCCTCTCTCTCCCCCCTCTCTCCTTCCACCCCCCTCTCTCCCTCTCTCCCTCTCTCCATCCTCTCTCTGAAAAAAAGAAAAAAAAAGCTCAATAAAAAACATATCCTCAAGTGAGGATTTAAAGAAAAAACACTGAACAAGTAATACACTTTTCTGAGGGGGAAAATATATATATACTAGAGACCTGGAGCATGAAATTTGTGCATGGCAGGGAGGGGTGGGTGTCCCTCAGCCTGGCCTGCACCCTTGGGGGATGACCAACTGCCAGTTTAGGGGATTGGGCCTAAACCAGCAGTTGGATATCCCTCTCACAATCCGGAATGCTGTATGCACCAGCAACCATACTGTTCATATGGGTGAAAGGCATCTTGCTGTTATATGGGCAGCTACATTTTTTTTGCCCTGATTATAAAAAGTAATACATAACATGATCCTTCTGAGGCAGTAATACCATTTCTCCCAACTTATGGGTGGAAAACTGAAGCAGAGAGAACTGGCTTTGTCACACAGTTATAAGTGTCAGAATAAGGGCTGACCAGAACAGTGCAAGCCAGAGTCCATGCATGTACGTCACTGCTGCATCATCCTGTTTTTTCAGTGTTAAGTAGCCTTGCCAGGTTTTAATTTTTAAATCTAAGAGACTGTTCCCAATATATAGGGTAGGATTCCTAGGCCTGGCAGGTAATCAGAGCCAATCTGTGGGGTGACCAGCAGGTGGGGCAGTGGGGGGGACCCCTGCTGGCACCCACCTCGGCTGACAGCCCAGTTTCTGAACACCTCCCTCTTGGAGGTGGAGCAGATTCTCAAAGCAACTTGTTGAGCGTCTGCCCCCTGGTGGTCAATGTGCATCATAGCAACCAATTGTTCCACCATTCAGTCGATTTGCATACTAGGGTTTTATTATATAGGAAGGATGAAAGACATGCCAGTTTAGGAATCAGCAAGAGTTCAGATCTTTGCAAAGAATTCCACTCTCAGAGCATGGTTCACAATACAGCTGACAAGAAAACATAAGGAAAGTGGAACTTGTTAAGTAGGGCCCTATTACCTCCTTTCTCTTTGCAAGCAAATGAATCTATGAATAATTTAGCCCAGAGAACGGAGGCCTACTTAATCTTGTCAGATTTTACTCCATCAAAGGCTTCATACTGCTCCTAAAAAAAAGACCAAAAATTTTTTGGGGTGGCCTCAACCTGCCACTCCAGGCTCCTCTCTTGCTGTGTCCTCTTCTATTTCCAGTTTCCATGCTTTTTCTTTTCTTTTTTAAATCCTCCCCTGAGGATATTTTAAAACTGATTTGAGAGAGAGAGGAAGGGGAACAGAGAAAAAAAGAGAGAGAAAGAGAAACATCAATATGAGAGGGAAACCTCGTTTCGTTGCCTCCCATATGCACCCTGATCACAGATTGAACCCGAAACATAGGTATGTGCCTTGACTGGGAATCAAACCCACAACCTTTTGTTGTACGTGATGACACTCTAACCAAATGAACCACCTGACCAGGGCTTATTTTATTTTTCAACTATAGTTTGCATTCAACACTTTTTTTATACAGGCAGTCCTTGGGTTATGTCAGACTTGACGTACATCATCATTTCATGGTTATGTTGCCACCTCCCACTTACTTGTTAAAAAAGTTCTGTCATTTCAATATATGTACATATGTGCTTTATGTTTTTTTATTATTTATTTACCACAAGTAAAGGTCAGGAATTGTTATCTTTCTTTTAAATTTTTTTTGTTTCACTTCATTACCGCTGTGTATATGCTCCATGTGAGTGATGTAGGTGCTTATGTAGGTGGGTTTGACTTACGGCAAAAATCGTGTTACATCGCACTGTAGGAAAGGATCTCCGACGTAACCGAAGACCTACTTAGTTTCAGGTATACTGCACAGTAGACATTCATGTAAGTTGCAAAGTGTTCCAATAATTTAAGCAACCACATGCATCACAGTTATTATAATACTGTTAAGTAAATTCTCTATGCTTTGCCTTACAGATCTATGCCTATTTTGTAACTACCAATTCTCTTTTTTAAAATATGTTTTTACTGATTTTCTAGAAAGAGAGGAAGGGAGAGGGTTAGAGATATAGAAACATCAATAGGAGAAAAACATTGTTGATGGGCTGCCTCCTGCACACCCCCTACTGGGGATGGAGCCCAAACATGGTCATGTGCCCTGACCAAGAATTGAACCAGCAACCTCCTAGTTCAGGGTCTATATGCAACTACTGAGTCACACAGGCCTGGATGTAATTACCAATTCTGAACACCCTGGTTTTAAAAGAAATGTGCAAACATCAACATAATCCAGTTTTAGAATATTTTTGGCATCACAAAGATCTCTTATGCCTTTTTTACAATCAACCTCTTCCTCCCAGGTAACCAACAATCTGCTGTCTCCACAGATAACTTCCTCTTATATGGACAGTTCATATAAATGTAATCTTATAATATGTGGTGTTTCTATCTTGCTTCTTTCTCTTAGCATAATATTTTTGAAGTTTGTCCTTGTTGTAGTATATATAAGCACTTTATTCCTTTTTATTGCCAAATAGTATCCCACTATACAGCTATATGAAATTGTATTTATTTATTCATTGGATATTTTGATTGTTTCCAGTTTTAGGCTAAGTATTTGTGTATAGTCTCTGTATGTACATTCGTTTTCACTTCTCTTGGATAAATATGTAAAAGTTGAATTAATGATTCATATGGTAGAAATTGCTTAACTTTTTAAGAAACTAACAAACTGTTTCCTAAAAAGTTCATACCATTCTTCATCCTCAACACGAATATATAAGAATTCCAAGTGTTACCTTATCCTCGACAACATTCATTACTGTTTACCTTTTTTACTGTAGCTATTATAATGTATATGGAGTGATATCTCATTAATTACTACATACAGTAAAGGAACCTTTCTGACTGTATCTATTTAATGGGTACCTTTTTGACTATAGCTATTCTAATTGGCATAAAGTAACACTCATTAATTGTTGTATATGTTATAAGGAAAGGGTCTAAATTAACCTTCTGCATGTAAAACCTCTAACCAAGCACCATTTGTTGAAAAATTTGTTTTTACCACTGAAATGCTTTAGCACCTTCATAAAAAATAAACGGTTCATTGGAGATTCCTTTTTAATTCTCAATCATATTATATGCACAGTGTATACAGATCTTAGCTATAGGCCATTTTTAAATAACAAAATTGTTACCTTGCAGGTATAGCAAAACTGTTCATAAGTATAAGTTTATTTCTGGGTTCTCAATTCTGTTCCAATGATTTATATAGCTATATTTTTCTTTGATAGGACTTAAATATGTGTAACTATTCTAATTAACTCTCTCTCCTCCACTACATATTACACATTAACAACAAATACTTTGTCTTCTTACCATTCTATATTAGGATTAGCATAATGTGTAGCAGACAAATATTTAATAATAAATGAATGGATCAACAAATAAATGAATGTAGCTATCAAAACCCATATAAACCATGCAAATAGTTTAGAAATAATGATAAATGTAATGTGCAAATAATAAAATATAAAAATCAGTCATTCCTACATACCAGTTGAATCTCTATATATAAAAGGCTAATCGACCTTCTAATTAATGTCCTTTCAATGTGCATGAATCTGTGCACTGGGCCACTAGTATATATAATAAAAGAGGTCACTGTAGAAAAAAAAATCTTAATAATCTTGAGGAAAGAATTGATTTTGTTTTTAACCAGACATGAAAACTACTAATGACAAAGGGAAAAACTGAGGAAGTTAGGAATTTCTCTTCTTCAAGATGCCATTAATAGAGTGAAAAGGAAAGCCACACAATGGGAGAAGATATACGCAACATAAGTATCTAACAAAGAACTTGAATAGAGAATTCAGAAAGAATTTCTAAAAAAATCTATAGAAATAAGACATACAACCCAATTAAAGTGCTGAAAAATAATTTCGGAAAGAGCTATCCAAATAGCCCATAAAAATATAGAAATTATTCATCACCATTATTAAGCAGGGAAACGTAAAATAAAATCACAATGAGATAACAAAATGAAATGTATGTTAGATTCTATTAGAATCTTCTAAATTCGAGTATGTGAGGTTCTAATAATTCTATTCCTAAGAATATGACGAACAGGAATGAGTAAATAAGGGCATAAAAAGATATGAATAAAATGTTTGAAGAAACTATTATTCATGATAATAAAAAACTGGGAACAACCTAAATATATATTAACAGTATAAACAAATTGTGTTATTTTCACACAATAAGATACTGTAAAGCAGTGAAAAAGAATGAATGCAACCCTGGCCCTCACTACTACTCAGTGGTTAGAGCATCAGCCTGAGCAAAAAAGGGTCACAGGTTAGATTCCTGGTCAAGGTCACAAACCTAGGTTTCAGGTTTGATCTTCAGCCCTGGTCAGTGTATGTGCAGGAGACAACCAATTGATGTGAGACCCACCGATGCCTTTTTTTCCCTCTCTCTCCTTCCCTTCCACTTTCTTTCAAAATCAATGGGAAAAAATATCCTTGCATGAGAATTAACAATAACAAATAATAATGAGTGCAAAAACATGGAAGAAATACAGACATTTGTGAAGTTAAAAAAAAAAAAAAGCCCAACGAAAGATTTTATCTGTATGACATTCAAAGAGGCAAAACTAATAGACAGTAATAGAAATTAGAATCAGATTACCTTTCCTAGAAAACTGACTACAGCCTTCTTGAGCCGTGGCATATTTTGCATGTTCACATGGGTAGGAATTATGTAAGTGTGTGTGTGTGTGTGTGTGTGTGTGTTTTATTTTATTGTTGACAGTATTACAGATGTCCCCCAATTCAGGTGTTTATATTATTAACTACTACCACACTGTACACCTTTTGTACACTCGATGCCTGTTATATTTCACTAGTGGCCCGATGCACAAAATTCGTGCACAAAGGAGGGTTCCCTCAGTCCAGCCTGCATCCTCTCCAATCAGGGACCCCCTCAGGGATGTCTGACTGTTGGCAGTAGGACATCCCTCTCGCAAGCTAGGAACACTGGCTCCTAACTGCACATGGCCTGCCTGATTGATCGCCCCTAACCACCTCTTCCTGCCTGATCACCCCTAACCACCTCTGCCTACCTGCCTGATCGCCCCTAAGTGCTCCCCTGCTGGCCTGATTGCTTCTAACTGCCTCTGCCTTGCCCCACACCTGGGACCCAGGCTTCCCTCCCTCTGGCCAGCTATAGGCACCCAGGACCTGGGCCAGCTTCACTCAGGCTGGCCGCAGCCACAGTCAGCCGCAGGCACCCAGGACCACAGGGTATGCTGCCTAACCCCAGGGCTGGAAAGAGCTCCCGCCCCTCTATGTGCCTGCCTGGCCGAGTCCCACTACTCTGACCACCGTGGCTTAAAGAACTTTGCAAAATATGTTCTCCCCAGTCTCCTGGGGAGAGGCAGTGAGCTGAGAAACTGTAGATGCTGCAGCCCCGCTGAAGGCACACCTTCCTCAGCATCTCCAGAAGCCGGAACGCCTGGCTGGTGGGCTCTGTGGTTGGAAGGCTCCCGGCTCCAATCCTGGCCTGAGGAGGTGGGGAGCCACAGAGTTTGTGTGGTGCTTAGGGAAAGGGTAACTTACTGGACTCGCACACAGTGCCACTGACAACGGTGTGAGCTCATGGAGACTGAAGGAGCAGAGAAATGCACTGGGGGGTCACGCGGCAACCCAGCAGGTGGGCGCCTCTCCAACAGCACACTCTGCAGACAGCTTGCCTCGCCCCCAGGCGGGCCTCCTGCAGCTGTCCCACCCCTCTGCGGGGCCCCTGCTTGGGGAGCACATGCACACTGCGCCACTGCTGCCGCCGCTGCCAACCAGCCCGCGGCACCCGCCCTGCGGGGCCCCCGGCCTGAGGAGCGCACGCTGTACCACGGCAAGCCCCCACAGGCCTCGCTGGCCTCACCTCCCGTCCTGCTGGCCACACTCCCTGTGTCTGCCACTAGAACTACATTTCGCAGCATCCTGGTGCTCCCTGCACTCGATATCTGCTTCTGGTTCAGTTATGCACGAACCAAGAGGACTTTGAACTTCCTGCAGCCAGTGGTGGTCACTGGGGTCTCTGCACACCCCAGAGACTGGCAGCCAACCCCCCCAACTCCATCATGGATGCTGGGCTGGAAGGCATGCAAAGACCCCTGGGCCTCACAAAGCGGCAGCCACCAGGGTATCTGTATGCTCCAGAGGGCAGCAGCCAGGTCCGTCGTAGGCGCTGGACTGGGGGCGTGGACCCAAACTGCCACTTGGCTCACAGCCCCACCTCACACCTGGCGCTCATTGTCCAAGGTGCCCCGGCTCGCACCGGGTGCTCATTTGCTTGTGACTCAGTCACAGTAACTGTAAGGAGGGATCTCGCCGGCCCTTAAGTACCATGTGGGCAGAGCTGATAGCGTGGTGCTTGCTTACACAGCACTGTGGCCACACCCCCACTGGCCTTGCCCGTCTCCTGGCCATGCCCCCTGATCCTGATTGGCTGGTAGCGTAGCAGAGGTACGGTCAATTTGCATGTTACTCTTTTATTAGATAGGATAGTTTGTGAATATATTTCACTCTGTTCTACAGAAATTGTTCCAGAATTTCAATGCTAAAAGTCAAAATTTAAACATTAATAAAGTAATTAATTTAAGCTAATTATGAAAGTACTTACCAAAAAAGAATTTGATTGCCACTGTATCTCTCATAGCGTGCTCTTGCAGACATTAATCTATTTTGAAAAGTAAAAATTGTAAAGATTTTTATCTTAAATTTTTTTTAAATTGTTATAATCACCTTAACAGAAAATGTTCAGATCTACTACTATATTTTTCACTAAACTATAATAGTTTAGAAATATATACATTAAATGCAACATTTTAAAAAACAATTAGATATTAAGTGGCATCAAGTATAATACTCTTTATGTAATTCTATAACCTGTCAATTCACACTGAATCCTTGTGTGAAGAACAGTTACTGACAGATGCAAACACACACAAATTCTGTTGAATAACTATATAAATTTACTTTCATTTAAAAAGTATGCTTAGTATTATTAAATGTTCTAATTTTCAGTTTTCTTCTTTCTTATTTGATGCATACTAACACCTGAACTGTTGTAAAGGAAACAGAAAATAATAAGTTCCAAAGAATTAATTAGCAATCTGGTCCATAACCCAAAACTTAAGGAACAACCAGACCAGTGTGGCAGTGGTTGAGTGTTGGTCAATCTACGAACCAGGAGGTCACAGTTCGATTCTCAGTCGGGGCACATGCCCAGGATTGCAGGCTTGATCACCAGTAGGGGTTGTGCAGGAGGCAGCAGATCAGTGATTCTCTCTCATCATTGATGTTTCTAACTCACTCTCCCTCCCCCTCTCTTAAATCAATAAAAACATTAAAAATAAAAAATAAAAACAGCAGCCAGAAAAAGAGATGAATAACCTGGCCATGGAAGGCAAACACATTTCAATTAAAATGCTATGCAAAGTTAAAATAGCAGTTAATAGCACACAAAACTGTTCTTATAAATTCAGGGTGGAGCAAAGTAGTTTATGGTTGCTTGTATGAAAAATAATACAATACTTAATAATAATATAAAAATAAACTGTTGTGCATACTCACAACTGTAAACCTACTTTTGCCATGCTCTGTGTAATCTCAATGACATAAGATAGAAGGAGAGAAAGCTCATTTTACAACAGGAAAATGAGGTTTATGAAAGTTTATGGATCTTGTCCAAAAGAGCTTATACCAAATCAAGAATCCTATTCCTTCCACTTTAATACAACTCTACATCATACCATGCCTATTTTAAGCATCTGACATAGTAAATATCAATATCTTCACATGCTAGCAGTGCTGTGCTTTGCTTTACATAATAACAGTTGAGCCTTGAACAACATGAGTTTGAACTGAGCAGGTCCACATATATGCCGACTTTTTTCAGTAAGTACTATAAATATACTAGGGGTCTGGTGAATGAAATTCATGCACTGGGGGTAGGTGGTCCCTCAACCCGACCTACCCCCTCTCACATACTGGGAGCCCTCAGGGGATGTCCAACTGATGGCTCACACCCAGCTGCCCAAGGCCTAAAGCCTTGCCAGAGGGCACCCAGCCATCACCCTGCTCAGCTCAGCCCCAGCTGCCTGTGACCACCTGGCCCTAGGGGCTGGGTGCTCGCCACCAACTGTCATTTCATCTCCACCCCCAAGGCCCAGTGCTCTGCCACTTGGCCCCGCCCCCGCTCCTGATTGGCTGGTAGCATAGCCAATCAGGAGCGAAGGTACGGTCAAATTTGCATGTTTCTCTTTTATTATATAGGATTTCTCTTCTTCATGATTTTCTCTAGCTTACTTCATTGTAAAAATACAGTATATAACACATATAACATATAAAATATGTGTTAGCCCTGGCCAGTGTGGCTTAGTTGGTGAAGTATGGTCCTGTGCACCTGAAAGGTTGCAGGCACAATTTTCGATCAGGGAACATACCTAGATTGTGGGTTCAATCCTGTTAAGGCAAGTATGGGAGATAACCAGTTGATGTTTCACTCTCACAGAGATGTTTCTCTCTCTCTCTCTCTCTCTCTCTCTCTCTCTCTCTCTCTCTCTCTCTCTCTCCCCCCCCCATCCCTGCCTTCCCCTATCTCTTAAAAAAAATATATATATATATATATATTAAAATGTGTTAATCAACTATTTATGTTATCAGTAAGATTTCTGATCAACAATAGACTATTAGTAGTTAGATTTGGGGGGAGTAAAAAATTATATGGATTCACATGGCTAAGAAAAACTGGTATGAAAAACACAACTCCTTATGCTCATTCTATGAAAAGTCCTTAAAAAGATTTGGGTAATGCCATTATCTACCTAAACTCATTTGAATAACTCCACAACACAGCCTCTTAAACACAGCATCACACTTACCTAAGCTGATGTTCTCTGAGGTTTGATAATATTTCCATTCCATGAAGATAAGAGTAAATAGTGTTTAAATCCTAAAGAACAGAAATTATTTTAGATTATTTCATATATACTTTTAAAAATATGATACCCCAACAATTATGATTATAAGCAAACAACCACTTATAACAGAATGGTGATCTAGGAGAATCATAAAATCTCTAAATTATAAGAGATCTGAAAAGAATTCCCTCAACTCCTCCCAGTATGGCTGATGGCCTACACACAATTAATGCCAGAAATTAAAATCCCCCTATTTTATATGAAAGTCTATTTCATTTCTAAACAGATGTAACCTTTCTCCTTCAGTGACCTCCAAATATTTGAAAAGTTTTTAAAATCTTATTTTTTGTTTTTTCCTCTCCAGATTATAGTCTCAGTATTTGCAGGTTCCAAATATTTAAGCATCCTGGCTGACCTCTGAAGACCCAGTTTGTCAATATTCCTCTTAAAATATTTCTTTCTAAAAAATATTTTTCTAAAGTTACTCAAAGTGATATTAATGTACTACTAAATAAGACATCGAGTGAGACAAATCCTATTATTCACTCTATGAAAGAGGTGGGGAACCTTTTTCTAGCACAGTGATTATATCCAGTTTAAATTATCTACATAAAATGTACCTCCTTATTCTCTTATAAAGAACTAGTGACCAGGTGCATGAAATCTGTGCACATTAAAAAGATTAGAGGAAATAATTTAATATTGCTATTTGCCCTTTCTCTATAATAGAGATGAAAGAAAATTAGTAAACTGTATATGAAAACCTTCCTCCTGTCAGAGTCTAGGGCTCACCATGGGACCCAGAGTCAAGTCCCCACCCACATGCACCATAAAATCATGTGAGACTCAGACCCGGCCGCCCTCCCCACCCCAATTGGGCTAGACCCAACCAAATTAGTCCCACCCTTGTCAAGCCCGGCCTGGCAGGGGGCATAGCCTCAGGTCCCCTGGCCCAGTGCCAGAACGGGGGGGGGGGGGGGGGCCATGGCCTGAGGTCCCCCCGCCAAGACCAGGTTGTGAGGCATGCTTTGAGGTCCTCTGTCAAGCCCTCCAAGTAGGGGACATGGCCTAAGGTCCCCTGTCAAGCCCTGACGGGTGAGGGGTGCAACCTGAAGTCCCCTGTCAAGCCCCACCAGGTGGGGGTTGCAGCCTGAGGTCCTGTGGCCTGAGGACCTGCTGCCTGGCGCTGGGGCGAGGGAAGCAGCCTGAGGTCCCCTAGCCCAGCCTCAGGATGGGAAGCACACCTTGAGGTCCCCTATCAAGCCCCATGACGGCGTGGGGGGTGGAGGGTGGAGAAAGGGTGTGGCCTCAGGTTCCTGCTGAATGCTCATTAAGGCTCCTTATGGAAACTTGGCCTCAGCTGTGGGTGCAACCATCTTTGTGATGGAGTGATGGTCAATTAGCATATTCCCTCTTTATTAGATAGGAAGGATAATGCCTTAATACCAGGGCAGACTGCTCCCAAACACTGCTTTCCTGCTTTGATACACAAGAGAATTATCAGACAACAGAGATCCTTGGGTGAGGATTTAAAGAAAAAAGACAATACAGTTTCCAGAAAAGAAAAGGATAGCAAACTAGTACCATCAATAAAGAGTTAAATTAAGCAAGGGTGATGCAGAAAACAGATGAACCCTACAAAATGACTGTAGATGCCACAGATTTAACCAAATCCTAGCCCTAATCATAGCTGCAGTCATAATACTGTTATTACAACTGATTAGTTAAGCTTCAGGTATTGATGTGGTGAAGGTATTTTCCATTCCAGTTACAAAAAGGTTGAGAAACGGTTTGTATTCATGTGGGGCAATATTAATTTACAATTTCTCATGTGGAACAATATTAACTTACAATTTTGCCTTAGGGCTATTTTAACTCTTACTCTCCCGTCATAAAATACTCTGAAGACATACAAATCTCCTAACCCTGTGATCGGCAAACTGCGGTGGCTTGCGAGCCTCGGTATGCTGCTCTGTTGACTAATGAGTTCGCCGACCACTGTCCTAACCCATTACATAGATGATCTCATGCTGACTGGATAAAATGAATAAGAGAACAGGCCAAGAGGTGGCTGATACCCTAGAGTCCTTGGTAACACATTCAGAAAGTGGGAGATAAACTCTATGAGGACTGAAAGACCTGCCACTTTAATGTTCTTTTGTATTTTTTAACTTATCGTTATTGTTGAAAGTATTACAGATATCCCTCCCCCCCCCCCCATTGATCCCCTCCACCCTGCTCTTGCCCCCTCCCCAGGTCTTCACTGCATTATTTATTGTCTGTCCACGGGTAATGGACATAAGCACAGAAATTCTTTGGTTAATCTCTTCTGGCCCCATCCACCCCATCCTCCATCCCCTTAATGTTTTAGGGAGTAGAGTAGTCAAGACATCCTCTCCAAAGCAAAAGAAAAATACTTGGACTTCAGCTTTAAGTCAAAATGTAATAAAAGGGATTGAATTTATCCTCCACCTAAAACAGCTAAAAATCAAAACAAATATATGAAACATTTTTCAAGAGATAAGACCTCAGGAAACAAAAGATAGTTTGAGGAGAAACAAATGAGTGAATTTACAGGATTATCAACTTTATCGGTAGTACCACTTGTCTGGTAGTATCTTGAGAGAAGCTGGCAGTCTGGGAGCAAAAGGTGGTTTGAGTTTGGAGAGCAGTAGAGAGAGAGAGAGGGCTACATAGAGACAAAGTATGTTCTGAAAACCTACAGAGGGTCTCCTTTGAGTATTAAGTTGAATACTGATCATCTCATGCATGTGAAGAAATATCTGAAATTAGGGTAAGAACCATCAGAAAGAAACCAGCATCAAAATGAAAAGGGAACCCAAAGTATGGAAAAACATACTTGCCAATGATACATCTGATAAAGAGTTAATTCCCAAAATATATGAAGTACTCATACAACTCAACAAAAGGAAGATAAACAACCCAATTTAAAAATGGGCAGAGGGCCTCTGCTCAGCCCCAACCTGCAGGGCCGGCCCCACCTCGGCAGCTGTCATACAAAGGGACTCCCCCAGTTTGGTGCTGCAGGCTCCTACCTTCCCAGCCCCTCCCAGGCCCAGGACCCATGCCTATGTACCCAGGAGCCACTGCCTGCCATCTAGCCAGGCACTCTACCTGCCCTCCCTCAGCTAGGGCCTGTGCCCTTGAGCCTCACCCCCATCCCAAACTCTTCAAACTAGTTAGAGTGTTGCCTGCCCAGATGGAGAGGGCCAGATTGCAAGGGCCTAACTCTCTCCTTCTCTCCCATCTGCCATCACAGAAACTCCACAGGCCAGCCTCTTCCCTCTCTCCATGGCCACCCCCTGTAAGCACCTCAGACCAGTATTGCATTCATTTTAATAAATGGGTCTCTTTTTCATTGTAACATAGAGCTGGGCAATTTTTGTTTTCCTGAAAAATAACTGCCTTTATGTTCTCACTGCTTCTCTGATTTCAGAGGGCAGTTTTATTATAAATAGTGTACGGACTTTGTATATTAAGAGAGCAACTAATTTCAGGTTCCTGAAATAAAAATAAAAAAAGACATTTCACTCTTGTTTTTTTTGAAAGGGCATCTTTTGATTTTTTTGTTCTTGTTCACCTTTGGATACACACACACACACACACACATATATGTAATATGGTGATATAAAAACTTTTGTTGTGTGAAAATATTTAAGTAAGAAAACTTAAATAATATTACCTTTTTTCCCTAAATAAAAAAAGTAGGTAAATGAATGGGTGTGGCTGCATTCCAAAAACATATATATAAAATAGCTGGTAGGCTAATGTAGCCCCAAGGCTATACTAAATTCCTAGTGCAATATGGCAAAAAAAAAAAAAATACCTACCAAGAAAGTCAAGCCACAAATAAACTCCTCTTTGGAGAATAACTTAGCTTATGGGTTTTAGTGGAAACTGAAAACAGCAGATTTTAATTTTTCCAACTTTTGTAAAAGCAGGACTTGGGCAAACGATGCAAGTGCTGTCAATCAGACATACCCATTCCAGACTTTGAATCTTATGATTCCGAGAAGCAAGAACTGTACAGAATCCACTTTGGCAGGATAGTGGAGTCTGTCAACATATGCAGCATATAGTATAGGCGATCAGAAGTCCAAATGAATAAAAAGTAGTCTCTTTTTAACATAAACAGTTTACAAAATTAATTCTAAATTTTGTTTTAACCCATTTATTTAAAAAAAATGTTTTTATTGATTTGAGAGAGGGAGAGGGGTGGAGAGAAACATCTAAGAGAGAAATATCTATCAGCTACCTCCTGCAGGCCCCCTACTGGGGATTGAGCCCACAACCTGGGCATGTGCCCTTACTGAAAACTGAACCAGAGAACTCCAGGTTCATAGATCGATGTTCAACCACTGAGACACACTGGCTGAGCTTGTTTAACATATTTATTAATCAGTTAATATGTGTAAAACATGGTATTAAGCACTCAGAAAGGGAACTAAACCACAATAGAGTGATAAGGAGCTCACTCTGATTGGGGAAAAAAGGTGTATAGAAAAAGAAGTGTTGAATTTTGATTGAGGTCTCAGTTTTGAAAATGAACACCTTAACACCTTTTGTTGTTTTAGAGCCCTAAACTTCCCATAGAGTATTTTCCACTAAAACAAACAAACAAACAAACAAAAAACAAACAAACAAACAAACAAAAAAAACACCAAACACAAAGTTTTCTAAGTGGAAAAGGAAACCACAGAGTTAGCTCAAGAAAGGCAATGTGCTGTGGAGACTGAAGCTGCAAAGTAGGAGAAATGGCCAGGAAAGTAAAAACTGTGTTAGAGCACAGCTCTAAATGGCATACTTTACAACACGTTTCTACATTCAGCGTCCAGCTTACTAGAATTATGCTTGAGTTGATAGTTTCACATAAGGAAAACAGATGGTTCAAAATAAAGGAACCATTAATTTTGTCCCCTCCACAAAAAAGAAGAGTTCTTTTTTTACTCATTAATAATGTTACAAACACCTAATTATAAGATTTTAATATACTGATTCTTATCTACTTATATATTTTTTTCATAATTCTTTGCACCTGATATTCAAGGGACAATAAGATAAATAAAGGAATTGTATGCTGATCTATCATACACTTTATTTGCTTAGCTTCCAAGGACACTCTCTCTTGGTTTTTCTTCTTCTGCAATTGGCTTCTGTCCATTGTTCTTTGCAGGTTTCTGCTCTTTTTCTCCTTTACTAGCAGCCTGGTGCATGAAATTCTAGTACAGGTAGGTCCCTAGGCCTGGCTGGCAATCAAGGGGCCCCCACAGCCCCCACCTTGGCTGGCCTGGTGCTGCCCGCTTGCTGGCCCTGACCCCTGCCACCACTGGCCAGCCTCCCCCCCTCCCCCCCCGCCACAGGTCATCTCCCTCTGCAGGGCAATCAAGGGGCCCCTGCTGGCACACGCCTTGGCTGGCCTGGGGCCTGAGGGCAGCTCCTATGTTGAGCATCTGCCCCTTGGTGGTCAGTGCACGTCAGAGTGACCGGTCATTCCACCTGTCGTTCTGCTGTTCAGATGGTTTGCATATTAGGCTTTTAGTATCCTAATATATAAAAAGCCAGGGGCCGTCACAACCATAACAACTGAATGGATGACTGAACAGCAGGCTGCACGGGGGCAACAAGGTTGGCAGGTGTGTTAGAGGGATGACCAAATGACTGAACAGCAGGCTGCGTGGGGTGACCAGACCGGTAGGGGGGATAGTGAGGGACAACCAAACAACTGATCAGCAGGTTGTGTGGGACAACCAGGCCAGCAGAAGGGGGCAGCTGGGGGCGACCAAGCTGGCGGTGGGGGGCAGCTGGGGGCGACCAAGCCAGGGGGCGGGAGTTGGGAGTGACCAGGCCAGCAGGAGGGGGGGCAGTTGGGGGTGACCAGACCGGCAGAGGCGGGGGAGGGGGCAGTGAGAGTCGATCAGGCAGGAAGGCAGGTGAGCAGTTAGGAGCCAGTGGTGCTGGATTGTGAGAGGGATGTCTCCCAAGGGGGTCCCAGATTGGAGAGGGTGCAGGCTGGGCTGAGGGGACCCCTTACCAGGCCTCCAGTATAGGATAATAATCACATGTCCCAGCATTGTCTTTGGTCTTCTTCTATGCTCCATGTATCCTCACTACCTTGACAATTTCATTTAGCCGCATGACTTCAGTATCTTTAAGCTAATTACTATAATATTTCTATCTCAGTCAAGCACTTTATATATGCAATTTCTTCCTCAACAATTCTAATAGACATTTCAAACATGGCATGTTGAAAACTGAATTTCTGAATGCCCTTAACCCCTATTCCTTCTGCAGCTTTCCCCATCCATCTGATGGCAGTTCCAACTCTCTTTGATGGTGATTCCAATACTCTAGTTCAGTGGTTGACAAACCGCGGCTCGCGAGCCACATGCAGTTCTTTGGCCCCTTGTGTGGCTCTTCCACAAAATACCACGTGCAGGTGTGCACGTACAGTGCAACTGAAGGGGTAGCCTAATTAAGTTAATAACAATGTACCTACCTATATAGTTTAAGTTTAAAAAATTTGGCTCTCAAAAAAAATTTCAATCTTTGTACTGTTGATATTTGGTTCTGCTGACTAATGAGATTGCCGACCACTGCTCTAGTTATTCAGGCCAAAAACATTGAAACCATGCTCAATTCTTTGCTTTCTCTCAAATCACACTTCCAATCCATGAGCAAATTATGTTAGCGCAATCGTAAAAATATTTCCATAATTGATTACTTCTCACCACCTGCATTATTATCACTTAAATCTGAGTTATAATCGTCTCTTCCCTGCAATGTGATAGTATCTTACCTGATGCTCCTGCTTCTTTCTACCCTTGCTCCCTACAGTCTAGACTCAAATCAGCAAGCAACCAGGGGACTTTTAAAAAAGTATGATAATGTCACTTTCTGCTTCAAAACTTTTGGCAGTCCCCCTCACTTAAAATAAAAGTCAAAGAATTTACAATGATTTAGAAAGTCCTACATGATATGTTTCATCCAATACCATCACCTCTCTGACTTCATCTCTTACTATTCTCACTCTTATTCACTCCTTTATACTCAGAGCTCCTTGCTATGCCTTGAATGCACCAGACATGTTCTCATCTTAGGGCCTCTGCAATAACTATTCTACTTGGAAAGCTCTTTCCCCATATAGCCCCATGGCTAACTCCATCATGTGTATCAAGCCTTTAATTAAGAGTTATCTGTACCAGCACAATATTGACCATCTTATTTAAACTGCGATCCAGCCCTAGCCAGTTTGACTCAATGGATAGAGCATCAGCCTGTGGACTAAAGGGTCCCAGGTTTGATTCCGGTCAAGGGCACATGCCCAGGTACAGGAGGCAGGGGATCAATGACTCTCTTTTATCACTGATGTTTCTATCTCTCCCCCTCTCCCTTCCTCTCTGAAATCAGTAAAAATATATTTAAAAATAACAAAAATTAAAAAAAAACTGCAACCCATACTTTGCCCCTTGCTTCCAATCTCTTTATTCTGTTCTTTATTAGCAATTATCAGCTAACATATATGTAACATATATAATAAAAGCTTAATATGCTGTGTCTGACTGTTTGTTCGACCAGTCGCTATGATACGCACTGATCGGTATGTTGGCTTGCTGTGGGGTCTGGCCCATCAGGACTGGGCGAGACTGGCCAGACAGGCCTTGGATGAATCCATGTACCGAGCCAGTTTCAGCCTGATCTTCGCAGGCCAAACCGAGGAACCCCACTGGTGCACGAATCTGTGCACGGGGCTTGTAGTTTATCTGCCTTCTACCCTTCCCCTTCTATTAAAATGCAGGCACTATTAGGGCAGGTGTGTTTTGTTTTGTGTTTTAAAACATTTTTTATTTCAGAAATGAAGGGGGGAGGGAGGGGGAGGGAAAGAGAGAGAGAGAGAGAGAGAGAGACATCAATGATGAGAATCACTGATTGCCTGCTTCCCGCATGCTCCCCCACTAGAGACCGAGCTTACAATCTGGGCATGTGCCCTTGACTGGAATCAAACCCGGGACCCTTTAGTCCAAAGGTCAACGCTCTACCCACTGAGCCAAACCGGCCAGGGCGGTAACATCCTGGTTTGAATCGTGACCTCCTGGTTCATAGGTCTATGCTCAACCACTGAGCCACACTGCCTGGGAGGTAACCACTTATTTACTCATACTTTTGTATCCCAAATTCTACATTCCTTTAAAAGCACTTCCAATGAATTAAGCCATTAACAAGCTATGCTGCTAGATGTTAAGGCTTTAGTCTGTGTATTTCGGGCAGTTGTTTAATATTCCCTTAAACCATGCTGCTTTTCCAGTAAAACAAGATAAAGTGCTTAACAAAGGCACATAATGGCCAACATAATTTTGTGAACAGTTTAGAAAATTTCGTAAGGCTCAAAAACAGGCAATTTCAAATTAGGTAATTCCGCTATTAGAGAAGTAGGAGCCAGGCTGGTGTGGCTTAATGGTCAGTGTGATTCAGATCAGGGCACATGCCCAGGTCGCTGGCTCGTTCCCCAGCAGAGGGCCTGGAGGAGGCAGGTGATCAGTTAATTCTCGCTCATTACTGATGTTTTTATCCTTCTCCTTCTCTCTTCCTCTCTGAATAAAAACATATTTTTAAAAGAGAAAAGTAGGATGTTCCCATTAAAATGTGAATATATCATAAGTAATATTTTAAAAACTGACAGTAAACATTGCAAGCCTTGCATGACATTTTCTAATATAAAAATTATGGCAGATTCACCTGTTCAAGGTGAATGCTTTCAATTAGCTCATAATTACTTTAAGAATCATCACAGAAAAATTAAAGCACATTGGATTATAAAAGCAGATTTCAAAAAAGAACTCTGGAAAGTGACAGTCTTTGCCTGTTTCTATGCAGATTGGGATCTCCAACAACGAAGTTCTACTCATTCTAACTACAATTATGGCTTGAAGACTCTTATGTTACAAAAGATCAGCCCAAAGTTACTGAGACCCGCTATGAAAAAGGCTATAAATCTGTAAAACTCAAAAGTGATTTAGGAAGAATTAACCAAAGCTTTTATTTATTGCAACTATTCAGAAGACAATCCAACAATCCTTCACATTGTTTTTAGTTTTTTCTTTCTGACTTAGGAAATATACCACTTATTACAGAAACTTCTCCAAATCAAGGAAAACCTGCCCCCCCCCCCCCAATCTAAGCACTCTATAAGGTTAACAGATTTTAGTTATGTATTTGAAAACTAGCCTTAAGGTCAAATTAAAATCATTTAAGCTAACCCAATACAGAAGGTTTGAATCCAAGCACAAAATACTGTAAAATTTCCCAATGAGTGTGAAAAAGTACCTTCAGAACTGATCTTTAAATATGCATCATCCTCCACCAAAATTCATCACTTGACTGGATGTAACTTTTGAAACCGATTTTGAAAACTATCGTTTTTAAACACTTGGACAGTATTTCAGTCACCCTTAAGAGAGTTTTATCTCTTAATAACATGGCTGTTACACTTTACTTACAATTCCTATCTCGTTTTTCAGTCTACCTACCTACGAGTAATACTACTCAGAAACCTGCAGTTTTACCGAGAAAATAAGGATTTAGTAAATGGTGCTTTCTAATCGAAAACACTGGGAAGTCACCGGTAGGGACGGGTATTCGGGGAAGGCGGCAAGACTAGCAGGAAAGGTGGTCGTCACCCGCCGGAGAGAAGGGCCCGGGTCGGGGGACGCAGAGAACAGATCCTCTGGCAGCAGGTGTGAGTCTCCAAGGGGACAGTCACCGCAGGTTTCAGATCTGACAGAGGTATGCAGCCCGCAGGACAGCGGAACGCGCGCCGGGTCCGCCGGCCTTACCTCCGGGGTCCGCTCCGGCGGCTTCTTCCTCAGAGCTTGTCTGGCGCCGGGGTCCACGGGTGAGTTCATGGTCGCGGCCCCGGCCCGGAGCTCCCTAGCCAGCCCTTAGCAGCGCACGCGACAGCCCATTCACCCTAGGCAGGGGGTCTGAACCCCGTCACCTGCGAAGAAGAAACTCCGGACCGCGACGGGCACCCGGCTCAAGCAAACAAGCCTTCGCAACACCCGCCCAGGGTCTCAGCCCACGCGCGACTGGCCAGAGAAGTTAGCTCGGAAGAGGAGGGAGGGGCAGGTGCGCATGCGCCGCGCGCGCGTGCGCGCGCACACAAATAGTGCCCAAGGGCGTGACTCCGCGGTGACGTAAGAACTGGGTCGGTACAGTTAACCCTCTGGCAACTCTTCTTCCTGAGATTTAAACACACGTCGCGAGACCTCACCTAAACCTCTCACGGGATCCGCCTCGGAGGTGAGGCTTGGGCTGCTCCGACTTCCGGTGGAGGGCCCAGATACCGGCTGTGAGAGACTGAGCACAAATAGCACGTTGAGGCCGAACGGCGGGGCCGGCGTTTTAGGTGGAGTTGTGTTTGTACCAGATCCGGAAGCTCAGGGCGTGGCCAAGCCCAAGGCCCATACCCCGCCCTTGGAGAAGGTACGGAAGTCGAAGCCACCTTTTGGCAAACAATTTCCTGCTGCTTCGTATCGACGTTTCTTCTAATGACTAGTTTGTGGAAGAACCCCACCAACAAGTACTTGTCCTAAGACCAATTTCCTGAGATCAGGGCAGAAAAATCACAGCTTCGCGGTGGACAACCGCCTTGCCTGCTGCCAGCAGTTACTGCTGGTTGGCAAAGCCAATCTTAACAGCGTTCACCTAACCAGGGTCCAGGGCAGACCTCCATCCGTCCAACCCCTTTATCATGCAGCAGGGTTTCGTGTTGCCTGGACTCGAGTGACTGCTTTTGTACTACATTTTGCATGATAGTTTCCCAACAAACTGACCCATTGATAAGAAAAACAGACCACTATCGGGGCAGCCGGACACCTGCAGAGGCTGTTTTCACAAGATCACTGACATTATTCTCAAATCCATCCTTTTGGACCAGTTCTTTGCATCCCTATCTCAACCCATAGATGGTCCGCACTGGTCACTAATTATTTTGGAGCCACCAGAGGTATGTCCTTTCCATTGAATTTTAAGCTCCCCCCCCCCCGGGGGGGGGGGCTGTGTATCACAAATCTAGATACATCTATTGCTTACAGCAATTACCACACAGCTCAATAAATTTGTGATAATGGCGTTATTCACGGTAATTTTTTAATGGGATGGTCAGAATTAAAATTATCTTTTAGAGTTAAAAAAAGGGAGAGTTCAGGCTGCAACATTTATGTTTCTAAGAACATGATAATGGCTGATGTTGATAAGGGTTTTGTTTTCCGTTGGTCGTTAGGCTTGCTCAAACTAAGTTTACAACATAATGTTAGCACATTTCTTAAGTATTGGACAAAAATCTTAAGAGTGGTTGTGGTTCAGACATTATGGAAAGCAAGTTATTTTGGAGAGATCATTAAGAATTGAAGACTCATTTTCAACATTTTGTGTGTGTGTGTGTGTGTGTGTGTGTAAATATATCCTCAAAGGTCTGCCTAAGATCATAAAGGTTATCCTTTCCATTCTTCACGGATCAGTTTCCAGAGCTACATTTGAAAGAGGGAAAAAGAAAGCATGATAATCGTTAGCTTAGACTTCAGGGACAAATACCAGAATTTGTGTCTTTAGTATATCATTTTTAGTAAAAGACTCCAGTGAAATTATTCTCTCTAAACATCGGTTAACCTCTGAATAGTAGCGCTGGCCGGTGTGGCTCAGTTGGTTGGATGTCCTCCGAAATACTAAAGGGTCATGGTTTCTATTTGGGTCAGGGCATATACCCATGTTACCCTTGGATCCCCATGTGGGAGGCAACCAATAAATGTTTCTCATGTCAGTGTTTCTACCTCCTTTCCCTTTTCTCTAAAATATCAAAATAAAAAATAAAGTGGAATAAAGAACTTGTTGCTTTGGGATTCTCTTAAAATTGTGAGATAATTCATGTGAAACACTTGAGATGCTGCCTGTCCAATCCAAGAACTATTCTATTTACCTCTGGGAAGTGACTTCTCTAAAGCAGAAATCAAGCCAGAAGAATTTAAAAGGATTTTTCTTAATGCCAATTTTTCCCATTAACTATTTGGAAATATAAGTATTCATGAAGATGTGGAGCAACAGGAACTCTCACAAACTGGCTATCTGTAAATTGGGAAACCACTTTGGGGAAAAAAAAGTATCTGGTAAAGTGGAAACTTAACATACTGTATGACTAAGTCAACTCCGTGATATATATTCTCTATAAAGAATACCCATGTACACCAGAAAAGTACAAAAATGTCCTTTTGTTCATAATAGCCAAAAATAGGATATAACCCAAATGTTTTTCAGAATACCAACTACCTAGCATATGGATGTTTCTCCAGCATGATGTTGAAAGAGAAAATCAAAATATAAAATGTAAAATATAATTGCATATACACAAAGTTCAAACACATGCAAAATTAAAGCATATCACTTAGGGATGCATACACAGAGGTAAATCTATAAAGAGAAAGCAAGAAAATGATGTTCAAGAAGTCAAAATGGTAATTATAAAAATGAGAAGGGGAGGACTTCAATGAGAATAGGACACATGGAGGAAGGGGCTTCCAAGTTACTTTTCTGTATAATACTTTACAAGAAAACATGAATTAAGTATATAGACATTATTAAGCGTTAACACCAACAAGTAAAAAATGTTAATATCCCTGGTAACTACACATACCTAAATATTATATTACCATTTAATATGCTCTGATACGCTGAAAAAAAAAAAAAAGTGAGGAGATGTGAAAGCTTAGTTATTTCCAGATGAAGGGCAAGCTCTAAAACAGGATTCACCAGCATTAACATGTGAAAAAGAGATTCTGATTTCAAGTAATTTATTAAATTCTGGCAAAGTAAAAACTGGTTGAATCTTAAAAGGAAAAAAACACAGTATACAGATGATGTATTATAGAATTATATACCTGAACAATGTAATTTTACTTACCAATGTCACCCCAATAAATTCAATTTAAAAAAATTTTAAGAAAAAGTGCTTAACATACCTTATTTTACTTTATTATACCAGTAAGTCCTTCTCATTCAGAGTTACAGTTCCCCAGACCTCACTGCACCTTCAGGTCAGGTTTGGTCTGTTCCCACATGCTATTCTATCCCTATCGTCCACATTGGCAAAAGCATCTGAAGAAATCCTGGATATCTATACATCTGTCACCACATACTAGTTAGAAACCGTTCTAGTCTGAGAGACAAAATGGACTCTATAGGAAACACTATTAACCTCAGATTAAATTTTCTGTATCTGTTTCTCATCAACAAAATCATTCCTTTATGTTTCTCAGAAAAGTTAGTAAGAAAACAGCAAATATAAACACAGGTACCAATTATAAATCTCTGAAATAACTGATGGGTACTTCTCAAATATTTGCTATTTCCTCTGCTTTAAAACAGTGCACTCACTCTCTTTGGTCAAATGTAAGAGTGATACGTGTAACACGATATGAAAACAGGCACTACAGAAAGCCCCCAGTCTAATCCTGCCTTTTGCCCAAATCAACCCAGCCTGCCTAAGGCAGCTTCCCAACAGCCTACTCAGGGCTGAATCGCTCTGCAGAGCAGGCACTAAGGGCATATGGAAGAGCAGACTTTCCTACAATGTAGATAAGAGGACAGACTTGCTGAGTCCATGCAAATCAGTAAACAAACCAGGATTAGAACCCAAAACAACTGGACAATTTTTAATTGTAAAGTCAATAGTAATTTGTATTGGATACAGTGTTCATTAACACGTTTACATGACTTTTTCTAGATTTTAAATGATTTTCAGTTTCTTTCAACAAAAGCATTTAAAGAAATTTTCAATTTGTCATCATGAGGATTAGGTCAAATGTAACATATCAGTATTTTTATATTACATTTTCATTTGAAAGACTGTATGTTGAATTCTCTCCACAAGTGGGGGCCATAGAGAGGCGGCTGGACGGATTGCTTAGAAACAGTAGCAGCCACAAATTAATGAGTACTTTGGGTGTGCCAAGCATTAAGATAAATTCCTGACACTTCATTATTTCACTTGATTCTCACAACCTCATAGATTGTACTAAATTACCAAAACAGCAATTTATAATTAGAAAAGAACACTATAAACAAGGTCCCATGCCTAGAAGTGTCACATCTGAAAAAAGAATCCAGACATCAGACACAAGAAAAATCAACATCATACTTCAAATTCATGTGTGTTTATTGCACAAATTTCTCCTAGGACTGGGAGGTTATTATAATACAGGTGCACATTTTAGAAATGTATACAGAACAGGAAACAGTATATACATTTATCCCACCATCTAAATAACTTAAAGAAAGCAAAAGGATCTCATAAGACATCTACCAGAAACAGACATTGTGTTAAAACCCCCCCCCCCTTTTTTTAAATGATCATTCCCAGTGTTTGCCAATTGTAACAAAATTAAATTGATGCTGGTATGTTTATTGCACTTAACAAATTTCAAGCTCAAAATTAAGACATATTAATAAAAGGAAGATTTAAAATCAAACCAATTAGTTTATATGAAAAAAATTACTTTAAATCAGTAATGTAAAAGATTCCTTTTTTATTTTCTATTGCAACAAACAGGTTTTTAAAAATATGTAACACATATCTGTCTGTACCATAAGAAGTTGAAAAATTATTTCGAACAGTTCAAAACTCTTTCACATTCATCATAATGACCATACTTTAAAAGCAGCAGTAGCTTACTCCATGGTCTTTGTGTAAGGAAAAAAATGACTATGATGAAGGTAATAATAATAATTACAGAAGGGCTGGGAATTATAAAGCTCAGGAATCCTATAAGGATTAATAATTCTATAAGAAACTATAGGCCTTTTCCTTCCAAGCAAAGCTTTAAGAGTAACAGTAGCATGAGACATCCACTTATTAAAGACTAAAATTTCTAAATAATTTATTAGATTTCAAATAGATAGGACTGTGAATAGCTTGATGATTAGTTAAAAAAAACATGCAAAACAGACATTATCTATCTGCTATATATCATTCTAAACTATAAAACATAATATACAATGACCCATATATGAACTTTTTTGTATTCTGAATTCTGCCAAGAGATTGATTCATAAAATTCCAAACAATAAAATAGTAAAGAATTTCATTAATGAATGTAATAAGAATATCAGGCAAATGAAAATATATCCATAAACATTCTTTGGCAGCAAGTCATCCATGGGAGACTCCAGCACTAACTGGGGCCAGCTGATAGGACACAGAGGCCAAACTGATTGCAGGCATACCAATTTCAGATTTACATTCCATTAAAACAATTAATTTCTTCTTAAATCTAGGTTGGTGAATTCTTGCATACATAAAGAGCGAGGCAAAATGTGACCCACCACTATAAATTAAAAAGTCAAAGCTTAAACCACAAAAATCTTTCTTAATTACTGAAATTGAAACAGCAAGAACGAATGAATTACATAGAAAATGTATTTATTAATAGGATAAGTAGTTTCTTTTTTAAAGCTAACCAATTATGATAAAAATAGTGCATGAAAGCAAAAATCAACTTCACTTCTAGAATTAAAGTATCTTAGACCAGGTAATTAAAGAATAAACTATAATGTAGTATTCAAGTAAACTGAGGTAGTAGAGCATATTGAAAACTTTACTTACCCATATTTTTATTTACATTATTTACAATAGTTTGGTTCCATGTTAGCCTTTCTCAGAAGCAACACACTACAGTATATATACAAAATAACAATAATTGAAAAATAAAAATCCCTTGGGAAAAGAATAGCTTTTGGAAGAAGGGAAATTCAAGAAAAGAGAATAATTTTAAGGATCAATGAGTTCTATTTAGTGTAAATAGAATATTATGAAGCAATGAAACAAAGAAAATATTTCCCATGGGTTCAAGGATGGCTAATACCTGAGCACTTTTGAAGAAAATATTTTTGCCAATACTCTGGTGCAATTTTAAATTCTAATTTTAATTTATTAAATTAGGTACAAATATGTTAATATTAACATTTATAAGAATTAGCTTATACTTATAAACAAAACAAATAATATAAAGTACTATTATTTTGGGAATTTACATTCCTCAGCCTTAAAAAAGCGATTGGCTATACTTATATTTTAGGGTGTGTGAAACAGGAAAATCACCACGAAGGAACATTTCAACATCATATACAATGAATACTAGTTGAATATATATATATATATATATATATATATATATATATATATATATATTTATATTTAAAAAGTATGTTTACCAATCTTGTATTTCTATTTTTGATTTTTTTGAAAAACTAGATACATATGTACACTTGGGTGGGTAGCATAACACAGATTTACACTCATTCTTCTAAGTTTCTTATAATTAACAGGTTACTTAAAATACTTTGAAAAACACCCCCAAATTAATTATTTTGAATTGACAATATAAGAAATAATCAAGGTTTTTATAAACCTATGTACCTTAGAAATAAAGAATTAAAACTAATGAAATGACTATTTCTGAGCCATTTAATCATGAGACATCTGTTGCTATTTATGAGTTGTGGAAACACTGTAATGATCATATAAAAATCCTCAATGTCATTCATTTTATATAATTTTCTAAGTTATACTTTGGCCTTTCCAAATAGTTTCCCCTGAATTACATATGCTGTGTTAGTTCCACTGGGTTAAAAATATACCTCCACCCAAAAAGAAAAAAAAATCCATCCAATGAACACACAATATGCACTGCAATGCAGGATACACAGTTGACTGATTCATTCAGATTGGACTCTAATGGGGGGAAAAATGCTATAATGCATGTTGTGTCTGCTTCCTTGTTCCAAACAATCTTTATGTTAAAGGAGTATCTGAGCAACATATGGAGAATGAGTGCTTGCTACAGCAGCCAGAAGAGGAAGATCACTGGATTCAATCCTGAAATTAAGAGGAAAAAAAATCTGTCAGGCTTTCTGTACCCAAGTCACTATACCTCAGCAGTAAAGGACCCAGGTCACCCTGGCCAAAAGAAAAACATAAGAGAACTGAAGATAATGACAGTGAGAATTATTTCAGTCAGTAAAAACCAGAACCAAAGTTTAAAAAAATAACATCTACCCAGCCAGTGTAGCTCATTGGTTGAGCATCAACCCATGAACCAGAAGACACAGTTCGATTCCCAGTCAGGGCAAATGCCTGGGTTTGCAGGCTCGATCCCCATTAGGAGTCATGCAGGAGGCAGCCCATGGATGATTCTCTCTCATCATTGCTATTTCTAGTTCTCCTTCTCCCTACCTCTCTTGGAAATCAATAAAAACATATAAAATACTTTATTTTAAGAAGTATCTGAAACCCAATGGTGAAGTCATATGTGTAGGAAAGCATCTCACTGACCAGCAGATAGACCATGCATGAGGGCAAGAAATCTAAGAAATACAATATTCTATTTAATAAAAGCCTAATAAGCAAATTGACTGAATGGCGGAACTACAGGTCACTATGATGCACACTGACCACCAGGGGGCAGACGCTCAACACGGGAGCTGCCCACAGCCCACAGACCCCAGGCCAACCAAGGTGGGTGCCAGTGGAAGTCTTCTGATTGCCCCCACTGGTCGCCCCACAGAGGGAGGCAACAGGCAGCAGCGAGGGGCATGGCCAACCAGCAAGCAACGGCAGTGGGGCCAGCTGGCGAGTGGGCCAGCGCTGCCCCCCAATTACCTCGCCAGTTGCCTCCCACAGAGGGAGGCAACAGGTGGCAGCAGTGGGGGACAGGAGTGGCGAGTGGGCAGCGCCAGGCCAGTGAAGGTGGGTACTAGCAGGAGCCCCCAATCGCCCCGCCAGTTGCCCCCACAGATTGGCCCTCATTGCCAGCAGGCCTAAGGACCATACCCATGCACCAATTTCATACATCAGGCCTCTAGTAGTATAATAATAGGATAATAATGTGCATCCATATTGTTTTGAACACAAATGTTTCTATAAAATATAGAAGAAATAATGAAAGTATCTTAAAAATACATCTTACCACAAATAATTTACAGGAAAAGAGAAATGGCCAATAAAACAGAAACATCACTCATGAAGACTGATTCATGTTTGAGAATAAATAAATATACGTAAGTAAACTGTAATCTGATTTCATTTTTCAGCAAGTAGCCTGACAAGGATTAAAAAGTTGGTAATAGCCAATAGCAGGAAATGTGTACTTCCTGCTATTTGAAATAAATTATTCCAGTACTTACAAAATAGCATTTACTATTACATATCAAAATAACTATCAATATCTATCAAAAAGTTAATACACAAGCCCTTTAACCAAAAATTCTCCTTCAAATAATTTATCCTATAATCTTCAAAGATTTATACTCATTCTAGCATTGGTTTCTGGTTGCAAAAGAAAATACAGCAAGTCCCACATAATGTTCTTTCATTAAACAGCATCATTTCATTATAACTTTAACTAGAGGCCTAGTACATGAAATTAGTACACTGGCAGGGTCCCTAGCAGCTGCCGGCTGCATACTCCCTCCCTTTCCCCGGCCAACCTAGCCCCCCTGGTCAAACTCCTGGACACACTCCTAGTCGAGGGGACAATTTGCAAACTAGGCTTTTATTATGTAGGATGAGATGCCACTGAAACTTATTCTTGTTTATATCAATTAGCACATGGTAAAACTAATTTCATTATGTCATTTCACTTAAAATTGTAGAACCTACTAAAGATGTTAAGTGAGAACTTACTGTTTATATAAATCCCACCATATCATGAAATGCTATACAGCCATTAAAAATAATGAGATAGATCAGTATGTGCTTATATGAACAAACGTTCAGGATTTATTAAAAGGCAAGTTGCCTGGTGATATAATAGAGTAGAAATTAATTTCTATTTTTTATTTGTCTAAAAAACTTATGTCAGAAAAAACAATCCATTAACTGTGTTTGGGTGAAACTGGCAAGTTGGGGAAAAGACGATGAAGAATTACTTTTCATTTTATGCCATAATGCACTATAAATTTTGGTTAAATGCGCATTACTTTAAAAACTAATTTCTTTTTAATATAGGCATTTGCACAGAGAAGCATCTATTTCTAATCTGGATGGTAATGAGTAACATTAGTGAAAGAATTTAATTTGGTTTCTGACAAACAGTAGCTACTTGTTAATAATGGCTCTTTCTTCCTTCATAAAAACTGAATTAGACAAAAGTTCTGGCTTGTTTTAATTTCCTCAACTAACATTTCAAGAATACACACACACACACACACACACACACACACACACACACACAATGGCCATAGAACATAAGGAAAATGATCATAGAACATAATGAAAAAGGCTATACTATGCCTCGCAATAATTTATCTGTTCCTCCTTCAGTTAGCATTTTAGATAACTGTCTTCTTCCTAAGAATAACTACAGAGTAGACAGACATATAGATAATGGGGAAAGAATAGTAATATGCAGATAATGTACTACCATCCAGTGTGCTGCTATTTTAATCAGCTCATTTGGAAGGTGGAGAGTTTTCAATATATATGTAAATAAAAATAAATATTTTTCCAAGACAAAAAATTAGATTTAATTCATTTTATTTCATTATATTCTCAATTTACTGTAATGGCACAGGGGACAATGCACTTTAGATCGGCAGAAGACAGGAATATGCTCTTATGTGGTACAGAGCAACCTGAATGATAACAGTGTCTAGCTTCTAGCAGGAAAAGGCACTTAACAAGAAGGCAATTCTAAGGAATAGCTCTTGCTAAAAGATAGCACAATATGAAAGCCAGAAAAGAAATCATGAACATACCCTAGAACCACTCCCAGCTCCTTGACATGAACCCGCATCTGGCCCCTCAGGTACTCAGACAGCATTTTGCTTTTGAAGTACAGCTCCTGTAACCGGTCTTCAAGATGCATTACACACTGCAGTTAGGGGAAACCAACAACCAGGTCAGAAAATGGTGTCCAATTTTAAGTGATAGCAATTTTGAAAGCATTTTTGACAATTCTATTTAGTTATTCCAACATAAACTACAATTTGGAGCACGTTTTAAAAAAACCTGAATTTATTGGGGTTACAACAGTTTGCAAAACATAATAAGTGTACAACTCAATAAGACATCATCTGCACACTGCATTGTGCACCCATCGCCCCAGGCAAAATCTCTTTCCATTCCCATTTCTGTCCCCCTTTGCCCATCTCCCTTTCCCTTTGGCCATCACCACACTGTTGTCTGTGTCTGTGTGTTGCATATGTTTTTGGATAATACCTTCACCTTATTTCATCCATTCCCCCCTATCCCCTCCCTTCTGACAGCTGTTAGTTTGTTCCATGTATCCCTGCCTGCTTTCTATATTTTTTGTCAATTTATTTTATTTTTAAAATATTTTAATATTATTCAGTTTATTAATTACAATGTTCTTTTTTTCCTCCTATAGTTAGTTCCCCTCCACCCGGTACCCATCCCACCCTTTCCTCTTACCTTCCCTCCACTGTCCTCTTCCATAGGTATGTAATTTTTGTACCAACTCTTGCTGCACTGCACACGCCTTTTCTCCCCAGAATTGTCAGTCCATTCCCTAAGCCCATGACTCTGTTATATTCACCAGTTTATCCTGCTCATCAGATTTTTAATTCACTTGATTTTTATATTCATTTGTTGATAGATGTGTATTTGTTGTTCATAATCTTTATTTTTACCTTTTTCTTCTTTCTCTTCTTAAAGAATACCTTTCAGCATTTCATGTAATACTGGTTTGGCGGTGATGAACTCCTTTAGCTTTTTCTTATCTGTGAAGCACTTTATCTGATCTTCAATTCTGAATGATAGCTTTGCTGGGTAGAGTAATCTTGGTTGTAGATTCTTGCTATTCATTACTTTGAATATTCCTTGCCACTCCCGTCTGGCCTGCATAGTTTCTGTTGAGAAATCAGCTGACAATCTATGGGTGCTCCCTTGTAGGTAACTTTTTTTCTCTTTCTGCTTTTAATATTCTGTCTTTTGCTCTTGGCATTTTAATTATGATGTGTCTTGGTGTGGTCCTCTTTGTATTCCTATAGTTTGGGGTTCTGTGCACTTCCTGGACTTTTAAATCAATTTCTTTCACCAGGTGGGGGAAGTTTTCGGTCACTATTTCTTCAAATAGGTTTTCATTATCTTGTTCGCTCTCTGTTTCTGGCACTCCTATAACTCGGAAGTTGCTATGTTTGAGTTTGTCCCAGAGGCTCATTACACTATCTTCAATTTTATGGATTCTTTTTGCTTCTTGCTTTTCCGGCTGAGTGGATTTTGCTTCCTTGTATTTCAAATCTTTGACTTGATTCTCGCAGTCCTCTAGACTGCTTTTAGGTCTTTGTGTAGTATTTTTTATTTCAGTCAGTATATGCTTAATTTCTAGTTGGTCCTTTTTCATATCTCTGAAGGTCTTGTTCATATCCTCGAAGGTCTCATTAAGTTCACCAGCCTTTTCTAGGAGCCTCTTGAAAAACCTTATAACCGTGGTTTTGAACTCTATGTCCAGTCTTTTTTTCCCCTCCATTTCTTTCCAATGTGATTTCTTTCCATGTCTCTTCATTTTGGCTGCTTCCCTGAGTTGGTCGATTAGCTTTCTGTGGTAGATGTTCTCTAGGGGACAATGACTCAGCCTCCCCAGTTACCTGAGGTGGAAACTCTTTGTGTAGCCCTTTATGGGTTGCACAGTCTTGTTGTAGTTAAGCCTGGATTATTGTTGTTAGCACTAGGAGGGTTTAACCTCCAGGCCAATTGGCTGTGAGGATCAGCTGTGTTTACGCTGTGAGAGCCGTTGTGCTCAGGTTGGATGGGCGGAATCTCCCGGCTCAGGAGGCAGCCTTGATTTTCCATCAGCTCTGCCCTATGTGGCACCTGGGTCTCTGTGCCTGGTTGTAATAGCTGCATGCACCTCTGAACGAAAGCTGCCGCCAAGCTCTACCCGCTGTCAATTCAGCCTCTCCCCA
This sequence comes from Antrozous pallidus, assembly GCA_027563665.1. Taxonomy (NCBI): domain Eukaryota; kingdom Metazoa; phylum Chordata; class Mammalia; order Chiroptera; family Vespertilionidae; genus Antrozous; species Antrozous pallidus. The sequence continues at coordinate 37,149,342 of CM050516.1, read as the reverse complement.
AATGAGTCTGCACACCCAAAGTCTCACTCAGGACTGTAAAACAATGCCAACGGGTGGTTTCCCTTCTTTCTTTTCTTTTTTCTCCTGAACAAGACAGCAAGTCACGAGTCCTCTCTGTGCGCTTGTGTGCTTCTGCAGTTCCCAAGCTTATGCACCCTCTCCGCAAGCTTGCGGACCTCTGCAACGCCCGAGTTTCAGCGTGCTTCCTCTTTACTGTCCAGTTTCACCCCGCATGAGTGTGGATTCCCTGGACCTCGCCTGGAACTAGGGAATCAGTGCAGTCGGACGCCTTTGTCTCCCTCCCAGTTCGAGAAAACTAGCTGGGTTTGCAGCCGCCGATCCTTTCCCCTCATGCACAGCTCCAAACCTCTGACTTTGTGCATATCCGCAACTCTGTCCTCCGCAGCTCCCCCAAGTCTCAGTGTCCTTTTGTTTTTCCTTCTATTTGTGGAATGTCCACTCAGCCAGCTTTCTGGTGGTTCTGGATGATGCCCATTCTGTCGTTTAAAATTTTCCTAAGAAATTAGTTTTGAAATTGTTGTGTGGGGCAGCAGATAGGTGTTTACCTATGCCACCATCTTGGTTCCTCCTGTCAGTTTTGTGTTTTTTTCCCATCATATTCCACATATAAGTGAGTTCATATGGGATTTGTTTTTCCCACAAGGGATCCAATTTCCCCACATCCTGGCCAATATTTTATTGTTATAAATATCCTTATGGGTATGAAGTGGTATCTCATTGTAGTTTTGCATTTGCATTTTCCTAATGAGTAATAATGTTGAACATCTTTTTATGTGCCTGTTGGCCATTTGTGTATCTTCTTTAGGGAAATATCTATTCATTGTGCCTTTGTTATTGTTGAGTTGTCAGAGCTTCCTATATATTCTGGATATCAATCTCTCTTCAGATATATGATATTTGCAAATATTTTCTTCCATTCTGTGGGTTGTCTTTTTACTGTTGATAGTGTCCTTTGATACAAAACGAGTTTTAAAAAATATATATTTTATTGATTTTAGAGAGGAAGGGAGAAGAAGAGACAGAACCATCAATGATGAGAATCATTGATTGGCTGCCTCCTACATGTCCCATACTGGGGATCAAGCCCGCAACCCAGACATGTGCCGTTGGCTGGAATCAAACCTGGGACCCTTCTGTCCACAGGCTGACGCTGTATCCATTGAGCCAAATCAGCGAGGGCCAAAACGAGTTTTTAATTTGATGAAGTCCAATTCATCTATTTTTTTACTTTCATTGCCTGTGCTTTGGAGTCAAATCCAAGAAATCACTGCTGAATCCATTGTCATAGATTACCCCTATGTTTTTCTTCATAGTTGTATAGTTTTAGCACTTACATTTAGTTTTGTTCAATTTTAGATTTGAGTTTATTTTTGTATAAGGTATAGGTAAGGATTCAACATCATTCTTTTGCATGTGGACAGTCTGTTTTCTGAGTTCTTAAAAGATTCCTTTGTCTTTTGAAAAGGCTCCCCGGTCAAAAACTAGTTCATCACATGTGTGAGGGTTTATTTTGAGGCCATTATATTCTCTTTATCTATATTTCTGTCCTTATGCTAGTACCATTCTGTTTTGATTACTGTCACTCTGTAGTAAGTTTTAAAATCAGAAGATGTGAGTTTTCCTACTTTTTTCTTTATCAAAATTGTTTTGGTTTCTTCAGAGTCCCTTGAGATGCCATACACATTTTAGGTTGAGTCCATTTCTGAGAAGAAAAAAAGAATTTTCGATAGGAATTTCATTGAAATAGACCACTTTTGGAGGCTGTAGTCATTTTCATAATTCCAAGTCTTCCTTGAAATATGGAAGATATCTTTCCATTTATTTATGTCTTTAATTTTTTTCAGCATTTTGTAGTTTCCAGTGTACAAGTCTCTTGTCTCCTTAAATTCATGTCTAAGTATTTTATTCTTTTGATATTATAAATGCTTTCTTCATTTCCTTTTCAGATTGTTCATTGCTAGTGTAACAAAATGCAACTATCTTTGCATTGCTAATTTTATATCTTCACACTTTGCTGAATTCATTTATCAGGTCTATTAGTTTTTTGTGTGGAATCTACATTTTCTAAATATAAGATCATGTCATCTGCAAACATTCTTCCTTTCCAATTTGGATGCCTCTTATTCCTTTTTCTTTCCTAACTGCTCTGGCTAGGACTTACTTATGTTGAATAGAAGTGGTGAAAGTGGGCATCTTCATCTTCTCCCTCATCTTAAGGGTAAATACTCTGCCTTTCACCATTGAACAGAACGTTAGTTGTGGGTTTGTCAAATAAATAGGATCATTATCATGTTGATCTACAGTGGTTTTTAACTATGCTATATTACAGTTTTCCTAAGAAAAAAAAAATCTTGAAAGTTGGAAATGGTGTCGTCCATAAGAGGTATTATGAAGAGGAATCATCAAAGCCCTGGCATGACAATGAGGGTCCAGAATGCACTGGCATTCTGCACAAAACTTAGGGACATTGCATGTCCTTACATTACATGATACTAGTCAGGTACTAAATTATGGCTGTTGAAATCACAGAATATACTATAAGACATGTACACATACATCCCTTTCTTTTCTAGTCATCTTGGGCTGCCATAATAAAACAACATAATCTCAGTGGTTTATACAGAAAATTCTTTATCAAGATTGTTTTGATTTGTTCAGCTGTGGAGGCTGCAAGTCTAAGATCAGGGTGCCAGTATGGTCGGGTTCTAGTGAGAACTCTTCTCCTGACTGGCAGACAACTGCTTTGTCCCTGTGTCCTCACATGGTGGAGAGAATGCAATTTCTATTTTCCTCTTCTTATAAGGCCACTAATCCCATCGTGAGTGCCCCATCCTCATTATCTAATTAATTAACTAACCCTAATTAACTCCAAAAGACCCATTTCCAAATACCATCATCACATTGGAGGTTAAGAGATCCAACACATGGGACTTTACAGGAACACAAACACCTTCTTTCAGGAAAACAATGAAGAAGCAAACAGAAGTGGTTCAATGTAGGCACATACTAAATAGTTTAGTCACCTATTACAGTGCTCAAATTCAAGCCTCAGAAACACTTACAAAATTTGGAGACAAGTTATGTTTATAAAGTTGAAGAGTGGAATGAAGCAGATTGGAAACAAGACTGGAAACCAATACTTCCTTTCCCAGTTTATTATCTGTCACTCGTCTCTGGCTACTGGCCACTTGCACAGTCCATTTATCCATATCTGCTATAATACAGACAGCTTCTGCTATTGGTTCATCCAACACTGGATGCTAGAGAAAAAAAAAGAATTCATCTTACAATGAGCAAATGAAATTTTCAAAGATAATGCTAATGGAATGAGACAAGGAAGAGATATGAAATGCAACCATGATAAAAGAATATTAAGTTATGACAGGTACTGCCAATCATCATAGGTAAAAAGATGCATTACCAGAATCTTGTAGTCTTTAATCCAGAACTTGACTTTCACTGATCTTTTGACCATTTATTCATTCAACAAATTTACTGAGTACCAACCATATACCAGGCAATTGGAAGAAAATGTTTGTTTTTTTACCTTGAAAGAGCTAACTATTTTAAAAATATGTAGGATGGAGATTGACATGAACAAGTCAATGCTAAGATTCTGTGCTAACTATCCCAACCTGTCAGGCATTAATTTGCTTGAACACCTCAGGGCCATTCCTTGATTACATGGAGTACCCTGCTAGCTATATGCACTAGGTGTTTCTATTTTACCAAGATGTATATCCAGAGTATGGATACAGAAGTTAAAAGAAGACAAGTCAACAGATACTCATATGGCTAACTGGGGAAAAAGTCCATCTACACACACACACACACACAGATATTATATCCTAGTTACATTTTTAAAAATACAGATCTATAGCTAATAGAAAAACAATACTCAAATCAAACTATCATAAAGATCTCTAAATAAGTATGGAATATTAAGATTTGAAAGAACTTCTGTTTTTGATTGTTTGCATTTCTATCACAGGCATTTACCTGAATAACACTTTTAAAATTAGAAAATTTAATGCATAGTAAAAAGTATTTTTAACTCACATATACTGATAATAGGACCATAGGTACATGGCTGTGCTCTTGACTTTGCATGGTTTACACATACAGACCAAAAGCAATTATGTCATAGTATCACTATCAGAAAGAGATGATGAGCCCTACAATGCTCAATATTTCAACATAATTCTGTCTTCAGAAAGATAAGAATTTCTTCAACACTGGCCATATACTAGACTAGCAACAATAAGACTGAGACACAAGTAATAATTTGAAATAACTTGGACCCAATAGCCTTTTCCTTTCAAATTTTGTTATTACAATTTTGTAGTTAAGAATGTAAGTTTCTTCCTGGATAAACCCAGATTTGGCACTCTCAAAGGATATACTTTTGCGCAGTTAATGAACAATCACTTTGAATAAATCTTTTTGATGCTAAGGAAAAAGAAAATGAAGCTCACAGTCTTAATGAGAAAGATAAATAGAAATACACCTGGCTATAAAAAGACAAGTATAGCCCAGCCATTGACCTGGTTTGAGTGTCAACCTATGAACCAGGAGGTCAGAGTGTGATTCCAGGTCAGGGCACATGCCTGGGTTGCAGGATCAATCCCTAGTGTGGGACATGCAGAAGGCCAAACAATAATTTTATCTCATCATTGATGTTTCTCTCTTTATCCCTTTCCCTTTCTCTCTGAAATCAATAAAAACATACTAAAAATTTTTTTAAATAAAAAAAAAAAGACATTTAACAGATGAAATAGAAACCAAGTGCTGGGGTGGTATAAGAGGGCAACAGGGAGCTCTGTGTGACTGGGAGTTTCACAGTAGAAGGGACATAGGGATATGACATTGAAGTATGGATAGAATTGCTATTGATAATCGGGAGAGAAATATGGGTAATTCCTGTATGGATAACCCTTTGAGACAACGTGGAGGAACCTTCAGTATTATGCTAAGCCAAATAAACCAGTCAGAGACAAGTATCACATGATCTCACACATATGTGGAATCTAATGAATAAAATAAACTGTTGAACAAAATAGATCCAGAGACATAGAATCCTGGAAAAGACTGACAAAACTCAGTGGGAAGGCAGAAGTGAGGGAGTGGAAAGAGATTAACTGAAGAATTTATGTGCATATATGCATAACCCATGGACAGACAATAGTGCAGTGAAGGCCTGGGGAGGGGGAAGGAGCCACGTGGAGGGGGAAGGGGACAGCTAGAATACTTTTAACAATAAATATTTTAAAAATTACATATATGCATGTGTGTGTGTGTGTGTGTGTGTGTGTATAAAAGATGAAACATTAAAAACCCAGTTACTGAAACAGATGGCAAAAGACAAAACATTTTTTTTTTTACCATAGTGAAAAGGCTCCAAGAACAATAGAATGGGACTACTAATGTAAAAGTCTTGCAAGCTTTGTAATGCCAATTTTTCATTTGAAGTAACCTTTGTTCATCTATTTTAGAGACAGTATGGCATGCGAGTTTAGAAGCATAGCATAAGAATAAGCTTAATTAAGATCAAGACTGCTATTACCTATCTATACCTGAAATATAAGAGTGATAATAAGTATTACAGGGATTATTATAAGATTAAGTGAGGTATTATGTTTAAGTGTCTAATACACACTAGGAATACAATAAATACTAAATGCTTATATCTATTACTTTTCTTCCCTAGTAATTAGCAGGTAGCAACTCAACACCAAAATGCTTTGTCTTCAATAGGAGAGAGTAACCCCATCCATTGTCAGGCTTTCAGAGAAAACAATAAAGAGCACGTCTGTGATAATGGGTACAGGTGGAGGAAGAAAATAAACTGAGTGACTAAGATCAGGCATAAGGAAAGACAAGAAAACACAGAGAGCATTTCAAGGACCCACAGAGGATTTCCTAATCAAGTGCTTACTCAAGCACTATATTAGGCACTGGGAGGACAGAATTAAAAATATAGAAATGGTTCCTTCACCCTGAAGAGCAAATACCATCAACTGATATAAATTGTTTCTTCTGAAGCATTACTTTCTGAACCCTCTTCAAGTATTTATTTTTATATGCTGTACTACACTTACTCATTTACTTGCCTTATTTTCTCCATTACTAAGTTAATAACTTGAGGTCAGAAACTATTTCCTTTTCATCTATATGTCCCTGGAAGTGTTAACACTATGTTAACATAGAAAGTCAGTAAGTATTGGTATTAAAAGATTGAGCAATATAGCTTTATAAATATAAAGAATGTGAGTATGACTAACTTTTCCTAGATTTACCATTAATTCCCCTACTATATAATTAAGCATTAAAATGTACAACTTTAATTTTCTACAAAACCTTTTTGACTAACAAGTGTCTGCTTGCTCCCTGAGTCATATTTCTCACCCATTTTTTCCTAGATGGCTTTCTTCATTTCCTTTTTAATGGTTATTATGGGGGATTGGGTGGGAAGAAGGAAAGTTTTATTAAAACAAAAACTTATTAAAGTGACAGGTGGAATTGAAGGGAGAAATAGAGAATTCAGCAATAGCTGGAAACTCCACTATCCACCCTAAATAACTGATGGAACATCTAGACAGAAAATCAGCAAGGACATAGGCTATCAAGCAACTTGACCTGACATCTACAGAACATTCTGCCCAACAACTCTTTAAATGCACATGGACCGCCCTAGCTAGTTTAGCTCAGTAAATAGAGCGTCGGCCTGCGGACCGAAGGGCCCCAGGTTCAGTTCCGGTCAAGGGCACATGTTTGGATTGGGCATTCAATCCAAAGTACAGGAGGCAGCCAACCAATGATTCTCTCTCACCATTGATGTTTCTATCTCTCTTTTCCTCTCCCTTCCTCTCTGAAACCAATAAAAAAAAAATATATATATATATATGTAAATAAATGCACATGGACCATTCTCCAGGATAGACCACATGCTGGGCCATCAAACAAGTCTTAATAAGTTTAAAAGTATCTTGTCTGACCACAATGAAACTAATTTAGAGAGCAACAATAAAAGAAAATTCAAAAATTTCACAAACATTTGGAAAGTAAACATCATGCTTCCATATAACCCATGGGTCAAATTAGAAAATACTCTGAGGTGAATGCAAGTGAAAACACAACATCAAGTAATTAAATATCTCACTTCTGGCAAAATTTATGAGACTCAGTTAAAAAAAAGTGCTTAGAAGAAAAATTTCTAGCTTTAAATGCTTATATTTGAAAAAAAAAATGTTTCAAATCAATAACATAGGCATTTACCTTAAGAAGCTAGAAAAAGAGGAAACTAAACCTAAAGCAATTAGAAGAAATAATAAAATTATGATAGAAAACAATGAAATATAAAAATGATTACAGAAAAATATCGAGACAAAAGTTGTTTTCTTAAAAGATCAACAAAACTGACAAACCCAATGCTGGAATAAGAATCAGCAAACCTTTCCTGTAAAGAACCAGATAGAGAGTATTTTTGACTTTAGGAGATGTATGATCACTGTCTCAATGGCCCAACACTGCTATCGAGGCAGAAAAATAGTCATAGAATATATAAGTAAACGGATGTGGTCACATTTCAATAAAACTGTATTTATAGAAAGCAAGTGTATTTGTCCCATGGGCCACTACTTGCTGATGTTTGATGTGTGTGGACCAAAAGTATCTACTAATAAAATCAAAGCATGAATGAACTCTTCTTTGGAGAATCCCCTATCTTTAAGGGAGAGAAAAATGGAACAATACAGATTACAAAAATCACAAATAAAAAAGGGGACATAACCAGAGACCTTATAGAAATGAAAAGGATTATAAGTATATAATATAAACAACTTTATTCCAATATATTGAAAATAATTTCTAGAAAGACAAAAATCACCAAAATTGACTCAGGGAGAAAAAAAAATCAAAATAGATCTATAATAAGAAATTGAATTAGCAATTTAAAATATTCTCATTTGGGACCTAGCAGGTTTTGCTCAGTGGATAAAGCATCAGCCTGCAAACATCAGGTTCAATTCCGGTCAAGGGCATAAGCCTGAGTTGTGGGCTTGATCCCAGTGGGAGGTGTGCAGTAGGCAGCCAATCAATGATTCTCTTTCATCACTGATGTTTCTAGCTCTCATTCCCTCTCCCTTCCTCTCTGAAATCAATAAAAATATATAAAATATTTTCATTTGACCCTGGCTGAGTGCTTAGTTGGTTAGAGTGTGGTCCAGGCATGTCAAGGTTGCAGGTTTGATGTCCAGTCAGGGCACTTACAAGTAGAAACCAATCCTAATATATAAAAACTCTGGGTCCATCTTGACCAGAGGCTCAACCAACTGACAGTCAGTCCTGCAGTCAGTGCTGGGTACCCATGGCAATCCAGCACTGACTGCTACAGCAGCATGTGCAGTGACCCAGCACTAACTGCTGAGGGGGCTGCAAATCAGGCCCAGAGAGAGGCCTGAAGAGAGAAGCAGGGTCTGATCCATAGTCTCTATGGCAGCTATTGATCAGCATTGTCTCTCTCTCTTTCTCTCCAGGCCTGGCCAGTAGCTGTGCCTCCATTTCTCTCCAGGCCTCCCCTGGGGCTCCTGATCAGCCCCACCTTTCTGATCAGGCCCCGTTGCTAGGCCCAGAGATGCTGACAGGCATAGAAATTGACAAACTGAACCAAATGTGAATCAACTGTGAGGAGCCAATGGCTGCCTAGGAGGTGGAGCTTTAGATGCTAACTGGCATAGAAACCGACCAATCAGAACCAAATTGGCCAGCAGAGGAAGGCAGTTGGAGATGATCAGGCAGGCAGAGGCAGTTAGGGGCGAGCAGGCCAGCAAGGGAGAGCAGTTGGGGGCAACCAGGCTGGCAGGGGAGGGCAGTTGTGGGCCATCAGACCAGCAGTGGAGGGCAGTTGGGAGCGAGATCAGGCCAGCAGGGGAGGACAATTGGGAGTGAGATCAGACTGGCAGGGGAGGGGAGTTGGGGGTGATCGGGCCAGTAGAGGAGCAGTTAGGTGTTAATCAGGCCAGCAGGGGAGCAGTTAGGGGGTGATCAGGCTGGCAGGCAGAAGTGGTTAGAGGCAATCAGGCAGGCAAGCAGTTAGAAGCCAGCAGTCCCAGATTGTGAGAGGGATGTCTGACTGTCGGTTTAGGCCCGAGCTCCAGGATAGGGCCTAAACCGGCAGTCGGACATCCCCTAAGGGGTCCCTGATTGGAGAGGGTGCAGGCTGGGCTGAGGGAAGCCCCCCCGAGTGGTGCGCGAATTTTGTGCACTGGGCCTCTAGTGAATGTATAAATAAGTGAAGCAACACATGGATATTTCTGTTTCTTTCCCTCTTTCTCTCTCCCCCCACCCCCCTCTCTAAATATCAATCAATAAAAAATAAGTCAATATAAAGTAACATATTCTCATTAAAATTTTTTCTAACTTTAAACACCTGTACTTGAAAATGAAAAATGGCTTCTAGACCCAGATGGTTTTACTGGTAAATTCTATCAAGTGCTTAGAGGAAACAAATAAAAGCAACAACAACCTTCCCGAGACACTTTCCCCTACTCACTCTACAAAGCTAGTATTATTCTTATATTAAAGCTAGACAAAAACATCACAAGAAAACTATGAATGAATATCCTTTATGAATATAGAGTCCAAAATTCAAAATAAAATAGTAATAAGTCAAAACCAGCCAACACATAAAAAGTACTATATATACCATGACCAAGTGGAATTCCCCCCACGCCCCCTCCGAAATACAAAGGGTTTTTTTTCATCTAAAAATCAATCTATGTAATCTTAACAATTTAAAGAAGAATGAAAAATCACGTGTGTTTCAATAGACACCAAGAAAGTAATTAACAAAATACCACACTTATTCATAATTTAAAAGGGGAGAGGGACCAAAAGAAAACCTTGAAAAATTAGGAAGAGAAAGGAATTTTATCCACCTAATAAAGGGCATCTGTAAGAAGCCTATAGCTAACATCATACTTATTAATAAAAGACTAAATGTTTTCTCTCTAAAATAGGAGCAAGACAAGGATGTCTACTCTCAGCACTTCTGGCAACATTGTATGAATGTTCTAGGCTAAAAAAGATGTCAAACTGTCTATTTATTGATGACATGAGCTTGTATGTAGAAAAATCCTAAAGAGTCTACAAAGGAACTATAAAAACTAATAAAAGAGTTCAGGATGAACATACATAAATCAATTGTACTTCTATAATCTAGCAAAGAATAAACTGAAAATAAAATTAAGAAAATAATTCCATTCACATTTAAGCATTTGCAATTTTATTGATATAATCTAGTGATAATTTTATACTGGAACTCTCTACTCACTTTCATGGTGTCAGATACAAACAAGCAGTTATTAAAGAAAGTGACTGATTCAGAGAACAATGATTGTATTACACAGTGAAGTGTAACAAAAATATAAGATGATTCTGGGTTCTACTGGTTAAGAGCTCATTCTAAATAAATTCAAGAGCAGTGATGGTCACTCACCTGCACAGCGTGGGACAAATCTGACAGCAGACATTGACGGAGCCTCTCATCACTACTAATTCCTTGAAGAACAAAGTCAGGCACATAAGATGAACAGTAGCCACCTAACAAGGACCTTCCAAAATTGGCGATGTTGGGCTGAACAGCACTCACTTCAATTAACTTTGACCTAGAAAAAAGGTCCAGTCAGATCCACAAAATAATCCCATCCAGAGAAGAGGGTCTGATGAACAACTTTGTAATGAGGTGAGCATAGATCTTTCATAATAGACTTTAGAAATGCTGTCCCTTATGTAATACATTTTTAATACAATAAGATTATGAAAATCATCATCCAAAACAAAGTAATTAAATATCTCACAAACTTAAAGTTTGATTTCTAACTTTTCTCAAATATGAATCTTTTGCTTGTACATATGATCCAGAATATTACACACATCCCCTGTTTTCCTCTTTGTGTTGGCCAAATTTACTTGTAACAGCCATTTATTACCTTCTCAGTGATTCTCCCTCCCTAGTCTGTTGCCAGACTCAGCATAGGTTCCTTTTTGGAGCATGATTATTCACTCCTAAGTGGCTTGAAAACTCCTAAGAAGAAGTCTCCTACACACCAACATTACTTTCCTCTACTGCCTCCACAAAGCCTTCCTGGAGTGCACATGGGGCGTAGCCTTTAATCTTTCTTATAAGTAATAGGACATAACAGAATCGTCCAGGACAATGACCTGTCTTTCATATTAGCTACTACCAACCTTCAGAGACAAATTAAATAAAACAATGGTACATATCTATATAAGGCCTATTATAGATCAAAACTTCCTACTTACCCAGGAAAAGGTATCTCTTCTTCTTCTGCCCAATCTTCTTGCTCTCCTCCATAACAACTGCTTACTTGTCTAGTGATATCATGACCCGTATCTTCACTTTCACTATCCCCAAGAGCACTATCTGAACTTTCATTTCTTGGAATGTCCCATTCAATTCCTACAGCATTTCTTTTCTCTGAACTGTCTTTATCCCCATGGGGGACAAGAAGGGAGAGTGTACCTCTTTGGTCCTGCTGAGGGTAGCAGGTTTTACATGAATCTTGATGAACTGCTTCTACACATTTACAAAGTTCATTGTTCTGTTTGCTATTTTTTGTACATAATCTTTTTGAAAACTCTAACATGCAGCAGTGTTCTTTACTGTCTTTACTTGTTTTAACTGGGATATCATCAATAGTTCTGGTTTCAATGGAATCATCATTAAAATATTCATCAAATAAGCTCATGCTTTCTGGGTCTGAATGACCCCAACAGGGAAGTTCACAGGGCTCTCTAGAAACCATTGGTATATCAGACTCTCTAGATTGGTCCTTAGTTGTTTGATTAGTTTCTTGATGCAGATCAATGGCCTCTCTTTCTTCTTTCATTGGTTTGGTATGATGCCTGGTAATCTGATCCACCACAGCCTGACTCCTGAGTTCAGTATCTGAGTCGGGTGACATAGAATCCCCAATCAAGAAAGTAACCTTTGTCTGGGTTGCCTCACAAGAAAATGAAGCAGTCACAAGCTTATCTGGAGGTTTCTTTTCCACCACCATTCCTGTGGATCTCAGCACCTTGCCTGTGTGATTACCAGAATCCAGCAATTCCTCACTCTGCCATGTTTCTTCTGCTGGTTCTAAGCCTGATTTCAACAATGTACATTTGTCAACTGGAGCAGATGCTGTGCAAACAACTGTCTCTAACTTGGTGTCAAGGCAAGCTCTTAATTTATCTCTGCACTGTTCAACATCAACAGCATTTTCTTCTTGGCAGTCAGAAGGAGAAATCATTCCACACTCATCTGGAATTCCTAGCAACTCCTTAGAGTTGTTTTGAATATCTTCCCTCTCTTTTCTCAAAGGATTCTCTGAATTTTGCCCAAGGAGTGGACGACTACAATATTTACAGATACAATTAGGAGTCCTTGTTTCTTCTGACTCTTTAAAGAGCAAACTGCTTTTGTTTCTATGCATTGTGATAAGCACATATTCAGATTCTTCTATTTCACCTTTCTCTAACGTGGTTGTAATTATTGTGCCTGGCATAACAATGGCTTCATCTTCTCCGTTTTCTAAAAGATGGGTTTCTTGAAGTTCAGAGCATCTTATGAAATAAGTAAGAAAATAAAGCAGCCTCTGGACCATGTCTTGCCGTTTGCCAACTACCACAGTTCTTGCTAACCTTACAGGAGAGCCAATAGCACCGTATAAGTCCCCTGCAATGGAAAAATAAGTTAATGGACACATCCTTTACTCATGCAGCTAAGCAAGCTATTTTCAATGACTGGAAACCTACTCTTATTGTAGGTTTTATTCTTAGTTGTTTAATAGGTGAGCAACTATTTAGAAGAATAGGATAAGATGACTGGTCTAAATCAAAGAGAAAGATGAATGCAGGGGTTTTCCAGCTTCCTTAGGAAGTTGCTATGATTTTGAAACCTCAAGCAAAAGGTCAGTTGTAAAAAGTTGGATTTAACAAGAATATTCTGTGTCAGGCCCAAGTAGAGAAGCAGAGTACTCCATCTAGGTGGATAAGTACTGCCTGAAATGCTATGTACAAAAATATTCTGTAGCTGCATTCAATGCAGAGAAGGGAAGCACAATACCTTCTGGGGGACAGGGAGAAGGAAGAAATGGTTGTAGAATGGAACAGAGCTAGAATAGTCACATCATACATACACACTTCACCTTCCTTGATTTAAATCATAACATCAAACATTAATTTTTGCTACCCTAATTGGAACCCTACAGCACCCATGGTTTTAAAAAGCCCATTTTCCCTTCCATTCTCTCAGGGTTGGGTCCTCAAGACAGACCAGAAAGGGCAGGAAGAGTAAGACCTATCCCAAGAGGAAAACAAACGGCAACATATTTAGCCATGTGGCTCGTTTTCACTTTTGTATCCATACTAGACATAAACAATAATTACATTATAAAAGGAGGCAGAAGTAACTAAGAGTTATCAATGTCATTTCTATATTTATGCTATACCTCAACTTAAACCAAAAAAAGGTTTAAACATTTTACAATGAACAATACAAAGTTATTAATTTAAATTGAATTGAATTTTACAAGTTGTTATTATAAATATTTAAAACCTCTATTTAAATTTTATAAATGCTTCACACTTTTTAAAATATATTTTATTAATTTTTTTACTGAGAGAAAGGGAGAGGGACAGAAAGTCAGAAACACTGATAAGAAACATCGATCAGCTGTCTCTTGCACCACCCCCATTGGGAATGTGCCCGCAGCCAAGGTACAGGCCCTTGACCAGAATCGAACCCAGGATCCTTCAGTCTGCAGGCCAACGCTCTATCCACTGAGCCAAACTGGTTTTGGCCACGCTTTTTAAAGGAACAAAGACATATTAAGTTTCAAATAAAGGTATGCTACAAATAGTATTATGCTAAAATTTCTTTTTTAAGCTAAGACACTGGCCCTGAACAGTGACATTATGCCACTGATCAAAACTATGCCCAAGGCTCCTACTAATCCTATATAATAAAAGAGTGATATGCAAATTGACCATACCTCTGATCAAGCCATGCCCACCAGCCATGCCCACCAGCCAATCAGGAGCAAATAAACCCCAACCAAGATGGCTGTGGCCATTGAGAGAATGGGCTGGCTGGGGCCCGCCCTCTCCCGCCACACAGAGGGAGAGAACAGCCATCAGCGCCGGCTGGCCCACCCTCTCCTGCAGCACAGAGGGAGAGAACGGGCCCCCGGGAGAAATGTGCACCATGCCAGGTGGGGAAGTCAGACCTGAAAGCCCAAACCCCCGAGTACCTGACAGGGCATCGTGTGCTGGGGCCCTGAGGAAGCCCCAGGACAAGCATCTCCCCAGAGACTGTGCGGAAGGAGGAGAGGAACCTCTGGCTAGAAGCCAGGGTGAAGGATGCTGGTGTCTTTGCAGGCCGGGCTGAGGGACACCATCCCCTCTTTGCACTCCCAACCCCGTGCACGAATTTCGTGCACAGGGCCTCTAGTTACTAAATAAATTGAACTGCTTTCACATGGCAACTGAGTCTTTCATGACTATTTCCTCTTTACGTCTCCAGGTTACCTTCTTATGCACTCAAAGTCTCACTTAAAGTAGACTACTTAAACTGAATATGCTAAGAACTTTCAATACCTAGACCCCTTTACTCATGTTATTTTTGTTCCCTTCCCTCTGTATTTTTATAAGCCCAAAGCTACCAACCCAATCATCCTCTCTTGGGCAAAAGTTTCCCCAATTGAACTCCCATTGAATTTTCTATTTCGCTCATAGTTCCTCTTTGAATTATCATTATTGCTCATATACTCATTACCTAAAAAATAATACTGTCAACTTCTTGTGGGTGAGGACCAGATATAATTTTAAACCCTCTAATATTCTTTGCTCTTTGCCCAAAGCCTTAGATATACCACGTACTCAGTATATTACTATAGAATTGAAAATAGATTTGAAAGGCCTCCCCCAAAATACTACTGAATCATGTGATTTGAAAAAAAGTAAAGTTATTAACCATACAAAAGAATATTATTCAGGGAGAACCAAGATGGCGGCATAGGTAAAACACCTATCTTGCCGTCATACTCAGCAATTTTAATACTACAACTTAACGAAAGAACAAACACCTTCCAGAATCACCAGAAAGCTGGCCAAGTGAAAATTCCACAAATAAAAGTGAAGATAAGACACTGTGACTCAGAGGAGCGGCGGCGGACAGCATTGAAAGATTCGCACGGAGAGAGGTTTGGAGCGCGCGCCAGCAGAGAGGGCGGGCGGCTGAAAACCGGCCATTTTCTCAAACGGGGAGACAAAGACGTCCCAATGGACTGATTCTCCAGCTTTGGGCTAAGTCCAGGGAACCCATTATCATACGGGGTGAAAACTGGACAGTGGGAGGGCACGCTGAAGCTCGGATGCTGCCGGGTCTCCCGGCTTGTGGAGAAGGCAGCTCGCGCGAACAGCTCAGCTGCGTGACCGCGTAGAGAGCGTTCTGCGACTTGTCTCTCATTCAGAAAACCGTCAGTCTGCTTTGTTTTACCACCCTGGGTGAGACATTGGGCGTGCAGAGTCATTTGGGGAAGAGTCTGAATTCCCCGGCAGCCGGTGGAGCTCGGCAGCAGCTCTCTCTCAGAGGTGCTGGCGGCCATTGCCCCTGGTGCAGGGTCCCTGGGGCCGCACAGGGCGGAGCTAATGCTGTCTGCTTGGCCCGGAGACTCCGCCCATCCAACCTGAGCACAGCTGAGCTTCACAGACAATTGGCCTGGAGGTCAACCCCTCCAAGTGCTAACAACGATTAACCTGAGCTTAACTTCAGCAAGACTGTGCAACCCATATCCACCTCAGGTAACTGGGGAGGCTGAGCCACTGTCCCTAGTAGGAAGTCTACCACACAAAGCTAATTGACCAACTCAGGGAAGCAGCCACCATGCAGAGACATGGAAAGAAATCAGATGTGAAAGAAATGGAGGAAAAAAAACGACTGGACATGGAATTCAAAACCACGGTTATAGGGTTTTTCAAGAGGCTCCAACAAAAGGTCGAGGCCTATAAGGGAATAAGCAAGACTGCAAAGGAAATGAATGAGTCCTACAAGGAAATGAACGAGACACCCAAGGATATGAACGAGACCTGCAAGGAAATTATCAAGACCAACGTGGAAATGAATGAGTCCTACAAGGAAATGAAGGAGACCCTCAAGGATATAAAGGAGACTCTCAAGGATATGAAAAAGGACTAACCAGAAATTAAGCATACATTGACTGAAATAAAAAATATTATACAAAGACCTAAAGGTGCTCTGGAGCACCCCAAGAACCAAGTTAGATGTGAAATACAAAGAGGTAAAATCCACTCAGCCGAAAAAGCAAGAATCCAAAAGAATCCAAAAAACTGAAGATAGTGTAAGGGGCCTCTGGGACAACCTCAAGCATACCAACATCCGAATTATAGGGTTGCCAGAAAAAGAGAGAGAGCAAGACAATGAAAACCTATTTGAAGAAATAGTGACTGAAAACTTCCCCCCACCTGGTGAAAGAAATTGACTTAGGAGTCCAAGAAGCGCACCGAACCCCAATATATAGGAACCCTAAGAGGACCACACCAAGGCACATCATAATTAAAATGCCAAGAGCAAAAGACAAAGAGAGAATATTAAAAGCAGCAAGAGAAAAACAGATGGTTACCTATAAGGGAGCACCCATACGATTGTCAGCGGATTTCTCAACAGAAACGATGCAGGCCAGACGGGAGTGGCAAGAAATATTCAAGGTGATGAACAGCAAGAATCTACAACCAAGATTACTCTATCCAGCAAAGCTATCATGCAGAATTGAAGGTCAGATAAAGTGCTTCGCAGATAAGAAAAAGCTAAAGGAGTTCATCACCACCAAACCAATATTATATGAAATGCTGAAAGATATTCTTTAAGAAGAGGAAGAAGAAAAAGATAAAAGTGTAAATTAGGAACAACAAATACACACCTATCAACAAATGAATCTAAAAATCAAGTGAATTAATAAGCTGATGAACAGGATAAACTGGTGAATGTCGGACATAGAGGGAATGGACTGACAACTCTTGGGGAGCAAGGGGGTGTGGGAAATGCAGCAAGAGTCTGGACAAAAATCATGCAACTATGGGAGAGGACAGTGGAGGGGGTGAGGGCGGAGGGTGGGATGGATACCAGGTGCAGGGGAACTATAGGGTGAAAAAAAAGGGAACAATGTAATTAATAAACTGAACAATAAAGATTAAAAAACAAAACAAAAAATAAATAAATAAAAGAATATTATTCAGGATTAAAAAAGAATGAACTATGCATACATAAAAATGTAGGTGAATCTCAAAATAATTAAATGAAAGCATATACTACTATGATTCCATTTCATTAGAACACTAGAAGATATAAAGTTAATCTATTGTGACAGAGAGCAGAACAGTGGCTACTTGGGTATATGGGACAGTGAACAGGAAGAGTGGTGAAAACAGGAGGAAGGGCATGAGGTAATTTCAGAAGTGATGAATATATTCACCATCATAATTTTAGTGATGGTTTCAGAGACATATATTTTGACATATACATCAAAACTCACAAAATTATATACTTTACATATATGTTTGCTGTATATTAGTGACTCTGCAATTCAGTAGATAAAAGGAGAGGAGGAAGGAAGAAAAGGAGGGAAGGGAGAGGGTGAGAAGGAGGAAGGAAGCAAGGAAGGAAAAAGGGAAGGAAGGGAGGTTGCTTACATGAATTAATAAGCCATATGACAATCTGCGTGGCAAGATAACTCACCAACACAATCTAAAGGAACTTTCTATGAGGTCACCAAGATGTTTTCATCATAGACTTTCCTGATTACCTAACAACAATAGAGTAAGGATAGCTACATTTACCAGTCATTGTCCTAAGTGCTTTCATAACTATATGAAGTATGTAATACCTATTATTATACCCACTTTCAAATAAAGGAACTGTGATCAAATGTTGTCTGCCTGATTCCACAGCCTGTGCTTTTTAAGCACCATGCTACACTGCCTTCCTAATCACTGTCTACTCATCAATTATCCCTTCTCTCCTGTTAACCATTTATGCACTAAGGCCTAGCACAAAGGGACACATTTTCCAAAATTACTCAACAAACAAAAATGGAACAATACAAACCTCTGACTGCTTTTCAGTTAACTGGATTTATTGAACCATCATGAGTGACTTTGTTGACTCATTCTTTCTAGGCAAAGGATCTAATACAAACCCCCCTGAAGATCCTGAAGTTACTAGCGAAGCAACCATCATCCTGCTTCCCTTGCTCCAACTGCAGCTCTCTAACTATAAGGAATCTCTATATATAAAAGGCTAATATACTAAGTGTCTCTCCAGCCATCCAACCAATTGATATGACACACACAGACCATCAGGGAGCAGACACACAAAACAGAAGCTGCCATGACATGCACTGGCCATTTACAGAGAAAGAGCACCACAAATCTGGCACCGACAAAGCAACATTCAGCTTCCCCGAAGTGGGACACAGGCCCCACCATCACCGTGGAGTGACACCCCACCAAATTGCAGTCAACACTGCCAAGACCCCACAGTGCAAAATGCAGGCCCCAGCCAAGCCCAGCCTGGAAACAGTTGCTGTGGGAACTGGATAATGACATCATGTAGCAATGCCCAGCTTCTTCTCCCTAGCGACTAGCCTCCTTGGAGTTTCTTCAGCCTGGGAACACAACTTGCTTTATAGCCAGGTGCAAACATTTTACACTGTAACCAAATGTCTGTGAAGCATTTTCCCATTTGATCATCACAGAAGTCCTAGAGTAGGTAGCTAGGAGACTCAGTGCAATCCTATTTTCTTTTCATTAGCCAGAAAATGGAGATTTAGAAAGTTTACAAACTTGACCTGACTGAAAAGAAGAAATGGTGAAGCTAGAAAACGACTTCAGGTTTTCTCACTGCACAAATATAGTTAAACACTGCTGCAGTTAAATATTTTACCCTTTGTTCTCCTTGTGTGATCTACAATAATAATCTGTTTTGTGCTGCTATTTACTGCTGTATTGCTGACAATTACCTGAAAGAGAAATTGGGGTGCTTCACTGGGCTGGGAAATGTTTAGTTAAATCAGAAAACAGGTCTAATTAAACAAGTTGATTCTATTTATAAAAGGCTAAGTTGACTCGTGCATGCACGATACATATAAAGCTCTCACTGGCTCCAATCGTACATGTGTGTTTCAATCTATCATTATCCATCGTGAATTTGGTTGATACTTTTATTATAATAAGAGAAAGGGTGAGTAGTAGTATTAAAATACCTTTTCTAATTAATTTCCTTTCAATGTGCATGAATTCATGCAACAGGCCACTAGTATTAAACATAAGATAGGGAGGGGGGGATAAGACTATTCAGCAGATATAAAATGATAAGTAATGAACAGGTGCTGTAACATTTACTTCCTTTTCTTTCTTTTTTGGCTATAAAATAAATCCAGACAGTTACACAAAAGTCCTAAGTATAATGCATAATGTGAGGGTTATCAGACTACATACCCAGCTGTGCCCAAAGCGGGTTATACGGATGAGTCTTTGCCAACATATCCACACTCTGAGAGGAATGTTTTTCTAAAAATATTTTTATAGGTGGTTGTCCATTTGGCATTACTGTTGGAACCCAGGCAAGATGATTAGTCAGAACTGCAGTAATGAGTGCTGGCAAAAATCTGAAAACAAAATGCATCCCATCAGATTCCAATCTACCTTCATGAAACCTCAGATAAATACAGTGACAGAATAAAGCAAAGGAAGTACATATTCTCATTTGGCCAAACAGTATACAAAAAGAAAGGGGAAATGACAGACCTATCACTAGTATAAAAATGAAATTTAATTAATTTTTAGGTTGTGTGGGAGTCAAAGAAAATCCTTGAAAAAAAAGACAGAATTCACAAGAAACTATTTCTGATCATAGTTACAAAACAAATATGCGGTTTTACATGAAAAACTATGCATTCTTTTCAGTATTTAATTTACACAATTTATTAACAAATAAACCAGGAGTTCTATACATTTCCAAAGTACTGAATGGGAAAATGAAGGAAAGTATTAAACAATCTACCATCAAAAATAATAAAAAAAAAATCTGAATTACTCATGTGAATTCTGGGAATTTGATGAGAAAAAATAAGATAAAATATCATTTTAAAAATGGGTCACAGGTTCCAGCCAGTATGGCTCTGTGGTTGAGTATCCTCCTATGAAACCACGGTGGTCACGGTTCGATTTCTATTCTGGGTTGTGGGCTCACTCCCCAGTAGGGAGCATGCAGGAAGCAGCCAATCAATGATTCTGATTGATGTTTCTCTCTCTCCTTTCCTCCCTTTGAAATCAATAAAAACATATTTAAAAAACAACAACAAAGAAAACCACACCCACCACTATTTAAAAAAATAATGAATCACTAGAATCCTGGCACTTGTTTATATTGTTAATTTTTTTTTATGCAATGAAACAGCAAAAATGAATACAATTCACAAAAAATGGGAAGCCTCAGAGTTCTGTAAGATGTCAGGATTTTAATTTCACGTATAGACATTTTTACTGTTTCTTACTCATAAAGTTCTGTGGCCTTTTCCATACCCAATCTTTAAATTATCTTTTACAAATCATTTTATTAATAATCCTATCCAATAAGAGTAATATGCAAATTTGACTGTACCTCTGCTACACCCACAAATCACGCCCATGAGCCAATCAGGAGTGAATATGCAAATAAACACAACAGATAGCAGCAGCCACAGAGAATAGGGAGGCTTGGGTTTCCCTAGCAATGAAGGAAGCCAAGCTTTCCGCCTGCCCTTGCTGGCTCAGGCTCTGCTTAAGGATACAAAGTTTCAATTATAGAATCCCAACAGAAATGGCAGCAGCCATGGAGCAAGCAGAAGGCTTGGCTCCGCTCCAGGCTACAAAGTTTCAATTGTAGAAGATACATAAATCCCAGATTCCAGGGCCTCTGATTGGGTTGCCGGAGGAGGGGGGAGAGAGTGCATGGCCAAGCTACAAACCACCACAGGCCCCTTGCCCAGGCTACGCCACGCCCTAAGGTAACCCCCACTCAGATCCAGGACACCCTTCAGGGCAAACCAGCTGGCCCCCACCCGTGCACCAGGCCCTTATCCTATCTAATAAAAGAATAATATGCAGATTGACCATCAACTCCAACATGCAGGTTGGCTGCCCCCATGTGGTCAACAATCCTGCCCCCATGTGGACAGAAGATGGCTGCCACAAGATGGCCAACAGGGGAGGAGAGTTGGGAGGGATCAGGCCTGCAAGGGAGGGCAGTTAGGGGTGATCAAGCTTGCTGGGGAGGGCAGTTAAGGGTGACCAGGGTGGCAGAGGAGGGAAGTTGGAGGTGACCGGGTCTGTGGGGAAGAGCAGTTGGGAGGGACCTAGGCCTGCAGGGGAGGGCAGTTAGGTGTGACCAGGTCTGCAGGAGAGGGCCAAACATGCTGGCAGGGGAGCAGTTAGGCATCAATTAGGCTGGCAGGGGAGTGGTTAGGGTGTGATCAGGCTGGCAGACAGAAGCACTTAAGGGGCAATCAGGAAGGCAGGCAAGCAGTTGGATTGTGAGAGGGATCCCAGATTGGAGAGGGTGCAGACGGGGCTGAGGGACACCTCCCCCCTACCCCCGTGCACGAATTTCATACACCAGGCCTCTAGTATCTAATAATTATAAAGATAATGGTTAATTGTCCTACTTTTATAACTGAGTTTGATTATAATTTCATATAGTTATCCTATCTAATAAAAGAGTAATATGCAAATTTGACTGTACCTTTGCTACACCCACAAGCCATGCCCACAGCTACATCCACCAACCAATCAGGAGCAGATTATGCAAATAAACCCCAACCAAGATGGCTGCCACAACTGAGAGTAGGAGGAAGGCTTCGGTTTCCCCAGCAACGGAGGAAGCCAAGCTTTCCACCTGCCGTTGCCGGCCTTGGCCTCCACTCTAGGCTACAAAGTTTCAAACAGAAATGGCTGCTGCTATGTAGCGAGCAGAAGGCTTGGCTCCGCTCCAGGCTACAAAGTTTCAACTGAGACATAAATTAATCCCAGATCCCAGGGCCTCCACTTGGGTCGCTGTGGGGCGTGGCTGGCCTGCAAACCTCCAAAGGCCCCTTGCCCAGGCCGCTTCATACCCCAAGGGAACTCCCACCCTGATCTGGGACACTCAAACCAGCTGGCCCCCACCCATGCATCAGGCCTCTATCCTATCTAATAAAAGAGTAATTTGCAGATTGACCATCACTCAAACACCCAAGAGGGCTGCCCCCATGTGGTCAAAAATCCTGCCCCATCTGGACACAAGATGGCCAGCACAAGATGGCCAGCAGGAGAGAGCCGTTGGGAGGTTCCAGGCCCTCCAAGGGAGGGCAGTTGTGAGCGATCAAGCCTGCAGGGGAGTGCAGTTAGGGGTGACCAGGCCAGCAGAGGAGGGAAGTTGGGGGCAAACAGGCTGGCAGGGGAGCAGTTAGACATCAATTAGGCTGCCAGGTACTGGTTAGGGGGTCATCAGGCTGCAGGCAGAAGCAGTTAGAGGCAATCCTTCCAGGATCGGACCTAAACAGGCAGTTGGACATCCCTCGAGAGGTCCCAGCTTGGAGAGGGTGCAGGCTGGGCTAAGCGACATCCTCTGCCCCCCATGCACAAATTTCGTGCACTGGGCCTCTAGTAGTAAATAATAGCTAAGATATTTAAGTTAGCTCAGATAAATACAGACAGACATACTGATTTTTTGAAGCATTTTCCATTAGAAAAGTGAACTCCTTCATGAATCGATGGCAAAGTTGGTTCTTTTCTGGAATCCCCGACATCATTGTAAGCCAAACAGGCTCTCCAATTCGTGGCATTGTGTAAAGATTACAAATTGTTGTCCTAAAAAGAAGATATTCATAGTTCACAAAATTACACACCTTAAAATAAAGTTACCTTACCATCTTGGGCCTCATACCTAGATTATTAAGACTTTTGAGAGAAGACAATAAATCAAGTTGCTTTTTTTTTGTCATCAGCACAGTACCATGAAAAATGTAATGTACATAAACTCATAATATGCTGGTTCTGCCCCCCCAATTACTGTGTGCCCTTATGTAAATTATTTCTCTACTTTAAGCATCAGTTTCCTCCACTTGTAAAAGGACAGTACTAGATTATTTCTAAACCCCTTCCAGTTTTACATTTCTACATTATATGCTGTAAATATATGATAAATAAAGAGCAACATAGAAAAGGTATTATAAATGGGGTAATAGTTTATCCATATACCCAGTTAAAATAACAATTTAGCCCTAGCTGGTTTGGCTCAATGGATAGAGCATCGGCCTGCAGACTGAAGGGTCCCAGGTTGGATTCTGGTCAGGGGCACATGCCTCGGTTGCAGGCCCAATCCCCAGTGGGGGGGCGTGCAGGAGGCAGCAAATCAATGATTCTCTCTCATCACTGATGTTTCTATCTCTCTCTATTCCTCTCTCTTCCTCTCTGAAATATATATATATATGTATGTATATTAAAAACAAAAACCCAAAGTTTATCTGCATCATTTAGTTGTCTAAGCTGACACTTTTTAGTAAAGTTCTCAAGGATAATGATGATCCTATTGATGGCAAACTCTATTTTAACACTCAACCTTCTAAAGTTTTCCTTGAATCAACACAAGAAAGGATTCAGTAATTATGACAGTGCTCTTCTGCCTATTTGTTATTTAAGCAACAGCTAGTCTTGTGACTTACACGCTCTTGAAGGCTTCAAGGATAACTTTAAAATGTCAATTCTTTTCCTTTATTAGAATCTATTCAGCAAAGTCCTATACTCTCAACAGACTAAATAACTCCTGTAAAGTTGGGCCTTAAGAATCTAATTGGCCTCTAGTTCTCTGATAACTCCACAAGAGCCAGCACCCACTACAGCATAATTCTCTAGCACCTAGAATAAATAGAGGAAAAGAACAAGTTTCACTAAATTGTGACCCAACATGAACACCACTATATTCCAATGGATAGAAGTGACAAAGACAGGTTAATGAGTTCTTTAAAAACTATATCTTTATTGATTTCAGAGAGAAAGGGATAGGGAGAGGGAGAGAGATAGAAACATCAATGATGAGAGTATCATTGATTGGCTACCGCTTTTACGCCCCCTACAGGGGATCCAGCCTGCAACCGGGAATGTGCCCTTGACTTGAATCGAACCGGGACCCTTCAGTCTGGAGGTCAACACTCTATCTACTGAGCCAAACTGACTGGGGTTGTTAATAAAGAGTTCTAGACAGAACATAAAATCATTGCTGAAAACTTAAAATAGAAAAGAATTAAAGGTATTTTACAGAGAAAAATATGACTAGAATATAAACTAGAGATATGTGAAAATGCTTATTTTTAAAGCATATTAAGAACAATATGGAAGCAAATAACAAAAGAAATAGTTAAGGGAATAAGAGAGGTTGGATGGGATTCACTTATTTTTCATTATTAAACCTTTCAGTATATATATTTTTTGTTTCTTAGTCTTGTGAATTTACTTTTTGATTAAGAGAACACAGTATAAATGAATCAAATGAGCTGGTCAATTCATTTGCTATTAATTTCTTCAGCATATTAGTGTCTACTAAAAACCTGTATGTCTTGGGCCAGGAGCAGATCGCTAACATTAGTATAGTGCAGTGGTCGGCAAACTCATTAGTCAACAGAGCCAAATAACAACAGT
Source organism: Antrozous pallidus (assembly GCA_027563665.1). NCBI lineage: Eukaryota > Metazoa > Chordata > Mammalia > Chiroptera > Vespertilionidae > Antrozous > Antrozous pallidus. Next base: position 37,124,526 of record CM050516.1, on the reverse strand, counting down.
AAAACAATTTAAATTTCTTTTGAGAGCCGAAAACCAACTTCTGCACATGGGCCACGAAGTTTCCATCGCACTATACAGGAATGCCCGTACATTGGGGATGTGCCTACAGCCGAGGTATATGCCCTAGACCGGAATCGAACCTGAGATCTTTCAGTCCACAGGCCAACACTCTATCTACTGAGCCACATATTTTATGGAAGAGCCACATTCAAGGGATCAAAGAGCTACATGTGGCTGGCGAGCCGCAGTTTGCCGACCACTGGTATAGTGGTCCACTGAGAAACATTAATGCCTTAGTGTTTTGGTGGTTAAGGATATGTACTATGATCTCAAAGTGTATCAGGTGCATAGAAGGGAAAGAAAGTATGAGTAATGCTCCTCACTACATACAATTCTATGTTGTCATCAATGACCTGGAAAGTAATGGTGCTTTCTTCCCCACTAATAACTATGCCTTGCCCTTCGGTGGTAAGAAGGGCAAATATTTTCAGTCATCTAACTCTTCATTTTCCCTAATCTGTCCTTAGAGAATGAAAGACTTCTTTAGTTGTAAGGGAACTGAGCATCAATACATTAACGATGAGAGTATCATTGATTAGCTGTACCCCTTTATTATTACTAAATTATAATAATATAATTTAGTTTTGCTTGTTATACATTAAAACTACATAAAAATCCAAGAACCTCATCTTTCTGAGAGGAAGCTATACTAACTAAAATGTACTTCCTGCTTCTCTAGGTTTTAGGACTTCTGTATACATGTAAATAGATTTCCTTCCTCTTCCTCATTTCCTTCCTCTTCCTCATTTCCTACCTAAAATTCATCAATTTTTCTGGTCTCAAATAATCACCTAGTTTAAAAATCATCTAATTGTAATTTTTAATAACCACTTAGTTTTAAAATTAAACATGATAGTCTCATTATTTGCAGTAATATTCTACAGTCACATCAGTAATGATGTGAACACTGAATTAGTGAATACTGAGTCATTGTTCCTAGGGGAAGTATAGGGTTGAAGTTCTTGTGAGCCTTTGGGTCACAACATTTTTGCCAACCCATAAATACATAATCATGTTCTATATGGATTTATTAACATTGAATTCACAGCCAACAGCACAATGACTCATGCCTGAATGAAGCTTACCTAACACATGTATTTTTCTCTGTAAGACACATCACAGCCTTCTTGTACTTAGGAACATTGGTCAGCATTTCAGCACAATATTTTTAAAAATATATATATTTTATTGATTTTTTACAGAGAGGAAGGGAGAGGGAAAGTCAGAAACATCTATGAGAGAGAAACATCGATCAGCTGCCTCTTGCACTCCTATTGGGGATGTACCCGCAGCCAAGGTACATGCCCTTGACCGGAATCAAACCTGGGATCTTTCAGTTCGCAGGCCAACGCTCTATCCACTGAGCCAAACTGGTTTCGGCACAGCACAATACTTGAGGGCTATTTTTAAGAGCAAAATCACTAACAAAAAGCACAAAATACAAAACAAACTGGTACTATATATACACATTAATATACAATGAGTGACCAGATTATCATCATCTCTGAATGCATAATAATCTGGCCACTCCGTGTGTGTGTGTGTGTGTGTGTGTGTGTATTAGAGGCCTGGTGCATGAATTCGTGCATGGGTGGGGTCCAGCCAGCCTGGCTAGGAGGGGACACGGGCGGTTGGACGGCCTGCATGCTGGTCAAACTCCTGGTTGAGGGGACAATTTGCATATTAGCCTTTTATTATATAGAATATACACTGAGTGGCCAGATTATTATGCGTTCAGAGATCATAATACTCTGGCCACTTAGTGTATATATCTAAAAGGACATGTATATAAAAGGAAATATAGAAGGACATATATATAAAGAATAAGAGCTGAAATAAGAACACAGAGCACTGACTTTTGCAATATCATCTGGGAATGTGTGTGTAAGGCCACTCAAATTTTTCACTGCTCTGTGCATGTTCACAAATCATCATAAAAGCACTGTGAGTGTATTATGGGGTTATGAATCTTAGCAAGTAATGAATTAATAAATATAGAATCCACAAATCATGAGGATCAACTCTACACATTAGAGTACTTCTACAGATAGCCTTCAGTTCAATTCCTGGTCAGGACATATGCTTGATTTGCAGGCTCAATCCCAAATATGGGGTGTGCAGGAGGTAGTCAATCAATGATACTCTCTCATCACTGATGTATCTATCTTTCTGTCCCTCTCCCTTCCTCTCTGAAACCAATAAAAATATATTTTTAAAGTCTTTTAGATATTGTAAGAATGCTTAGTTAACTTACATAGTCTATAAGATTTCAACAGTGACTAAAGTAAAATAATCACACAAATATAAAAGGAAACATACTCAATCATGATATATATTTTCAATGATTTTATAATTCATAAATATTTTAAATTATAGACAATCTTAAAATTATAAGGCTAGGCCATTCATGCTTATTACCAAAGCAATTAACTTGCAAGTATTTAATTCAATCGTTTTAAATATTTAAAATACTGTTTATAACCTAAGAGCAAGATCAATCTTCTAAATGGAATAAGTCTTATGACAATATTTACTATTCTGGTAACCTCAGCTGGGTCTCTAATGACAGTGTTACCTCGGAGCTCAAATAGGGACTCTTGGCCTTCTGCCACAAATCTTGTGACTGCAGAAAGGAACTGTAATCCAATAATGTAAATAATAGCTCCAAGTTCAAGGGCAAAGATTCATTACATTGTAATGCTGTAAAATGTAAAATTCAGAAATAATATTGCAGGATTCTTAGGCAAATAAGCAAAATGTCAATACTATCTCTCCAGGCTAAAGGAGAAAAGACTAAGTGGATGAGAGGATGAAGTAGTCCTGAAATGATTCTCTCAAAGGGAGACACACATCAGTCACTTCGTGTGATTCCTAACATAAGTTTGTATGCAATATGTTTGCTTGCCATAATGAGAACAGTTATAAACAGTTGTTGCAGGTTTAGGCACAAACTTTGTTGAGTGAGAAAATACCAGCAGAAGAAAAACTATTTGCTTTGCCATTATCTAGAGAAAAGATCAAGCAACAGTTACTTGCAACATCAAATTCATATTCACTATATCCATGTATCCTTGAAGTCCATGTATCCAAAAACATCTGATTACTATCACTGGTTAAATAATTAGTCCCTACATCTAACAGCCCAACGGAAGACAAAGCACATTTCTATTGGAATAAGGGTCTCTTCAGGTCATATTAGCTTGTCGAATGGTCCAATACTAAAAATCACATGCTGATGGCTCCCTAATGAGCCTTAGTCCCAAGCACATTTAATATTTAATAATTTAGGAGCCACAGTGGATAGAGCGTCAGCCTGCGGACTGAGGAGTCCTGGATTCGATTCCGGTCAAGGGCATGCACCTTGGTTGCAGACACATTCCCAATGGCGGGTGTGCAGGAGGCAGTTGATCGATGTTTCTCTCTCATCGATGTTTCTAGCTCTCCATCCCTCTCCCTTCCTCTTTGTAAAAAAAAAAAAAAAAAAAAAAAAAATCAATAAAAAAATAATTTAGGAGCCAATAGGTTACAAAATTATACTATCCTTTGACAATGGAAGAAAATAATTTAAAAATTTAAATTTTTATCAGAAATAAGTTAAAGAATACAAATAAATCTGTTTGTGTACACTGCAAAACAAATCTATATTATGAGAAGATGGAGAATATGTACCTGAATTCATTTAGGGCATCAACTATTCGATTATAAGCCAAACTCCTCTGACTGGTGTCAGCTGATCTCCGGCTCATTTTCATAGCCTTGGAAGCAATCAGATAGTTAATTCTTATACTCATCATCGGTAAAATATGGGGAAGAAAGTAAAAGACAAAGTCGTATATTTCCACAATACTCTACCACCATTTTTATCTAAAAAAATGTAAGGAATACATACATATTTACAGTGGCTTTCTTTTATACACTAAGGTCATTAATGACTACAACAAAATTCACAGTTTTTCAAGTGTTAAACTCCTATGGTAACTGTCAAGTCACAGAGTGTCAACACAAAAATAAATTGATGTTGACAGTTTCTAGCTTACATAAATTTTTTTTTCTCAAGTAGAACAGGACACAATGATAACTCAGTAACAATAGCTCTCATGGTTTCCACTAATATTTCACAAATGGTTAAGAAAAACTACTTTTTAAGATCTGAAATATAAAGATTCTACTGAAAGACATCGTAAGTTAGTAATATCTGTTTTCTTTAAAATATGTTTAGCCAAGGTTGAAAAGCCTTTGTTTAAGTAGGAAAAGGGGATCAGGATCAGTCTGTGTATATTTACAAGGTAAACTAAGATTTTTGGTAGAGTATAAAATTTGACAGTTAAATAGTAATCAAGTTTTCAGATTGATTTAAATTGGCTAATTGAAATAAGTGAATATTCAAGAAAATTTAATTGTACTGGACAAAAAGCTGTTCCTAAACTATTAACTAAAATTTCTATTGGTAGTTCATCTCATGGTAAAATTGCTTAACATGCAATGAACCTAATGCAGTCCTTATAAAATTTGCAAAAGCCTCAATCAAAAAAAGTGTAATGTCATGTAAGGAAAAATATCCTGTAAGTAACTTACATCTAGAAAATTTTTACTTTACAAAAATTAATTTTCATTTGTAATGCTAACAGTAAGACACCCAAGAAAAATATGCATGATGTCAAAATAAGCAAAAGTAAAATCATTTGGGCAAAAATAAAAGGATCCCAATCTTTTATAGAAAAGATTCCTTAACTTTTGGTTGAGAATATATTTGTATATTTTCAGAAAACAACTCCAAGATCATGTAGATTTCTGCAACAGAGAGGAATTGACAGGTCTGCTCCAACCACAAAGACAAGAGGAGAAACAGTCCAGAGTTGGAAGACGCTGATGGCAACTTGCCATGCTAGCAGTCAGCAGCTGTGCATCACTGCAGGTTTCTTGGGACAAAACCAGAGAGGGTCTGACCTGCATTTCCACCATGTGTCCCCCATCTAGATATCATTGCTGACATGTACACACAAGGAACTGTTTGACATTGAAATTGGGACTCAACATTTTTTGTTATCATATGATTACTAGATGCCTGGTACACAAAATTCGTACACGGGGGCGGGAGGTGTCCCGTAGCCCAGCCTGCACCCTCACCAAACTGGGACCCCTTGAGAGGTGTCCGACTTGCCCATTTAAGCCTGATCCCGGCAGGATCAGGCCTAAACAGGCAGCAGGACATCCTTCTCACAATCCAGGACTGCTGGCTCCAAACTGCTCACCTGCCTGCTTCCCTGATTGTCCCTAACCACTTCTGCCTGCCAGCTTATTCACCTGCTAACCACTACCCTGGCAGCTTAACCGATGTCTAACTGCTCCCTGCCAGCCTGTTTGCCCCCAACTTCCCTCCTCTGCTGGCCTGGTCACACCTAACTGCCCTCCCCTGCAGGCTTGATCGCCCACAACTGCCCTCCCTTGCAGGCCTGGTCCCTCCCAACTGCCCTCCCCTACTGGCCTGATTGCCCACAACTGCTCTCCTTTGCAGGGCCTGGAACCTCCCAACGGCCCTTCCCTGCTGGACATCTTGTGCTGGCCATCTTGTGTCCACATGGGGCAGGATTTTTGACCACATGGAGGCAGCCCTCTTGTGTTTTGGAGTGATGGTCAATCTGCAAATTACTCTTTTATTAGATAGGATAGAGGCCTGGTGCATGGGTGGGGGCCAGCTGGTTTGGCCTGAAGAGTGTCCCAGATCAGGGTGGGGTTCCCTTGGGGCGAGGGACGGCCTGCGCGAGGGGTCTGTGGAGGTTTGCAGGCCAGCCACGCCCCACAGTGACCCAAGTGGAGGCCCTGGGATCTGGGATTAATCTATGTCTACAATTGAAACTTTGTAACCTGGAGCGGAGCCAAGCCTTTTGCTTGCTCTGTGGCGGCAGCCATTTCTGTTTGAAACATTATAGCCTAGAGTGGAGGCCTAGGCCTGCAACCGCAGGCAGAAAGCTTGGCTTCCTCCATTGCCAGGGAAACCCAAGCCTCTGTTCTCTCCAGCTCAGTGGCTGCCGCCATTTCTGTATCTTTTAAAATGAAACTTTGTAGCCTTTAGTAGAGGCCTAGGCTAACAATGGCAGGCGGAAAGCTTGGCTTCCTCTGTTGCCGGGGAAACCCAAGCCTTCCTCCTGCTCTCAGTGGTGGAAACCATCTTGGTTGGGGTTTATTTGCATAACCTGCTCCTGATTGGCTTGAGGGCATGGCCTGTGGGTGTAGCGAAGGTACAAATTTGCATATTACTCTTTTATTAGATAGGGCTAGAGGCCCAGTTCACGAAATTCACGCATGGGAGGTTTGGGGAGAGAGGTTGTCCCTCAGCCCAGCCTGCACCCTCTCCAATCTCGGACCCCTCGAGGGATGTCCGCATCATGTTTAGGCCCGATCCCACTGGAAGCAGGCCTAAACGGGCTGTCAGACATTCTTCTCACAATCCAGGACTGCTGGCTCCCAACTGCTCGCCTGCCTACTTTCCTGATTGCCCCTAACCACTTCTGCCTGCCAGCCTCATCATCCCCTAACCACTCCCCTGCCAGCCTGTTTGTCCCCAACTTCTCTACTCTGCCGAACTGGTCACCCCTAACTGCAGGCTTAATCACCCCCAACTGTCCTCCCTTGTAGGCCTGGTCCCTTCCAACTGCCCTCCCCTGCTGGCTTTCTTGTGGTAGCCATCTTGTGTCCACATGGGGGCAGGATCTTTGACCACCTGGGGGCAGCCATTTTGTATGTTGGAGTAATGGTCAATCTGCATATTACTCTTTTATTGGGTAGGATAGAGGCTTGGTACCTGTCTGGGGGCCAACTGGTTTACCCTGAAGGGTGTCCCGGATCAGGGTGGGGGTTCCCTTGGGGTGGGGTGGCCTGGGCAAGGGGCCTGTGGTGGTTTGCAGGCCAGCCACACCCCCCAATGATCCAAGAGGAGGCCCTGATATCTGGAATTTATTTATGTTCTACAAATGAAATTTTGTAACCTAGAGCGGAACCAAGCCTTCTGCTCCCTCCATGGCAGCAGCCATTTCTGTTGGGACATTTACCTTGTATAATTGAAACCTTCTAGCCTAGAGTGGAAGCCTAGGCCAGCCAGAGCTGCAAAAGCTTGGCTTCCTTCATCACCGGGGCAACCCTAGCCTCTGCTCTCTCCAGCTCCATGGCTGCTGCCATTTATGTTGAGTTTTCTGTATCTTTTATAACTGAAACTTTGTAGCATTGAGTGGAGGCCTAGGCCGGCAATGTCAGGTGGAAAACTTGTCTCCCTTCATCGCTGGGGAAACCCAAGTCTCCCTCCTGCTCTCAGTGGCTGCAGACATCTTTGTTGGGTTTTATTTGCATATTTGCTCCTAATTGGCTTGTGGTAGCAGATGTATGGTCAATTTGCATATTACTCTTTTATTAGATAGTATATAAGAGAGGCCGATGCACAAAATTCATGCATGAAGAGGGAGTTCCCCCTCAGCCCAGCCTGCACCCTCTCCAATCAGGGACCTCTTGGGGGATGTCCAACTGCCAGTTTAGGCCCCATCCTGGAGATCGGGCCTCAACCGGCAGTTGGACATCCCTCACACAATCCTGGACTCTGACTCCTAATTTTTCACTTGCCTGCCTGCCTGGTTGCCCCTAACTGCCCCCTCCTGCTGGCTTGATTGCCCCTCACTGCCTCTGGGTGCTGGCCTGGTTGCCCTTCACTGTCTCTCACTTCCTGCCTGGTCGCCCTGTACTGCACCCTCCCAACCAGCCTGGCCGCCTCTAATTGTCCAACCCTGTCGACGTGGTCATCCCCAACTGCCCCCCTCTGCTGACCTGGTTGCCACCAACTGCCCCCTCTCCTGGTCTGCTCACTCCTCATTGCCACCCCCCCCCCCCCAACAGCCTGATCGCCCCACATGGCCTGCTCTCCAGTCATTTGGTTGTCCTTCCCTAACCCCCCTGCTGGCCTGGTCAACCCCAACTGCCCCCCCCCTTGCCTGTCTGGTCGCCCCCAAATTGCACTCTGCAACAGCATGGTCACTTCTAATTACCTACCTCTGCCAACCTGGATGCACCCCACTGGCCCTTTCTGCCAGCCAGGTCGCTCGCTTCTAACTGTCCCCCCCTGCCTGCCTGGCTGCCTCCAACTGCCCTTCTACTGGCCTGATTGCCCTCAACTGCCCACCACCCTTACAGCCTAGTCACTCCTATGCCCACACCCCCACCAGCCTGGTCGCCCCACACAGTCTGCTATTTAGTCGTTTGTATGTCCCTTACTAACCCACCTGCTGGCCTGGTCATAGGCAGCCATCTTGTGAGGACGTGAGGGTTAATTTGCACATTACCCCTTTATAGAATAGATAGATTAGTCTTTAGGTTAAAGATGGTCATAGCATTTAACCATTTGAAAAGTCATCCATAATGAGTTCTATAGTGCCTAAATACTTCAAGTTTTATACAATGCTTGAAACACATCTCCCAGTAACTTAAAAGATCAGTTCAACCACACCTCAATATTATGTGTATTGACTTTGGCAACAACAGACTACAGAAAAAGAAGCTGATTAAAGAAAATGTCACCAGTGCCTAACTTCTGAAAAAGTGAAAAAGGCCTTTACTCATTTGTTCTGTGAAAGAAAGGGGGAAAAAGCATTGCTAATGATCTATTTGTCTTTTGACACATTTAATGTGAATAAAGTCCTCTCTAGAGGCAGATGATTCTTATTCATTAATAAGTTCCTGAAATGCACCCTCTGCTTTCTTGACTACTCTAACTGGTCTTCCCGTCTCCAGCCTTTCACTCTAGTCTCTCTTAAATATGCTGCCAAATTAATCTTCCTGAAGCACAATTTGGAGACAGCTTTAAAAACAAAGTCAAAACTTCTCTCAAGCATTTTAGATTCTTTAAGATCTGTATTCATTAATTCTTCCAGCCTTCTCCTTTTTGCATACTGTCACAGGGATTAAGAACTTTAGTTATACCAACTGATTCACTGGTTCAACTTCTGGGAACTTCTCCTGAAAAATAATCTGGAAAATTCTCTAATATGTTAACTATACTGTAGCTATAATTGTGAGAAAGTAGAAATGGCCAAATAGAAAATTTGTTACTTATGCTAAGGAAGGTAACTAAAATATATTTAAGAACAATTTATAATGACAAGAGAAAGGCAAGTGTACAATTATGAGTTTTTTTTAAATAGGCATGTAATTAAAGCAACATGGACATAGCACAATCTGAATAAAGTGAAAGTACAATCCTATCTAATAAAAAAACATGCAAATTGACCATACCTCCACTACACACAAGCCACGCCCACTAGCCAATCAAGAGTGAGTATGCAAAGTAACACAAGAAACATGGTGGCAGCCACAGAACTGGAGCAAGCAGGAGGCTTGCGTTGCCCCAGCGATGGAGGAAGCCAAGCTTCCTGCCCACTGGGGCCGGCCCTGGCCTCCACTCAAGGCTACAAAGTTTCAATTATTAAAGATAAATAAATCTCAACAAAAATGGCAGCAGGTATTGAGCTGGAGCGAGCAGGAGGCTTGCGCTGCCCCCGGCGATGGAGCGAGCCAAGCTTCCTGGCCGGCCCTGGCCTCAGCTCAAGGCTACAAAGTTTCAATTATAGAAATAAATAAATCCCAGATACCAGGCGCTCTGCTTGGGTTGCCGAGGGCACGTGGTTGGCCTGCAAATCACCTCAGGCCCCTCACCCAGGCCACGCTACACCCCAAGGGAACCCCACCCTGATCCAGGGTACTCTTCAGGACAAACCAGCCAACCCCCACCTATGCACCAAGCCTCTATCGTATCTAGTCAGAGTAATATGCAAATTGACCATCACACCAACACACAAGATGGCTGTCCCCATGTGGACACAAGATGGCCACCACAAGATGGCCAGCAGGGGAGGGCAGTTAGGGGTGACCAGGTCTTCAGGGGTGACCAGGCTGCAGGGAAAGGCAGTTAGGGGCAATCAGGCTGGCAGGGGAGCAGTTAGGCATCAAGCAGGGTGGCATGTGAGTGATTAGGCTGGCAGGCAGAAGCAGTTAAGGGCAATCAGGAAGGCAGGCAGGCAAGCAGTTGGGAGCTAGTAGCTAATAAATTCAGTTGATGTCCCATGAGGTCAGGACTGTCACTTTTTTCACATTTTACCTTTAGTTTCTAGAGTAGTGCCTGACACACTATAAACCTTCCAAGTATTTATTTATTAAATGAATGGATGACTGCCTTTATTAAGTCTTTTATTAGGCAGTAAGCTCCTTAAAGAGTTAAGGTTTATTTTGCATCTCCCAGAGCAGTTCGTAGGGTATATGCATAGTATCTGTTAATTTTTGTGTCAAATAAATAAACACAATGTTTAAACAAAAGAATAAGATTAAAAGGAAAATAAGGATATAAACAAACCAACAACATGACTATGCTTACCTGTTCTATTGCACTCTTTAATTTGTTCATGTGGCTTTCAAAGAGAGGAAAATGTGAAAAAAAAAATTCATTAAATTTGTTATTTTCATCTTCATCTTTGGATAATGAAAAGATTACCCCAATGGCAATCTTCTTTTTTCTCACAATTCCTGGGGTAGGGCCAGAGCTTTCATCTGATAGATTAAAGCTTTCTTCTATAGACCTTAAAAACAAATAATTTTTATTTTAAAAAATATAAAAATAATTAAATTTTCAATTCTATCAAGTAGATCTAAAAGTTCCTATCAATTGTAAATTTCATTCATAAATCTACTGGCTAGTTCTTCATGGTCAAATTTTAATAAAAAAATTTAGGAGTCAGAGTAGGAACACTTTGGTTAACTAAAACTCACTGAAATATAGATAATCCAATTCATAACTAACCTAAATATGCCTGAAGTTTAAGGTTTATAGATGAGTCTGATACAACCTCTTTACTGTTCTAGAATCTACTTGTTTCTTCTTTTTATTAAAGGAGTAAAATCAAAGATGAAAGAATACAGGGGGCAAGTAAAGGAGAAGGTTCATCATCTATAGTTGTACTTAAAATAGCCTAAAAATAAAATATCACACCATCTTTCAAGCATGAATTATCTTGCCAAAATAGAAACAGGGAAAACTGAAATATCAAATTATGCAGCACATGGGTCAAAGTCCTAATAGAAAAGTTAAGACTATAAACAGAGAGTCAAAAGCTTTATGAAGGACTTGACAATCATTTCTTGGGTAAGACACCAAAAGCATAGGCAACAAAAGAAAGCAGAGATGAACTACATAAAAATTAAAAACTGTTTGTTGAATGGCATCACATGCACTAAAAGGTCACCAGTTTGATTTTTGATCAGGGTATGGGCAACTGAATAGATGTTTCTCACATCAATGTTTCTCTCTCTTCCTTCATCTCTCTAAGAAAATAAATTTAAGAATTTTTTTAAAGGAATAAAAAGGCAACCCATAGAATGGGAGAAAGTACTTTCAAAGCATTTGTATAATAAGAAATTGATATCCAAAATATAGAAATAATTCCTACAACTCAACAAAAATAACCTGATTTTAAAATTGGCAAAACACCTGAATAGACATTTCTCCAAAAAAGAATTACACATGGCCAATAAGCACATGAATACATGCTCAACACTACTAGACATTACAGAAATTCAAGTCAAAACCATAATGAGATAACACTTCACACATATTAGGATGGCTGTGATGATGAAAAAAAAAAAAAAAAAAAGGAAAATAAGAACTGGCAATGACAGAGCAAGCATGTCAAACTCCTGGCCCAAAACGAACATTTTTGGAGTCCGGCCAATATAGTGGTATGTGAGAAACATTTTAATTAAATTTCATAATTTCATTTTTACAGTATCGTTATATATAATTATTAATAACAAACTACAACATTCACTAATGACTGATTACTATAATCGTATTACATTCATTTCCCTTCGCCTTACACGTAGGCATACCATTTCTCTGCACTAACACTAGCAGTGAATATTTCGCAGACGATTGCCACGTTATTAGTCTTGTACTGCCTTGTTTGGTGTGCGCAACAGGAAATACTTGCTTTCGGAGAACAAGAAAAATAGGTTTATTTGCGTTATGCTTAGTAATTTGTGTAGTTATTCAGTGTCAGGTAAGTTAATCTTCAAGAAAAAATATTAATTTTTTATTAAAATGTTCTATTGTTTTATATTAATGATTACTCATTTATTTCAGCCCTTTGTATTCAGCATGTTTCTATAGAAATAAACCTACATTTCTATGAGTACTGAAGCTGTTTTTTTGTGGCCCACATAAACTTAAACCTTGTTTATTTGGTTCATTTTAGTCTTTGAGTTTGACATGTTTGATGTAGAGAAACTAAACTCTTGTACTTTTCTGACAGAAATGCAAAGTGGTGCAGCCATTGTGGAAAACATTATGGTGATTCCTCAAAACTTAAACATAGAATTCTATACAATCCAGCAATTTTATGTCCTAGTATAGACCAAAAAGAAATGAAAGCAAGGACTCGAACTGGTATTTGTACACATGGCCATGTCCATATCAGCATTATTTACAAGAGCCAAAAAGTGAAAACAACCCAAATATCTATCAACAGATTAATGTGAATGAACAAAATGTGGTATGTACATATAATGGACTATTATTCAGATAAAAAAGAAAATGAAATGTTGATTTATACTACAACAAGGATGAACCTGAAGATATGCTAAGTAAAATAAACCAGACATAAAAGTACAAATATTATATGATTCCAATTATATGAAGTATATAGAATAGTCAAATTCATACAGACAAAAAAAACAGAGTGGTGATTTCCAGGGAATAAGAGGCAGGAGTAATGGGGGTTAATTATTGCTTAATGAGTACAGAGTTTTAATTTGGAGAGATAAGTTCTAGACATGAATAGTTGCACAACAATGTGGAGGTACTTATAATGCCAATGAACTATATATCTAATAATGGTTAAAATGGTCAATTTTATTTTATGCATACTTTACCACAATAAAAAAATGATGCAATAGATTTAAAAACAATACAAAGATCAATGAAACCAAGAGCAGGTACTTTAAAAAGATAAACAAGATTGATGAGCCTTCAGCCAGACTCATCAAGAAGCAGAGAGAAGACTCAAACAAGATTGGAAATTAAAGATGTGAAATAACAACTGACACCACAGAAATACAAAGGATTTCAAGAAAATATTATCAACAACTACATGCCAAAAAACATGGGTGAAATGGACAAATGCCTAGAAACATAGGATCTTCAAAAATTCAATCACAAAGAATCAGAAAACTTGTACAGACCAATAACAATTAAAGAAACTGAAGCAGTGGTCAAAAAAGTCCAAGCAAACAAAAGTCCTGGGTCAGAACGCTTCACAGGGGAATTTTATCAAACATTCAAGAAAGAACACATATATTCTCCTCAAACTATTCCAAAAAATTCAAGAGGAAGGAAGATTTCAAAAATAATTTTACTAGGCCAGCATTATCCTAATTTTAAAATCAGATAAACAATACAAAGAAAGAAAATTACAGGCCAATATCTCTAATAAACATAGATGCTAAAATCCTTAACAAAATATTAGCATATCAGATGCAGCAATATATATAAAGTACACCATGACCAAGTGGGATTTATTTTAGGGATGCAAGGTTGGTGTCAGTGAGCACAGGAGACCTGGCTAGAAAGTCTATAAGGATGAAATTCCAAAAAGGGAAGTTGGCTGAAGGCAGCTGCCCCTTTATCCAAATTCTGACTTGGGGAGTTGGCCAAAGGCAGCTGCCCCTAATTAATTGTTCCTTGACCTTTCCACACAAGTCTGTGCAGACCCTTGGGTATTTACCAGCATCTTTAGGCTTAATCTTTAGGTGTCCTTGCTTAAAGGACATTGCAGACACACCATCCTCCCAAGATTACTTACCCTACTGATTGTATCTAAAAGATAAACTTTATCTCAAATGCTGTTACAATAAAAGCCTGAAGAGGCAGGTGATCAAGGCTGTCTAGTTCCTTTAGCCAGGCAGTCCCTTAGCCCTCTCTTTCACCGCAAACCTGTGTCAGAGTAATCATTCATCCATTGCTCAAGGTCTGCTGGTCAGCCCTGGCAAAGGTTGGTACAACATACTTAAATCAATAAATGTGATAAACAAAATGAAAGATAAAAATCATATGATCAATATCAACAAAAGTAAAAAAAGCATTTTACAACATCCAGCACCCATTTTAAAAATATATATTTTTATTGATTTTAGAGAGGAAGAGAGAGGAAGAGAGGAAGAGAGGGGGAGAAAGAGACAAACATTAATGATGAGAGAAAATTATTAATTTGGCTGCCTCCTGCACACCTCAGACTGGGGATTTAGCCCACAACCTAGGCATTTGCCCTGACCGGGAATCAAACCCGATCTCTGGTTCATGGGTTGATGCTCAACCACTGAGCCACACTGGCCAGGCCTGGGACCCATTTCTGAAAAAACTTTCACCAAAGTGGGAATAAAAGGATCATATATCAGCATAATAAAGGCCATAGATGACAAACCTACATCTAACATCATACTCAATGGACAAAATCTAAAAGTGTTTCCCCTAAGAACAGGTATAAGACAGGGATGTCTGCTTTCACCTCTCTTATTCAACACAGTGTTGGAAATCTTAGCTACAGAGATCAGACAAGAAGCAGAAATAAAAGGCATCCAAAATTGGAAAGGAGGAAGTAAAACTGTCATTATTCACAGATGACATGATATTGTACATAGAAAACCCTAAAGACCCCACCAAAAAACGACTAAATTAATAAAGAAATTTGACAACGTAGCAGGATACAAAATTAACATCCAGAAATCTACAGCATTTTTATACACTAATAGTGAATTCTCAGAAAGAGAAACTAAAAAAAAAAAAATCCCATTACCATTGCAACAACAAAAAAAATTAAGATACCTAGGAATAAACTTAACCAAGGAGGTAAAAGATCTATACTCAGAAAACCTATAGGACACACACACACACACACAAAAAAGAAATAGGAGAAGATATAAAAAAAAGTAGAAGCATATACTGTGCTCATAGGCTGGAAGAATTAACATCATTAAAATGCCCGTATTACCCAAAGCCATCTATAGAGTCAACACAAGACCCCAAATAGCTGCAGTAATCTTGAGAAAGAAGAACTAAGTTGAAGGAATCACAACACCTGATACCATACATTACAAAGCCACTATAATCAAAGCAGCATGGTACTGGCACAAGACTAGGCATGTAGATCAATGGAACAGACTAGAGAACCCAGAAATCAACTCAAGTTATTACACTCAATTAAATATTTGGCAAAGGAGACAAACGCATACACTGGAGTAAAGACTCTCTTCAGTAATCGGTGCTGAGAAAATTAGCAACGTGCAAAAAAAGTAAAATGAAACTAGACCATCAACTTGTACCACTGACAAGAACAAATTCAAAATGGATAAAGACTTAAATATAAGTTATGAAACCATACAAATCTAGGAAAAAACATAGGCAGCAAAATCTCAGATATCTCACATAGCAGAATTTTCACCAATACATCTAGTAGAGCAAGAGAAATAAAAGAGTAAGCAAATGGGACTACATCAATCTAAAAAACTTCTGCACAGCAAAAAAACAACAACCCATCAACAAAATGAAAAGGGAGTCCACTATATAAAGAACTCATACAACTCATCAAAAAGTGAGCAAAGGACCTAAATAGACACTTTTCCAAAAAGAACATATAGGTGGCTTAGAAACTTATGAAAAAATAATGAACGTCACTCATCATCTGAGATGCCAATTAAAACTACAAAGAGGTATCACCTCATACTTGTCAGAATGGCTACCATCAATAAATATAAAAGCAACTAGAGGCCCGGTGCATGAAATCCATGCACGGGGAGCAGGGGATGCCCCTTAACCCAGCCTGCATCCTCTCCAATCTGGGACCCCTCGAGGAATGTCCGACTGCCTGCTTAGGCCTAATCCCAGTAGGATCGGGCCTACATGGGCAGTCGGACATCCTTCTCACAATCCAGGACTGCTGGCTCCAAACTGCTCACCTGCCTGCCTCTCTGATTGGCCTTAACCACTTCTGCCTGCCAGCCTGATTACCCGTTAACCACTACCCTGCCAGCCTGATTCATGTCTAACTGCTCCCCTGCCAGCTTGTTTGCCCCCAACTTCCCTCCTCTGCTGGCCTAGTCACTCCTAACTGCCCGCCCCTGCAGGCTTGATCACCCCCAACTGCCCTCCCTTGCAGGCCTGGTCTCTCCCAGCTGCCCTCCCCTGCTTGCCTGACCACCCACAACTGCCCTTCCTTGCAGGGCCTGGAACCTCCCGACGGCCCTCCCCTGCTGGCCATCTTGTGGTGGCCATCTTGTGTCCACATGGGGGCAAGATCTTTGACCACATGGGGGCAGTCCTTTTGTGTGTTGGAGTGATGGTCAATCTGCAAATTACCCTTTTATTAGATAGGATAAGTGCTGGCAAGGATGTGGAGAAAAGAGAACCCTTGAACTCCACTGGTGGGAAGGCAGACTGGTATAGCCACTATGGAAAACAGTATGGAGCTTCCACAAAAAATTAAAAAGGGAACTGCCATTTGACCCAGTGATCCACTTCAAGGAATATATCCTAAAAAGACAGAAACACCAGTCAGAAAGAATACCTATGCTCACAGCAGTGTTATTTATAATAGCTAAGATCAGAAAACAGTCCAAGTGCCCATCAGTACATGAGTGGATAAAAAAAGATGTACATTTGCACAATGGAATACTAGGCAGCTGTAAAAAAGAAGGATCTCTTACCCTTTGAGCCAGCATGGAGGGACCTGGAGATTATCATGCTAAGTAAAATAAGCCAGGCAGAAAAAGACAAGTATCACATGATCTCACTTATATGGAGAATCTAATGAACAAAATAAACTGACAAACAAAAATAGATCCAGAAACATGGAAGCGTGTAACAGACTGACAAATCTCAGAGGGAAGGGAGGGAAGGGAAAGAAGGGGTGGTGGGAAGAGATTAAGGAAAGAATTTATATGCACATATACATAGTCCATGGATGCCTACAATAGTGTGGAAAGGCCTGGGGTTGGGCAGGAGCCAAATTTTTTTGGGGGGTAGGGGGGCATGAGTGGAGAAAAGAAGGAAAGAAACATCTGTAATACTCCCAACAATAAAGATACATTTTAAAAAATTTTAAGTTCCAAACTTAAAATATATAAAATGTGAGTCCAATCTCTAAAAATCATACAAAAGTATGTTTTAAAGAGCTATTCAATCTTATTTATATAGATTGAAGGTTCCAACTTACCATCTAGGAAATACTCCATTCTCCAAACTTGTTGTTTGGCTGCGTCGCCAACGTCTCTGGTAGCTGCTGGCACAACTTCGAGTAAGTGAGGAATTTGGGGAGGGAAATGGCGTAACAAGCAAACTGCTGAGAGATGCTGTCAAATTAGAATAAGAACAAGTATAAGTCAATTACAACTAAGCAAGAAGACAAATTTCTTTTTAACAAATTTTAAGAGAAGTGACTCAAATTTTCCATTTTGCTTCATGAGTCTCTAAAATGTTCATTTAATAACATAACTGTTGGAACAAGGTCCCAGAAGAGAAAAACCATATTTTAAGTGTGTTGGCAAGAGACTCTGAGACAATCCCTCTTGACAGGCACATCCTCAGACCCACCCCAGAAAAAAAGCTACCGTGAAACAAAGCATTACCTCTTATCTCTGACCATGAGACTACCCTCTAGCTTAGCTGAATCCTTAGTCCTTAAAAGAAATAGGACGTGTTTCAATTTTAATGCTGTAGCAATTTTAATGCTGTAGTTGTATTTTAAGAACAAAAATAAGTGTCTAAATGTCACTTGAAGATGTCACTTAAAAGTACTCATGGATAACTTGTGCACGGATAGTCAAGCTTGTAAATGTTTTGCCACATTTAGTAAGAATCTTAACTATACCTACCCAGTTACAAAAAAAAAAAAAAAAAAGGTAAATCCTATCACCTGCTCTCTGAAGCATCCTGGTAATAATTGCTACTAGAGGCCCAGTGGATGAAATTCATGCACAAGGTGGGGGGGAGGGTGTCCCTCAGCCCAGCCTGCATCCTCTTCAATCTGGGACCCCTCGAGGGATGTCCAGTTGCCCATTTAGGCCGGATCCTGTTAGATTACTTGTTTTAGATTACTTTATAAATTTTCAGCATGTAGTTATAATCATGAAGATGGAATGTGTAGCCTTGAGCTAGACATTCCTCTCACAATGCAGGACTGCTGGCTCCCAACTATTGTCTGCCTGCCTTCCTGATTGCCCCTAACCGCTTCTGCCTGCCAGCCTGACACCCCTAAACTATTCCTCTGGCAGTCTGATTGATGCCTAACTGCTCCCCTGCCAGCCTGATTGCCCCTAACTGCCCTCCCCTGAAGGTCTGCTCACCCCTAACTGACCTCCCCTGCAGGCCTGGTCCCTCCCAACTGACCTCCCCTGCAGGCCTGGTCATTCTTAATTGCTCTCCCCTGCAGGCTTGATTGCCTCCAATATCTGTCTCTTGCAGGCTTGGTCCCTACCAAGTGCCCTCCCCTGCTAGCCTGATCCCTCCCAAATGCCCTCCCCTGCTGGCCATCTTGTAGCCACATGGGGGCAGCCATCTTTAACCACATAAGGGCAGCCATCTTGTGTGGTGAAGTGATGGTCAATTCACATATTACTCTTTTACTAGATAGAAAGCCTGCTGCATGGGAAGGGGTCAGCTGGTTTGCCCTGAAGGGTGTCCTGGATCAAAGTAGGGGTTCTCTTGGGGCAAGGAGCAGCTTAGGTGAGGGGCCTGTGGTGGTTTGCAGGCTGGCCACTCCCCCCGGCGACCCAAGTGAAGGTCCTGGTATCTGGGATTTATCATCTATAATTGAAACTTTGTAGCCTTGAATGGAGGCCTAGGCCGACCAGGGTGTGCAGGAAGCTTGGCTTCCTCCATTTGCGAGGAAACCTAAGCCTCCTGTTTGCTCCGTGGCTGTAGCCGTTTTTGTTGGGATTTATTTATTTTCTATAATTGAAACTTTGTAGCTTGAGCGGAGGCCTGGGCTGGCCAGGGTGTGCAGGAAGCATACCCTGGTTTCCTCCATTGCCAGGGAAACCCAAGCCTCCTACTTGCTCTGTGGCCACAGCCATCTTGGTTGGGTTAATTTGCATATTTTCTCCTAATTGGTGCATGTGGGTGTAGTGGTATCGTCAATTTGCATATTACTCTTTTATTAAATAGGCTAATCCCATAACTGGGAATTATTCTCTTCTTAAAACCCTTCTCTGCAATCTAAAAGTTCTATTTCTTGCCTATGTTTAAAAACTACAACTCTATTTTTCCTTGGGCTAGGAATTATCCACTTGATCCACAGAGAAAAAGACATTAAGGGCTTGCTTTTCATATGACAATATTTTTAGATTTCCATCTTCATGTTTATAACCACATGCTGAAAATTTATAAAGCAATCTAAAACAAGGAGTTATTATTATCATCTATGAAAAGGTCATGCCACATGATATATCATATTAGATACCTAGACTGAAAACTAAGAGACTGACCTTATAAAGATTTGTTCATCTGAATTCTCTGACAAATTCAATGATACAGGGGAGAGGCTTTAACTACATGCAAACATCTGAACCACCAATGAATTAATTCTAAATTTCTTTCTTGAAAGATTACATTTTATCAATTAGTATCATAAAACTTTGTAAATTAAGGTAAGCCTGGGTACGTATAACAAATGAAGGTAGGTATTGGTTCAGTGAAAAAAACAAATGCTACTCTAAATTTTGAAAAGCTATGTTTTACTAAATTCTGAAATTAAAAATAACCATATTAGAAAAAAAGAAAATACACAATTAAATGGCATATGTGAATTTAATGGCTTGAAGAAGCCTCATGCATCAACCTAGCTAGGTTCTTCAAATTATAACTGCAGAAGATGAAGTATAGAGATATGAAATTCTCACCTCTAAAATGCTGGGTAAAAAAATGAGAATTAAATTCCAGGCACAGAAGAAAAAACTACATAATATAGAAGCAAGGGTATTAAAGAGAAATATACTCTCCATTATTTTCAAAGAACAAAAATATAGAATTTGAAATGAAAGGTGAGATTATTTGAAAGTTATAGACTTTTCATATTAGATTAGCGTTTTTCAACTCTAGCTATCCATCAGAATTAGGTGTTGAAACTTTTCATGTTGTTTTGTTTCTCAAATACGGATGCCTAACACTTTTTCTAGGCTAAATCAGAGTGTTCAGGCATCTGAAAAGTTTTTATGAGACTTCATTTTTCTAATGCAAATGTAAGAATTACAGTATATGGTTAAGTATGGACAATCAATTTGGATAGCAGGGACATATGTGATGATACACATGGATTACCACAGTGAATAAAGTTTCTGACACCTAACAATAACTCAAGCCTAAAATTACTCCTTCTTTCACTGATGTTAATTAATCTATGAGCTCTGACAGACACGTTTCCTTTTAAATGGAATACCCTTCTTCCATGCCTTTGCTTGGATAATGCTAATTATTTTTCAAAACATAACTCAAGTATATCCCTCTGTCCCTTCCCCAGGCTGTTAAGTTTCCTTTATCTGACTGAGTCTAACACAGAATGCATCACATAATGAACCATTACAGATAATTATCCTGACTTCTCTCATTAGACTCTGTTCCTTACAGTAGAATCTGGGCTTTTCTTTTTAAGCCTCACCTTGTTTCAACAAAAGTTTGTGAGACAAATTTGGAAGAGTCAAGATTTGAAAAAAAAAAAAAAAGTGTAACATTAGTTCCAAATGCTTACGTTATTCTGGGCAAGAAGAGATAGTCTAACCATTCAAACTCTAGCTAGGAAGAAGCAGATATAAGCAATGTGTTTTTCTACTATACTATCTTAGCAGTCTCTCGAGCAATGTTTTTTTCTTGTACTGGCTAAGCCTAATCTAATGTACATTCATCTAGGCCAAACATGTCAAACAGCCTACAACAAATATTTTTGGGGCCCACGCAATATAACGGTATGTGAGAAATGTCTTAATAAAAATTTCTTAACTTAATTTTTACAATATACTGTTATACATAATTATTAGTAACAAAATACATTCTCTAATGACTGATTACTATATTCGTGTTACATTCATTTCCCTCACATGCCTTACATGCAGGCACACTATTTCTCTCCACTAATACTAGCAGCGAATATTTTAGCATCCAATTGCCATATCATTCGTCTTGTACTGACTTAGTTGGTGTATGCAACAGGAAATATTATGCTTTTGGAGAACAATAAAAATAGGTTTATTTGTGTTACACTTATTAATTTGTGCAGTGATTCAGTGTCAGGTAAGTTAATGTTCAAGAAAAAATATTAGTTTTAATTAGAATTTCCTATTATTTTACATTAACGATTACTCATTTATTTCAGCCCTTTGTATTCAGCATGTCTCTATTGAAATAAATCTGTGTTTCTGTGACAACTGAAGCTTTTGTTTTTATTGTGGCCCACATAAACTTAAACCTTCTTTATTTGGCTCATGTTAGCCTTTGAGTTTGACATGCATGATCGAGGCCAGTAGACGGCAAACTCATTAGTCAACAGAGCTAAATATCAACAGTACAACAATTGAAATTTCTTTCGAGAGGCAAATTTTTTAAACTTAAACTTCTTCTAATGCCACTTATTCAAAATAGACTCGCCCAGGCCATAGTATTTTGTGGAAGAGCCACACTCAAGGGGCCAAAGAGATGCATGTGGCTCGCGAGCCGCCGTTTGCTGACCATGGATCTAGGCCATGCTCCACCAGGCACATTTCATAAGTGAAATATTTTACATTTAATGTATTTTTCTCTACTGTTTCTAAAATTCTCTTGTAATATCAATATAACAAGCTGTAGACATAAAATTAAAGAATAAAGGCAAAGATAAAAAAGAAAATCAATGTCAACTAACAATTATCTCATAAAAAAACTGAGTTAATACATGAACCTGGCTGGCATTACCAGAGCGTGCTATGCCACTGTCTCTGTCCTCATTCAACTCTCTTCCAGGCATGTCCATTGGATTGCTGTGAACTGTGAATCAAGATAAGACTGTAAGTTATAAAATATATTGCTATTCAAATGACGATGTTCCTTTTAAATAGCAAACTCAATCATGCTCATCTCATTGCATTCCTTTATTTTTTTCAATAGCATGGCACAAACCCAACACCAAGAGCTATTACTCAGCTGAACAAGCTTTAAGATATATCTAATGATTTGACATATAATGAAAATAATATATAAACCAAAGGTGACTAAAATAAGTATTTAAGAAGCATATTCAATAACACAGCAAGATATTCACAATATAGTATTAAATTTTATAAAAGGAAGCTACTGAACAGTAAGAATGGTGACTGCTAGAGATATGATAGTTCACTATATTATTCTGCCTATAACAATTTATGTTTAAAAATCTTCATAATAAACATTTTAAGAAAACTATTTGAATAGTATGATCCCAACTTTGTTTAAAAAAAAAAAGGGGGGGGGGGACATTATTCTTGTCTGACAGATGGTTAACATTTTTTGCTTATTATCACATTTCCCAAATTTTCTATGACAAATATGTAATGTTCATATCTCATATGTGTATTAAAAATAAATATTAAAATAAGAAATTGAATACAACTTCCTGAATACTGAAGTATGAACACACTCACTCTAAAATGACATAAACAAATATGCTCATATATGCTTTCTATAGAACAATTATAATGCTTGTTCATCTAAATCTTAGCTCCAAGAGAAATCATTCTTATGAATTGGTGTAGATCAGAAATTTTACAATAATAAAATATGATATTTTCTGCAATTGGTGAACTATGGTACAAAAGCTATTCAGCCATGGAAACAAGATAGTATCCCATTAAAAATTCTAACTGGATTATAATATTTACATTAAATTTTGGTTTGAAATTTTAAAGTTAAAGTCATTATTACATAATGAGATAAGTGACAAACACTAAAATTCATAACAATGTCAATTCCACTGATAAAAGTTTCTGGAAACTTCCAAGAACATATTTAGTAGAAATAAATTACGTTCCTAAGCAATATTTTCTTGATCAAACCCTCTATATTTATTTACTCTCTTGTTTCCACAGCTTAACTACAGATTCTAGCCACTGAGTCACACCAACTAGTCTACCCACATCGCACATCGCAAACCTGCAAAGAAAGAGGCGCTCCTGATCAGGCGGAGCGGACCCTGTTCAGAGAATGCCCGCCTGGGGCTGCAGAACTGTGAAAGACCTACATGGCAAAAATGTAAAATACACGTGAAAGAGAGCTGTCAGTGAAGCTGCAGTGTATCAGGAATAAAAGGTGAGGTAAAGCAGCACAAAAGCAGACCAACATATATGAATAGAAACTTTTAAACTTTTTTGAAACAGGATGGTTTCCCTCCGGTCATAATTTCATGCCAATTTACTAATAAATTTGTATAAAATAAAAAAATAAACTTCTACTATATAAGGTAAAAATTATTTTAAATGTTCAATGCTTTCTAATATAAACCAATCTTTTTTAATTTGTTGTGACATTGGTTAATAAGGTCATACAGGTTTCAAGTATACATTTCTATGATACATGATCTGTATATTGTATTATGTTCACCACCTAAATAATCTTTTTAAAGAGCCAAAAAAGCACAGTAATGTTATCTGTATAAGTTGGCATCTGACAAATTCATGTTTTTAAAAGTCAGTTTTAAAATGACAGTGTTATCCTGCAATGGCAGTAAGGAGAAACCACCTAAATGCTTGGCTTAAAAAACAAAAAACAACACACAACGAAGAACAAATACAGAAAAGGAATCTATTGACAAATAAGTATAAAAATAGTTTTTTCTAACATATAATAATAAGTTACAACATAATGGGAAAAATAAGCTTCCTAGACTAGGAAAAAGCCACTAAGGAAGCAGGCCACCAACACAGCCTTGTCGGCCAGGGGCAGACTCCAGGCTTTTCAGAAAACTTAACTACAAACTTGACAGAGAAAATTATAATGTAAAACACCCAAAAAAAAGCAACAGATTAGCCTGGAAGCAAGCAGCCGGGTTACTGTTACTCTTTTTTATTTTTTTAATTTTATATATATATTTTTATTAACTTAAGAGAGGTAGGAAGAGGGAGAAAAAGACAGAAACATCAATGATGAGAGAGAATCACTGATCCTGCCTCCTGAACACCCCACACTGGGGATTGATTCCACAACTCGGGCATGTGCCTGACTGGGAATGGAACTGTGATGTCCAGGTTCGTAGGATGGAGTACCTGTTACTCTTAATCAAGATGGCCTAAATAGTCACCCAGGAGGTTTACCTAGGATAGGGAACTTTCTGTCTAAAAAGTGACAAATGTGTCTTTCAAATTGCTAACAGGTGTTTTTCCACAACAAAATTTTCTACAATTATAGTACATATGTAGTAATTTTTCCATGTTTCATTGTTCAGCTTTCTTCAGTTCTCCCCTCAAAATGAACCTGCTTTCTTTAAACTCCTCCCCTGCCTGCCTCTTCCTTAGTTTCAACATACGACTGTCTCCTATAGTCATATGCAGATGCATATGTATGTAGGCACACACAGAATTCACCAGGTAAGAACTTACCTGCAAACTTAATCAAATTCTCACCTATTCTGGCCCCCTTCATCCCTGAGCAGTAATAATAGGTAACATTATTCAAACCTTACTATGTGCTAGGGACTTATTCAGTGAAAAATCCTGCGAGGTCCTTCCTTCACTCCCTTCCAAAACTAATTTTTTCTAAATCAGTCAGGACCTTCAAAAATCTTATTTGGCCAAGTATCACCTCATCCTCTAACCTCATTCTCCTTTTCCATCAACATTTAAACACAGTCAAAACTCTTCTATCTTTTCACCACGTATCTAATCCCATAGTTCCACAGTTCTTAAGATGTGGTCCAAAGGCCCCCAGGAAATCCTTGGAACACTTTCAGAGGGTTGGTGAGTACTTCCCATTCCAACTACATATCAGTATGAGACTGGATTTTCTTTCTTTCTTTCTTTCTTTCTTTCTTTCTCTCTCTCTCTCTCTCTCTCTCTCTCTCTCTCTCTCTCTCTCTCTTTCTTTCTTTCTTTCTTTCTTTCTTTCTTTCTTTCTTTTTGAGACTGAATTTTCTTAATGCATGTCAACCAAAAAACATCACAGGAGACTGACTACAGAAGTAGATATGAGAATCTAGCTATCTTCTAGTAAGTCAGACATTTAGGAGATTTACAAAAATGTAAAACAATGCCACTCTTCTAACTAAATTATTTTTGTCTTGGAAAATAGTTATTTAAAATCACATTTACATTAACATGAAAGGGATTATTAGTGTTATTTTTTAACAAATTACTAAAATATTTTTAAATTTTCTGCTTTAGTTTCTAATATAATATATATCAACAAATGTGACCAATATAAACAAAAGCTCTGTGGTCCTCAATAATTTCTAAGTGTTTAAAGGGATTCCTAGACCAAAAATTTGAGAACCACTACTTACATCTTGGAAAAGAGACTAACGTCTGAGTTTCTCCTCAACTCTGAAACTGTTCGTATGCCATCAAAAGCCTTCCTGTTGCTTAATGCAATCCATACAATCTTATATTACCTTATAGCGCATTTGATGCTGACTCTCACTAACTATAAATCCACTGAGGTAGAAAATGTGTCTGGTATACCACCATATCCTCAGGGCCTAGTAGAGTGCTTGGCATTAAATAGGCACTTGATTAAGTATTTGTTAATCAATTGGAAATATAAAGAAAATAAGAAATGGTGCTCAAACATTCTTGATTCACAGTAAGAATGTACAAATAAAAGCTGTTCAGTATTTAACGTTTGTACTCTGTTAAATAAACTTTCTATTCTATAACTGGAGATGAGTATATCTAGCATCTATAGTATAATTACCTTTATAAGTAATAATGAATTTATACTAGTAAAATATATAGCTTTTAATAATCCCTTTGAGCTTGGAAATGTGTTAATTATAAAGAAAAAAGATTCAGTCATTTCCTCTCCACATCTTTACTTTGTTAAAGCCAATGCAATAATCAAGTTAGGAAAAAGCAGAACTTCTATTTTTCTTTAAAATATACACACTTTGTGAAGTGCATGTCTGACACTATAGCCCACAGTGGGTGCTTAATAAATGGCTGTCCATCTGAATGAGTTATAAAAAATAATAGAATGTTATACTGTTCAAGTTGGAAGAGAAAACTATTTTCTACCAATTCATATAATACATACTTAAATTAATTATAAGTAAAATTATCATTAAACAGGGAAGAAAGAAATAGTCATTCTACTCTAACTGCTGTCTGCTCTGACATACTGCAGTTCTCTGTTCACTGGAAATATGGTCAGCAGCAATTTAGTTGTTTTCTAGGATAAAGCAAATGACTAGAAATGTTAAACAGTTTGTCACTTTGCAATGTTTAACTTAAATAATTACAACAATCAACTAACCAAATTACTAAATAAGTTGTTACTCTAATAAATCTTTTAAAGAACATCAACTTTGAATATCTTCTCATTTGAATTACATGTCAAAATGAGTACCATTTAAAATTAACTTTTATTGCTAGGGAAGAGAGAAAGAAGAAAGTATAACTAAAACCAGGCTTCCTCAGATGGCTTTTCAAAGATGCATCAAAGTTAAAAACAAATTTGATAGATCTTTATCAATTCTCTCTTTTCAGATACAAAATAAATATTATGCTCTATTATATGAAAATTACATTTTCCAAATAACAAAGATATACTATATACTTACAATTTAAAAGCCTTTTACACTTCTAGTATTTCAAACTCTTGTGGTCTTATAAAAGATCTACATTAACAAGAAAAAACTACAAATCCCTGTTATACTGTTAACATTTTAAAAACTTATAAAACCAAAGGAAGCACTTATTTACCTATATTTCCAAGTAGTCCATTAATAACTGTGTTATTGTCAGCCTTTAATGTACTGTTGTCCTGATTGATGAATTCAAGACTATCTTGCAACCTAAAGGGAAGAAGAAAAAAATATAAATTTCAAATTCATTATATGTTCTTAATGGCCCTTATTTGAATATCCCAGTGAAATATTAGTGTGTAAGTTTTTTAAATTTTTCTATTAGTACTAGAAGTGAACTAATAAATTTAATCATCTCAAGGGCTAAATCCAGGCTGCTGCCTGATTTTGTAAATAAAGTTTTAATGGAACATAGCCACATCCATTCATTTGTGCATTGCATTTGGCTGTTTTAATGCTACAATTGCAGAGCTAAGAAATTACAACATACTATTTGGCACACAAAAACAAAAATATTTACTATAAATATTTACTACCTGGACCTTTATAGAAAAATATTGCTGACCCAGATTTAAATTTCAAACTTTCCTCTCATATTTTGACCCTGAAAATATTTTCTAAACTTCTGTAAGGAATAAAAAAAGAAATGAAAAAAGAGAATCAACCAAATATACAAAAAGTTATCTCTAGTCCACACATCAAAAATGGCCTATATTACTTTTTTTAGTAAATTATTCAAATAACAAAAATAAAATCACTTTATGCATTTAATTCAAAGTATTGTTCTTTGGTATTTTAATAAATATCAACTACAACTTAGAAAATATACAGGAACTGGGAATTATAACTAAAATCAGACATGACAATGTAGGATCTCTAATTTCTCATTTAGAATTAAACTCTTAAAATTTAGTACCTTTGGCATCCATGCTAGTATAAAAAAATCTTTCCCTTTCATTCCTGAAAGTTAAGTCTTTTTAAAGTATTGACAATAAGTAGCTTTTAAGAATTTCCCTTGTTCAAAGTTGGCTTCTTGCTATCTCTTGTTGCTTTTGACTTTGGGTGCCCCAATGGTTTCTGATCTGGAACCTGCAAAATCCCTTGGGTCCACTACCACTTTGTGCTCGCCCCAGACCTTCTTAACAGGTTCTGGCATGTAGCCCATTTTCCTGCTATCAGCTCCATTATTCTAATCTTGGCAATAATCCAAAATAAAAGAGGTGATATGCAAATTGACCATCACTCCACCACACAAGAAGGCCAGCCCCATGTGGACACAAGATAGCCACCAAAAAATGGCCAGCAGGGGAGGGCAGTTGTGGGTGATCAGGCCAGCAAGGGAAGGCAGTTAGGGGTGACCAGGCCGGCAGAGGAGGGAAGTTGGGGGCAATCAGGCTGGCAGGGGAGAAGTTAGACATCAATTAGGCTGGCAGGGTAGTGGTTAGGGGGTGATCAGGCTGGTAGGCAGAAGCGGTTAGGGGCAATCAGGGAGGCAGGAAGGTGAGCAGTTTGGAGCCAGCAGTCCTGGATTGTGAGAAGGGCAGTCGGACATCCCTCGAGGAGTCCCAGATTGAAGAGGGTGCAGGTTGGGCTAAGGGACATCCCCCACCCCCCTGTGCTCTAATTTCATGCACCAGGCCTCTAGTCAATATAATAAAAGCCTAAGCGACCGTTATGGTGGAACGACCAGAATGATCGGTCGCTATGATGCGTATTGACCACTACGGGGAATACACTCAATGCCAGAGCTGCCCCCGGTGGTCAGTGCATTCCAGAAGCCAGGCTCACAGCTGGCGAGTGCAATGGTGGTGGTGGGAGACTCTCCTGCTGCCACAGCAGCGCTCAGGAGCAGCAAACCAAGCAGTAAGGAGCAAGGGATCACGGATTGTGAGAGGGGAGAGACTGGGCTGAGGGAACCCCTTCCCTCCCAGTACACGAATTTTGTGCACCAGGCCTCCAGTAATTTTTAATAACCTTGCGCCCTACCATGTGGCTGGCCTAGGTCACCCCTAATTGCTGGGTTAATTGGCAGAGGGACCTAAAAACTGAAGAGCACAACCTCCATATGCACTGCAAATGGAAAATCAGCATGTCAACATACCATGGAAATGCATTCAACATTTTACTTCCAGAAATAGCTCCAAGCAAATTAGAGACAGAGAAATCACATTTCCTGTTCTTTAACTAAGCTCACATGAGGAAACAATCTGGCCTCCATACACAGAGTGGCTGGATGGGCAAAAAATAAATAAATAAATAAGACCCATCAATATGCTGCCTACAAGAGATTCACTTCAGCTTTAAGAACACAAACAGGCTCAAGGTGATGGGGCAGAAAAAGATATTCTACCAAAAGAGAGCAGGGGCAGCTATATGTCAAACAAATTACATGTAAGCCAAAAAGGGGTAAAAAGAAACAAAGATGATCGTATAAAAAAAAGGGGGTCAATTCATCAAAAAGATATAGCAATTATAACATCAGAGTATATAAACATATTAAGCAAATACAATCCGATCCAAAGGAAGAAATAAGACAATGCAACTTAGAAGATTTCAATACCTTACTCTCAATAATGGACAGATCATCCAGACAGAAAACCAACAAGAAATATTGACTTGAACCATGCTTTAGACTAAATGGCACTAAAAGACAGATATTTCGTTTAACAGCAGTAGAAAACACATTCTTCTCAAGCACAGATGAAACACTCTCCAGAACAGATCACATAATAAGTCACAAAACAAGTCTCAGAAAATTTTAGAAGACTGAATCACACCAAGTATCTTTTCTGACCATAAGTATATGAAAACTGGAAATAAAAATAGAATGAAAACTGAAAAATTGACAAACATGTCAAGGTTTTAAAAATGCTCCTAAACAACCAATGTGTCACAGAAGAAATCAAAAAGATTATCTAGGAATATCTTGAAACAAAAAATAGGAAAGTACAGCATATCAAAATATGGGATGCTACAGAAACAGTTTTAAGAGGAAAGTTTATAGCAAAAAAAAAAAAAAAGACTACATTAAAAAGCAAGAAAGATCTCAAACAAATAATCTCACTATACAGCTCAAGGAACTAGAAAAGAAACTAAGTCCAAAGTTATCAAAAGTAAGGAAACAACTTTTAAGCAAAACGATGTATAATGAAAAGAAACAAGAGTTTGGTTCTTACAGAATCTCATCAAAGCTATAGTAAAACAACACTGACCAAAATGGCATTATTCAAGCACGTGCTATTAATGAAAATCAGAGGGGAAATAAATAAAATAGAGACCAGAAAAATAATGAAAATATCAATAAAACTAGACTAATTTGGAAAGAATGAATCAGGTCTAAAATAAATAAAATCAGAAATAAACTAGAAGACATTACAATTAATAATACCACAGAAATAAAAAGGATCATGAGAGACTGCTACAAACAATTGCAAGCCAACAAACTGGATAACCTAGAAGAAACTAATAAAGCTCTAGAAATATACAACCTACCATAACTTGATCATAAAGAAATGGAAACCCTGAACAGACCAATAATAAGGAGATGAATTGATAATCCAAACTTCTCAAAACAGAAAAGCCCAGGACCAGATGCTTTCACTGATAAAGTCTACCAAACATTTGAAGATAAATCAATGCCAAATCCTCAAACTCTTCCAAAAAGCGAAGAGGAGAGAACATTCCCAAACTCATTTTATGAGGTCAAAAGTACCTTGACACCAAAGCCAGATAAAGTCACAACAAGTAAAGGCTAAAAGTTCTCAACAAAATATTAGCAAACCGGGGGGAACCAAGATGGTGGCATAGTTAAAATAGCTATCTTGCTGCCATACACAGCAATTTCAAAACTACAACTTAACAAAAGAACAAACCCCATCCAGAATCACCAGAAAGCAGTCTGAGTGAAAATTCCACAAATAAAAGTGAAGATAAGACACTGTGACTCGGAGGAGCGGCTGAGGACAGCGTTGAAGATACGCGCGGAGTCAGAGGTTTGGAGCGCACGCCAGAGGATAGGGCGGGAGGCTGAAATCCGGCCAGTTTTCTTGAACGGAAGAGACAAAGACGTCCCACAGAACTGATTCTCCAGCTCTGGGCGAAGTCCAGGGAACCCACTATTATACAGGGTAAAAACTGCACAGTGGGAGGGCACGCCGAAGCTCGGGTGCTGCAGGGGTCAGTGGGCTTGTGGAAAAGGCGAGCTTGTGCGGAGTGCGTGTGAGCTTGGGAACAGCGCAGCTGCCTGATCGCGCACAGAGCGCTTGTGACTTGCTCTCTCATTCAGGAAACCGTCAGACTGCATTGTTTTGCGACCTTGGGTGAGACCTTGAGGGTGCAGACTCATTTGGGGAGAGTCTGAATTCTCCGGCATCTGGTGGAGCTCGGCAGCGGCTCTCTCTCAGAGGCCCTGGGGCCGCATAGGGTGGAGCTGACACTGTCTGCTTGGCCCGGAGACTCCGCCCATCCAACCCGAGCACAGCTGAACGTCACAGACAATTGGCCTGGAGGTCAACCCCTCCAAGTGCTAACAAAGATTAACCTGAGCTTAACTTCAACAAGACTGTGCAACCCATATTCACCTCAGGTAACTGGGGAGGCTGAGCCACTGTCCCTTGTAGGACATCTACCACGCAAAGCTAATTGACCAACTCAGAGAAGCAGCCACTATGCAGAGACATGGAAAGAAATCAGATGTGAAAGAAATGGAGGGAAAAAAACGACTGGGCATGGAATTCAAAACCACGGTTATAGGGCTTCTCAAGAGGCTCCTAGAAAAGGTCGAGACTTATAAGGAAATAAGCAAGACCTAGAAGTAAATGAACGAGACCCTCAAGGATATGAATGAGACCTGCAAGGAAATGATCAAGACCAACGTGGAACTGAATGAGTCCTACAAGGAAATGAACGAGACCTACAAGGATATGAACGAGAACCTCAAGGATATGAAAAAGGATCAACCAGAAATTAAGCATACGCTGACTGAAATAAAAAATATTATACAAAGACCTAAAAGTACTCTGGAGCACCCCAAGAACCAAGTTAAAGATTTGAAATACAAAGAGGTAAAATCCACTCAGCTGGAAAAGCAAGAATCCAAAAGAATCCAAAAAACTGAAGAGAGTGTAAGGGGCCTCTGGGACAACCTCAAGCATACCAATATCCGAATTATAAGGATGCCAGAAAAAGAGAGAGAGCAAGACAATGAAAACCTATTTGAAGAAATAGTGACTGAAAACTTCCCACACCTGGTGAAAGAAATTGACT
The DNA here is from genome assembly GCA_027563665.1 of Antrozous pallidus. NCBI lineage: Eukaryota > Metazoa > Chordata > Mammalia > Chiroptera > Vespertilionidae > Antrozous > Antrozous pallidus. The sequence goes on along the minus strand of CM050516.1, from coordinate 37,092,334 downwards.
TAGGAGTCCAAGAAGTGCACCGAACCCCAATATATAGGAACCCTAAGAGGACCACACCAAGGCACATCATAATTAAAATGCCAAGAGCAAAAGACAAAGAGAGAACATTAAAAGCAGCAACAGAAAAACAGTTAAGTTACCTATAAGGGAGCACCCATACGACTGTCAGCGGATTTCTCAACAGAAACGATGCAGGCCAGATGGGAGTGGCAAGAAATATTCAAAGTGATGAATAGCAAGAATCTACAACCAAGATTACTCTACCCAGCAAAGCTATCATTCAGAATCGAAGGTCAGATAAAGTGCTTTGCAGATAAGAAAAAGCTAAAGGAGTTCATCACCACCAAACCAATATTATATGAAATGCTCAAAGATATTCTTTAAGAAGAGAAAGAAGAAAAAGATGAAAGTGTAAATTATGAACAACAAATACACACCTATCAACAAATGAATCTAAAAATCAAGTGAATTAATAAGCTGATGAACAGGATAAACTGGTGAATGTAACAGAATTACGGACATAGAGAGGGAATGGACTGACAATTCTTGGGGAGAAAAGGGGTGTGGGAAGTGCAGCAAGAGACTGGACAAAAATCATGCAACTATGGGAGAGGACAGTGGAGGGGGATGAGGGTGGAGGGTGAGATGTGTACCAGGTGGAGGGGAGCTATAGGGGAAAAAAAGGAGGGAACAATGTAATTAATAAACTGAACAATAAAGATTAAATTTTAAAAAATTAGCAAACCAAAATCAGCAATGCATTAAAGGATCAATTGACATGACCACATGAAATTTATCCCTGGGATATAAGAATGGTTCAACAAATGCAAAGCAATAAATGGGATATACCATATTAATAGAATGAAAAGTCAAAACCATATGATAATCACATTAGGGTCAGAAAAAGCACTTGATAGATTTCATTTAAAAAAGCAAACCCTCAACTAAGGAAGTACAGAAGGAGCATATTTCAACATAATAAAGGCTGCATGTGACAAACCTAAAGCCAACATCATTCTCAAAGTTGAAAAGTTGAAGGCTTTTTCTTAAGGTCTTGAACAAGAAGGCAAGAATACCTATTATTACCACTCCTATTCAATACTAGAGGCCTGGTACATGAAATTCTTGCCCTCAGGGAGGTAGGGGGGTTTCGGAGGGAGGGAGGGGGTTCCTCAGCCTGGCCCGTGCCCTCTCAAATTCAGGGAGCCTTTGGGGGATGTTCAACTGATGGCTTAGGCCCACTCAGAAATCCTTAGTGCTATCACGGAGTCGGGAGAGGCTCCCACCACCATCACTGTGCCTGCCAGCCATAAGTCCGGTTCAGGCCTTCTGGCTGAGTGGCACTCCATCTGTGGGAAAGCACTAACCACCAAGGGGAAGCTCCTGCATTGAGCGTCTGCCCCGTCTGACATAGCGACCAGTTGTTCCGCCTTTTGGTCAATTTTCATATTAGCCTTTATTATATAGGACTAGAGACCTATATAATTAGTGCATGTGAGGGGGTCTTTCAGCCCAGCCTGCATGCTCTCCAATCTGGGACCCCTCGAGGGATGTCCAACAGCCCATTTAAGTGGAATCAGGCCTAAATGGGCCGTAGGACATCCTTTTCACAATCCAGGACTGCTGGCTCCCAACTGCTCGTCTGCCTGCCTCCCTGATTGCCCCTAACCACTTCTGCCTGCCAGCCTGATCACCCCCTAACCACTGCCCTGCCAGCCTGACACCTAACTGCTCCCCTGCAGGCTTGATTGCTTCTAACTGCTTTCCCCTGCTGGCCTGGTCACCAACTGCCCTCCTCTGCAGTCCTTGGTCATCCCCAACTGTCCTCCCCTGCAGGCCTGGTCATCCCCAATTGCCCTTCCTCTGCCAGCCTGGTCACCCCTAAGTGCCCTCCCCTGCAGGCCTGATCATCCCCAACTGCACTCCCTTGCAGGCCTGGTCCCTTCCAATTGCCCTCCCCTACTGACCTGATCATCCCCAACTGCCGTCCCTGGCCATCCATCTTGTGGCAGCCATCTTTGACCACACCGGGGTGGCCATCTTGTGGTCAAATTTGCATATTACCTCTTTATTATATAGGATAGTACTGGAAGTACTAGCCAGAATAATAAAGCAGAAAAAATAAAAGGCATCCAAAGAGGGAAAAAAGTAAAACTGTTTGTAAATGATATGATCTTATATATAGAAAATCCTAAAGACATTACAAAAAATAACTGCTAGAACTAATGAAAAAATTCAGTAAAGTTGCAGGATACAGTCAACATACAGCAAACAGTTCTGTTTCTAAATGCTAACAACAAAATATCTAAACAAGAAATAAAAAAATTCACTGTGATTTTTTTTCTGGGAATTTATCTAAAGAAACTTTAAACACTAATTCAAGGGAACATATATACCCCAATTTTCATTGCAGTGTTATTTATAACAGGCAGGATTTGGAAGCAGCCACGTATCCATAAGAAGATGAGAATTAAAAACTGTGGTACATTTACATAATGGAATACCACTGCCATAAAAAGGAAGAAAATTTTATCCTTTGTGACAGCATAGATAGATCTAGAACATTATGCTAAATGAAACAAGCCAGTCAGAGAAATAAATGTTTTACTTAAATGTGGAATTTAATGAACGAACTAAACTATCAAGCAAAACAGAGACTCGTGGCAGGCAGACAGCTTGGGAGAAGGTGGGTGAGTGGAGGGATTGAGCAAAAAAGAAAAAAAAAGAGAACTCATGGACATGGACAACAGTATGATGATTACGTGATTGCAGGGGTGGAGGTGAAAGAGGAGAGAGAGGAGACAAAGGGTGATGGAAAAAAGAATATAAAATAAACATTTTGAAAAATCACTCTGCTTCAAAAACAAAATAGCATCAAAAATAAAATAGAAATAAATTTAAGAAAGGAAATGATCTCTACAATGAAAACTACAAGCCTTTGTTAAAAGAAAATGAAGATTACACAAATGGAAAAATACCCCAGGTTCATGAATCAGAAGAATGAATATTGTTAAAATGTCCCCATTATGCAAAGTCATTATCCATAGATTCAGTGCAATCCCTATCAGAATTTCAATGACATTTTTCACAGAAATAAAATTTTTAAAAATCTTAAAATTTGTATAGAGCCCGGCCTGTGTGGCTCAGTAGTTGAGCATCAACCAACCCATAAACCTGTTCGTCCCAATTCAATTCCCAGTCAGTGTATATGCCCGGGTTGTGAGGTTCCCTCTCCAATGGGGGAGGGGGGTCATGTAGGAGGCAGCCCATCAATGATTCTCTTACATCATTGCTTCTATCCCTCTCTCTCTGAAATCAACAAAAAAATATTTATCAAAAAAAGTGGTACAAAAGGGGGGGAAAAAAAGTAGTACAGAACCACAAAAGACCTTGAATACCCAAAGCAATCTTGAGAGGAACAAAGCTACAAGCATCACACTTCCTGATTTCAAACTAGACTACAAAGCTACAGTAATCAGCAGTACGATAATGGCATCAAAATAGACACATAGAATAATGGAATGGAATTGAGAGCCAAGAAAAAAACCCACATTTACAGGGTATGGCAAAAGTAGATTTATAGTTGTGAGTATGGGAAACAGAATATATTCTTGTATCATTTATTAATTAGTGTATTATTTTCCATACTAATAATTATATTAAACCTACTTTTGCCTTACCTTGTAGAGTATGCAGATTATCCTATCTAATAAAAGAGTAATATGCAAATTGACTATACCTCTCCTACACTCACAAACCACGCCCACCAGCCAATCAAGAGCTATATGCAAATTAACCCCCAACCAAGTAGGCTGCCTGCCACAGAGAGCAGGAGGGAGGCTTGGGTTTCCCCAGCAATGGAGGAAGCCCAGCTTTCGGCCTGCCCTTGCTGGCTTAGGCCTCCACTCAATGCTACAAAGTTTCAACTATGGAAGATACATATATCCCAACAGAAATGGTGGCAGCCATGAACCTGGAGAGAGGAGAGGCTAGGGTTGCCCCCGAAGATGGAGAAAGCCAAGCTTCTGCAGCTCTGGCTGGCCTAGGCCTTTGCTTAAGGCTACAAAGTTTCAATTATAGAAGACAAATATCCCAAGAGAAATAAATGGCTGTGGCCACAGAGCGAGCAGGAGGCTTGGCTCTGCTCCAAGCTACAAAGTTTAAATTGTAGAACATAAATAAATCCCAGATCCCAGGGCCTCCACCTGGGTTGCCAGGGGGCATGGCCAGCCTGCAAACCACCTCAGGCCCTAGCACAGGTCGAACCATGCCCCAAGCGAACCCCCACCCTGATTCGGGACACCCTTCAGGGCAAACTAGCTGGCCCCCATTCATGCACCTTATCCTATCTAATAAAAGAGTAATTTGCAGATTGACTATCACTCCAACACACAAGATGGCTGCCCCCATGTACTCAAAGATCCTGCCCCCATGTGGTGAAAGTTGGCCACCACAAGATGGCCAGCAGGGGAGGGCCGTTGGGAGGTTCCAGGCCTGCAAGGGAAGGCAGTTGGGAGTGATCAGGGCAGCAGGGGAGGGCAGTTGAGAGAAACCAGGCCTGCAGGGGAGGGCAGTTAGGGGTGACCAGGCCAGCAGAAGAGGAAAGTTGGGGGCAAACAGGCTGGCAGGGGAGCAGTTAGACATTAATTAGGCTGGCAGGGTAGTGGTTAGGGGGTGATCAGGCTGGCAGGCAGAAGTGGTTAGGGGCAATCAGGGAGGCAGGCAGGTGAGCAGTTTGGAGCTAGCATTCCTGGATTGTGAGAAGGATGTCCAACTGCCCGTTTAGGATCGGGCCTAAACGGGCAGTCGGACATCCCTTGAGGGGTCCCAGATTGGAGAGGGTACAGGCTAGGCTGAGGGACATCCCCCACCCCCCTTGCACAAATTTTGTGCACCGGGCCTCTAGTCCTATCTAATAAAAGAGTAATATGCAAATTAACCATCACTCTGCTTTTCCCACAAGCCATGCCCACTAGCCAATCAGGAGCTATTATAGAAATTAACCCCAACCAAGATGGCTGCAGCCCTGGAGAGAGCAGGAGGGAGGCTAGGGTTGGAGAAAGTGTTGGAGAAAGTCAAGTTTTCTGCACATTCTGGCCAGCCCAGGCCTCTGCTTAAGGCTATCAAGTTTCAATTATAGAAGATAAATATAAGCCCAACAGAAATGGCTGCCACCACAGAGGGAGCAGAAGGCCTGGCTCCATTCCAGGCTACAAAGTTTCAATTATAGAAGATAAATAAATCCCAGAAACCAGGGCCTCGGCTTGGGTCGCCAGCCTGCAAACCACCGGCAACAGAGGAAGTCAAGCTTTCCACCTGCAGTTGCCTGCCTACGCCTCCACTCAATGTTACAAAGTTTCAATTATAAAAGATACAAAAATGGCGGCAGCCACTGAGCTGTAGAGAACAGAGGCTTGGGTTTTCCTGGCAACGAAGGAAGCCAAGCTTTTAACCTGCCTTTACCGGCTTAGGCCTCCACTCTAGGCTACAAAGTTTCAAACAGAAATGGCTGTCACCCCTGAGCAAGCAGAACGCTTGGCTCCGTTCCAGGTTACAGTTTCAATTGTAGATATAGAATAATCCCAGATACCAGGGCCTCCACTTGAGTCGCTAGGGGGGTGTGGCCAGCCTGCAAACCTCCACAGTCCCCTGGCCCAGTCCGCCCCTCACCCCAAGGGAACCCCCACCTTGATCTGGGACACTCTTCAGGGCAAACAAGCTGGCCCCCAACCCACGCACCTGGCCTCTATCCTATCTAATAAAAGAGTAATTTGCAGATTGACATCACTCAAAAACACAAGAGGGCTGCCCCCTTGTGGTCAAAGATCCTGCCCCATGTGGACACAAGATGGTCATCACAAGATGGCCAGCAGGGGAGCGCCGTTGGGAGGTTCCAGGCCCTGCAAAGGAGTGCAGTTGTGGGCAATCAGGCCAGCAGAGGAGGGCAGTTGGGGGCTATCAAGCCTGCAGGGGAGGGCAGTTAGGGGTGACCAGGCCAGCAGAGGAGGGAAGGTGGGAGCAAATAGGCTGGCAGGGGATCAGTTAGACACCAATCAGGCTGACAGGGTAGTGGTTAGGGGGTGATCAGGCTGGCAGGCAGAAGCAGTTAGGGGCAATCAGGAAGGCAGGCAGGTGAGCAGTTTGGAGCCAGCAGTCTTGGATTGTGACAGGGATGTCCAACTGCCCACTTAGGTGGGATCGGGCTTAATCAGGCATTCGGACACCCCTTGAGGGGTCCCAGTTTGGAGAAGGTGCAGGCTGGGCTGAAGGACAACCTCCCCATCCCCCGTCCATGAATTTCATGCACCAGGCCTCCAATAGCTAATAATACTTTATATGGTAATATACTTAAAAGTTGCTAGGAGAGTATTTCTTAAATAACCTTACCAACAAAAAAAATAAGTGCAAGTATGTGATAGGATGAAGGTATTAGTGCTATGATGATAACCATTTTGCAATGTAAATGTATCAAATCAACACCGTATATACCTTAATGTTTTATGTCTGTCATAGCTCAATAAAGCTGGAGGGAAAATCTGACTTCCATAAACTTTCAAACTTAAGGGAGCAGTTTGTTAGTTTCATATTTTATACAGCTTAAATAATTCATTTCTCCCTGTATCCATAACCACTTACGTATTAAGACTCCCACAGATGCTGCTGCCAGTTCTTGCAGTAAAAACTTTGCTAAGCATAAGCTGCGGAGGGGAACTAGGGGAAAAAAGAGAGGGACAGAAAGAGATCAAAACTAGAATACAAGAATCTTTAAATTTATTATAAATGAAAAATGTATAACTCAGATTTCACAGCAGTCACAACAGCCATGAAGTAGCACTAAACCCACAGGAAATTATAAATTGAGTAATCTGACATGCTCAATCTGAGTGAAGACTATATGAAAATTCAATTATCTTAAAAATATTAACTATTCTAAATGGATTAAGAAAAAAATCAGAAAATCCCTTACCGGATCTGATGAATTTTTAAGGTGGATCCTTTGTAGCTCATTGCTACTGAGCCAAACATCATCTCTCCAAGCATATTGGCATCAGAAGAGCACCGAGAACCCTAAACAATGACCATAACATTAATAAAATTGTAAGATTTAAAACCTTATGACTATTTCAAATATTGATATTTATTAAAAGTTCCTTTGCTATATTCTACATTTTTTTAAAGTAATTCTATGCTATACATTGATTTCTTTTAACAGCATTCTACTGCATGAAAATACCAAAGTTTATCAAGTCAGCTCCTTTTACTGATGGGTACGGTACTTAGGTCATTTCTAGATTTTTGCTAGTACCAATAATGCTCAAATTAGCATTAATAACCATACCTTATGCATATACAATGTTTCTCCAGAAATATAAAAACTGTAATTCATAGAACTTATAGAATAATTTTTACCACTCCTACTGTGCAAAATAGGCATTCATAAATGGGGTAATTGTGTCTATTTTGTATTTTTTAAAAAGGACTTATTTGAAACATTACAATGTCTTCTTTTCAAAGAACTGATCAAAAAGTTATTTTTTAAATATATTTTATTGATTTTTTACAGAGAGGAAGGGAGAGGGATAGAAAGTCAGAAACATCGATGAGAGAGAAATATCCATCAGCTGCCTCCTGCACACCTCCTACTGGGGATGTGCCCGCAACCAAGGTACATGCCCTTGACCAGAATCGAACTGGGACCTTTCAGTTCGAAGGCTGATGATGCTCTATCCATTGAGCCAAACTGGTTTGGGCCAAAAAGTTATTTCTTTCCGCCAAAACCAGTTTGGCTCAGTGGATGGAGCATCAGCCTGCAGAATGAAGGGTCCTGGGTTCGATTCCGATCAAGGGCATATACCTTAGTTGCGGGCACATCCCCAGGAGGGGGTGTGCAGGAGGCATCTGATCGATATTTCTCTCTCATCGATGTTTCTAGCTTTCTGTCCCTCTCCCTTCCTCTCTGTAAAAAATCAGTAAAATATATATATTTTTTAAAAGTTTTTTCTTTCACTGTCTTCATAAGAGTCAGAAAAAAGCTAAAAATTGAATTCATCCATTTGGTTACTATTTAGATACTGTGGCAAGTAACACTACTTACCTATTAAATATATATTCCTTGTATTGTGAAATGCTATTTGTTTGAGGGCAGGAACATGCCCAAAAAAGAAAAAAACACGTTTCAGAGCTGCCTCTATAAATAGGAGATTTAAGGTTAATTTCTATAGTCAATAGATGAAACTAATGGCTAAAGCAGCAGCTTTCAGAACTATATACTTATAGGCCTGGTCAATGAGATACAAATGGAAGTCACTGGAGATGGAGATGCCATATTAGAACCACAAGGCAACAAGTACACATTAATTCTGTATAGGCAGAAAGATAAGGGAGTCTTGGTTATCTTGAAACACATATATACCATACTTCTTGTCATGTGAGAAAAATATTCCTTAATTTGCTTAAGTCACTGTTATAGAAAGTGTCCCAACACAATTCCTAACTGATTTATATAAGAAGACAATGAGGAAGATGATATAAATAATACAATAAATGACAATTATTCACAAATTTCACGAAAACCATTCTATTGGAGAAAATCAAAAATTTGAAGTTTAAAAAAATATTTAAAAGATTCTTCTGATGATAATAAAGTTATAATGACCCCTCTTCCACCCCCCACTTTACAAGTGGAGGCCAAGGAATATATGTGGACATTATTTTTCTTTTTATATTGTGACTCTGCTCACTTACTACCTATTTTGGATTTAAAAATCTATATACTGGCATTTTTGTTACCTTGCTTTCTTTAAAAAAGAAAAAGATTTTAGAGAGGAAGGGAAAGGGAGAGAGATAGAAACATCAATAACCATCGGCTGCCTCCTAAACACCCCCTGCTGAGGACTAAGCCCCCAACCCGGGCATGTGCCCTGAGCAGAAATCGAACCCTGACCTCCTGATTCATGGGGTGACGTTCAACTAGTGAACCAAACTAGCTAGACTGTCACCTTTCCTAAAAAGACATCTTCAGCCTGTACCCTGATCAGGCCCAGGAATCAAGGCTGCCCTTTACCAGAATAAAACCTGGGGCCTTTCAGTCTGCTGGCCAAAACTGGATAGGGCTAATGTTCTTTTGCTTTCTCAGTGCTGCAGTCAATCTTTTTTTTTTTTTTTTTTAACAAAAGCACAAAGCTAATTTTTTAAAAAAATCACTTCTGATATGCCTAGCCTAAGATAAAATTTTTATTTCAAAACACAGAGTTCTGGGTACTAGGAACAAAATTTTAGAAGCAGGGTAGAATAATTTTTTTATATTCAAGTAGTTTCAGTGGTTGTTTTTACAGATCAATGCCACATCTTATTGTCAACCTAAATTGCTTCTGGCTAATGACAGAAATGAAAGCCTTCTTTTACAAGCTCATTTTTGCTATATAATGTTCTAGTTACCTGAAATAACATTTTATCAAGTGTAGATCTATATACCATAATAATTCAATACCTTCTTGGCAAAAATGCAGATTTCCAGGACTATACTAAAACTATCAGACTATCTGGGTGCATGACCTGGGAATCTGTACCCTAAAAAAGAAAATTTTGCTCAGCCAGTATGGCTAGGTGGCTGAGCGTCAACCTATGAACCAGAAGACTTAAGTAGGGGCATATGCCTGGTTGGCAGGTCAGGGCATATGCCATGGCAGGCTTCATTCCCAGTGTGGGGTGTGCAGGAGGCAGTCGATCAATGATTATCATTGATGTTTCTCTCTTTCCGTCTCCCTTCCTCTCTGAAATCAATAAAAATATATTAAAAGAAAATCTCTAAGGATCTTGGTGCAAAATGAATTATAATCACTCACTACTTTCGGGTTTCTAAAATCTGAATCCATTTGCTAAAATTAATTTTTAACTGCATTATATCAGAAAGGCAAGTTTGTTTGCAAAATTGGTCAAACTAGAAAATGTCCAAATTAGCATACATATGAAGATGTAGTTGTAGCACAGCACTATTAGGAAATTGTTAAGGTATCCTGCTAAAGGTGAAGAAGGAATATAGGAGGGCAGGAGGGACTATATAGTACAGTACCTCCTAGTATTTGAACTTTGGAGTTCTTCATATAATTATGTCACATTGATTTAGTATAAGGGCCAGTTTCCATACAGACATAATAATCTAATTACAAACAACTAAAAAGCACAGTATTACATTTTGCTACCCCTATAAAATACTTGTCACTCTTTCATGCAAGCTTGGCTGATACAAATAAATTCACATTTGCTTAGTATACTGATCTTATGTAAAATATAGCAAGTTTATGGAGAAGTTCCTCTAGAGTTATTTAATTCTGTTTGTTTGTTAATCCTAGCTCAAGGATATTTTTCCAATGATTTTTAGGTAGAGTGGAAGAGAGAGGGGAAGACAGAGAGAAACATCGATGTGACAGAAACACACTGATAGGTTGGTTGCCTCTTGCACAAGTCCCAGTCAGGACCCAGGCCTGAGAGCAGTCTGACCAGAACTGAACCTGGAGCCCTTTGGTTTGCAGGCTGACTTTCTTTCCACTGAGCCCAAACGGCGAGGGCTAATTCTGTGTTTTAAGCGTTGTATTACTTTTCAAAAATAAAAAATGCACATTTCCAATTGTGTATACTTCAAATCATACTTTAATTTCATACTACAGCTGAACTATAAATTATTTTATATTTAACTTCACATTTTAATAACTAAAAAGTATATAAAATAAGAAATTATTCTGGTAGCCCCAAAAAAAGCTGAAGTGGGACATAAAGGGTAAAAAAAATACTCCTGCTACCTATGCCTATAGTTCTCTGTACTTCCCCTACCCGAAGATTTATCTAAGTACGTAAACTTACTTGTTTAATTATCTGCCTCCCCAACTAAAAGATAAGCTTCAGGAGGGTAAAACTAGTCCATGTTATATCCCCAGTCCCTAGAGTAGTGCACAACATATTGTAGGTACTCAAAAATATTCATGGGTGAATGAATGAATGACATCAGTGATCTTACCTGATACTTAGGACACTGTTCTTTTACATCAGAAGATGAAGTAATAGAACTATCCAAAGAGGAAGAACTGTCTCCTCCAGGTTTCAGTTGGCAGCACTTCCCAAACACTTTAACTTGAGCATCACTACAGAGTTTCTGAAATTAGAGATATTATCCCATTTATATTTCAGCTGATTTTCAACCATACATAAATGTAATTATAGCATAAAAACCTTTGCAAATCCAAAAGAGAAATAATTCAAAATACTATAACCTTAATATGACTATTTTCATTTTACAGTATTCTCTCCAATACTATTTACTATTCTTTATCTCATTAACTATAATTACTTGAGAAGTCTGTATCTTACTTTTCTCAACATTATTAAATCACTAGAGGCCCAGTGCATGAAATTCGTGCACGGGAGGGTGTGTCCCTCAACCTAGCCTGCACCCTTTCCAATCTGGGACCCATTGAAGGATGTCCAACTGCCTATTTAGAGGGGATCGGGCCTAAACAGGCAGTCGGACATCCCTCTCACAATCCAGGACTGCTGGCTCCCAAGTGCTCACCTGCCTGCCTGCCTTCCTGATTGCCCCAACTGCTTTTGCCTGCCAGTCTGATCACCTCCTAACCCCGTGGTCGGCAAACTGTGGCTGGGGAGCTACATGTGGCTCTTTGGCCCCTTGAGTATGGCTCTTTCAAAAAATACCACAGCCTGGGTGAGTCTATTTTGAAGAAGTGGCATTGGAAGAAGTTTGAATTTAAAAGTATGGCTCTCAAAAGAAATTTCAATCATTGTACTATTGATATTTGGCTCTGTTGACTAATGAGTTTGCCGACCATTGCCCCAACCACTTCCCTGACAGCCTGATTGATGCCCAAATGCTCCCCTGCCGGTCTGTTTGTCCCTAACTGCCCTTCCCTGAGGCCTGGTCAACCCTAAATACCCTCCCTTACTGACCTGGTCCCCCCCAACTTCTCTCCCCTGCAGGCCTGGGTCCTCCCCAACTGCCCTTCCCTGCAGGCCTGGTCACCCCCCAACTTCCCTCTTTTGCTGGCCTGCTCACCCCTAACTGCCCTCCCCTGCAGACCTGGTCCCTCCCAACTGCCCTTCCCTGCTGGCCATCTTGTGGTGGCCATATTGTGTCCACATGGGGAAAGGATCTTTGACCACATGGGGGCAGCCCTCTTGTGTGTTGGGAGTGATGGTCAATATGAATATTACTCTTTTATTAGATAGGATAGAGGCCTGGTGTATGAGTGGGGGCCAACTGGTTTGCCCTGAAGGGTGTCCCAGATCAGGGTGAAGGTTCACTTGGGGCATGGGGCGACCTAAGTGGAGGCCCTGGTATGTGGGATTTATTTATCTTCTATAATTGAAACTTTGTAGCCTAGAGTGGAGACCTAGGCTGGCTAGAGTGTGCGGAAAGCTTGGGTTCCTCCATTTTGTGGCCATCTTGGTGGGGTTATTTTGCATACTTTCCCGATTGGCTTGTGAGTATAGCAGAGTGATGGTTAATTTGGATATTACTCTTTTAATATATAGATGGGAATTTTCCTATATTACTATGGACTAGACCAGTGGTCAGCAAACTCATTAGTCATCAGAGCCAAATATCAATAGTACAACAATTGAAATTTCTTTTGAGAGCCAAATTTTTAAACTTAAACTTTTTCTAATGCCACTTCTTCAAAATAGACTCACCCAGGCCGTGGTATTTTGTGGAAGAGCCACACTCAAAGGGCCAAAGAGCTGCATGTGGCTCACAAGCTGCAGTTTGCCGACCACTGGACTAGACAATGATCATTACTAGTGACTTAACAAATATCCTATAGCAGTTTTCAAACTGTTGGTCTCAAAACCCCTTCATGCTCTTAAAAATTACTGAGGACTGCAAAAGTCTTTTGTTTATGTGAGCTTTATCTACATTTTACCAAAAATTTTTTAAATAGTTATTAAACATAATACAACCATTAAAGGTGAACATAAGTAAAATATTTTATGGAAAAAATACTTCTGGTGGGGCACAGACCCTCACCCACAAACCTTGCAGGGGCTTGAATTCTCACCCCACCTGAGGGAGGTCTCCTACCCCCACAGCTGCCTCGCCTCCCACACACAACTCAGACCAGGACCCAGGTGGCAGACAGAGACTCGGCCAGCAATAGCTGCTCTATATCTAAATTCAGTCTATTACCAGGAATGCTCAGAACCTACTCAAAAATGCAAATATTCCTTTCCACTAGAATTTATAGGGTAAACTAAGATTTCTGCTTGAGTAGTAAAATTGACAGTAAAATAGTAATCAAGTTTTCAAATTAATTTAAATTGGCCAAGTGAAATAAGTGAATACTCAAGAAAATTTAAGTGTACTGGACAAAAAGCTTTTCCTAAAACATTAACTTAAATATCTATTAGTAGTTCATCTCACTGTAAAATTGCCTAACATCCAAAGAACCTAAAGCAGTCATATTTGTGCGCAAAAATTAAAATTTAAAAGTACCAAGACTGCAAGTTAAAATTTCCAAAAGCCCCCATTAATCCAAAGGGGGGGGGGGGGCAGTGGGGTAATATAATGTAAGGAAAAATATCCTGTAAGTAAAATACATCTAGAAAATTCTTACTCCAGAAAAGTAAATTCCATTTGTAAAACCAACTGCAGGACACCCATGAAAAAACACACATGGTGTCAAAATAAGCCAAAGGAAAATCATTTAGGCAAAAATAAAAAGAATCCCAAGTCTATTTTGCAGAGAGGATCCCTTTGTTAACTTTTGGTCGAGAATGTGTTTGTGTGTTTTCAGAGAACAACTCCAAGACCATGTGAGTTCCAGCGACTGTGAGGAACGGACGGATCTGTTCCAGTCACGAGGATGGTCCAGAGATGGGGGACACTGACAACACCTTGCCATGCTAGCAGTCCACAGCTGTGAGTGGCTGCAGGCAGCCCAGGACCAAACCAGAGAGGATGGATCTTGCATTGCTACGATGTGTCCACCATCTGGATACCATTGCTGACACGTACACATAAAGAACTATTTGACACTGAAACTGGGACTCAGAACAGTTGAACATTGAAAGTGAGACTGAAACATTTTTTGTTCTTACACATTTATTTCTAGTATGCAGAGGCAAGATATTTTTGAAGAAAAGAAACAGGGGAGAGTGATTGATATAGAGGCAGGGAGGCATTGAACAGGCTGTCAAGCTACAGGGGGAAGGCTTGGATGGATGGGAGGTGAATGCCAAGGGAGATCAACCGAAGGACTTTTATGCATGCATATGAGCATAATCAATGAATGAAAGACACTGGGGCGGGGAGGGGGTGGGTGGGGACATGTGCTGGGGGGTAGGGGAGACTGGGGGGAGGATAATGGGGAGGGAGGAAAGGAAAACATGTACTACTATTAAATGTAAGTTATACTGCAAAAAAATCAATAAAAAAAAGAAAAAATACTTCTGGGAAGAGATGCAGAGATGGAAGAAAACATGTAAATGACAGCTGTATATTTCATTGAATGTACATACATATAAACTTAATCTTTGAAATAAAAATGTATTGAACAATTGAATTTTTAATTAAAATCTAACTTCAGGATTAAAAGATTGTGTAGTCTAGTATGGAAGAACGTATTTTTCTTCTCTCCCTCTCCAACAGGTTCTTGAGTTTCCACTGTTCACAACCATCAAAGTTGCATCTCACTAAGGTCTGTGATACTCCTAAAAGCATTCCAGTGCTTTATCATAGTTACCAGCATGTCCATTCTTCCATAAAACAGACCTCAGAAAGGTTTTCAGAAGAAGTAATCTGACTGACATCACAATTTTTGGAAGACTAACAGCACTGTAAAAGAGAACATCTGGTAATTCCAAATAATCTCTAACCAAAATGTAAAGAGAGAGTGTGGTAAAAGAAAAAGAAGAGCTTTAAAACTAAATAGACTTAATTTAAATCCTGATTCCTTGGACAAGTTATTTGACCTCTCTAAGCTTTATCTCTTTAATTGGGGAAAAAAAAACCTACCTAATGACTAGGTTATCTGTAATACTTTAAGGGGTATGAATGCGTTTGTGTGTCTCTCATTACATATTTATACATAAATAAAGTGCTCTACTTATAGTGTCTAGAACTAGCATATGCTTGCTAATTTGTAGTTATAAATGTTATTAGAAAAAAGTTAAAGTCAAAGCTAACATAACTAAATGCCTACTTTGAAATCAGGAACATCACTAGATATTTTCATTTATAATATTTCATTTAAATACTCACTAAAAACATTGGTATTTTCAGTACTGATATTCTTGGCCACAACTTAAGAACTTTGCTATTTATTGATCACCCATAAAATGTTAGACCTTAAAGTATATTTTTTATAATACTCAGTATGGTAGATATTACAACCCAATTTTACTGATGAGAAACCTGAAGTCTAGGTTAAGTCATTTCACCAAGATTACAAGAGCTAGTGAGTCTGTAATATACTTAACAGTCAAAATCAGTTAGCCTGACAGATCCACTATTACAAACTACCATTTCATTTGTTAACGAAAGCATGTGTACTGAGCATTGGGGAACAAAATGAATAAAACAGACCCAGTCCTTTTCCTCATAGAAGAAAAAGAGACATTTAACAATTAATTAGACAAATATATATGTGTGTGTGTATCCTATCTAATAAAAGAGTAATATGCAAATTGACCGTACCTTCGGTACACCCACCAGCCACGCCCACCAGCCAATTAGGAGCTGGGGTGGGGCTGAGGTGGCCTGGGCCACAGGGGGTGGGGCTGAGGTGGGCTGGGCCAAGGCGGCCTTGGGCAGGGGCAGGACTGAGGCAGCCAGGGCCCTTGGGGGTGGGGTTAAGGCAGCCAGAATGCGCTGGCCAGGGAGAAGGCCTGGGCTGGGGGAGGAGGGTGGAGCCGAGGCCCGAGCTAGCCGGGTGTGAACTGGCTGGGGCAAAAGCCTGGGCTGGGAATGCAGGGGTGTGTGGCTGGGATGTAGCAGGGCGCGGCAGGGTGATGGCTGGATGCCCAAGGCCTAAAGCCTCGGCCAGAGGCTTTAGGCCTTGGGCAGACTGGGGTAAGTGGTCAGGAGGACATCCCCTGAGGCTCCCAGTTTGTGAGGGGGCAGGTTGGGCTAAGATATCACCCACCCCCAGTACACGAATTTCGTGCATCGAGCCCCTAGCGTGTGTGTGTATGTGTGTGTGTGTGTGTGTGTGTGTGTATGTGTGTGTGTGTACATGATGAAATATACATTTTAAATATGTTTTTAAAAAGTAATAATATTAAAATACCAATGGCAATACTCTGGTTTCTCTTCAGAGCGTATACATCTTCCACCTTTTAAAATAGCAATGGCATATTTCAAAGACCTAGTAAAACTCTCCAAAAATTCATCGGGAATAAAAAAGGACTCAAATAGCTGCAGCGATCTTGAGAAAGAACAACAATGTTGAAGGAATAACAAAACCAGATATATCAACCTATATTACAAAGCCACTGTCCTCAAAACTGTCTGGTATTGACATAAAAACAGACATATAGATCAATGGAACAGAACAAAAAAACCTAGAAATCGACCCTAACCATTATGCTCAATTAATATTTGACAAAGGAGGCAAGGGCATACAATAAAGTCAAGACAGTCTCCTCAATAAATGGTGTTGGGAAAATTGGACAAATACATGCAAAAAAAGTAAAACTAGACCACCAACTTAGACCCATGGTCGGCAAACTGCAGCTCGCGAGCCACATGCGAGGGTCTTTGGCCCTTGAGTGTGGCTCTTCCACAAAATACCACGGCCTGGGCAAGT
The DNA here is from genome assembly GCA_027563665.1 of Antrozous pallidus. Classification (NCBI taxonomy): domain Eukaryota; kingdom Metazoa; phylum Chordata; class Mammalia; order Chiroptera; family Vespertilionidae; genus Antrozous; species Antrozous pallidus. The sequence continues at coordinate 37,075,520 of CM050516.1, read as the reverse complement.
TTATTTTGAAGAAGTGGCGTTAGAAAAAGTTTAAGTTTAAAAACTTTGGCTCCCAAAAGAAATTTCAATCACTGTACTGTTGATATTTGGCTCTGCTGACTAATGAGTTTGCTGATCACTGACCTACAACATACACAAAAATAGACTCAAAATGGATAAAGGACTTAAGTATAAGTCAGGAAACCATAAAAACTTTAGAAGAATCCATAGGTAGCAAAAATAACAGACATATGGCGTAGCAATATCTTTACAGACACAGCTCCTAGGGCAATGGAGACTAAGGAGAAAATAAACAAATGGAACTATACCAAAATAAGAAGCTTCTGCACAGCAAAAAAAAAACCATCAACAAAACAGTAAAACCCACTACCTAGGAGAACGTATTTGCCAATGTTATCTCCGATAAAGTTTTAATCTCCAACAATTATAGGGAACTCATACAACTAAACAAAAGGAAGATAAACAATGCAATCAAAAAATGGACCAAGTTCCTAAATAGACACTTTCCGAAAGAGGATTTTCAGAAAGCCAAGAGACATTAAAACATGCTCAAAGTCACTAATCATCCAAGAGATGCATATCAAAACGACAATGATGTACCATCTCACAGCTGTCAGAACAGCTATCATAGACAATGACAAGTGCTGGAGAGGATGTGGAGAAAAAGGAATCCTGATGCACTGCTTGTAGGAATGCAGACTGGTGTAGCCACTGTGGAAAACAGTATGGAGTTTTCTCAAAAAATTAAAAATGGAACTTCCATTTGACCTAGTAACCCCTAGTTCTAGGAATATATCCCAAGAAAACAAGAAACACCAATCAGAAAGGATATATGCACCCCTATGTTCATAATAGCACAATTCACCATAAAATTTGGAAACAGCCTAAGTGCCCATCAGCAGATGAGTAGATTAGAAAACTGGTACAGCTACACAATGGAATACTACGCTGCTTTAAAAAAGAAGGAATTCTTACCATTTGCACCAGCATGGATGGAACTGGAAAGCATTATGTTAAGCGAAATAAGCCAGTCATAGAAAGATAAATATCACATGATCTCACTCATTTATGGAATATAATGGACAACATAAACTGATGAACAAAATTCTTAGAATCAGAGACATAGAAGTATCAAACAGACTGTCCAAGTTATGAGGGAAGACAGGGTGAGACGGTGAGAGATCAACCAAAGGACTTGTATAGATGCATATGAGTATAACCAACGGACACAAGACAGTAGGAGGGTTGAGAGCTTGTGCTAGGGGGTGGGAGCAGCCAGGGGCACGTCAATGGGGGGAAAGGGAGACTCATATAATACTTTAAACAATGAAGAATTTAAAATTTTTAAAAAATAATAATAAAATTAACTGAGCTAACTCATAGGCCCTTATTTTCTGATCAGGTACTATTTATTTTGTTTTACATATCCTTTTATTCCTCATAACAGTTCTATAAAGTACTTACTACTATCCCCATTTTATAAATGAGAGGTCAAAGAACGATGTTCAAATTAATCAAAAGAGGACTTAATTTAGTCAAGGGAGAGTAAGGAAATTCCTCTTGATCATTTAAGCTGGGACTACAAATAAAGCATAGGAGTTAAGGTGAAAGAGAAAGAGGGGGAGGGTTTGAAAGATATTCCAGACTGAAGGAACTATGTATTGTGTATGTCCAATTTCTGAAATAAGAAGGAACTTGTTACAGGGAGAAAAGAAACAAATGTACATCAGTTCCAGAACAACGCAAAAAGTATGCAGAGATGTACATAAAAGATCACACAGACACACACACACACACACACACACACACACACACTTTCTCCCACAATGCACACATCCCTCTTTCTCCCACTAACTTCCCAGTTGTCTGATGTCTTTTCTCTTTCCCATTTTGATCTCATGGCTTTTTTCTTGAAACCAAACAACTAGTGGGAAAAGGTCTAGTGAGGGGACATGGGACAGTCAGCAACCCTTCTATGAGAACAACTGTAGGGCCAATGTTTCCTTTTCTTGACTTTTTACTTTTATTCCTAAGGAAAATTACAGAATACTTTATTTTTAACCCACAAAAACTAGTAACACCCTACTTAAGAATAAGAAATAAGTTATGAACATTGAGAAAAACATGCCTCTCATTGTACTTTATATTTATTTTATCAACTCTCTTGCATAAAACTAGTATCTCATATCCCCTATCACTCCTCACCTGCATGAATGATACCCTAGGTGTATACCCTCTTTATCCCTTTGGGCTCTGATAACCTGTTAGCCAAAACCTTATGTAGATGCGCTCCTTACCTACCAGGGTCCTGATGCTCAGCTCTGATACAACATGTCTCCACCATCTGACATCAGTGTTCAGCCCTACATAGTGGTTTCAGGTCTAAATTATTTAGAAGAGGGAGAAGGATGGAATAAAGGTAGGCATGGGGAATCAGAACTTTTAAGCTGGACAAATAATTATATTCTACTAGTAGGGGCCTGGTGCATGAAATTTGTGCACTGGGGGTGGGTGGCCCCTCAACCCAACCTGCCCCCTCTCATATACTGGGAGCCCTCAGGGGATGTCCAACTGATGGCTCACCCCCAGCCTGCCCAAGGCATCACCCTGCTCAGCTCAGCCCCAGCTGCCTGCGACCACCCGGCCCCGGGGGCCGGGTGCTCCCTGCCGCCGCCACCATCACTGCTGCTGCCGCTGCTTCCCCTCACAGGGGCTGGGCGCGAAGGTACGGTCAAATTTGCATATTTCTCTTTTATTATATAGGAGGATGTTCCAGATTCAGTGTCACAACCGAAGTTCAAATAAATAACCAACACTTATATAGTATTTCACATAAATTTTCAACTATTTTTCTTGTCCTGTTAACTTTTTAAAATTTTAAGTTGTAGAGAAGTAATGTGATTATTTATTTATATAGTTCAAAAGTCAAAACAACACCTGGCTGGTGTGGATCAGTATTTAAGCATTGACCCATGACCCAGAGGTCACAGTTCAATTCCCCATCAGGGCAAATGCCTGGGTTGCAGGTTGCAGGTTCCATTCCAGTATAAGGGGACAGGAAGGAGGCAGCCAATCTATGTTACTCATTATTGATGTTTCTATCTCTCCCTCTTCCTTCCTCTTTTTGAAATCAATAAAAACATATTTTTAAAAGGAAGATAAACAATCTAATTAAAAAATGAGCAAAGGACCTAAACAGACACTTCTCTAAGGTGGACATACAGAAAGCCAAAAGACATATGAAAAAATGCTCAAAGTCACTAATCATCCAAGAGATGCAAATAAAAATGACAATGCACTATCACCTCACACCTATGAGAATGGCTACCATCAACAAATCAACAAACAACAAATGCTGGCGAGGTTGTGGAGAAAAGGTAACCTTAGTACACTGCTGGTGGAAATGCAGACTGGTGCAGCCATTATGGAAAACAGTATGGAATTTCCTCAAAAAATTAAAAATGGAACTCCCATTTTACCCAGTGATCCCACCTCTAGGAATACTAGAGGCCTGGTGCATGAATTCATGCACGGGTGGAGTTCCTTAGCCTGGCCGGTGATCAAGGCCTATTGGGAGGTTGGTTGGCTGGTGGGCCCCCTGATTGGGGCGTATTAAGGGGAGCCAGCTGGCAGGGGTAGGGACTGTGGGAGGTTGGCCTGCTGCCCCTCCCGATTGGGGCCCAGAGGGAGGGATCATGGGAGGTTGGCCAGCTGGGGGAGGTAGAAAGGGCTATGGGAGATTGGCTGGCCAGCCCCCATCCCCCATCAGGGCCGATCAGGGGGCCAACCAGAGGGAGGGGCCATAGGAGGTGGGCTGTGAGAGCACACTGACCACCAGGAAGCAGCTCCTATGTTGAGTGTCTGCCCCCCTGGTGGTCAGTGTGCACCATAACAACTGGTTGACCACTCGTTCTGGTTACTCAGTTCTAACAAACAGATAGATAGGTGATAAATAGATAGATATAGAGATAGATGATATAGATGATAGATATAGATATAGATATATAGATTTAGATATAAATAAATAACCTAAGAAACCCAAAGTACTCATCAGAAAGAATATATGCACCGCTATGTTCATAGCAGCACAATTTACAATAGCTAAGATTTGGAAACAGAGTAAGTGCCCATCAGCAGATGAGTGGATAAAAAAAACCATGGTACATTTACACAATGGAATACTCTGTAGCAATAAAAAAGAAAGAACTCATAACCATTTGCAGCAGCACTGACAGGATTATGCTAAGCGAAATAAGCTAGTCAGAGAAAGATAAGTATCACATGATCTCACTCTGCACTCATAAGTGTATTCTAATGAACCAAATAAACTAATGAACAAAAATAGACTCAGAGACGTAAAGTATGGAGAGGGGAAAAGGGGGGAGAGGAGAAGAGATCAACCAATGAACTCAATTCATAACCCTTAGAAACAAAAAATAGAGTGGTGAAGGCCTGGGGGTGGGGGGAGGGGAGAGGGCAATGGAGGAAAAAGAGGACATATGTAATACTTTGAACAATAAAGGTTTTTTTAAAAAGGGAGAAAATAAATGTCAAACTAAAATATTCTATGGTACTAGACTGATGACAAGGCAGTGCTTTTTCATTTAAAAATCTAGAAATAAAGACTTTGAATTATAAAAGCATGACCAAGATGTTTCATACTGACAAACAAAAGCACCATAATTATAATTTTACTCACTTTTTCCAATTAAAATATTTGACATTAAATCAATAATGATAATGATACTCACCGATACTGATATGTCCTCATTTTTTCTCTTAACACTGGAGTCAAACAAGACATTTCTTCCTCGTCTTTCACAGTCTTGATATACAATCAGTCGAATTTGGCTTGGATCAAACTCTGGCAAAGGCCAACTTTAAAGAAAAATAAAGACCCATTAAGTTATTTAATAAATATTCCACATAAATTTCTAGAAATACAACCTATATAACAGCCCTAGTCAGTTTGGCTCAGTGGCTAGAGCACTGGGCTGCGGACTGACGGATCCCAAGTTCAATTCTGAACAAGGGCACATGCCCAAGTTGTGGACTCAATCCCCGGTGGGGGGCATGCAGGAAGCAGCCAATCCATGCTTCTCTCTCATCATTGTTGTTTCTCTCTCCCTCTCCTTTCCTCTCTGAAATCAATAAAAATATATTTTAAAAAACCCTACGTATATAACAAAGCCCAAAATTGCATTATTGCTAAAGAATAGATCAATTGTTTTATAAAATATAACCACTTATTTAGGAATGAGAATTTAAACAGCTATCACCCTAGCCAGTGTGTCTCCATGGTTAGAGTGTCAGCCCATGAACCAAAGGGCCGCAGGTTTGATTTCCAGTCAAGGGCACGTACTGGGTTACAAGTTCGATCCCTTCATCCAGTTTGGCTCATTCAGGAGGCAATCAATGGATGTTTCTCTCTCACATCGATGTTTATCTCGCTTTCCCTCCCTCCCTTCCACGTTGTCTAAAAATCAATGGGAAAATATCTTCAGGTGAGGATTAACAGAGGGAGGGAGGGAAGAAGGGAGGGAGGAAGGAAAAGAAAAGAAAGACCTTATATGGCTATGACATTTTAAATAATATATATTTTATAGACTTTTCAGAGAGGAAGGGAGAGGGATAGAAAGCCAGAAACATCGATGAGAGAGAAACACTGATCAGCTGCCTCTTGCACACCCCCTGCTGGGGATGTGCCCACAGCCACGGTACATGCCCTTGACTGGAATCGAACCTGGGATCTTTCAGTCCGCAGGCCGATGCTCTATCCACTGAGCCAAACCGGTTTCAGCCATGACATTTTAGATTAAAAAGTAATAGGAAAAGTTGTGGCAAGTATCACTCATGTATATAAATCAATGTTATCCCATATTAATCTAAATAAAGCTTACTTTAAAATATGTAAGTACATTTAATATAACAAAAATAGATATTGATTTCATGACATAGATCCTGATGGCATAAAAGCAAGCCATTAATTTTAACTAGTTTTGTTACTTTTTCTCTAATATGAAAATGCAAAAACAGAAATAGTTTTCAGTTAAAATAATAGCAGTTAAGTACTTATAAAACAACTAGAGGCCCGGTGCACAAGAGTGTCCCTCAGCCCAGCCAACCTAGGACCCCTTGGGGGATGTCCAACTGCCAATTTAGGCCCTGGTTACCCCCCAACTGCCCTCCCCTACAGGACTGCAGGCCTCCACAGCCCTCCCCTGTAAGCCTGGTCACCCCCAACTGCCCTCCTTTGCAGGCCTGGTCCCCCCCCCCCTACTGCCCTCCCTTGCTGGCCTGGTCCCCCCCCCCAACTGCTCTCCCTTACCAAACTGGTCACCCTTAACTGCCCTTCCCCCCCCCCAAGGCCTGATCCCTTTCAAAAGACCTCCTCTGCAGGCCTGGTCGCTCTCAACTGTACTCCCCTATAGACCTGGTCCCCCCAAACTGCCCTGGTCGCCACCAATTGCCCTCACCTGCCAGTCCGGTACCCTCTAACTTTCCTTCCCTGCCAGCCAGGTAACTCCCAACTGTCCTCCCCTGTAGGCCCAGTCCCCCGCAACTGTCCTTCCCTGCCAGCCCGATCGCTCCCAATTGCCCTCCCCTGCCAGCCATCTTGTGACTGCCATCTTGTAATGATGTGGGGGCAGCCTTCTTGTGATGACATAGGGGCCATCTTGTGATGACATGAGCGAAGGCAACTAGGCTTTTATTAGTATACATAACAAGTAAAAAAAAAAGTGATGAACGAATCATAAATATGGCATAAAGTCTCATATATAGTTGGTGTGAGTAACGTTGCCACAATCTCTTTAGAACAGTCTTCAATTATATACAAAACAGACAAAATGTAATAAAACTGAAGTTGATTCCAGCAATTCCATTCCAGAAAAGTTTACCATTACACGAAAATGTTCACAGCAGCACTTTTTAGAATAATTGAAAACTGCAAACAATTTAAATGTTCATCAATAAGAGAATGAGTATATTACAGTATATTCAGACTATGAAATACACAATAATTACCATCTGTAAGCAAAAACTAGCACACTCACATACACAGAGAGGGTTACCGTATTTTTCCATTTGTATAAAGGTTTAAATCAGGTAAAGTTTTATCTAGGGATGCATAGTTTTTAAATTATAAGGAAAATGAAGTGATGGTTGGAAAATAGTTACCTCTAGGAGTAAGGTAGGGATGGGATGTAAATATAATCAGAAAAGGACATAGCATATGGGTTGGGGCACTATCTTCTATATTTTGACTAGATCAAGCATGTCTGTCATGCTTGGACTAGATAGCACTTAACTGCTATTCACTTTACAGTAAAACTTTTTAAAAGCTGCTGCATTTGTTTTAGGTACTACTAGTGACCCAGTGCACAAATTCGTGCACATTGAAAGGAAGTTAGATGGTGGTCAGCGGGGTGGGACTGGGCGAGATGGGCCAGATGTGCCCCAGAGCCAACCTCCAGTGATCCCTAACTGGTGTCTGTGGAGTGAACAGGGTCCCTCTGATAGGTGGGGTCCCCTTGGACTGGCCTGTGAAGATTTGGCCGAAACCAGCTCTCCGACATCCGCTAAGGGGTCCTAAAGTGCGAGAGGATACTCTGTAAAGTTGCTGTCATATATGCTGTGATACACAAATGCAAGGGTGCAGTAAACCAGATTCAGGGCTGACAGTACCCCAGCAACAACATAACCTACAGCGGAAGGTGGAATCATGTGGCCCTGTGAGGAATTGGACTCCCTCCTCTCTGGTTTTGAGGTGCATCACCTGAAAGCTGCTGCTGCCAAGTCACTGCAGCTCCACAGCTCTTGTGTTGAGCATTTGCCTCCTGGTGGTCAGTGCACATCATAGAGACCAGGCCAACAGTAGGAGAATACTTAGCATATTAGCTGTTTATATATAAACAGATTATAATTCATTTATTTCACAATTCAAAAGATGAATGTAATGAGAGAGAGATAGGGAGGATAGGGAAAGAGAGAAAACAAAAAGCTGTGAATACTAGTCTGGTGAACTGAACACACAGCAACTAATAGGACAGTGGCTAAGAAATAGGAGAACTGCCATTCCAGAAGCAGTTTGTCATTAGTTACATTAGGCTGAATGGTCAATTTCTCACAATCCATTAGTTAAGAGCTCTTGGTTGGGATCCCTCCTTTCCTTAAGATAACCTGACCCTGGGAAAGAAACCAAGATGGCGGCATAGGTAAACACCTAAACTGCTGCCTTGCACAACAATTTCAAAACTACAACTAAAAGACAAAACGGACATCATCCATAACCACAGGACGGCTGGCTGAGTGGAAATTCTATAACTAGTAGGAAAGACAAAAACACAACGAAACTCCGAGAAGCTGCAGAGGTACTGAGATGCGCACACGGAGAGGAGTGGCAACTGAGTATGTGGCTGGCTTTCTCAAATGGGAGGGAGACAAAAGCTCCCAACTGCACCAAACTCCAGTTCTGGACAAGACTCTGGGGACCGAGACATACAGGGTGAAACTGGATTGTCAGAAAAGAGAAAAGCACACTGAGACTCAGAGCAACTGTGGGAATCAGAATTACAGAAGCGCACACACGGAAAGGGCGGGCAAATGAGCAGGTAGCTAGCTTTCTCAAGCGGGAGGGAGACAAAAGCTCCAGACAGCACTGAAATCCAGTTCCAGGCAAGACTCTGCAGACCCAGACTTATTAAGAGAGAAACTGGACTGTCTGGCAGCAGGTGGAACTCGAGGGCGGCTATCTCTCAGAGGTGCTTGCAGTGATTACCATGGGACACTGTGACACAGGAGCCTATTAGGGCAATGCTGATGGAAAACCAATGCTGTCTGCTCCACCCTAAGACTCCACCCCATTCAAAGTGAGCACAGTGGCTTTTACAAGTCTTCTTCCATAAGGGTGTCTCCAGCACATAAGTTCTGCCAGTGTAGACACAGCTGATCCTCACAGCCAATTGGCCTGGAGGTCAATTCCTCCCAGTGATACACAACAATAATCAAGGCTTAAATACAACAAGACTGTGCACACAGCCCACAAAGGGTAACTGAGGAGGGTGAGCCACTGGGCCCTATAGGACACCTACCACACAAACCTACTCTATCAATTCAGGGAAGCAGCCAAACTGAGGAGACAAGGAAACAGATCACAAATGAAAGAAATGGAGAAAAGCAAATGACTGGATATACAGTTCAAAACCACGGTGATAAGGTTTTTCAAGAATTTTATAGAAAAGGCCAATAAATATAACAAAACCGTTGAGGATATGAAAGAGGACCAAACTAGAAATTAAGCATACACTGATTGGAATAAAAAATATTACACAGAAATCTAACAGCAGACTAGAGGGTCACAAGAATCAAGTCAAAGATCTCAAATACAAAGAAGCAAAAAAACACCCAACTGGAAAAGAAAAAAGAATAAAGAATCCAAAAATATGAAGACAGTGTAAAGAGCCTCTGGGACAACCTCAAGCATACCAACATCCGAATTATGGGAGTGCCAGAAGAGAGAGCAAGATACTGAAAACCTATTAGAATAAATAATGACAGAAAACTAGCCCCATCTGGTGAAAGAAATAGACTTGTAAGTCCAGGAAGTGCACAAAACCCCAAACAAAAGGAATCCAAAGAAGACCACACCAAGGCACATCATAATTAAAATGCCAAGAGCAAAAATACAAAGAGAGAATATTAAAAGCAGCAAGAGAAAAAATTACCTACAAAGGAGCACCCATACGATTGTCAGCAGATTTCTCAATAGAAACTATGCAGGCCAGACGGGAGTGGCAAGAAATACTGAAAGTGATGAATAGCAAGAACCTACAACCAAGATTACTCTACCCAGCAAAGCTATCATTCAGAATTGAAGGGCACATAAAGAGCTTCACAGATAAGAAAAAGCTAAAGAGGTTCACCACCAGCAAACCAGTATTATATGAAACTAGAGGCTCGGTGCACGAAATTCGTGCACAGGGGGCGAGGGATGTCCGACTGCCCTTTTAGGCCCAACCCTCACAATCCAGGACTGCTGGTTCCAAACTGCTCACCTGCCTGCCTCCCTAACTACCCCTAACCGCTTCTGCCTGCCAGCCTGATCATCCGCTAACCACTACCCAGCCAGCCTAATTGATGTCTAACTGCTCCCCTGCCAGCCTGTTTGCCCCCAACTTCCCTCCTCTGCCGGCCTGGTCACCCCTAACTGCCCTCCCCTGCAGGCTTGATCGCCCCCAACTGCCCTCCCTTGCAGGCCTGGTCCCTCCCAACTGCTTTTTTTTTCTACTTATCTATCGGGGGGGGGGGGTGAGGGGGGAACAGAAGGCTCAATGTCTAGAGGAGCTTAAACCTTAGGACAGGCTTGAATAAGATAAGAATAGAGATGGAAATGACATAGCCTTATATTTAAGTGGAAAAGAAATTCAGTCATTTATTGTTTAAAAAAAAAAAAAATCTAGTCAAAGTTATTCTTCACATCTTCAAAATATGTACCTGAAATTGAGAGGTTTTTTTAAAGCCTTGATTCCCTTTACACTACAATGGAAAGAAGTGTAAAATTTGAAATTTACAGACCTATGAAATTGAGTATAAGTAAATTTGTTACCCAAAAGTTGCCTGGCAAATTAATTCTATTTCAAATACACTACGAGAGCATGATACTAAATAAAAACAAACAAGAACCCTAAAATGACTCCTTTATCAGGCAAGTCATTTTAAACGGTTAATAGTCACCCTAGATTTATTCATTTTTCAAGCGAAAGAGAAGCAAAATTGACCTACCTAAAGTCACTGTTCTGGTTAGTGCTGGCTGGTCTCTCCCCTTCCTTTCACTCCCATCTCTACTCTAATCTTCTAGTGATATTCACTTCTAATCAGCACTTCTGACATCTAATCCACCATGCTTTCCACTTCATCATGTTGCCTCTTTTCATTAAAATTTAACTGAAGACATAACTAAGCCAAACCATTAACAGAGGTAAGTATATCATCACCTTCACAAGAACTATCTGTAAACTATAGTAAAACTTTCCTCAATATTAAGCCATTGTGTTCAGCATATTAAATATTAGTAAGAAAACTATTCAATGATGAACCACAAACTATTTAAAAACTTTACACAGACATTTATAGTTTATCTGCTCTGCATATTCTTTATCTCACACCTTAAAGAATGCTAACAGAAAGTAAACATGCTGAAACAGACACCTCCTTTACACACTAACAATTCAAAAGACTATGTGAATTCCTGTAATATAAGTTACTAACTGTTAAAGTAAGGCTAAAGCATTCATTCTCAATGAAAACAAGGTGGCTTCCAAAGAGCCAAATTTGGTTCTTGGGGCTGGGGGAAAGAAAGAAAAATGTTTTAAGATATTACAGTAAGTGTGGCCTCCAAAGGTCCACAATACATAAGTAAACACTGTGTTTATATTGATCTCATAATCTAACCTGTATAAAGTCTTATGCACAAAGTAAAATTTTACATACAATATTTCAGAGAAGGGGATTAATCATCTGTAACATGAATTCCTGGTGAAATAAAACTTATGCAGGAATAAATTTATATTCCCTGAGAAGATAACATCATATACCACATAACATCATGTACCATACCTACTATCATATTTAGTATTTTCCAGTGACACATACACCGAATTGAATTCTGTATCTGACCTATGTGGCTTTAAACTTTCTGACATTATTTTTGTATACCTAAGAACTTAAGAAACTTCAGTAATACACTGAAAGAATGTTAAAATGAACCAGTATCCAAGTTGTTCAACTTGGTTACACATATTGAAAAAGTATTTTTCAACTTCCAGAGAATTTATTTAAAATACAAAAACAAAAGCCTGGCCTGCCTGGCGCAGTGTTTGAGCATCGACCTATGAACCAGGAGGTCCTGGTTCGATTCCAGATCAGGGCACTTGCCCAGGATGCAGGCTCGATCCCTAATATGGGGCATGCAAAAGGCAGCCAATCAATGATGCCCTTTCATCACTGGTGTTCCTATATCTTTCTCTCCCGTCCCCTCTGAAATGAATAAAAATTTATTTTTAAAACTAATAATAAAACAAAATACCAATGGTATATTTCACAGATCTAAAACAAGCATTCCAAAAATTTACAAGGAACCAAAAAAGACCCCAAATAGCCACAACAATCTTGAGAAAGAAAACAAAGTTGAAGGTAATCATAATACCAGACACCAAATTATACTCTGGAGCTACTGTAATCAAAAATAGCTTGCTATTGGTGAAAGAACAGGGATATAACCAAAGGAACAGAACAAGGGAACCCAGAAATCAACCCAAGCCATATGCTCAATCAATACTTGACAAAGGAGGCAAGAGCACACATACATTGGAGTAAAGACAGTTTCTTCAATAAATGGTGTTGGGAAAATTGCACAAGTACGTACAAAAAAATAAAACTAGGCTACCAATTTGTACCACATACATTAATAAACTAAACATGGATAAAAGGCTTAATTATAAATAGTGAGACCATAAAATCTAGAAGAGAACATAGGCAGCAAAAGCTTATATATCTCAACAGAGCAAAATTTTCTGATACATCTCCTAGAACAAGAGAAAGAAAGGAAAAAATAAACAAATGGGACTACATCAAACTAAAAAAGATTCTGCACAGCAAAGGAAAGCATCCTCAAAATGCAAAGAAAACCTACTGTATGGGAGAACATATTTGTCAATGATACATCAGATAAAGGGGTTAATTTCCAAAATATTAAAGAACTAATACAACTCCTATGCATTTTTAAAACAAAGTCAAAAGTATTTTCTAAATAAGGTAAAGGCAGCATATCAAATACCACCTTTTATGTTACCTCTAAAAGAGTCACATTAGCCCTGGAACCAAGATGGCGCCATAGGTAAACACCTGGTATACTGCTACCTCACACAATAATTTTAAAACTACAATTAAAGACAAAACGAACTTAATTCAGAACCACTGGAAAGCTGGCTGAGTGGAAATTCTCCAACTAGAAGGAAAGAGAAAAGGACACTGAGTCTCAAAGAAGGTGCGGAGACATGGAGACAGAGGTGCAGAGATGCGCATGAAAAGGGTGTTCAGCTGAATACGTGGCTGGTTTTCTCAAACTGGGAGGGAGATAAAGGCTCCCCACTGTGCTGAACTCCAGGTCTGGGTGAGTGTCAGGGAACCCAGACTCATACAGGGTGAAACTGGAATGTCAGGAGGAAGCACACTGAGACTCGGGAGCTGCAGAGGCACTCGAGCTCACAGAGAGGGTGTGCAGCTAAGTATGTGGCTGGCTCTCTCATTGGAGAGGAAAACAAAATCTCCCGACTGCACTGTATTCCAGTTCTGGGTGAGATTTGGGGTATCAAGACTCATTCATGGAGAAACTTGACTGTCTGGCAGCGGGTAGAACTTGAGGACGGCTTTCTCTCAGAGGTGTGTACAGCCATTGCTGCCGAACACAGAGACCCAAATGCATCTTAGGGCAGGGCTGACGGGAAACCAAGGCTGACTGCTCAGCCCTGAGACTCCGCCCCATCCAAGCTGAGCCCAGAAGCTCTCCCAGCTTAGATGCACCTGATCCTCACAACCAGTTGGCCTGGAGGTCAACCCCTCCCAGTGATACCAAAAACAATCTAGGCTTAATAACAACAAGACAGTGCAGCCCATAAAGGGGTGCACCAAGAGCAGCCACCTCAGGTGACTGGGGAGGCTAAGCCACTGTCTCCTAGAGGACATCTACCACACAAAGCTACTTGACCAACTCAGGAAAGCAGCGAAATGCAGAGACAAACAGATCCCATTTGAAAGAAATGGAGGAAAACAAAGAACTGGACCACATAGAGTTCAAAACCATGGTTATAAGGTTTTTCAAGAGTTTCCTAGAAAAGGCCGATAAATTTAACGAGACCCTCAAGGATATGAAAAAGAACCAACTAGAAATTAAACATACACTGACTGAAATAAAAAATATTTTACAGAGATCTAACAGCAGACTAGAGGACTGCAAGAATCAAATAAAGACTTGAAATATAAAGAAGCAAAAAACACTCAGCCAGAAAAGCAAGGAGAAAAAGAATCCAAAAACTTGAAGATAGTGTAAGGAGCCTCTGGGACAACCTCAAGCATACCAACATCAGAATTATGGGGGTGCCAGAGAAGACAGCAAGATACTGAAAACATATTTGAAGAAATAATGACTGAAAACTTCCCCCACGTGGTGAAAGAAATAGACTTACAAGTCCAGGGAGCACACAGAACCCCAAACAAAAGGTATCCAAAGAGGACCACACCAAGACACATCATAATTAAAATGCCAAGAGCAGAGAGAACCAAGATGGCGGCATACATAAACACCTATCTTGCTGCCATACACAGCAATTTCAAAACTACAACTTAACGAAAGAACAAACACCATCCAGAATCACCGGAAAGCTGGCTGAGTGAAAATTCCACAAATAAAAGAGAAGATAGGACACTGTGACTCAGAGGAGCAGCTGAGGACAGCGTTGAAGATACGCATGGAGAGAAGTTTGGAGCGCGCGCCAGGGGATAGGGCAGGCAGCTGAAAACCAGCCAGTTTTCTTGAATGGGGGAGACAAAGACGTCCCACTGCACTGATCCCCCAGCTCTGGGCGAAGTCCAGGGAACCCACAATCATACGGGGGTAAAAACTGGACAGTGGGAAGGCACGCCAAAGCTCGGGTGCTGCAGGGGCCTGCCGGCTTGTGGAAAAGGCGAGCTTGTGTGGAGTGCGCGTGAACTTGGGAACAGCATAGCTGGGTGACTGTGCAGAGAGCACTCGTGACTTGCTCTCTCATTTGGGAAACCATCAGACTGCATTGTTTTGAGACCCTGGGTGAGACATTGGGTGTGCAGACTCATTTGGGTAGAGTCTGAATTCTCCAGCAGCTGGTGGAGCTCGGAAGAGGCTCTCTCTCAGAGGTGCTGGTGGCAACGGCCGCCAGCACAGAGTCCCTGGGGCCGCACAGGATGGAGCTGACGCTGTCTGTTTGGACGGGAGACTCCGTCCATCCAACCTGAGCACAACTGAACATCACAGACAATTGGTCTGGAGGTCAACCTCTCCAAGTGCTAACAACGATTAACCTGGGCTTAACTTCAACAAGACTATGCAACCCATATCCACCTAAGGTAACTGGGGAGGCTGAGCCACTGTCCCTTAGAGGACATCTACCACACAAAGCTAATTGACCAACTCAGGAAAGCAGCCACCAGGCAGAGACATGGAAAAAAATCAGATCTGAAAGAAATGGAGGAAAAAAAAACAAAACGACTGGACATGGAATTCAAAACCATGGTTATAGAGCTTCTCAAGAAGCTTCTAGAAAAGGCCGAGACCTACAAGGAAGTAAGCAAGACTTACAAGGAAATGAACGAGACCCTCAAGGATATGAAGGAGCCCCTGAAGGATATGAAAAAGGACCAACCAGAAATTAAGCATACACTGACTGAATAAAAAATATTATACAAAAACCTAAAAGTACTCTAGAGGTCCGCAAAAACCAAGTTAAAGATTTCAAATACAAAGAGGAAAAGTCCACTCAGCTGGAAAAGCAAGAAACCAAAAGAATCCCAAAAATTGAAGATAGTGTAAGGGGCCTCTGGGACAACCTCAAGCATACCAACATCCAAATTATAGGGGTGCCAGAAAAAGAGAGAGAGCAAGTTAATGAAAACCTATTTGAAGAAATAGTGACCGAAAACTTCCCACACCGCCAAGACCAGTTTGGCTCAGCGGATAGAGCGTCGGCCTTCGGACTGAAGGGTCCGGGGTTCGATTCCGGTCAAGGGCATGTACCTGGGCTGCGGGCACATCCCCAGTGGGGGTTGTGCAAGAGGCAGCTGATTGATGCTTCTCTCTCATCGATGTTTCTGACTTTCTATCCCTTTCCTTTCCTCTCTGTGAAAAATCAATAATATATATATATTTAAAAAAAAAAAAAAACTTCCCACACCTGGTGAAAGAAATTGACTTAGGAGTCCAAAAAGAGCACCGAACCCCAATATATAGGAACCCTAAGAGAACCACACCAAGGCACATCACAATTAAAATGCCAAGAGCAAAAGACAAAGAGAGAATATTAAAAGCAGCAACAGAAAAACAGATGGTTACCTATAAGGGAGCACCCATAGGATTGTCAGGGGATTTCTCAACAGAAACGGAGGGTAGCTATTGGTGGGGTGGTGGAGAAGAGGAACAATTGTAGTACTCTGAACAACAGGCCAGACGGGAGTGGCAAGAAATATTCAAAGTGATGAATAGCAAGAATCTACAGCCAAGATTATTCTATCCAGCAAAGCTATCGTTCAGAATTGAAGGTCAGATAAAGTGCTTCGCTGATAAGAAAAACCTAAAGGAGTTCATCACCACCAAACCAATATTATATGAAATGATGAAAGATATTCTTTTAGAAGAGGAAGAAGAAAAAGATAAAAGTGTAAATTATGAACGACAAATACACATCTATCAACAAATGAATCTAAAATTCAAGTGAATTAATAATCTGATGAAAAGGATAAACTGGTGAATGTAACAGAATCACGGACATAGAGAGGGAATGGACTGACAATTCTTGGGGAGAAAAGGGGTGTGGGAGGTGCAGCAAGAGACTGGACAAAAATCATGCAACTATGGGAGAGGACAGTGAGGGGGTTGGGGTGAGGGTGGAGGGTGGGATGGGTACTTTGTGGAGGGGAGGTAAGGAGAAAAGAGGGGACAATGTAATTAATAAACTGAATAAAGATTTTTTAAAAATAAATAAAAATAAAATACCAAGAGCAAAAGACAAAGAGAAAATATTAAAAGCATCAAGAGAAAAAGTTAGTTACCTACAAGGGAGCACCTATACGACTGTCAGCTGACTTCTCAACAGAAACTATGCAGGCCAGATGGGAATTGCAAGAAATATTCCAAGTGATGAATAGCAAGAACCTACAACCAAGATTATTCTACCCAGAAAAGCTATAATTCAGAATTGAAGGTCAGATAAAGAGCCTCACAGATAAGAAAAAGCTGAAGGAGTTCATCACCACCAAACCAGTATTATATGAAATACTGAAAGGTATTCTTTATAAAGAAAAGGAAGAAAAAGGTAAAGATAAAAATTATGAACAACAAATACATGTCTATCAACAAGTGAATCTAAAAATCAAGTGAATTAAAAATCTGATGAACAGAATAAACCGGTGAATATAACAATCAGTGGCATAGAAAGGGAGTGGACTGACAATTCTCGGTGGGAGGAGGAAAGTGGGAGGTGCGGGAAGAGACCAGACAAAAATCGTACACCAATGGATGAGGATTGTGTGTGGGGGGAGGGGTAATGGCAGAGGGTGGGGTGGATACCTGGTGGAGGGTAGCTATTGGGGGGGTGGTGGAGAAGAGGAACAATTGTAGTACTCTGAACAACAAAGATTCACTAAATTAAACAAAATAAAAGAGTCACATTAAAGAAGTCTTTGGTTGTAGGTTTTTTAAATATATTTTTATTGATTTCTGAGAGGGAGAGACAGAAACATCAATTGATGAGAGAGAATCATTGATCAGCTGCCTAATACACACCCCTCCTGGGGATAGGGCCTGCAACCCAGGCAGGTGTCCTTGAGCAGAATCAAACACAAGACACTTCAATCCTCAGGCCTACCTTCTACCCACTGAGCCAAACCAGCTAAGGCAGTTGTAAATTTATAAGAGCTCTAATTTTAAGATCAATTTTTGAAAGCCATAAACCTGATGCCTAATTTTTTTAATTCATCCATTTCTATTATGTCTTATAAGACTTTAGAGAATTTATTCATAAAAGCTCTGTCATTTTGAAGGAGTAATCAGGCCAATTAATAAAGGTCATTCCCAGTATAAAACAAAGCCACCTAGATTCATAGGTCTGCATATTGAAGGAGGTAATAAGCAAAGTCAGACCATGGTTAAATATTAAGAAAAGAATATACACACAATTAAAATTATCTAGAAATCTGACTTTAATTTTGGAGATCTAGAATATTTAGCACATCTGAAATATTTTAAGAAACTCAGTCATTGGATTTGAGATTCCTTCCAACAAAAGTTATCTGCCTGAAAGGAGACTAGGAAGCTTCTACAGCAAGACAGACAAAATTGATAATTTTCCTCAAGTTCTCTCTAACTACTGAGGATCATTAAATATCATCTATTCATTTGTAACTTATGAGTACTCAAATGTTACTTATTTGAGTAACAAGTTACAAGTAAACACTGATAGATGTGCTATATAATGCTTCTGTATTAAGGAATAAAGAAATGAACTTGACTCAAGCAAGTTGCCAGTTTCTTGGAAGTTCCTAATTTCATAGAAGTATATATTATTCAGTAATTATGAACAAAAAAAGATTCTAATGCATAGTTAAGGTACAGTGGAACATTGGTGTTTGTTTAGTATCTAGTTTCCAGTTCCAAAGTACTATAAATAAGATATGAGACACCAAACAAACCTACGTAACACCAACTGGTACTAGAAGACAACAGGGCTTTTTTCCCCCTCCTAGCAAACAGTTATTTTATTGTGCATGCTATGTTTTCAGAGCACTGAACAATCTTTGCTCTAAGCTTTTAAAATTAATATGTAAGCATATTAATACATATTTAACTTAAGATTTTAGAAGGAAGAAAATGAAAAATCCCAAGACATCTTCTATACACAAATAAAACAAAATAATGAAGGATAAAAACTACCTAAAAAATTAAATACCTAACTAATCCAGTAATTTCACATTGAATTTATAAAATATTTTAAGACAGTTTGCACTCCAGATAAGTGAAAGCATGAACGCTAGTATTTTTAATTTAGTTCTTGTCCTAACTAGCAAGTTGAAAAAACTGAATTTAGTAAATACATAAAAAGTATTTCTAGTCACTAAAACATTCTCTCTAATTCTAAAAATTTAACTCCTAAGGACTCCATTACATACTCTCAAGGAAGGCCAGACGACATAGTTGTGATACTAAAATTTTTTACTGCTATAAAGCCAGAGAAGAGATAGTGGTTGCCAGTAGTTAGGAGAGAGGAGAAGGGTCTAATTGCAGAGGGATAGCATGAAAGAATTCTTTAGGGCACTAGAATTGTTCAGTAAGGGTGGCAGTGGCTGTAGTTATCTAGCTATGTGTTAGAACTGAAAATAAATAAATGTTTATGCATGTTCTTAGCAGTTTTTACAATAGCCAAAAGGTGCAAACAGCCCAAATGACCATCAATGGGTGGATGGATAAACAAACTGTGGTATATATATCCAATGAAATATTATTCAACCACAAAAAGGAATGAAATACAGAAACATGCTACAACATGGATGAACCTTGAAAACAATACGCAAGTAAAAGAAGCCAGACACTAAAGGTCATATGTTATATAATTATATTTACATGAAATATTTAAAACAAATAAACCCAAAGAGACAGAATAACAGATTAATGACTGCCAGGGACAGAGAGAAAAGGGAAAAAAGACTCTGAAGTCATGGAAATGTTTTGGAACTAGTTATAAATAGATAAAGGTAGTGGTTGTGTAACACTATGAATGTACTAAATGCCACTTATTCACTTAAAAATAGTTAATTTCATGTCATATGAATTTTATCTCAAAGTATACACATATAGGCATATATACAATATATGAAACTTCATATGTAAGCAACTTGGTATTAATGATGGTAGTGGTGATACAGTTGTAATGATATGTGCTTCTGAAAAACTAGGAAGGGCAGAGCATCTGCCTTTAACATTTAAGGAATATGCACAATACCTGCAAAGATTAAATATATTCACATGCATACAAAAGGCATCCTTCTGTAAAAATATAGTCACAGCATAAAAGGAAAAGTAGATTCTCATTTGACTGGCAAGTCCTGTTTGAATGACAAAGCTTTTAAAAATAATTGATTTCAGTAAACATTTGAAATCACCGTTACTGACATTTGGCTTTGAGAGTTCTATCAAGATATAAAATTCTTGCCCTCGCTGGTTTGGGTCAGTGGATAGAGCGTCAGCCTGCAGACTGAAGGGTCCCAGGTTTGATACCGGGCAAGGGCACATGCCTGGATTGTGGACTCGATCCCCAGTAGAGGGGGCGTACAAAGAAGCAGCTTATCAATGATTTTCTCTCATCATTTATGTTTCTATCTCTCCCTCTCCCTTCCTCTCTGAAAATCAACAAAATTATATATATACTAGAGGCCAGTGCATGAAATTCATGAACTTGGGGAGTGAGGCAGTCTCTCAGCCCAGACTGCAAGGGACCCTCCATTGGTGCACAATCAGGGCTGAAGAAGGACGCAGGAGGTTGGCCAGCTGGGGAGTGACCACGGGAAGGCTCCAGGGTGTGTCTGGTCCATCTCACTCAGTCCCAATCAGCTGGACCCCAGCAGCAAGCTAACCCCTGGTAGTCAGTGCACGTCATAGCGAGCGGCCTTAGCATATAATTAGCATATTACGCTTTGGTTGGTTGAATGGACGACCGACATTTAGCTTATTAGCTTTCATTATATAGGATAAAAAAGATATGAAACTCACCAAGAAAATGAAAACATGGCCTCATCTACAAAGCCCAGAAACTGCTATTGTTGGTATGGAAGAAGACCCTGTCATCAACTTAGAAAAGAACAACCCCTAATAGGTAACTAATTGCTTCCCATTGGCAGAGTTAAGCCATATGTCACAAGGATCACAGGACATTAAAGGACAGAATTCATACCTTTATTTGTTCATCAACTGGTATTTTCTGTGTGTCACTTACTGTGCTGGAATATACCAAAAAAGATAAACTCAAGCCCTAAACTTCAAAAATTCAGTTCAAATTCAAGCCTGTGAAGCTAATGGAATTCTGATATATAACTGGTAGAATTAAAACTGGTATAAATAATTTAGAAAATAATGTGGCAAAATATACTAACTTACATATTCAATCCAAGGTACATTATCTTCCAAAAAAAAACCAAAAAAAAAACAAACCTGTACATAAATGTTCTTAACAGCATTATCCTACCTAATAAAAGAGTAATATGCAAATTGACACTACCTTCCATCAAGCCATGCCCACCAGCCAATCAGGAGCAAATAAACCCCAACTAAGATGACTGTGGCCACTGAGCGCAGGAGGGGGGCTTGGGTTTCCCCAGCAACTTAGGAAGCCAAGCTTTCCGCCTGCCCTTGCCGGTCTAGGCCTCCACTCAGTGCTACAAAATTTCAATTATAGAAGATAACAGAAATGGTGGCAGCCACGGAGCTGGAGAGAGCACAGGCTAGGATTGCCCGGGTGATGGAGGAAGCCAAGCTTCTGCAGCTCTGGCAGGCCTAGGCCTCTAATCCAGGCTACAATGTTTCAATTATATAAGGTAAATGTCCCAACAGAAATGGCTGCCACCACAGAGGGAACAGAAGGCTCGGCTCTGCTCCAGGCTACAAAGTTTCAATTGTAGAAGATATATAAATACCAGATACCAGGACTTCGGCTTGGGTGGCTAGGGGGCATGGCAGGCCTGCAAACCACCACAGGCCTCTAGCCCAGGCTGTCCCACACCCCAAGGGAACCCCAACCTGGATCCAGGACACCCTTCAGGGCAAACCAGTTGATCACCCACCCATGCACGAGGCCTCTATCTTATCTAATAAAAGAGAAATATGGAGATTGACCATCACTCCAACACACAAGAGGACTGCCTCCATGTGGTCAAAGATCCTACCCCCATGTGGACACAAGATGGCCACCACAAGATGGCCATCATGGGAGGGTCATTGGGAGGTTCCAGGCCTGCAACGGAGGGCAGTTTTGCGCGATCAGGCCAGCAGGAGAGGGCAGTTGGGAGGGACCAGGCCTGCAAGGGAGGGCAGTTGGAGGCGATCAATCCTGCAGGGGAGGGCAGTTAGGGGTGACCGGGCTGGCAGAGTAGGGAAGTTGGGGGGAAACAAGCTGGCAGTGCAGTAGTTAGACATCAATCAGGCTGGCAGGGTAGTGGTTAGGGGGTGATCATGCTGACAGCCAGAAGCAGTTAGGGGCAATCAGGAAGGCAGGCAGGCAAGCAGTTGGGAGCCAGCAGTCCTGGATTGTGAGGATGTCCGACTGCCTGTTAGGCCTGGTCCCAGCGGGACAACGGGGATCGGGCCTAAACGGGCCGTGGGACATACCTCAGGGGGTCCAAGATTAGAGAAGGTATGGCTGGGCTGAGCGACAACCCTCCCTCAACCCTGTGCACAAATTTCGTGCACGGGCCTCTAGTTCATTATAAGCTCAAACTATAAATGATTCAAATATCCATCAATGCAACAGCCTGGGTAAATAAACTGTGGCCTACTCACACAACAGAATACTGTACTGTAGCAGTTCTCTACCAGGGATGATTTTGCCCTCCCCCACCACCGGGACATTTGGCAAGGTCTGGATGTGATTAGGTTGTAACAACGGGGGGTAGGGGGGGTGCTACTGGCATCTAGTGAGTAAAGGTCAGAGTTCTGGTAAACATTCTTCAATGCATAGGAGAGTCACCCATAACAAAGAATTATGCCATCAAAATTGTCAAAGGGCCAAGTTTGAGAAATCCTGGCTTACAGCAATGAGAATAAGCTAGATCACACAGATTATATGGATAAATTAAAACAAAATGTTCAGCAAAAAAAAGAAGACAAAGAAGAAAGCATACCTATAATTCCATTTACATAAAGCTCGAAATCAGGCAAATCAATCCCTAGTGTTAAAAGCCAGGATAGTGGGGATTAAGAGGGGAGAAAGCAAAGTTGTGTTTAATTAGTTGTGATGTATGTAAATTTGTTGAACTGAATAGTTAAAATGTGTGTATATTTTTAAGTACATTATTCTTCCACTAGAGGCCCGGCGCACAATATTCATGCACAGGGGGCGGGAGATGTCCCTTAGCCCAGCCTGCACCCTCTCCAATCTGGGACCCATCAAGGCATGTCTGACTGCCATTTTAGGACATGCCTGGAAGGATCGGGCCTAAAAGGGGAGTCACACATCCTTCTCACAATCCGGGAATGCTGGCTCCAAACTGCTCACCTCCCTGCCTCCCTGACTGCCGCTAACCGCTTCTACATGCCACCCTGATCACCCACTAACCACTACCCTGCCAGCCTAACTGATGTCTAACTGCTCCCCTGCAAGTGTTTGCCCCCAACTTCCCTCCTCTGCGAGCCTGGTCACCTCCCTAACTGCCCTCCCCTGCAGGCTTGATGGCTCCCAACTGCCCTCCCTTGCAGGCCAGGTCCCTGCCAACTGCCTTCCCCTGCTGGCCTGCTCGCGCACAACTGCCCTCCCTTGCAGGGCCTGGAACCTCCCAACGGTCCTCCCCTGCTGGCCATCTTGTGGTGGCCATCTTGTGTCCACATGGGGGCAGGATCTTTGACCACATGGGGGGCAGCCCTCTTGTGTGTTGGAGTAATTGTGAATCTGTGTGTTACTCTTTCATTAGACAGGATAGAGGCCTGGTGCATGGGTGGGGGCCAGCTGGTTTGCCCTGAAGAGTGTCCCAGATCAGGGTGGGAGTTTCCTTGGGACAAGAGGTGGCCTGGGGCAGGGCTCTGTGGAGGTTTGCAGGCTGGCCACGCCCCCAACGACCCAAGCGGAGGCCCTGGGATCTGGGATTATGTCTAGAATTGAAACTTTGTAGCCTGGAGCAGAGCCAAGCCTTCTGCTCACTCTGTGGGGCAGCCATTTCTGTTTGAAACTTTGTAGCCTAGAGTAGAGGCCCAGGCTGGCAACTTCAGGTAGAAAGCTTGGCTCCCTCCATTGCCGGGAAAACCCAAGCCTCTGTTCTCTCCAGCTCAGTGGCTGCTGCCATTTCTGGATATTTTATAATTTAAATTTTGTAGCACTGAGTGGAGGCCTAGGCCGGCAATGGCAGGAGGAAAGCAGGGCTTCCTCTGTTGCCGGAAAAACCCAAGCCTTCCTCCTGCTCTCAGTGGTGGCAGCCATCTTGGTTGGGGTTTATTTGCATAATCTGCTCCTGACTGGCTAGTGGGCATGGTTGTGGGCATAGCTTGTGATATAGCTCTGGTACAGTCAAATTTACATATTACTCTTTTATTAGGATAAGTAGCTTGCTTTTAAAATTTTTTTACTTTTTTAATCTTTATTGTTCAGTTTATTACATTGTTTCCTCCTTTTTTCCCCCTATAGCTCTCTTCCACAAGGTACCCATCCCACCCTCCGCCCTCGCATTCCCTCCCACTGTCCTCTCCCATAGTTGCATGATTTTTGCCCAGTCTCTTGCTGCACTTCCCACACTCCTTATCTCCCCAAGAATTCAGTCCATTCCCTCTCTATGTACATGATTCTGTTATATTCACCAGTTTATCCTGTTCATCAGCTTATTAATTCACTTGAATTTTAGATTCATTTGTTGATAGGTGTGTATTTGTTGTTCATAATTTACACTTTTATCTTTTTCTTCTTCCTCTTCTTAAAGAATATCTTTCAGCGTTTCATATAATATTGGTTTGGTGGTGATGAACTCCTTTAGCTTTTTCTTATCTGCGAAGCACTTTATCTGACCTTCAATTCTGAATGATAGCTTTGCTGGATAGAGTAATCTTGGTTGTAGATTCTTGCTATTCATCACTTTGAATATTTCTTGCCACTCCCGTCTGGCCTGCATTGTTTCTGTTGAGAAATCCGCTGACAATCCTGTGGGTGTTCCCTTGTAGGTAACTTTTTTTCTCTTTCTGCTTTCAATATTCTGTCTTTTGCTCTTGGCATTTTAATTATGATGTGTCTTGGTGTGGTCCTCTTTGTATTCCTATAGTTTGGGGTTCTGTGCGCTTCCTAGACTTTTAAGTCAATTTCTTTCACCAGGTGTGGGAAGTTTTCGGTCACTATTTCTTCAAATAGGTTTTCATTGACTTGCTCTCTCTCTTTTTCTGGCACCCCTATAATTTGGATGTTGGTATGCTTGAGGTTGTCCCAGAGGCCCCTTACACTATCTTCAATTTTTGGGATTCTTTTGGTTTCTTGCTTTTTCAGCTGAGTGGACTTTACCTCTTTGTATTTGAAATCTTTAACTTGGTTTTTGCAGTCCTCTAGAGTGCTTTTAGGTTTTTGTATAATATTTTTTATTTCAGTCAGTGTATGCTTAATTTCTGGTTGGTTCTTTTTCATATCCTTGAAGGTCTCCTTCATATCCTCGTAGCTCTCGTTCATATCCTTGTAGGTCTTGTTCATTTCCTTGTAGGTCTCGTTCATTTCCTTTTAGGTCTTGTTCATTCCCTCTCAGGTCTTGTTCATTTCCTCGTAGGTCTTGTTCATTTCCTCATAGGTCTTGTTTATTTCCTTGTAGATCTCGGCCTTTTCTAGGACCCTCTTGAAAAGCCTTATAACCGTGGTTTTGAATTCTATGTCCAGTCGTCTTTTTCCCTCCATTTCTTTCACATCTGCTTTCTTTCCATGTCTCTGCATGGTGGCTGCTTTCCTGAGTTGGTCGATTAGCTTTGTGTGGCAGATGTCCTCTAAGAGACAGTGGCTCAGGCTCCCCAGTTACCTTAGGTGAATATGGGTTGCACAGTCTTGTTGAAGCCTAGATTAATCGTTAGCACTTGGAGGGGTTGACCTCCAGGCCAATTGTCTGTGACGTTGAGCTGTGCTCAGGATGGATGGGCGGATTCTCCGGGCCAAGCAGGCAGTGTCAGCTCTGCCCTATGTGGCCCCCAGGGTCTCTGTGCCGGGTGGCAACGGCCGCTAGCACCTCTGAGAGAGAGCCACTGCTGAGCTCCACCAGCTGCCGGAGAATTCAGACTCTACCCAAATGAGTCTGCACACCCAACGTCTCACCCAGAGTTGCAAAACAATGCAGTCTGACGGTTTCCCGAACAAGAGAGCAAGTCACGAGTGCTCTCTGTGCGGTCAGGCAGCTGTGCTGTTCCCACGTTCACGCGCACTCCACACAAGCTCGCCCTCTTCACAAGCCCACAGACCCATGCAGCATCCGAGCTTCGGTGTGTCCTCTCACTGTCCAGTTTTTACCCCGTATGATTGTGGGTTCCCTGGACTTCGCCTTGAGCTAGGGGGATCAGTGCAGTGGGACATCTTTGTCTCCCCCGTTCGAGAAAACTGGCCGGGTTTTCAGCCACCAACCCTATCCGCTGGCGTGGGCACTGCTCCAAACCTCTCTCCACGTGTATCTTCAATGCTGTCTGCTGCCGCTCCTCTGAGTCACAGTGTCCTATCTTCACTTTATTTGTGGAATTTTCACTCAGCCAGCTTTCCTGTAATTCTGGTTGGTGTTTGTTTTTTCATTAAGTTGTAGTTTTGAAATTGCTGTGTATGGCAGCAAGATAAGTGTTTACCTATGCCGCCATCTTGGTTCCCTCTCTAAGTAGCTTACTTTAAAAAAATTCAGAATAAAAGGGAATTTTACTGTATGTAAATTTTAGAAATAAAAAAATTACATGTTTCCCACTGCAAATCAGTTTTCACTGATAAATATTCCTCTGCAAAATGTCACCCTTTTTGCCTAATAATTCTAAGTCCTAGCTCTGCCACTTACCAATTGTGTGGATCTTGAGCAAGTTATTTTTTTCATTTTTATATTTTATAAATTATAGAAACAACAGACTTACTGCCAGGGAAATATAAACAGCAGGTAAAAAATGTGAAAAACCCTCTTATCAATCTTTCTCCACTCTCAACACATGTACAGATAAACAGGTTAATACTTAACATAACTATGTTAATAAAAGCATGATCATATTGTATACTACTCTGCAACTTTTTGTTGTTGTTACTTATACTCATTTTTAGACAGTAGAAAGAAGGTAGCGGGGCTGGAGCGTAGAGAGAGAGAGAAACACTGATGTGAAAGTGGCACATCAATTGGTTGCCTCCCATTTATGCCTGACCAGGGCTGGTGATGGAACCTGAAACCCAGGCCCATGCCCTTGATTAGGAATCGAACCCTTGACCCTTCAGTATGTAGGCCGACACTCTAATCACTGAGAAACACTGGCCAGGGCTATCCTGCAACTTTTTTAACTTAATGTATGTGGAAATATCTACCAGGAAATAGAGTTACCATATTCTATCTCATAGCTACACAGCATTACAATGTATATAAAGGTCTGCACCTTTAAATGAAATAATGGAGTAAAACCAATTTTTAAAATATATTTTATTGATTTTTTACAGAGAGGCAAGGAGAGGAATAGAAAGTCAGAAAAAACATTGATGAGAGAGAAACATCTATCACCTGTCTCTTGCACACCCCCTACTGGGGATGTGCCTGCAACCAAGGTTACATGCCTTTGACCAGAATCAAACCTGGAATCTTTCAGTCTGCTGGCTCTATCCACTGAGCCAAACTGGTTTTGGCAACAAAATCAATTTTACCAGAGGCTAACTGATATACATAAGTGAAGTTCCTAGGCATGCATCCCATCAACAGTATAATGAAACCACACAGAATGAAATGACATTATTTGAAGTCCTACTGTACCATAATTTATTAAATCAACCTAATTAGGGGTACAATAACAACTTAAATTGGAAACAACTTCAAATAACACTTCAATGATTTATCAGAATGTGCTTAAATTACCTTTGCACAACTTATGCTCTCCCAAATACTAGTACCCATATACCCTCACACAATCATAAAATAGGGCTTGCTTCGCCACTATTTACCATCCCATATAATAAAGGGACACCCCCTCCCCGCCCCGTGCACAAATTTCATGCACCGGGCCTTTAGTATGATATATGGACCAGAAATACTGCCTGTTAAATCCAAAGTCCACTAAATCGAGGTCCGCAAGATCAAGTGTTTACTGTCCTCAAGAAAACAGCAAAATAATTAGAAAAACAATTGCCTCTAAGGTCAGGAGGGTTTTATCCGTTCAGAAAATACAGGGAAGATATCTATGTGTATACACATTCACACAGAAATTCTGAATGTAATATATGATAGGGAAAGTAGGAGGTGTTATAAGGAATGGAAATGGAGTACCTACCTATTTCTGGAAAATCAGACCACCCTTGCCATCTTAAAAGCATAAAAGCAACAATGAAGTTTCCCTTTAAATTGGTAAATACTCATGTCAAATAAAAACCTGCTAAATTACTCCTTTAAGTGAATAATTACTTTAGGCAAATATAACACAAAAACCTTTGTTAAATGAATGAAAATGTTTGCAATTCAGTGACTTTTTTTCTAACATTCAGGACACTTATTTTTACTTTTTTTAAATATGGTTTTGTTGATTTTAAAGAGAGAGAAGGAGAGGAGAGAGAAACTTTGATGAGAGAGAACCATCAATTGGCTACCTACTGCACAACCCCTACTGGGGATCAAGCCTGCAACCCAAGCATGTACCCAGACTGGGAATCAAACCAGTGACCTTTTGGTGCATGGAACAATGCTCAATTGGCCAGGGCTCAGTGACTATTTTTATTCATTCATTCATTCATTCATCAAATATTTATTGAGTGCCTTCTGTGGACCAAGCACCAGGAATAAAGCACTGAACAACTTAGATAAATCTGTGCCCTTATTGAATTTATAATCTACTGAAGGATATTTAAGTATTACACACACACACACACACACACACACACACACACACACACACACAAATAAAAGGCTAATACGCAAATTGGCCTTGCAGGAGTTCGACTGGGAGACCAGGAGTTCGATCACTTACTATGACAGCATTGACCAACAGGGAACACCACAAAATGAAAACAAGCCCTGGCTGGCAGCCAGACGAAAGGCCCCGGCCAGAAGCTGGAATGAAGGTCCCAGGTGGCAGTCAAAAGCAGCTGAACGGCCCTGATTACAGGCCAGGCCTAGGGAACCTATCTGTGCATGAATTTTGTGCACTAGGCCTCCAGTCTACTATTCCTATCTAATAAAAGAGTATTGTGCAAATTAAAAATTACCCCACTACACCCACGACCCATGCCCACCAGCCAATCAGGAGTGAATATGCAAATTAACCCCAACCAAGATGGCTGCAGTCACGGAGCAAGCAGGTGGCTTAGGTTTCCCTGGCAATGGAGGAAGCCAAGCTTTCCATACACCCTGGCTGGCTCAGGCCTCCACTCAAGGCTACAAAGTTTCAATTATAAAAGATAAATAAATCCCAACAAAAATGGTTGCAGCCATAGAGCTGGAGAGAGCAGGAGGCTTGAGATGCCCCCAATCATGGAGAAAGCCAAGCTTCCTGGCTGGCTTGGGCCTCCACTCAAGGCTACAAAGTTCCAATTATAGAAGGTAAGTAAATCCGAGATACCAGGGCATCCACTTGGGTTGGCGGGAGACATGGCCAGCCTGCAAACCACCACAGGCCGCCCCATGCCCCAAGGCCATGGTCAGCAAACTGTAGCTCTTCAGCCCCTTGAGTGTGGCTCTTCCACAAAATACCTCGGCCTGGGCAAGTCTATTTTGAAGAAGTGGTGTTAGAAGAAGTTTAAAAAATTTGGCTCTGTTGACTGATGAGTTTGCCAACCACTGCCCCAAGGAAAACCCACACCCTGATCCAAGACACCCTTCAGGGCAAACCAGCTGGCCGCTACCCATGCAGCAGGCCTCTATCCTATCTAATAAAAGAGTAATATGCAAATTTACTATCATTCCAACACACAAGATGGCTGCCCCATGTGGACACAAGATGGCCACCACAAGATGGCCAGCAGGGGAGGGCAGTGGGGAGGGATCAAGACTGCAGCGGAAGGCAGTTGGAAGGAACCAGGCCTGTCAGGGAGGGCAGTTGGGGGCGATCAAATCTGAAGGGGAGGGCAGTTAGGGGTCACCAGGCCAGCAGAGGAAGGAAGTTGGGGGTGACCAGGCCTGCCGGAAAGGGCAGTTGGGGGCAAACAGGCTGTCAGGGGAGCAGTTAGGCATCAATCAGGATGGCAGAGAAGTGGTTAGGGGGTGATCAGGCTGGCAGGCAGAAGCAGTTAGGGGGCAATCAGGAAGGCAGGCAGGTGAGCAGTTGGGAGCCAGCAGTCCTGGATTGTGAGAGGGATGACTGACTGCCCGTTTAGGCCCGATCCTCCTAGGATCATACCCCGAAGGATCTCAGATTGGAAAGCGTGTAGGCAGGGCTGAGAGACACCACCCTCCGCCCCTGTGTATGCATTTCATGCACTGGGCCTCTAGTGTATATATAAAAGACTAAGCAACCATCTGACTGTTAGACTGTTCAACTGGTAGCTATGATGCACAATGACCACCAGGGGGCAGATGTGCAACACAGAAACTGCCAAGCTGCACTAACTTGGCAGCTGCAGTTCTCGGGTGATTCACCTGGAATGAGAGAGGAAGGAGCCTGATTCCAAGGTGTGTCACCTGAGAACCACCCTCTCACAATCTGGGACCTCTCAGGGGATGTTGGAGAGCCTGTTTCAGCCCCATCCCTGCAGGTCAGGCTGAGGGATCCCACTGGTATATGAATCCGTGCACTGGGCCTCCAGTATATTCATAAACAAGCAACTATAACATAATAACCCCCATGATGGGGAAATACAGAGAAACCATGAATTCTATTGAGATTTTAAAGAAAGGTGCTGTGGGGTGGAAGGGATAAATGGGGGGAGGGGGGACATGTGTAATACTTTCAACAATAAAGATAAAAATTATTTTTAAAAAGATGTGTCATAGCATATTATTCTAAGTAGTGTACAAATACATGAACCAGATTATTCTCAAGAAACATTAGTCTGATTCAAAATCCACAATTAGAGAAAAAATTAGAAGACCAGAAAGGATAAACTGAGGGAGAAAGAGGTTTGAAAAGGAATTCTAACACCTGAGTGCCTCCCATGCCAATTTATCCTCAAAACAACTCTAGCCTTGGCCAGTGTGGTTCAGCTGGAGCGAAGTCCCCTACACCGAAGTGTCACAGGTTCAATTCCTGGTCAGGGCATGTACAAGAGGCAACCATTATCATTCTCCCCGCCCCCTCTAATTCTCTCTCACCGTCTCTCTCAAATCAATGAAAACATATTCTATGTGAGGACTTGAAAATCACAAAAACTCTAAGATGAGATAAATTGTATCTCTAGCATCCACTACCCCATTGACATGTACACATAAACTTTAATGACAACACAATACTGCTTCCTAAGGTTATATTTACACAAACTATTGGGGCAGGAAACTGAATTCTGGTCCATCACACAAAGCTATAACTAGAAAATGATATGCCAGGTTTAGAAGTTTGGACTTTTGTTAAAAAAAAAAAAAGTTTTTGGAACTATTGATTTCATCACTGTGTGACCTGAAGCAAGGTTCTTAACTTCTCTGTGTCTCCATCACCTCATTTATAAAACAGAGAGCATAATTAGACCTACTTTAATTAAATGAGTATGTGTAAGGCACTTAAAATAGTACTTGGCACAAAGTTACCTCCTATCCTATATAATAAAGAGGTAACATGCAAATTGACCATCACTACAACATGCAAGATGGCCACCCCCATGTGGACACAAGATGGCTGCCACAAGAGAACCAGTAGGGGAGGTCAGTTATGGGCAAACAGGCTGGCCAGGGAGGGCAGTTAGGTGTGGCCAGTCTGGCAAGGGAGAGCAATTAGGGATGACTGGGCCAGCAGAGGAGGGCAGTTAGGGGCAATCAGGCCAGCAAGGAAGCAGTAAGGCACCATCAGGCTGGCAAGGGAGGAGTTAGGCGTCGATTAGGCTGGCAGTGGGGTGGTTAGGGAGTGATCAGGCAGGCAGGCAGAAGCAGTTAGGGGCAATGAGGAAGGCAAGCGATTGGGAGCCTCCAGGATCAGGCCTAAATAGGCAGTCAGATATTCTCAAGAGGTCCCAGATTGAAGAGGATGCAGGCTGGGCTGAGGGGCACCCCACCTCCATGCACGAATTTTCTGCACCAGGCCTCTAGTTAACCAATAGGATGTCAATGGAAATTTCTGGTGATTTTGCCAGAATCATGGTTTAGGAAAACCAACTAGTAATGTAGAGAGGAACACAGAAAAAGTGGAAAAATTATGGCAACTTTTTATGAAAAGCATTAAAGGCCTAAATGAGCCAATGACAGTGAAAAATGGAAAAGACATAGATATTGTAGAATTTCAATTAGCAGGAATTAACAATGACCAAATGTGGCAATCAGAGAGGAGTAAAAGATGAATCTCTCATTTTTCAAAATGGTAGACGAATAGCATGTTGGTGCCAAGAACAGGAATAGAGGACCATGTGAGGATGGTTTACCTCCTTTAAATAAAGATGTTCTGTTGCTTTTTATATAGGAAGGGTTTTTTTTTTAAGGCAAATATTTCCTAAAGGATAATTTAAACTCAACAGATTTAAGACAATAATTACTATATTAGTACAAAATGAGGTCCAAGTCTTATAAACTATTGAAACTTTTTTTTAATTTAATAAATCTTTATTGTTCAGATTATTACCATGTTCCTCTTCCCCCCCCCAAAGCTCCCCTCCACCCAGTACCCACCCCAACCTCTGCCTTTACCCCCCTCCAAGTCCTCATCCATAGGTGTACAATTCCAGTCTCTTTCTGCACCTCCCAAACCCCTTTCCCCCCAAGAATTGTCAGTCTACTGCCTTTCTATGCTCCTGATTCTATAATATTCACCAGTTTATTCCGTTCATCAGATTTTTAATTCACTTGATTTTAGATTCACTTGATAGACATGTATTTATTGTTCATAATTTTTATCCTTCTCCCTCTCCCTCTCCCCCTCTCCCTCCCCCTTCCCCTCCTCCTCCTTCAAGAATACCTTTCAGCATTCTATATAATACTGGTTTGGTGGTGATGAACTCCTTTATCTTTTTCTTGTCTGTGAAGCTCTTTATTTGACCTTCAATTCTGAATGACAGCTTTGCTGGGTAATCTTGGTTGTAGGTTCTTGCTATTCATCACTTTGAATATTTCTTGCCATTCCCATCTAGCCTGCAATTTCTGTTGAGAAATCAGCTGACGGTCATATGGGTGTTCC
Source organism: Antrozous pallidus (assembly GCA_027563665.1). Taxonomy (NCBI): domain Eukaryota; kingdom Metazoa; phylum Chordata; class Mammalia; order Chiroptera; family Vespertilionidae; genus Antrozous; species Antrozous pallidus. The sequence goes on along the minus strand of CM050516.1, from coordinate 37,042,543 downwards.
CTTGTAGGTAATTAACTGTTTTTCTCTTGTTGCTTTTAATATTCTTTGTCTTTTTCTCTTGGCATTTTAATTATAATGTGTCTTGGTGTGGTCCTCTTTGGATTCCTTTTGTTTGGGATTCTCTGCACTTCCTGGGCTTGTAAATCTATTTCACTAGGTGGGGGAAGTTTTCGGTCACTATTTCTTCAAATAGGTTTTCAGTATCTTGCTCCCTCTTTTTTTCTGTCACCCCCATAATTCTGATGTTGGTATGCTTGAGGTTGTCCCAGAGACTCCTTATACTATCTTCAATTTTTTGGATTCTTTTTGCTTTTCCAGCTGAGTGTTTTTTGCTTCTTTATATTTCAAGTCTTTGACTTGATTCTTGTGGTCCTATAGTCTGCTTTTAAGTCTCTGTATAATATTTTTTATTTCAGTCAGTGTATGTTTAATTTCTAGTTGGTCCTTTTACATATCCTCGAGGGTCTCGTTAAATTTATTGGCCTTTTCTAGGAACTTCTTGAAAAACCTTATAACTGTGGTTTTGAATTCTATGTCCAGTCGTTTGTGGGGTTTTTCCCCTCCATTTCTTTCAATTGTGATCTCTTTCCTTGTCTCCACATTTTGGCTGCTTCCTTGAGTTGGTCAAGTAGCTTTGTGTGATGGTTTGTCCTCTAGGGGACAGTGGCTCAGACTCCCCAGTTACCCGAGGTGGATACTCTTGGTGCACCCCTTTTTGGGCAGCACTGTCTTGTTAAGCCTAGATTGTTGTTGGTATCACTGGGAGGGGTTGACCTCCAGGCTAATTGGCTGTGAGGATCAGCTGTGTGTAAGCTGGGAGAGCCTCTGTGCTCAGCTTGGATGGGGTGGAGTCTCAGGGCTGAGCAGTCAGCCTTGGTTTCCCGTCATCCCCGCCCTAAGCAACGCCTGGGTCTCCGTGCCCCGTGGCAACAGCTGCACACAGCTCTAAGAGAAAGCTGCCCCCGAGCTCTGCCTACTGCCAGACAGTTCAGCCTCTCCCCAAACAAGTCTGGACACCCAAAGTCTCACCCAGAACTGGAATTCAATGCAGTCCAGAGCTTTTGTTTTCCTCCCAAATGGGAGAGCCAGCCACGCGCCCCCTCCTCAAACTCTCACACCTCTGCAGCTCTCGAGTCCCAGTGTGCTTCCTCCTGAAAGTCCAGCCTGACCCCTTATGAGTCTGGGTTTCCTGAGACTTGCCCAGAACTGGGGATCAGTGCAGTGGGGAGCCTTTTTCTCCCTCCCTGTTCGAGAAAACCAGCCTGGTATTCAGCCCCCCACCACCACCCTTTCCGCTCCCATGTGTATCCGTGTCTCCACACCTCTGTCTCCGTATCTCTGCACCTCTGTCTCTGCATCTCTGCGACTCTGTCCTCCATACCTCCTCTGAATCTCAGTGTCCTTTTAGCTTTCCTTCTAGTTGTAGAATTTCCACTCAGCCAGCTTTCCGGTGATTCTGGATGATGTCCATTTTGTCTTTTAGTTGTAGTTTTGAAATTGTTGTGCAGGGCAGCAGTATAGGTGTTTACCTATGCCACCATCTTGGTTCCTCTCTTTATGCTTTGTCACTAACCTATTTTCTTTCAATAAACACGGTTCTAAAAAATTTAACAGCACTACTTAAGAGATAGAAAAGCAAATCAAACAAAATATATTTGCAATTCTTACTGCAAAATTAAACACAAATATTGGTACCACAGATCATTGATATATATTTATAATTCTCAATTTTCCACTTTAATATTATACTGGGTTCTCTGTAAAGAATATCATTAACTATTATCCTAATATAAGGATAATAAGGTTAAAAGGTATAATTTATGGAGGGATAGTATTTTAAAAATAAAAAACCCTGAATACAGAAAGTCTTTATAAAATTCACATTGAAAAAAACAGAACCTTTCACAGACAGTGGTGAAAAGGCATGTGCTAGAGGGTGGGAGCAGCTGGGGAGAGGTCAATGGGGGAAAAGGGAGACAGACTTACGTAATATTTTCAACAATAAAAAATTTTAAAAACTTGTGAAATATGATTCTTACAGATACTGACAATATTAAGAAGCTAGCTTTTAGAAGACATGTAATACTTTCAACAATAAAGGTAAAAAAAAAAAAGCTAGTTTTTAAGAACTTCAGAAGCTCAAAATGTCAAATAAAATCAAAATACTGAAAGAGGAAAAAATAACTCAGCACTACAGACTGTTTCTCCTACAGAAATAGAATGCTTTAAGAGTGAAGGCATTTCCTTAGCTCTCATTTACTCCACATCTATCTTACTCCCTTCCCCAAATATGCCTCCTCAAAAAAATACACAAAACATTAACATCCCCAATATTTTTCCAACTTGACAAATCCAATAGATAATTTTCTGTTGCTCATCTCACAAGACCTATCAGCAATCAGCATACAAAACAGTTCATCATTTCATTTTTGGAACACTTCCCTTTCTAAGCTTTCCTCATACCACACACCCCTGGCTCTCCCTCTCTCTGCCACTCCTTCTTCATAGACGTTCCTCTCCCACATCTGTACATTTTTCATTTCTCAGAACAAAGTCCTGTTCTTTCCAATTCTCTGTACACACCCTCTTCCTAAATAATCTCATGCATTCCCTTAGTTTTAATATTGACATTAAGTCACAATTACTATCCTCAATCCCAACTTCTACTGTGAACTCCAGATTTACTTTATTATCTGTCAACTAGATATCTCTAAGTGGGTATTTCATTAGCAATTAAAACTAGACCAAATGTCCAAAATAGAACTTTTGATTCTCTCCATCTGCCCTCAAAATGATTTCATATATTCATTCTACAGATATTTACTAAGCACATACTCAAGCACTGTGTATACTGACACAACAATATGCACCCAGGGGAAACAGATAAATTGTAAAAAGGGTTATGAAGGATATAAATAGTGTGCTCTTACAGAAAACTAGTGGTCCGGTGCACGAAATTTGTGCACATTAAAAGGGTATTAATTAGAGGAAATATTTTAATAGTGCTATTTGTCCTTTCTTTATAATAGTGTGACAGATAAAAGGTAATGAGTACAATGTATATGAAAATAAATAATTAATAAATAAGTAAGAAGTGATATAACAACAATAACAAACTCATGATATAAAATCAACATTGATGCAAATAATGACTGATAAAGTTATTAAATTTATTCTAATATCGCCCAGTATACCTCATTAACTTTCTGAAACATCTCCAAACATCACAGTACTTTAAACTTGTTTGTACTATGGCCGATCGCATAGCATGTGGCACAATCCTGACACATTGTCAAAAATCCCCTCTGGGAAGGAGAACTTTTCCACCAAATGCAACATTCAAATTCATAATTTCTCTTAGTAATCAATCTGTCTATGGTATTTATAGCATGACTGGATGCCATGGTGCATTCATCAATAAGAAGTTGGGCCTTTTTAATGGTTTTAGCAACCTCACCACACACAGCAGCAGCCACCATGGGTCCGTCAGCCTGACCTGTACTCTCTTTAATCTGGGAACCCTCAGGAGAACCCCTCCAATCTGGGAGTTTCTATCTGTCTTTGCAATCACATGAGCAAACTGTCACAGTAACTTCTTCCAGACTCACTTTGATCAGTGCGTCTGCCATCAGAACTACATTTCCCAGCATTCCTGGTGCTCTGCCGCTTGGGGCTAGAGCACGTGACCCTGACCACTCACAGCCCCACCTTGGCTGTCTGTCTTTGCAATCACATCAGTGAATTGTCTGAGACCCCAACCTTTGCTTTTCCTCCATCCCCATCCGAAACAGTAACTTCTTCCAGACTCACTTTGATCAGTGTGTCTGCCACCAGAACTACATTTCCCAGCATTCCTGGTGCTCCGCCGCTTGGGGCCAGAGCACGCGACCCTGACAACTGACAGCCCCACCTTGGCCTAGCACTCATTACCCAAGGTGCCCTGGCACTCATTGCATGTCCCACGCGACAGGTAAACCCCACACCTCAGTCACAGCCTAACTATCAGAGAAACCTACATGCAAGCCTCGTGAGGGGATCTCATGGCATCAAATTCCTCTAACCGTTCCAAGGTCACCACGAAAGGTTGCAACTCAGTCAACAGTAACTGACTGTAAGGAGGGAGGGATCTCGCCGGCCCTTAAGTACCATGTGGGCAGAGCTTATAGCGTGGTGCTTGCTTACATGGCACTGTGGCCACACCCCTGTCTGCTGGCCATGCCCCTTGCTCCTGATTGGCTGGTAGCGTAGCGGAGGTACAGTCAATTTGCATGTTACTCTTTTATTAGATAGTATAGGAAAGAGGGCTGCTACTCTGGATAGGGTGTTCCAAGAAAGACTTCCACAATATTATACTCTCTCTCAGAAAATCATGTCCACATAACTATTCCAGACAGAAACCTATGTATCTGTTCCCCACAAACAGCCCATCAGGTGGTTCCAAAGGGTTCTAATTCCAAAATTCACCTTGAATTGAAGGGAGCTCTCAAGCAAAGAAGAGAGATACAGACAGGTCATGATAAATGTGATAAATGTCACAGAAGGAAATAAGCTAAGGAAGAAATTACAGTGAAACCTAACTCAGTCTGGGAGAAATCAGAAAAGCCTTCCTGGAGAAAGAAGGATAAGTAGGATAAGTCCAGATCATCACAAAAAGGTACCAAAGACTATACCAAGAACAGGGAAATAGCACAGCACGGCACATCCCAGAATCTAATGTAAGTCCCAGGTAACAAAACCATAGGAAAGGGAGAGGGATGAATTAAGGCCAAAAGGAAGGGAGACATTATCAAAGGCTAATGAGATCACATCAAGAGGGCACATAAATTTGAAATCTTCCAAAGGCCACATATGGGACAATTTGACTGTAATGGGTTAATACATTAAAATTCAGGAACTCCTGATGATAATAAAATGATTATTAAAATGAGAACCTTCACTGAACAACTCATTATAAACTATTCTGAAAAAATGATAAAGGAAAACAATCACACTTTTATTCTGTCTCTCTTGTGGCAAAGAGTAACCAAGTAGATAATAAGAGAAAAGTTCTTATTAAAGATTCAGGATGTCGCCATGTCACAACACCTAACAAGATATGAATTCTGGCAAAAAAAATCAACAAAAGATGATAAAATCATTAGTGAAAGGAGAATTTTATAGTAAAGAATAAGGCTGAAATCACTAATTAATCTTAGCATCACTAACAGTGGGACAACCAGACATTATGTAACTCTGATAGATAGGAAGTGCACATCATCATCTAAGGAATATTTTTATTTAAGAAGTTGAATCTAAATCTAATAAAGTTTCTAACTACCAGTCTGAAGGAAATAGAAAATAGGTTATAGCCGAAACCAATTTGGCTCAGTGGGTGGAGCTGAGGACTGCGGACTTAGGGGTCCCAGGTTCGATTCCGGTCAAGGGCAAGTGCTTTGGCTGCGGGCACATCCCTGGTGGTGGGCGTGCAAGAGGCGGCTGATCGATATTTCTCTCTCATCGATGTTTCTGACTTTCTATCCCTCTCCCTTCGGCTCTGTAAAGAATCAGTAAAATATGTTTTTAAAAAAAATAGGTTATAACAAGTGGCTCTCATACTTGAGCATCAGAATCAGCTGAAAGGGGCTTATTAAAACAGTTTGCTGGGAACTAGTGAATTAAAGGAAACTATAAGGAAGCAAACAACCAAATAGACAATGTGGAAAATATCACAGGATAAATATCCCATTTTCAACAACAAATCACATTTAAAGGGAACAGGCGGATGTTACAGAATAAAAATTATTTAAGCAACATAAATGCAAATGCAATATTCACTCTTAAGATTCTGATTCAAAAAACCTACTATAAAAAGACATTTGAGACAATTGAGAAAATTTGGATGTAAACTAAGAATAGATATCTAAAATTTGTTAAGTATTATAGAATGGCTATGTTTTTAAAAATTACTTTATGGAAATTTTTTTTTAAGTCAAACTAGAGACTTGGGAAAAGCCACACACGACCATACAGGGCCACTTTAAGGAGTTTGAACCTAAACTGAATGGTTTTACATAAGCATGAGATCATATTAACAACTACTTCTGGTTCCTGAAAGCCATGTGCTAAGCACTGCAAAAAGAAGATATTGACTTCTATACAATTTGCCTGTTGATCGTGATCAGCATTTGCACTTTTTTAAGGGGAAAGTATTGAGAATAGTTTGGAGAAAGGCAAAAGTGATGGCAAAGACCAATTAGGTTGTTGCAACAGGTTAAGAATTCCTGCTACAGACAATATGAGCAAATGTTGATGTATTAGGAATAAAACAAAAATACAGAAATTTTGTTTGAACGAAACGTGAATTATGTCTTCCAGACATTTAACTATGAAACAACCTTCTTCAGCAAAATAAAACTTTTTTTCAATAATTTTACTTTTAAAACAATCATTTCATATGTACTGTAGTTACTGGGTTTATACTTATTCTTACTTCCACTGGAAAGCAGCCTGATGGAGAAAACGTAAGGCAGTATCTTCTAAAATGCACCTTCTACACAAAATTCTTTGAGGGATAAAAACAAACTATTGTTTTAATTATATAAAAGACTGAAATATCCTCCCTGTGACACCCTTTACACTCACTTCCATCTCAAAGTACCTTAGATAAAACAAGCAGGAAGGATCTTAAGAGTGAAGAAGACTGAAGGGCATGGGATGATCCCTAACCATCTTTTCCAATGGGATAACCATGAAAGACAATATTAAAAGGCTACCACGGCTTTTTTTAAACAAAAGTCTCTCCTATCAGAATCCTACTGCAGCTTATCACCAATGGGCCTTGCACTATATTACTTCCTCTAGGAACTGATTTCTTAGAGGTTGGGGTACAGTTAGTTGCTAATGGTTAATTGTGTCCAAGCCTGATTACCACAATGATTACATCCACATGAAATTCTAAAAAAGTAAAAACTTCTGTCATTAGACAAAAAGCAGATCAGTTGATTGCCCTAGGTGAGGAGTTTAAGGACTGACTGCAAAGGGGCAAGAGGGAATTCCTTGGATGAGGCCAGTGTTCCAAAACTTAACAGGTGGTGGGTACATAATTGTATACAAATCATAACATACTTGAAATGGCTGTTTATTGTATGTAAATTATAGCTAAATGAAATTGTTTTTAAAAAGATGTGGGTTAATTAGATCTGCAGATTACTCGCTGTGTGACATTAAAGTTTTCATTTTCTCACACGTACACTCATACACTTTATTTTGAAATCAATCATTTCTTTATTTTATTGCAGTTATTGGGTTTACACATAATTCTTACTTCCACTAGAGAAAGGACTCTGTAGTTACCTATACTGCTACTTGCCCTATCTCACAAGGTTGTTGTGAAATACCACACAAGATAACTACTGAGAAAGTGCTTTGGCAACTCTAAAGTAGTATTACACAACTTTAGAGACTTCACATTTTTAGAAATCAGATATGAAAATGTTTTTCACATGAATGACTTGATTTGCTTGGAAATTTGAATATCCCAAAGTCAATCTTTGCCCTGAAATAGAAAGTCTATACAATGGTCACTTTAATATCCTCCCTAAACCTACTTTCTACTGAATCTTGATTTCCTGAACAACTCAATGCAGTATTATCTAGACTGCACTTTCATTTTTCAAAAAGAAAACACTAAAGAAATGTTTTTTAAAAAGTCACTTAATGTCCTAGCTAGTTTGGCTCAGAGGATAGAGTCGGCCTGCAGACTGAAGGGTCCTGGGTTTGATTCCAGTCAAGGGCACACGTCTGGTTTGTTGGCTTGATCCCCAGTAGGGGATGTGCAGGAGGCAGCAGCCCGATGATTCTCTCTCATTGATGTTTCTCTCTCTCTCCCTTTCCCTTCCTCTCTGAAATCAATAAATGTATATATATATTTTTTTTAAAGTCATTTAATGACTATGGTAATACATCTGTTTCCCAGTGGAAAAGGCCAAAACCTACAAAATTGATATTAAGCACTTTTCCAAAATATTCACAACTTGAAATTTTTCTTCCCCTAAAGTCACTTAATTTTTTCCATCTACTACTTCAATTCCACATGTATTACTGAATATTTACTAATGTAATCTGCATTAGCAAGAGTGAATAATTTTAACATCAAAACTTTTAAGCCAGTGTAGTCATTTCACACTTTCGTCTGCTGCAAAATTTAACAGATTCTCATTTTTTCCTACTACCAATGCACAATTGGGTTCTCCACTATCCTACCAGGTATGAGTGATATTTGACATTTAGCCTAGCTATATATACAAGTTTCCACACCACACAAGTATGAAGGCTGTTTTGAAAGACAGTCTCTTCTTCAAATGCAGTTTGGCGACTAAATTCTACTTTGAACTCAGGTTTTTATTACATTGTCCGACCACTTGAAAAAGTTTTTCTACCAGCAACAGGTTTTGCAACCCAAAATGAACAAAGCCTTTAGTATCACAAAATATTTTGCTGTCGTTTTCCATTTTTTAAAGATTCCTTTTAGTAAAAGCTCTAAGGGAATGATTCTATGACCCTTTCTACCGCCGTGCTTCATTTGATTCGGTTCTGCTTCAGTCTCGTTAGTAACCATCTCTCTTTGGTTTCACATTTTTCCTTCGAAAACATTAATGCCGCTCAATCCGGTAACCGCACACCTCCAATTTTAGTTTCCAAGAAACCTGCAAGAAAGGCATCTTGCCCACTCGCTCCTCAGCCTTCCCTACACTCAGACGGTTGGCCAAAACGTGCAGCTCCCTCCACGCCACCAACCAAGCTGGAACGGAGCACCCAGAGGGCGACTGGTCACGGGGAGGAGGGGAGAACTCCGCCTGGAGGACGGCGGCTGAGGTCCAATCCAACCCGCGCCCAATTCTGCTCGCCTCCAGAAAAGCGTGTGGACCCCACATTCAGGCCGCGGTGCTCGGTCCGGAGGGGCAGAGCCGCGCGTAGCTGCAGAGCAGGACGTAAACAAACCGACCCGGAGGAAAGGGAAGGGGCGACCCGGGGGGGGGGGGGGGGAGTGGGGAGAGAGGACCTCGCTCGGACCCTCCAGCGCAGGCATGAAGCCTCCGGCCCCACCGACCGCGATCCGAGTCCCACTCCCCAACACCGCGTTGCCGCGAGGACGTGGACACCGACTGGCCCAGCGCATCTGGAGCCCGGAGCCAACGGGCCCTCGGATTCGCACCCCCCGCCCCGCAGCGCCCTACCTGAACGCGCAATCCGGGTCCCGCGCGTCCCGACCGGGCGCGCCCGATCCGTTCTTCTTGCTGAAGAGCTTCTGGAACAACGTAGGAGCCATGCTGGCCACGGCCTGACCAGGGTCCCTCCTCGCCAGGACCCCGCTTCTAGAGCCGCCCTGCCACCCCCATGGGCGCCTCAGTCATATGACAGAAATTAGTCACTTCAAACGGCCACGGCGCGCGGGGCGGGGCGCGAGGCGAGGCCCGCGCTCATTGGCTGGCAGTGCGCCGCGTCACGTGGCGGCGCGCGGAGCAGGGGGCCAGGTGGGGGTGTGGGGCGGAGCTGGCGCCCATAGGCTGGGGCGCAGACTCCCTCACGTGGCAGCTCACGGGGCGGGGCGTGCGCGGAAGCTAGAGGCGAGGAGGGGAAGGGCGGGGCGGGGAGGGCTGGGGAGTCGAGGGGAGGAGGACGGGCAGGGAGGAGTGGCGGCTGGGGAAGCAGCGGGGATGAGCGGGGATGCGCGCGGGTCCTGTTCCTCCGCGATTCTGACAGTTGCTCTCTGAGGCTCGGGCGGGTGGCGCGGGGAGGACGCCGGGGACTTTGGAGAGCAGAAGCTTTCGGCTTCCTTCACCCTGGGGCCGAGAGAGATGCTTACAGCACCCCGGGCAGTCAGCCCTCCCTCGCCGTCCTCACCTCAGCCACTGGCTTCGCACCTCCATGGTCCGGGGAGCAGAGAAAACGCGCGAGCGTTACCCTCGGCCGGCGTAGGCTGGACCTTGAGCCCGAGGCCTCAGGCCCGGTTTCGGGAAGTGTGGACTCAGAGCTTGACAGCGCGGGGCTGGCTCATGGGAAATGAAGGAGGACCCTGCCATGACACCCGCCACCGACATGACATAAAACTATACTTAATTATGCAGATTAAATCGGAAATATTTTCAAAATTAATAACGGGGTATGTTTTCTTTTTACTTACACTACCTCTTTCCCCAAAGAGGCAGAGGTGTCTTAAAGTTGCCTTTTTAAGTTTAGGGAGTCAAGTAGGAGAAAATGTGAGAAAAAATAATTACTCATTAATGTTATATGAATGTGGAATTGTTGAGTTAGAAAAAGTTAGATATAAGGCTATACTTTTTTTTAGTTTATAATTTGTTTTTATTTTTCTTGTTGACATTATAGATGTTCCCATTTCCTCCTGTCCCTTTGCCCAACTCCCCTAGCCCCCACCACTCCTTTGCTCTGGCCCTCATCACACTGTTGTCTGTGTCTATGGGTTATGCATATGTTACTTGGCTAATCCCTTCACCTTCTTTCATCCAGTCCTCTCCTCCCCACCTCCTGACAGCTGACAGTCTGTTCCATGTATCCAAGGCACACACTTTACACAAGAGTAGAAGATTCAGCCTCCCTCACAACCCCAAGAGCCTATTGCTTCCAATAGCATAAAAGACTAGGCAGACTCTTCTGGTTAACAGGAATAAGAAAAGGTAGCAATAAAATTGAAATTGTGATTTCAGAGAGGAAGGGAGAGTGAGAGAGAGATACATTGATGATGAGAGAGAATCATTGATCAGCTGCCTCTTGCATGCCCTGACCGGAATTCCAATCATGACCTCCTGGTCGAGTCGATCAACCACTGAGCCACACTGGCTGGCCTGAAGCCTTTGTTTTCAAGTTTGTTTTGAAGAGAGTCTCCTGTAGGCACCATATGAAAGTGTCTTGTTCTCTTATCCATTCTATGTCTTTTTATTGGGGCATTTAATCCATTTACATTTAAAGTAATTGTTGATAGGTATGTAGTTATTGCTATTTTATTCATATTTTTATCTTTAACATTTTTTGTAATACTAGCTTAGTGGTGATAAACTCCTTTAACTTTTTCTTGACAAAATAAATGAACAACAACAAAACAAAACAGAAAAAACTCATAGATACAGAGAACATTTTTATGATTTCCAGATGGGAAGGTGATGGGAGGGTAGATGAAAAAAGGGAAGGAATTAAAAAGTACAAATTGGTAATTACAAAATAGTCATAGGCATGTAAAGTATAGCATAGGGAATATAATAAATCCTATCTAATAAAAGAGTAATATGCAAATTGACCATGACTCCAGCACAGAAATGTCCACCCCCATATGGTCAAAGATGGCTGCCCCCATGTGAACACAAGATGGCATACAGAGGAGGGCAGTTGGGGGCGATCAGGCCAGCAGGGGAGTGCAGTTGGGAGGGATCAGGCCTGCAAGGGAGGACAGATTGAGTCGGGGGGGATCCAGGCTTGCAGGGGAGGGCAGTTGTGGGTGATCAGACCAGCAAGGGGAGTGGTCGGTTAGGGGTGGCCAGGCCAACAGAGGAGAGCAGTTAGAGGTGACCAAGACGACAGAGGAGAGCAGTTGGGGGGGGGGGGGGACCAGGCCTACAGGGGAGGGCAGTTGGGGGGAACCAGGCCTGTAAGGGAGGGCAGTTAGGGGTTACTGGGTCATCAGGGAAGGGCAGTTAGGGGCAATTGGGCTGACAGGGTAGCAGTTAGGCATTGATCAGGCTGATAGGAGAGTGATTAGGGGTGATCAGGCTGGTAGGCTGAAGCAGTTAGGGGAAATCAGGCAGGCAGGCAGGCAGATGACCAGTTGGGGTCCAGCAGTCCTGGATTGTGAGAGGGATCCCAGATTGGAGATCCAGGCTGGACTGAGGGACACCCTCCCTCATGCACGAATTTCATGAACTGGGCCTCTACTAATATAATAAGTATGTATGGTGTCATATGGGTGCTAGATTTATCAGGATGACAATTTTTTAGATTATGTAAATGTGTAATCACTACGCTCTACACCTGAAACTAATGTAATATTGTACGTCAACTGTAATTAAAAATAAAAAATTATTGCCCAAACTGGTTTGGCTCAGTGGATAGAGCTTCGGCCTGTAGACTGAAATGTCCCAGGTTCGATTCAGGTTGCAGGCACAACCCCAGTAGGGGGTGTGCAAGAGGCAGCTGATCAATGTTTCTCTCTCACCAATGTTTCTGACTTTCTATCCCTCTCCCTTCCTCTCTGTAAAAAATCAATAAAATATATTTAAAAATAAAAATATATATATTTAAAAATATTTTAATGGAAATTACATCATGGTTGGCCTTTCACACACTTTTAATTGAATTTTCAGTGTACTTATGATCTGAGATTGTTTTTCATTAAGTATAATTTGAAACTATAATTTTAAATGCTTAAAAATTAAATTTAATTAGTTATATGCTGAAGTAAAGGGTCCAGTCCCAATGCTGACCTTTTAATGATCACAAACCATTTTGAAAATGTGATGAGAACATCCAGAAAGAGATGAACTCCTTTTTCTGATGCTCTTCTAAGGAGGCTCACTGAAAGACCTCTGAGACCTCCCCATAGGTAAGAGTACACCTTCTCCTAGGATTTGCCAACAGGAAGGGTGAGGGATAGAGAGTTAGAAACGTCGATGGGAGAAAAACATCGATCAGCTGCCTCCTGCACACTCCCCACCAGGAGTGTGCCCACAACCAAGGTACATGCCCTTGGCAGGAATTGAACCTGAGACCCTTCAGTCCGCAGGCCAACACTCTATCCACTGAGCCAAACCGGTCAGGGCTGCCAACAGGAATTCTCTTGGATTTCTCATGTATTGTCAAACAGTAAGCAGGCTTATTCTATTTTCCTTCAGTTTAATCATAATTAAAGTTATATCCTCTACAGCTAAGGCTTAAATACCAATTGTAATTCCTTCCTTCTTCACACCTTTTCCTGTGCTCTAGTTGATAATACAAAAACAAACAAAAAATATTGTACTCACATAGTCCTGCTTTCAAATGCTGGCTCTGTCACTTTCTAAATAACATGACTGTGGCCAACTATTTATTCCTCTGAGCTGTATTTTCCTTAACAGCAACATGAGACTCTCAAATGTTTATATCCTCCAGCTTCATTAAGCTCAGTCTAAGAATCAGGTATCCTTCTTTCTGGTAAGAATCTACCACCTGATTAAACTATCAAATAATCTGTTCTCATTCCCTCTCTTTGCCCTTGGATTATAAACTCCTTGAAGGCAGGAAACAGGCCTTTTACTTAGTTTCTCCTTTCCCCACTGCTTATAACATTTTTGCTATTAAAATTACCACAAGAGTTAATGACTTAATTGAATACCAATTTAGAGTTCAGATCTAAATTTGGTTCTAGCCACCATCATTAATGATCTTTTTCATTTTGTAAGTACTTTCTCACATTTCACCTGCAGTGAAAATGTAAAACAAACATTATAGTTTGTTATTATTAGCTTACAGCCTTGTCAAATCATTTACAATAAATCTTTACGGGACTCATTTAAAAATAATTACTGTATAGGTTACATAACCTCAAGTTAATCCATTGATTTTAGAATTTTCATTTTTATGAAAGCAACTTTGAAAGTTTTAATCTTATTTTATGTACAATAACATTAGTAAAACTATCAGAGTTAAAATTTCACTAACAGTTATACAACTGTACTTTGTTAACTCACAATAGAATATCTACTTTGTAAGAAGGACATTGTTGAAATGCAACAAGTTAATTATTTTTAAAAATCCTACATGTAGTATTAGCTAAAGAAGGTTGTGTGGGGAGGAGGTAATATCCTATATAATAAAAGAGTAGTATGCAAATTGACCACACCTCTGCTACACTCAGAGTCACGCCCACAAGCCACACCCACAAGCCAATCAGGAGCAAGTATGCAAATTAAACCCAACCAAGATGGCTGCTCGCCACAGAGAGCAGGAGAGAAGCTTGGGTACCCTGGCGATGGAGGAAGCCAAGCTTTCCACCTGCCCTTGCCGGCCTAGACTTCCACTCAATGCTAAAAAGTTTCAATTATAGAAGATACATATATCCCAACAGAAATGGTGGCAGCCACAGAGCTGGAGAGAGCAGAGGCTAGGGTTGCCCTTGGTGATAGAGGAAGCCAAGCTTCTATAGCTCTGGCCAGCCTAGGCCTCTGCTTAAGGCTACAAAGTTTCAATTACAAAAGATATATAAATTGCAACAGAAATGGCTGCCACTGTGGAGCAAGCAGGAGGCTTGGCTCTGCTCCAGGCTACAAAGTTTCAGTTGTAGAAGATAAATAAATTCCAGATACCAGGCCTCCACTTGGGTCCTTGGGGGACGTGGCAGCCCTGCAAACCACCAGAGGCCCCTCTCCCAGGCCACCCCATGCCCCAAGGGAACCCTCATCCTGATCCAAGACACTCTTCAGGGCAAACCAGCTGGCCCCCATTCATGTACCAGGCCTCTATCCTATCTAATAAAAGAGTAATATGCAGATTGACTATCACTCCAACACACAAGATGGCTGCCTCATGTAGTACAGAGCCTGCCCCCATGTGGTCAAAGTTGCTTACCACAAGATAGCCAGCAGGGGAGGGCAGTTGGGAGGGACCAGGGTTGCAAGGAAGGCAGTTGGGGGCAAGCAAGCCTGCAGGTGACGGCAGTTAGGGGTGACCAGGCCAGCAGAGAAGGGAAGTTGCGGGCAACCAGGAAAAGGACATTTGGGGGGACCCAAGCCTGCAGGGGAGAGCATTTGGGGGGGGGGACTAGGCCTACAGGGTAGGTCAGTTAGGGGTGACCAGGCCTGCAGGGGAGAGCAGTTAGGGGCAAACAGGCTGGCAGGGAGCAATTAGGCAATTCGAGGGTGATCGGGGGAGCAATTAGGGGGTGATCAGGCTGGTAGGCAAAAGCGGTTAAGGGCAATCAGGAAGGCAGGCAGGCGAGCAGTTGGAAGCCAGCAGTCCTGGATTGTGAGAGGGATGTCTGACTGCCCATTTAGGCCTGATCCCAGTAGGATTGAGCCTAAACGGGCAGTCAGACATCCTTCTAGGGGTCCCAGATTAGAGAAGGTGCAGGCTGGGCAGAGAGATACCACCTGCCCTCCCCATGCATGAATTTCATACACTAGGCCTCTAGTATAAAATATTTAGTGTATGATTTATTGTACATATACATCCCTTGCTTCAGAAAACCTTGAGTTTAGAGTTTCTTTCAGTCAGACCTGAAATTAGGTCTCTCACTAACATGGTTTCAATTAAGTTCTGTTAAAAATAGTTCGTAATATAAGCATTTTCACTTTTAGGGCTTTAACAACTTTACTAATTTGAATTGATACAAAGGAAAAAAATTAAAGGAAGTTACATAGAGATCTGGTGTTAGCTCATTATAAATAGTTGAAATCATCTAGTGTACATTCCTCTAATATAAATTATTTTTTCTTATTTTATAATACAAATACATATATTTAAGAAGCATACAGAAAAATGTTTTTCTTAACTGATCAATAGTAAGTTATAGGAATCTCAGTAGAATTTTAACACAGGGTATTATCACAAATAATTAGAAAATTTTGATTTTTGAATTTCATATAATTTCAGGCAGACATTCTGCTTTATGGACTTTGACTTCACATTCCTGTCTTCAAAGTACTGAAAATTCAGCCACAGCTGCTACATCCTGCAATTTGTTTTTATTATAATATCTGGAGAAAAAAAATAAAAATCCATTACTTCATATACATCACAAGCAGGTGTCTAATAATTATTAATAACCAGACATTGGGGAGAGAGCTCTTGATGCTCAGGCCACTCTAGTTGCACAAATCCAAAATCTATTTTTTTTAAAAAAATGGGGAAGGGGGGACCAAGATGGTGGCATAGGTAGACACCTAAACTGCTGCCTAGCACAATATCAAAACTACAACTAAAGGACAAAATGCACATCATCCAGAACCACAGGTAGGCTGGCTGAATGGAAATTCTACAACTAGAAGGAAAGATAAAAGCACACTGAGACTCACAGGAGCTTTGGAAGGCAGAGGTACAGAGGTGTGCATGCAGAGAGGGCTGGCAACTGAGTACGCGGCTGGCTTTCTCAAGTGGGAGGGAAACAAAAGATCCTGACTGCTTTGAACTCCTGCTCCGGGCTAGACTCTGGGGACCCAGACTCATACGGGGAGAAACTAGACTGTCTGGCAGCAGGCGAAACTCGAGGACAGCTTTCTCTCAGAGGTGTTTGCAGCGATTACTGTAGGACACTGAGACCCTGGGGCTTTTTAGGACAGGGCTTATGGGAAGCCATTGCTGTATGCTTCACCCTGAGACTCCACCCCATCCAAACTGAGCACAGAGGCTTTTGTATATGAATGACCTGGTCCTTTGAATTCAAACTGCAGATAACAAACTGCAGCTGAGTCAGAGAGCCCAAGAACTTCCAAAAGAAGGCCCAAGGCCCCACAGCAGCTTGCACTGCTTCACAGCTGGGCCTCATCTGGGCACCACCAAAACCCAAACAAAGTAGAGCAATATGCAGATCTCACCATAGTTCCTGCTAGGTGGCCTCAGCAGAGGCTAAATTTGCACCTCCTTGGAGATCCAAGAGTCAGTGTACCCAGGGGTCAGAGTGGGACCATTCAGATTACAACTCCTCAGATTCATAAGGGACACAGTTGGGGGGCAGACTCAGTGAGCACCAAAGCCCCACTGAAGCAAGTCTTGTCTCATAAGGTGTCTCCAGCACAGAAGTTCTCCCAGCGTAGACACAACTGATCCTCACAGTCAATTCTTCCCAGTGATACCAACAACAATCAAGGCTTCTTAACAGTGAGACTGTGCACACAGCCCACAAAGGGGTGCACCAAGAGTGTTCACCTCAGGTAACTGGAGAGGCTGAGCCACTGGGCTCAATAGGACACCTAGCACACAAAGCCCTCTATCAACTCAGGGAAGCAGCCAAAATGTAGAGACAAAAAAACAGGTCACAAAGGAAAGAAACAGAGGAAAGAAAATGAAACAACTGGATATAGAATTCCAAACTACAGTTATAAGATTTTTCAAGAATTTTCTAGAAAAATAACACTAAATTTAGCAAGACCCTCAAGGATATGAAAAAGGATCAACTAGAAATTAAGTATACACTGACTGAAATAAAAAATAAAATACAAAGATCCAACAGCAGACTAGAGGATCACAAGAATCAAGTCAAATATTTGAAATACAAAGAAGCAAAAAATAACCAGAAAAATGAAAAGAAAAAAATCCAAAAATATGAAGATATTGTAAGGAGCCTCTGGGACAACTTCAAGCTTACCAACATCAGAATTATGGAGGTGCTAGAAGAAGAAAGAGAGCAAGATACTGAAAACCTATTTGAAGAAATAATGACAAAAACTTCCCCCATCTGGTGAAAGAAATAGATTTACAAGTCCAAGAAGTGCACCGAACCCCAATATATCGGAACCCTAAGAGGACCACACCGAGGCACATCATAATTAAAATGCCAAGAGCAAAAGACAAAGAGAGAATAATAAAAGCAGCAAGAGAGAAACAGTTGGTTACCTATAAGGGAGCACCCATACGACTGTCAGCGGATTTCTCAACAGAAACGATGCTGGCCAGACGGGAATGGCAAGAAATATTCAAAGTGATAAATAGCAAGAACCTACAACCAAGATTACTCTACCCAGCAAAGCTATCATTCAGAATTGAATGGCAGATAAAGATCTTCACAGATAAAGAAAAAGTTAAAGGAGTTCATCACCACCAAACCAGTATTATATGAAATACTGAAAGGTATTCTTTAAGAAGAGGAAGAAGAAGATAAAGATAAAAATTATGAACATTAAATACATATCTATTAACAAGTGAATCTAAAAATCAAGTGAATTAAAAATGTGATGAACAGAATAAACTGGTGAATAGAATCAGGGGCATAGAAAGGGAGTGGACTGACAATTCTCAGGGGGAGGAGTGTGAGGGGTTCAAGAAGAGACTGGACAAAAATCTTACACCTATGGATGAGGATAGTGGGGAGAAGGGGGTTAAGAGCAGAGGGTGGGGTGGGAACCGAATGGAGGGGAGGTATGGGGGTGGGGCGGAAAAAGGAACAATTGTAATAATCCGAACAATAAAGAGTTATTAAAAAGTAAAAAAAAATTTAAATAAAGGGAATAGCTGGCCTACTCTTTCTTGGACAAGCTGAGGACACTCTTTGGAGATGGCCTTGAGACTTGCTCAAAAACATTCCAGTGGAAAGCCCAGCAAAGATAGTGGTCAGTGGGCATCATAAAACCTCTAACCCCAGCCTTGTAACTTGGAGGAACTCATCCCTCCTTCAACCCAAGTTGAAGTCCCTCACATTTTCCTGTCCACCCTTCCTTTGCATTCTCTTACTCTTGTTTTAATTGAGCCCAGATTTTTCCCAATAGAGGATTCTGGGTCCTTTTTCTCCAACATCTTATACCAGGAGATCCAGATTGGAGCCAGATTTACTTATTGTCACCTCACCTCTGACCTAATCAGCCTATCTACATTAATGGTTCTCAAACTATGTTTTACCTTAGAATTCACTGGGCTTTTGAATGTCCTGATATCCAGGTCATACTCCATAACAATTCAGTCAGAGTGTCTGGACCAGGAACCCAAATATTCAGGAAAGTCTGACATTTAGCTAAGTTTGACCACCAGAGACTTATACTTTTGTCATTCAAAGTATGCTCCATGGACCAGTAACTTCATCATCACCTAGGAGTTTATTAGAAATGTAGAATCTTGGTCTTCATTTCAGACCTACTGAATAAAAATCTCCATTTTTAACAAGATCCTCAAGTAGTTCATAAGTATATTTAAATTTGGGAAGCACTGAGTATTCTACCTTCTTCTCCTTACTATTTTCTTTACTGACCTCATACACTATCTGCACATTTATTAAAGAATTCGGAAATTGGACCACAGTCATCCTTTCATTCCAACTTTTGAATAACTTTGTAAGTGGATAATCATCTTACCCAACCACATCCAACCTACCCTTCCTCAGCCTTCATATATACATCCAGAACCATGCCCTATGTTTTCCCCTGACATCTCCTGAGATGTATAATTTCTGAAACTTTACAGTACTGGAAACCTGGGAGTCATCCTCTAACTGTCCTTTTCTCTCACTACCCTGTACCAGTACCTAATGAGTCACTAAGCCCTGGCAGTCACAATAAATATTTTCAGTTTAAACTGGTTCTCAAATCCCAGAATTCCTGACCAGATTGCTGAAGCAATGACCCATGAATATGCATTATTTATAAATTCCCCCAAGTGGTCTGAGTACCATACTTGGAGATACACTAGCTCAGATCCTTATTTTCTCAACTTGGTTCATCATGACTTTTACAAAACCGCCACCTGATCTTTCTGCTTCCAGGTTCACTTCTTTCAAGACACCTCCAAATTTCTAGTCAGAATTATCTAAATAAAAAGCAATTTGACCAGGATAAAGTCAAAAGTCAGTATGGCTTAGGAGGCTCTCCATGACCTGAACACTGATTACTACTCACAACTCAGTTCTCAGAGAAAGTCCATCTCCATTCTAGCTGAACATGACTATCTTCAGTTCCTTAACTACCTGAGGCTGCTTTAGAGCTCTGTGCCTTTATTTATGCTGGTGTCTCTGCCTAGAGGCCTATGCTCACGATGCCTCTGAGGGCTTCAGATCATCCTTCAGTGCATTTCCCACCTTCCCTAGGTTCCCCAAAAGAGCCCCATGAAAGTATCTATACCTCCATTGGACTTGTTTCATATATCTGACTTTCTCTATGAGATTACAAACTTCATAGAGACAACTATGTCTTTATCTCAAAATTATCAGCAACTGTGTCTAGCACAGACATGCAGATCAATAAAGGTTTGCTGAATGAATGAAACAATCAACTATACAATCAACTTATATTATAGCTACATGACCCCAAATCAACAGTCTTAAAAGGTCTTCATGATGTCAAACTTGTTTGATTTATTTTCCCCAAAGGAAGTGGTTGGCATACTTCACCTCTGTATTTGTACCAGATCAATGGGTCTGTGTCAAAGACTGCACACACTTTATATGAAATAGCAAAACAAAAATTTATCAACAAATACAATAACCACATAATATATTTGAAGCTTTTGCAATTAATGAAAACAAAAAAATCAAAGTTTTCAAAGGAAAGTGTAGTGAGCTAGACTTGAATAATTAACCTAACCTGTAGAACCAAACAATAATCATTGCATAACAAATTATTATTATATGTCAGACACTTTTCACAGGTTACTTTTAATCCTTGCAACAATCCCTTAAGCTAAGAGCTACTGTTAAGCCAATTTTATAGTTAGGAGGGTAAAATTCCGAGGATTTAAGAAATCTGTTCATATGACAGCTATATTTGAACTTAGGGATGTCCTACTTTTAAGTGACTTCTACCACTTTCAGATACTCTAATCTTTTTTCATTTAATTCCTATTTAATACTTCTTCCTGCTATTATTATCTAAAATCTCAAACTTCTCATATTACTAGCTTGAAATAAAAATTGATAACACACGACTTATCTTATCTTTTGAATAACAAAATAAAACAGAAATCTTAAAATCTTACTATAAGGATAGCCACAGGTTTTGTTTGACTTTCGAAAAGGAAGTCTTCCCTGACACTTCAGAGCAAAGTTCTGTGTTTTGACAATGCCTTGCTCCATTTCTAGCTTATCACCTTACAGATAAGACTGTGAGGTTCATCTTATTACTAGTCTGTAAGCCCCGGAGGGCTAACTCATATCCCAGATAATACTGTGGTGCCTAATACATGCTTATTGGTCGAACTGAAGTGCCAATATTTTACCCTTCCATTGCTATAATTGTAAGAAGTACAAAGCAATGATTGTTAAAACCTCTTATTGGCAATCCTATCTAATAAAAAGAGTAATATGCAAATTAACCCAACCAAGATGGCTGCAGGCATAGAAGGAGCAGGAGGCTCAGGCTTCCCTGGCAATGGAGGAAGCCAAGCTTTCTGCACACCCTGGCAGGCCCAAGCTTCCACTCAAGGCTACAAAGTTTCAATTATAGAAGATAAATAAATTCCAGATACCAGGGCCTCCACTTGGATTGCCAGGGGGCGTGGCCAGCCTGCAAACCATCACAGACCCCTCGCCCAGGCTGCCCCACCCCACAAGGGAACCCCCACCCTGATCCGGGACACCCTTCAGGGCAAACCAGCTGGCCCATACCCATGCACCAGGCTTCTATCCTATCTAATAAAAGAGTAATATGTAGATTGACCATCACTCCAACACACAAGATGGCTACCCCCATATGGTCAAAGATGGCTGTCCCTATGTGGACACAAGATGGCCACCACAAGATGGCCAGCCAGTGAGGGCTGATGGAGGGGACTAGGACTGCAAGGGAGAGCAGTTGGGAGCAATCAAGCCTGCAAGGAAGGGCAGTTAGGGGTGACCAGGCTGGCAGAGGAGGGAAGTTGGGGGCAACCAAACCTGCAGGAGAGAGCAGTTAGGGGTGCCCAGCCTGCAGGGGAGGGCAGTTAGGGGCAAACAGGCTGGCAGGGGAGCAGATAGGCATCAATCAAGTTGACAGAGGAGTGGTTAGGGGGTGATCAGGCTGGCAGGCAGAAGCGATTAGGGGCAATCAGGAAGGCAGGCAGGCGAGCAGTTGGAAGCCAGCAGTCCTGGATTGTGAGAGGGATGTCCCAGATTGGAGAGGGTGCAGACTGGGCTGAGGGGCACACGGCCCATGTACAAATTTTGTGCACCAGGCCTCTAGCCTATATATATAAAAGCCTAAGAGATTGGCCAACCGGTCAGTAGCTATGATGCACACTGACCACCAGGGAGCAGATGTTTGACGCAGGAGCTGCCAAACTCTGCTGACTTGGCAGCTGTGGCTCTCCAGTGCACACCCAGACCAGAGAGGAGGGAGTTTGATTCCATGGTGTGTCATCCAAGAACTGCCCTCTTGAAATCTGGGACCTCTTGGGGGTTGTCAGAGAGCTGGTTTTGGCCCAATCCCTGCAGGCCAGGCTGAGGGACCCCAACAGTGCACAAATCTGTGCACCGGGCCTCTAGTAAATAAATAAATATCTGTTTAAATAGAATACAGCAGCCCAATGTATAAAGTAAAAAGAAGTAAAACTGCTTTGTCTGGATGAGCTAGGAAACTCAGAGCCTTATGTACTCTATCTGTCTCCCCCATCCCTATATTTCAGCTATCCAAACTATTGATAATCAGGAAAGCTAAGTTCTAGTGCTTATTCTGCCAGTAATTAGTTGTGTAAGGAAGCATGGGACTTGGTTGGAGGATTTTCTGAAAGGTCGGGGGCCTTTGGGGGACCTTGCTGAAGATGGCAGCACTACCTTGACTTTTTCAAAAAAGTCCGATCCCCTAGGGTCTTTTGCTAGAATCTCTATGTTTAGTCTTTAAAGATCTGACCTTGTAAAAACATATACTTTCTCAAGGATACTTACCCCACTAATTGTATTAGAGATTAATTTGAGTTCAAGCTGTTGTTATAATAAAAAGCCAACAAGGCAGGAGAATAGGACTGCTTTTACTACTGAAGTAAGAGTCCCTTAGCCCTCTCTTTCATAGAAACCTGTGTCAGAGTAATCTGTTCATCCATCAATCAGGGTCTGCTGGTCAGTCCCAGCAGTATGAACTTGGGACAGTCATTATTGATCTGGCAATGTTATTCTTGTTATGTAAAATGAGCAAAAAAGAATCAATTATATAATTCTCAAATTTTAGTGCTTAATGGAATCACTTTGAGAACCTACCAATTGCAGATTCCCGTGCCTTATTCTACAGCAAGCATGTCAAACTCGTGGCCAATGGCCCACACAAATATTTTTGTGGTCCAGTCAATATAACAGTACGTAAGAAATATTTTAATAAAATTTTAACTTAATTCTTACAATATTCTGTTATACATAATTGTTAATAATGAACTACAATGTTCACTCATGATTGATTACTATAATCATGTTGCATTCATTTCCCTTACACGTCTTATGCACAGCGCATCATTTCTCTCCACTAATAATAGCAGCAAATATTTTAGCAGCCAATTGCCACGTCATTCGTCTTTTTAAAAAAAATATGTATTTTTATTGATTTCAGAGAGGAAGGGAGAGGGAGAGATAGAAATATCAATGGTTAGAGAGAATCATTGATCGGCTGCCTCCTGCTTGCCCCCTACCAGGGATCGAGCCTGCAATCCCAGGCATGTGCCCTTGACTGGAATTGAACCTGGGGCCTTTCAGTCTACAGGCTGACTGAGCCAAACCAGCTAAGGCCATGCCATTAGTCTTGTACTGACTTGTTTGGTATGCCCAACAGGAAATATTTCACTTTCAGAGTACAATAAAAATAGGTTTACTTGCATTACACTTACTATTTGTGCAGTTATTCAGTGTCTGGTAAGTTAATGTTCAAGAAAAAATACTAATTTTTATTAAAATGTCCTATTATTTTATGTTAATGATTACTCATTTATTTCAGCCCTTTGTATTCAGCCTGTCTCTATCGAAATAAACCTACTTTTCTATAAAAATTGAAGCTGTTAGATTTTTTGCAGTCCACATAAATTTAAACCTTGTTTCTTTGGCCCATGTTAGCCTTTGAGTTTGACATGCTTGTTCTAGAGAGTATAATTTACAGGTCAGAGAAATCTTGGACTAGATGTTTTGTAAGGCCTCTTCTATCCAGATTGTCACCATTCTTGGATCTCAAGTTACCCAAACTACCTCCTTTATCACGTCTCTTTTAGACTGCTGGTTCGCTTTCACCACATTTTCCTTTAATCTGCATAGTGCCAGGCAATGAGCAAACACCGTACAGAATAAGGGTCCTCGTCCATCAAAAGTAAGCTTCACCCTGAGTGCTGATTAGATTACTGCCAAACTAGCTAAAATGTTAAATGCCAGGACTAAAAATAGGTTGCTGCATGTTTAAAATAACATGATCACTAGTTAGCTTGCGACTTTGCTATTTTTACTGATGGCAAGGCAGAGACAAATGGCCGGGGGTTGAAAGGAAATTATTTAAACGAGGAGGCTGCTAAATGAGGTGAGAGCCTAGGAAGCAGCCAGAAGGTGGCACAATTGGTTCAACATGGATCAATAGGTCTCTGAGATTTAAACTAAAAATTTTGGTCTGAACACTCAAAAGAACTTCCCAGACACATTTTTGTTTTGATTTGTTGCATACTTAAATCCAGAATTGTGACATTACCTGATGTCAGAATCAGGTAATATGACAGGCCAAAAAGATTAAATTAAGAGAAGTTTCTCTATTTTTATTTTTTAACTTTTTATTGATGTATAGCATACACACAGAAATGTACACATGTGTACTGTACAACTTTATGGGTTTTCATAACAACACACCAGCGTAGCTAGCATCTAGGCAATAAAACAAAACACTACCAGCACCATAGAATTCCCTCTCAAAACCCTTTCCAGTTGCTATCCCTGTCCACAAAAGTTTACCTTTGCCTAGCTTTGTACTAAATATAAGTAATATTAAATATACTTTATTGCACCTGGCTCTTTATGTAAGATTCATCTATATTGTTGCATGTACATTGTATATTGCTGATTCCCAGTGCTATATAGCACTTCAATGAATGAATGTACCACAGTTTACTTATCCATTATTCTGTTGGTAGGACTCTGGATAATTTCTAGGTTAGGGCTATTATTAACAGTGATTCTATGAACATTCAAGTATAGATCTTTTGATGAATATATGTACATATTATAGTTGAATATAGTCCCAGAAGTAGAGTTACTAGGTCTCTAGGTTCCAGGGAAATGGAATTGTTGGGTCCACCTCGGTGAAACTTACTGGAGTCCAGTGAAATGAGGGCTATGCCTTCAAAGCTGAAGGCTAAGCTGTTGCGTCTGGCCCTGCAGGCAATCAAAAGAGGCACAATGCCCACAGGTCCTTTTTAGATTTTGGAGTCAACATATTTCTCATTTCAGTGTAGTTCTCCCGCCCATTTACAAAGTACCTGAAAAGCTGCTGATTTTGAGAGGATCTCAGAATAAGAGAAGGCTCTGCAACAGGTCCAGGCTACTGTGCAAGATGCTCTGCCATGTGAACCATATGATGCAGCCAACACAATTAATTGTATTTGAAGTGTCAGTGGTGGATAGAGATGCTGTTTGGAGCCTGTTGATGAGTCATAGCACAAGTCCTTATGATTTTGGAGGAAAGAACTGCCATTCTCTGTGGATAACTACTCTCTTTTTTTGAGAAAAAGTATTTGGCTGTTACTGGGCATTAGTAGAGACTGAATATTTAACTATGCGCCACCAAGTTATAACAGGAGCTGAGTTGCCCATCATGAATTGAGTGTTGTCTGGTGTACCATACCATAAAGTTGGCTGTGAAGAGCAGCACTCCATTATCAAATGCAAATGGTATATATAAGATTGGACTGAGCAGGCCCTGAAGGCATACATAAGTTATATGAGGAAGTGGCCCAAATATCCATGGCCCGTACTCCTGCTACATAACCTCTTTCTCAGCCTGCAATTACAGCATTATGGAGCATTCTCTACAATCAGCTGACTGAGGAAAATAAAAGTCAGGCTTGGTTTACATATGGTTCTACATGATATTCAAGTACCACCTGGAAGTAAACCGCTATAGTCCCTATAGCTCCTTCTTGGGGCAACTCTGAAGGAAACAGGCAAAGAGATATCCTCCCAGTGGGACAGAACTTAGAACAGCATTTTTCACTTTGTTAGGATTATATTTATGGACTATGACCAATAGTTTGGCTGGATGGACAGGGACTTGGAAGGGACGTGACTAGAAAATTGATGACAACAAAATTTATGGAAGAGTCATGTGGATCGACTTCTCTGAATGGGCAAAAAAAACCCCACGAATATATGTGTCTTATGTGAATGCTCAACAGAGGATAAATGCAGCAGAGGAGAATTTTAATAAACAAGCCAATGACTTGTTCTGTGGATACCAGTTAGCCTTTTGCTCCAGTGATTGCACAATGACAACAATAGAAGTTATACATGGGCTCAGCAACATGACCTTCTGCTCACCAAAGTCAGTCTGACTATATCCACTGCTGAGTATCCTATATCTGTCAGCAGCAGAGACCAACACCCCATCTCCAATATGGCACCATTCCTTGGAGTGATCAACCAGCTACCTGGTGGCCAGTTAATTACACTGGACCGCTTCCATCATGGAAGGGGCAACATATTATTCTTACTGGAATAGATACTTACTCTGGATGGTAATTTGCCTTCCCTGCATGCAAAACTTCTGACAAAACCATCATCCAAGGTCTTACAAAATGCCTTATCTACCATCATGGCATCCCACATAGCATTGCTTCTGATCAAGAGGCTCATTTCAGAGTACAGCATTAGGCCCATGTTCACGGAATTCACTGGTCTTTCCATGTTACCCACCATCCTGAAGCAGCTGGCTTAATAGAATGGGATGTTCTTTTGAAGACAGTTACAGCCCTAGCAATGCAGCAATACCTTGCAGGACTGGAGCAAGGTTCCCCAGAAGGTAAAAGGCTGTATGGCTCTGGATCAGCATCCAACATACAGTGTTATTTATCCCATAACCAGAATTCAAAGGTCCAAAAATTTAGGGGGTGGAAATGGAAGTGGGACCACTCAGTATTACCTCTGGTGACCAACTAGTAAAATTTTTGCTTCTTGTTCCCCTGGCTTTATGCTTTATTGGCCTAGAGGCCTTAATTTCAAAGGGAGAAAAGCTTTCACCAGAAGATACAATAATAATTCCATTGAACTGGGAGTAAAGGCTGCAACTGGCCACTTTAGGCTTCTCATGCCTCTGGGTCAGCAAGCAAAGAAGAAAGTTCCTATACTGGTTGGGGTGACTGATCCTGAATACTATGGGAAAATTGGCCTACTACTCCACAGTGGAAGAGTATTTCTGCAATACAGAAGATCCCTTAGGGCATCCCTTAATATTACCATGCCCTGTGAAAACTACAACCCATCCAAGCAGGACTAGATCCTTCAAAAATAAGAGTTTATGTCACCTCACCAGTTAAAGAATCATGACCAGCTAAGGTACTTATTGAGGGCAGAGGGAATATGGAATGGGTAGTGGAGAAAGGTAGTTATAAATATCAGTTATAACCACATGACTGATTAAGCAAATATCTTTGTTTCCTTCCCTCTCTTATACTCTATCATCCCATATAAGATGTATTAATAATAGTTAGCTTCATAATACAGAACTTGAGTTACAGAATACCAAGGAGAAGAACAACATCACCAAAGGACTTTGAATCCTGTTCTGGAGAAGGAGCACATTTTTGGTTGCATGTAGGACAGTCACATTATGTTAGAACTTAGAAGTATGACTTTGTTACTGTTTTTATTTGGATATTAAATATGGTTTAAGGAGATGTGTATGAATGTATAGTTGACACAGAGCAGACTGAGATGGTTAGTTGTAGTATCAACTTGGCTAGGCTATCTATCCAATTATATTACATACTAATTCAATTTAGGAGCTGGTATTCCTGCAAAGGTATTTTGTATATGTGGTTAACATCTGTAATAACTGACTTTAAATAAAGGAGATTATCCTTGATAATGTGTATGGGCCTCATCCAAACAGTTGAAAAGCCTTAAGAGCAAAACTGAGGTTTCTCTGAGGAAGAAGAAATTCCTCCTAAGGACTGCATCAACATCAGCTCCTGCCCAAGAGTTTCCAGCCTGCCCTACAGTTTTTATCATACCTTATAACTGCACTAAGTCAAATCCCTGAAGTGTGTATTTACATCCTATTAGTTCTGTTTCTTTGGTAGAACCCTGACAGAGAATGACATCTACTATTCCCTACCACTGTGCTGTTATCAGAGATAGAAATAGAAGTCTATTTATGAAAGCTTCATAATCTCAAGAATATAAAAAGTTAGCATAAAAATTATGTCAGAGAGTAGTAAATTATCAAATGTAAAATGAGTAGCACTGAATTAAGTATTCAAGGAATTTAGAAAATAAAAATATCTCTGTAGATTTAGGGGGTGCTCAGGACAGGCTTTGTGGAAGAAAGTGCGACGAGGACCAGTGGGGATTGATATGGAGTAAGGGAAGTACAGAAAAATCTAAACTTAGAGTTTAGATAGAAAGATTGAACTCATTTCTACCACTTGGTAGGAATATGTTCTTGGACAAATTGCATAGTACTTTAAACCTCATATTCTTAATATATAAAGTGAAGATACTAGTACACATCCTATCTATCATAAAGTCATAGTGAGAAATAAAGGAGATATAATAGGGTGCTTAGCTCAATGCCTGTCACAGTAAACGTGCTCAACCACTGTTAAGTAAATGCGAAAATATCTCAGTATCTTTAAAAAGAATGCTACTAAAAATAATACCCAACAACACTAAATTTCAAATAGTTATAAGAGGAATCATCTTAAATACATTTTAATTCAATGGCATTAGCTAAGTTTTTAAAAGATGAAGTATTTGACTTTCAAAAAAATTATTTTACTGAGGTTCTGAAATCTGACCAAACTTATTATTAAAATTTTACTATTTCCACTTGTGCAAGAACTCTCAGAATACAATTTATAACTGAAGTTCCCATATATATAAGGAATTTACAATGAAAATGTGTTTTATAGCTTTTAAAAAGTAGTTTTTGCATTCATAGTACAGTACCTTGAGGAATATCTTTAGGAAGAGAATATTTTTTCTTCTTTACAATAACACCTTTACTTTTCACTTGCCTAGTTCCTGGTGATGCTCTAATAATACAACATATTTCTGATGTATTTAAAGGGACCTGAAAAAGAAGAACAGATGTTGCATAATTCTTCCAGATACTATATTTATATTATTTTATTTCAAAGGCAAATAATCTTAATATCCATATTTCATAAATATTAATAAAAAGCACTTATGAAATTCTTATCCACTCTGGACACTAGTTTTAAAACATTTGCTTATTTAATATCCACAAAAATCAGGGAAGGCCCATTATCTTATCTCTATTTGTTAAATGAGAAAACTTGATTTCAAAAGGTTGGATAACTTATTTAAGGACTGAGAGAAAATAATGATAGAGTTGAGATTCAAGCACTCCAAAGCTGGAGAGAGTGTTTACATGGTTTATTGAATTAAACACAGTTTATATTTAATTCTGAGTCAAGCACTAGGTTTCCTTGATTTACCAACTCGTGTAATTTCGACAATTTCCCATCAAGTAGACAATCTTTAAAGAAATACCTTATCTTTCAGAAGTAATATATCTGTTTCTTAGAACACAAAAATAGAGACATATAGTTATCAAGGGCTCTTCTCATTTAAAATAAAGCCTATAGAGAAATTTCTTTTACTGTAAAATTCCATATCATCCTCTCTGGTGGACATTTAAAATTTTCCTGCCCAACATTCATTTTCCATTCTTCTGGAACTTCTGGTTCTCTTAGGAGAACCTATTTATTCTACCAGCCTGCATACCATACTTTCTGTATGGATCAAGTGGAGCTGATAATACTTCTGAGCCTGATGATAGCCATAAGACCCAATCTAGCCAATCAATGTACTCCATGCCCTTGGACACAGTGACTGGCTTAGATAAGGACACTATAAATGTGCTAGGAGGAAGAAAGAAATGCTGAACCTGAGATTCCTTGAAAGTATAAGGACAGAGACTACTAAGCCAGAATCTTTAAAGGGGGCTAAAGTGGTCCCAGACTGACAGTCAACTCATTTTTAAATTTTTTAACTTTTTGAGGAAACTCTGTATTACTTTGCACAGTCACTGTACCAGTCTGCATTCCCACCAACAGTGCCTTAGGGCTCCCATTTCTCCACATCATCTCCAGCACTTGTTTTTTATTTATTGATAGTTGCCATTCTGATCATTGTGAGGTGGAAAACTTATTGTAGTTTTTATTTGCATCTCTGATGATTAGTGACCTTGAGCATTTTTTCATATGTCTATTGACCATCTGTAGGTGCTTTTTGGGTAAGTGTCTATGCAGGTTCTTTGTCCCCCTTTTCATAGGATTACTAGAGGCCCATTGCACAAATTCATGCACAGGTGGGGTCCCTCGGCCTGGCTGGCAATCAGGGCCAATGGGAGCCGGCCAGCAGGGGTATGGGAGGTTGGACGGCCAGGGAAGGGAGTGCAGAGAGGTTGGCTGTGGAAGTGGACTGACCACCAGAGGACAGCTCCTGCATTAAGCATCTGCTCCATGGTTTTCAGTGCACATCATAGTGACCAGTCAACAGATTGTTCAGTCATTCGGTCACTTAGGCTTTTATATATATAGATTTGTCTTCCTGGTGTTGAGTTATATATTTATATATTTATATATTTTGGAGATTAACGCCTTATCTTATGAATCATTGGAAAATATGCTCTCCCATACAATTGGTTCTCTTTTCATTTTGTTGATTTTTTTTTCTGTGCAGAAGCTTTTGAGTCTAATGCAGTCCCATTTGTTTCTTTCCCTCCCCCCTGGGGACATATTGGCAAAAATATTGCTCTGAGAGATGTCTGAGATTTTACTACCTATGTTTTCTTCTTGGATTTTTATGGTTTCACAACTTACATTTAAGTCTTTTATCCATTTTGAGTTTATTCTTGTGTATGGTATAAAGTCATGGTCTAGTTGCTATTGTTTTTGCATGTTGCTGTCCAATTTTTCCAACATCTTTTGTTGAAGACTGTCTTTACTCCAGTGTATGCTCTTTTCTCCTTTGTCAAATATTAATTGAGTGTAATGGCTTGGGTTGATTTCTGGATTCTTTTTGGTTCCACTGATTTATATGCATGTTCTTCTGCCATCAAGGCTGTTTTGGTTACAATGGCTTTATAGTATAATTTGATATCTGGTATTGTGATCTCTGCAATTTTATTCTTCTTTCTCAAGATTGTTGAGGCTATTTGGGTTTGTTTGTTTTGTTTTTGTTTTTTTGGTTCCATATAAATTTTTGGAGTATTTTTTCTAGGTCTGTGAGATATGCCATTGGTATTTTATAGAGATTGTGTTGAATTTATAAATTGCTTTGGGTAGTATGGACATTTTAATGACATTAATTCTTCCACCTAATGAACATAGTATATGCTTCCACTTGTTTATATCTTCCTCTATTTCTTTATTTCAGTGACCTAACATTTTTGAATATAGGTCTTTTAACTCCTCGGTTAAGTTTATTCCTAGGTATCTTCTTGTTGTTGTTGTTGTTGTTATTGTTGCAATGGTAATGGAATTGTTTTTTCGTGGTTTCTCTTTCTGAGAGTTCATTATTGGTGCATAAAAATTCCACTAGCCCTAATGGTTTGGTTCAGTGGATAGAGCATAGGACTGCAGACTGAAGGATCCCAGGTTTGATTCCGGTGAAGGGCATGTACCTTGGTTGCGGGCACATCCTCAGTAGTGGGTGTGCAGGAGGCAGCTGATCGATGTTTCTCTCTCATCGGTGTTTCTAACTCTTTATCCCTCTCTGTAAAAAATCAATAAAAAATTTTTTTTAAAATTCCACCAATTTCTGGGTGTTAATTTTGTATCTGCTGCTTTACCAAATTCATTTATTTATTCATTTTTAATCCTCACCTGAAGACATTTTTCCATTGATTTTTAGAGAGAGTGTAAGAGAGAGGGAAACACATCAGGTTATTGGCCTGAAAGGAGTAGCCCACAACCAAGGTACATGCCCTGGATCAAAATTGAGTTTGGGACCCTTCGGTTCACAGGCCAATGCTCTATCCACTGAGCTAAACTGTCTAGGGCCAAATTCATTTATTAAATCTGGTAGTTTTCTTGTGGATTCTTTAGGCTTTTCTATATTAATATCAAATCAACTGCAGATAATGAGTTTTATGTCCTCCTTTCCAATCTGGATGTCATTTATTTATTTATTTAATCCACATCTAAACATATTTTTTCCATTGCTTTTTCAGACAGAGTAGAAGGGATGGAATGAGAGAGACACAGGGAGAGAAAGAGAGAAACATCAATGTGAGAGAGACACATCCATTGGTTACCTCCTGCATGTGTCCCAACAGGGGGCAAGGAGCAAACCCGAAACAAAGGTATGTGCCCTTCACCAGAAACCAAACCCACAACCCTTCGGTGTGCTGGCCAATACTGTAATCACTGAACCACATCAGCCAGGGCAATTTTTGGCATTTTAATTATGATGTGTCTTGGTATGGACTTCTTTGGGTTCATCTTGATTGGGACTCTGTGCTTCCTGAACGTGTGTGTGACTTTCCTTCACTGGGTTAGGGAAAATTTCTGTCATTATACTTTTTCAAGCCGGTTCCCTTTCCCTTGCTCACTTTCTTCTACTTCTGGTACTCCTATGATACATATGTTGTTACCTTTCATGTTGTCCCAAAGCTCCCTTAAACTGTCCTCCTAATTTTTTTTTTAATCCTCACCTGAGGATATTTTCCATTGATTTTTAAAAAGAGAGGCAGAGAGAGGGAAAGACAGAGAGAAATATTAATATAAGATAAACAAATAGACACAGAATGGTTGCCATCTGAATGAGTCCCAATCAGGGCCTGGGCGGGGAGGAGACTGTAACCAAGTATGTGCCCTTGACTAGAATTGAACCTAAGACCCTTTGGTCTGCAGGGCAACATTCTATCAATTGAGCCAAATAAGCTAGGGCTTCTTTTTCGGCATTTATTGAGATGATCACATGATTTCTATCCTTCATTTTGTTAATGTGATATACCACATCTTGTGATTTGTGAATATTGAACCATCCTTGCCTCCCAGGAATAAGTCCAAATTGATCACTGGGTTCACTGTGTGAACCTTATTTTTTTTAATATATTTTATTGATTTTTTACAGAGAGGAAAGGGAAGGGATAGAAAGTCACAAACATCAACGAGAAAGAAATATCAATCAGCTGCCTCTTGCACACCCTTTACTGGGGATGTGCCCACAAGCAAAGTACATGCCCTTGACTGGAATCGAACCTGGGACCCTTCAGTCTGCAGGCTGATGCTCTGTCCACTGAGCCAAACTGGTTTCAGCCTGTATGAACCTTTTAATATATTTTTTAATTGGTTTCTACCATTTTGTTTAGAATTTTTGCATCTATATTCAGCAGGGTTATTGGTCTGTAATTTTACTTTCTTGTGGGGATCCACATCTGGTTTTGTTGTCAAAGTAACACTGCCATTGTAAAATGATTTTGGGAGTGTCCTCTTTTAGCTTTTAGTAGAGTTTGAGAAGAATGAGTATTCTTTCTATTTTAAATGTTTGTTAGGATTCACCAGTGAAGCTCTTTTGTTTTGGGGAGATTTTTGATTATTAATTAAATATCCTTACTCATTATTGTTCTGTTCAGATTTTCTATTTCTTCATGATTCAGTCTTGGTAGGCTGTCTGTTTCTAAGAATTTATCCAGTCCTTCTAAGTTGTCCAGTTTTGGATGTATAATTGTTCATAGTCTCTTATAATCCTTTGTGTTTCTGCAGTATCCATTGTAATGTCTCCTTTTTCATTCCCAATTTTTTTTATTTGAGTCCTCTATTTCTTATTAAGTCTTGCTCAAGGTTTGTACTTTTTGTCTAGCCTTCCAAAAAGTAGCTCTTAGTTTCATTGATCTTTTCCTTTGACTTTTTAGTCTAGTTCATTTATTTATTCATTCATTTGTATAATTAAAGTTTGTTTAACCACAAAATACTTTGTCTATAAAATTTCTGTTTCCTGGCCAAGGGGTGCAGATCTCTCAAGACAACTAAAACCATGTGCACAGCTCTGTGGATATAGACATGTGTACGGTGGCTAGAGCCCCTTCACCAAAGTGTGTGTCTCTCTCTTTACTTTGTGAAGGTAAATGAGGTATTTTGACTCTCACAGAAAGCACTGGCCTGTCTTGGTCTGCACTGAAGCAGTGCAGCTCTCCATAGTATGTGTTTGGTGGTTATGGGTTAAATGTGTGGCTAGTTTGTGCTTTTTCTTGAGCAGGGACCATGTGTGCTCCATGCTTACACCATGCTCTCTAAGTTCTCTTTAGACAGAGCCTCAGGTGCTACTTCAATATGGTTCTCAGATGGTGTGTAGAAATCTTGGTAATCTTGAAGCAGTTTCTCTACCTCCAGGGGAATGTTGCCCCAACTGTTCTTCACAAAAAGATTCATTTTTTCAAGCTTTAATCAGAAATTTAACAACTTAAATGTGTCCTTCAGCTGCAGCAACATGCGGGGCTGTACGGGAGTCATAGTCTTTCTGTTCCATGTCCTTGGCTGACAAGGCAAACCTTCAAAGAGCTGAGTCATCCCCACTACAGGCAGCAAATAACAGGTTTACGACAGTCTTGTTCCTAACTTCTCCCCTTCACTCCGTGGGTCTAACTTCCAAGCACAGTGCCTCAGTTGCAGAGATTGAAGAGAGACACCAACTTCTGGCAGAAACTGATGCACCTATGGCTGTTCCCCAGCTTGTCCAGTGGAGGCGAGAGACACATCATTCCCATGACATTGGGTACCTCTACACTGGGTACCTCTAGAAGGATGGTTCTTTTTTTTTATTTTATTGATTTTTTTACAGAGCGGAAGGGAGAGGGATAGAAAGTCAGAAACATCGATGAGAAACATCGATCAGCTGCCTCTTGCACGTCCCCTACTGGGGATGTGCCTGCAGCCAAGGTACATGCCCTTGACCGGAATCGAACCCGGAACCCTTCAGTCCGCAGTCCAACGCTCTATCCACTGAGCCAAACCGGTTTTGGCAACAGGAGGATGGTTCTTGACATAGCTTACTTGGCTGGCAGGCACATTGGAAGGCAAACGGGCCTGAGAAGTCATACATGCCGCAGGAATGAAGGAGGTTGAGGGTGTTACACACTGCTTCAACACTGAGCATGCTCTCGCCTGTGATGGGCCAGATCCCACCATTGGTTAGGGTGGCTGCCATGACACTGCACAGGTTACCTCCATGAAGCACAGCTGGAAGTAGAGGTCAAGGGCAGCTATCATGTCCATTCCCTTAGGAAAACACCTCTTTTCCTTTAGATAATAGCCAATGATATAATTCTGATCCCATTTCCTTCACGGACTGGAATGTGGCATTGCTAAAACCCACGTATTCATTTCCAGCAACTTTGTGCAGATATTGCAAAACAAAATCAAACTTCTCTGCTTTGTTACAGTCCATCTTGATCAGGGAGCTTACGACAATGGCTCCAGTATTGACCATGAAGTTATGGGGGATTCTTTTCTCATTGAGGAAGAGCTTGTTGCAGTACAGGCCACTGGGCTCCTTGCCCCCAAACTTGTGCACATAGTCAGTGCCTAGATGGCACAGGTGAGGGGCTTGATACAGGACTAGAGGCAGAAGGGAATCTTTGCATGGCCCACGGAGTGGCGCTGACCATCCACAGTATAACAGGAGACACCCCACAGGTCTGGATTTGACTTAGCCAGCTGAGGGATGTAGGTTGCCACTTTGCCTCCAGTGAACTCTCTGGCATCATCAAAGATGTGATCCACATAGCTGGTGAAATCCACAAAATCAGGAATGACAATCTTCTTTCAAAATGCGTAGGTCAGGAGCACAATGTTGCTGTTCACACACTTTTGGAAGAGACCTTGGTCCACGAGGCCACCACCGCTGACCTCTAGAACCATGTGGTGCATCTGGCTCACGCAGTCCCGGAGTGGGGGATCTGATGTCTGCAGTCCAGTGGCCTTCAGTGCAGTAGTGAACCTGTGGATAGGGATTCGTTCCTGTCCCTCAGCAATAATGTAGAAGAGCAGATCACCCAACCTGGACAGCATGCCACTCTCTGACAAATCACTGTCCCACAGCTTACTGATCCTGGTGCTAAAGCTAGTGGCTGTGGATTGTCTCCCTGTCCTGTGGCCTCACTGAGATGGTGCCAGATGTCCTTGCCAAGGAGGGGACTCCAGCTCAGGTGACCCCAGTATCCCCTACAGCAGTGAATGCTGGCCATGCTCCGTGCATTCTGCAGAGCCTTCATAGAATGCATCTCCCCAGCACATCACCCATTCCACAGATCACCCACGGTGCTTCTATTTCATTTATTTCTGCTTTGTTCTTTGTTATTATCCATTTAATGGCCTCTAGTCTCAGCTTTTTACAATCTGTTCTTTTCCTCTTAATCCAGAATAAACTTTATACAAGAACATTTGATATCATTTCCTATTCATAATCCTTTATTGGCTTCCCTTAGGAAAAAAATTCAAAAATTTTAATATATATTACAAGATCCATTACTCTGTTGACCCTGGTTTATCTTTACAAACTCATGTCTAGTTTTCTCCTCATCACCTGGATCCCCACTCTCACCCCAGGGTGAGTCTGAGAGGTCTGGCCACAACTATTACATAACCCTAACGTTTTCCCTCTTTATTTTTTTTCCTCTCTGCCTCTGTCCCATCTTACTGTCTTTCTCTCTGTATCCCTTCCTCTTCTTTCTGGCTCTTTCTCTCTCCACCTCTCTCTTCCTGTTCTATTCATCTCCTCTCTCTACTTCCACCCACATCCTCATAGCTCTTAGAATAACGAGTTTAATGTATTTATTAACAATGCATATGTCTGTGTGGATGTCCCCGGCCTGGCCGGTGCCTGTCCACGTGGGCTTCGGGGCCCAGAGCCCAGGAAGCTGAGAACTCTAATGTCTGGCCCCTGTTCAGGGGCCTGAAGAGACCCGTGCCCCCTCCTCCAAGGGGCCAGTGGTAGCTGTGGCCTTTCAAGGGGGGAAGGGGTGGGGGGGTAGCATCCCTAGGGACTTGTGCTTTCTCTGGTGGCTTCCATCTCCCTTGCCCTGCCTGACCTTATCCTTGTATTTAATTAAACAAGCCCTTTTTTAAACCCCCCAAAAACAACAACAACAACAAAAAAACACACAATGCATAATACTTTCAAATAGCATAATGAAGTTGGTGACCACAATTTATATGTAAAGACAAAAAGTGAGTTTTGAATTAAAGTAGATTAATACTGTTTCTTCTGGTTGTTTAATACCCCTTGGTCCTGAGGACACAAAATGTTTTAGCTGTGGCAGCCTAATATCCTTTCTTTGGAATTGTAACTGAAAACTTACTCCACATGTATTTGATATTAACCTTAACTGAGTTACACATTTTTTGAAGTCTCATATATAAAGTATCTAATATAATAGTATTTGTTTTGGTATTTGAAAGGGAAATTAAAACTACTACCTCATTTGAAGAATTTTCTTGGCAACTTGACACAGGAACAATTTCATCTGAATTAACACAGCTGCTGACATTTGGAAATAGTTCCTCCAAAGATGATTTTTGTACTGAGGACAAATCAATCTATAAAAGAATATACTACTCTTTTGTAGAAGTTAAATGTTGCAAAACCAGTTTTTTAAAATAATTAAAGGAAAATTGAAACATACTATTTCATTAGAAGCATTGTGACATAGAATTTGACATATGTTATCTAAGTTAATATAACTGCTGACAGTTTGGAAATAGTTCTCTGAAAAATGGTTGCTCACCTGGGGAGAAATCAATCTATAAAGAATATTATAATACTCTTTAGCTTTAAAGTTATTTAAATAGGTATTTTTATTAGCTTCAGTATCATGTAATTTTTTCCTATTCTTCATCCAATTAATATTTATAAGGGACTTATTAACTGAAATCCATCTACCCTTTCTGTTAGCCAAAAGACTGAGATAGACAAAGAAACAGAGTCAGAGACAGAAAAGGATGGGGGGGGGTGGAGGGGGAGATCAAGACAGGTTGGTGCTACAGTATTCTAATGTTTTTTATTTTATGTATAGCAATATATAGAATATTTTCAGTGAAAGTATGTTTGTGCAACAGAAAAATAAAAATGCTATTGTCTGTGTGCAATATTCCCCTGATGTGACAGAAACAGAATAAAGAAGAGCAAGAAAATAGATTCTAGGAGTTGGAACCAAGATGGCGGCATAGGTAAACACCTATCTTGTTGCCCCACACAACAATTCCGAAACTACAACTTAATGACAGAACAAACATCGTCCAGAATCACCAGAAAGCTGGCTGAGTGAAAATTCCACAAATAAAAGTAAAGATAGGACACTGTGACCCAGAGGAGCAGTGGAGGGCAGCATTGAAGGTACATGTGGAGGAAGAGGTTTGAAGCCGTGCGCACACGCCAGCGGAGAGGGCAGGTGGCTACAAACCCGGCTGGTTTTCTTCAACGGGGGAGACAAAGGCATCCCACTGCACTGATTCCCCAGTTCCAGGCGAGGTCCGGGGAACCCACACTCATACAGGGTGACACTGGGCAGTGGAAAAGCATGCTGAAGCCCGGTGCAGCAGAGGTCTGCGAGCTTGTGAAGAGGGCGAGCTTGAGGAGAGTGCGCATAAACTTGGGAACAGCAGTTTGCACGTAAACTTGGGAACAGAAGTGTGCTACTGTGCAGAGAGGACTTGTGACTTGCTCCCTCGTTCAGGAGACCACCAGACTGCTTTGTCTTACGATCCTGGGCAAGACTTTGGGTGTGCAGACTCATTTGGGGAGAGGATGAGTTGTCTGGCAGTGGGTGGAGATCAGCGGCGGCTTTCTCTTGGAGGCGCGTGCAGCCATTACCACCTGGCACAGAGACCCAGATGCCGTAAAGGGTGGAGCTGATGCTGCCTGCTCAGCCCAGAGATTCCGCCCATCCAACCTGAACACAGCTTACCCTCACAATCAATTGGCCTGGATGGCAAACCCTCCTAGTGCTAACAATAATAAGCTGGGCTTAACTTCAACAATAATGTACAACCCATAAAGGGCTGCAGCAAGAGTATCCACCTCAGGTAACTGGGGAGGTTGAGCCACTGTCCCTTAGAGGACATCTACCACACAAAGTTAATGGACAAACTCAGGGAAGCAGCCACAAAGCAGAGACATGGAAAGAAATCAGGTGTGAAAGAAATGGAGGAAAAAAGACAAGTAGACATAGAGTTCAAAACCACAGTAATAAGGTTTTTCAAGAGGCTCCTAGAAAAGGCCAATGAACTTAATGAGACCTACAAGGAAATGAACAAGACTATGAGGAAATGAACAAGACCTACAAGGATATGAAAAAGGACCAACTAGAAATTAAGCATAAACTGACTGAAATAAAAAATATTACACAAACACCTAAAAACAGTCCAGAGGTCCGCAAGAACCAAGTCAAAGATTTGA
Organism: Antrozous pallidus; assembly: GCA_027563665.1. Classification (NCBI taxonomy): domain Eukaryota; kingdom Metazoa; phylum Chordata; class Mammalia; order Chiroptera; family Vespertilionidae; genus Antrozous; species Antrozous pallidus. The sequence goes on along the minus strand of CM050516.1, from coordinate 37,003,317 downwards.
AATACAAAGAAGCAAAATCCACTCAGCTGGAAAAGCAAGAAGCCAAAAGAAGCCAAAAAACTGAAGATAGTGTAAGGGGCCCCTGGGACAACCTCAAGCATACCAACATCTGAATTATAGGGGTGCCAGAAAAAGAGAGAGACCAAGATAATGAAAACCTACCTGAAGAAATAGTGACTGAAAACTTCCCACACCTGGTGAAAGAAATTGACTTAAGAAAAGCCCAAGAAGCACAGAACCCCAAAATATAGGAATCTAAAGAGGACCACACCAAGACACATCATAATTAAAATGCCAAGAGCAAAAGACAAAGAGAGAATATTAAAAGCAGCAAAAGAAAAACAGTTAGTTATCTGTAAGGGAGCACCCATACGATTGTCAGCGGATTTCTCAACAGAAACGATGCAGGCCAGACGGGAGTGGCAAGAAATATTCAAAGTGATGAATAGCAAGAACCTACAACCAAGATTACTGTATCCAGCAAAGCTGTCATTCAGAATTGAAGGTCAGATAAAGTGCTTCACAGATAAGAAAAAGCTAAAGGAATTCATCACCACCAAACCAACAGTATATGAATTGCTGAAAGATATTCTATAAGAAGAGGAAAAAGAAAAAGGTAAAAATATAAATTATGAACAACAAATACACATCTATCAACAAATGAATCTAAAAATTAAGTGAATTAATAATCTGATGAACAGGATAAACTGGTGAACATAACAGAATCATGGACATAGAGAGGGAATGGACTGACAATTCTTGGGGAGAAAAGGAGTGTGGGACGTGCAGCAAGAGACTGGACAAACATCACGCACCTATGGAAGAGGACAGTGGGGAGGAGGTGAGGGCGGAGCGGGGATGGGTACCGGGTGGAGGGGAGCTATAGGGGGAGGAAGGGGGAACAATGTAATTAATAAACTGAAAAATAAAGATTAAAAACATGAAGTTCATTTGAAAAAAAAATTCTACAAACACAGCTTTCATAAACTTTTCATAAATCAGACTTCCCATTCTGAATGATAAGTACATTTTTCTAATGTTTTCTTATGTAGAAGCACCTTGCAGGAATTTAAAAAGCAGAAAAAAGTTTGCTAAAAAGACTGTAAAATAAAATAAACATATGCCAACATATACATGCAATTGCTTTCTATCCAGCTATTCTGAAATAAAAGTCTAGAATCCTCTACACAAACTGTTGACCCAACAATAAGGCACACACAAAAAAAGAAAACAGATTCTACACATGCTAATACTTACCTCTAAATCAGCTGCTTGAGAAGTCGGAGTACTTGTTAACAGGCCTCTGCTTTTCTTATCAAGAATAGTGGGATTTGTGTTCTATCAATGTTTTGTGAAATAGGGAATTGAATAGCAGGAAGAAATAAACTACTTTAATACCATAAAAACAATATAAAATTAGTAGACTAAATCATAATATACTAATAAAAATTTAATCTGCTAACTACATTTTAAACCATTAGACAGGTAAGTAAAGAATTTTCTGGCTTGAGCTACGTCAAACAACTCACAAAAGAACTTTATGTGGTGCAACAACTATTTGAGAATACTTTGATTGAAATCATTACCAATTTATGAAGAAAGGCTAATTAAAGTTTTCAGTTATGAAATGGTGCTTTATCTTTGTTAATTAGTAAGAAAGATATTTTACTTATAGCATTTGTTTAATTCATAGTATATACTGTATTTTTTATGGAAGGAGATTGTAAGTTATTTCTAAAACTGTTAAAACATGTAACAAGGATACTAGGTTTAAAATACACACATTTAAATGCATATAGATACTTTAAATTATGGAACACCAAAGTTAAAGAAAGTACAAAATAGGATACAGACTAATTTTATATTTCCCCCCATTTTCTATTTATTGAAAATGCAGAGGCAAAGAGAGACAAATAAAGAGTGAGAGACAGAGAATAGAAAGAGACAGGATCAGAGGCTAAAGAGTTTAAGAAAGAGAGGGAAGGACTGTCAGAGAGAAGGATAGAGAGAGAGGGGAGAAGGGAAAGAAAAAGGGAGAGAAAAGAGAGGGGAAGGAGGGAAGTAAGAAGGAGGGATTAAGAGGTGGGGAGGAGAGAAGGGGAGATAGGGAAGATGGGGATATAAAAGATAGAAAGAAAAATAAAGAAAGATTAAGAGGAGAGAGGGAGGGAGAAGAAAGGTAAGACAGAGAACAGAGACTAAGCAGAAAAAATGAGATTAATAGTAAAATAAAGAATCAGGGACACAAAGGACAGATACAGAGAGATCAAAACAGAGATTTTGATAGGAGAAGAGAGACAGAGCTTGAGACTGAGAGACAAAACCAGGGAGAGCAAAGACAAAGAAACAGAGGGGCAAAGCAGAAAATAACAGTGATAGAGTAAAAAAGAGAGAATATAGGAAGCTTCCTTTCTAGCCATCAACTGCCTTTCAACTCTTAGATTCCATGAAACAACCATATCCCCTGGATAAATCTCTGAATAGGTATCTATTATGTGCTGCCAAGTCTGAAACGCAAACTCAGAGATAAAACTTGAACAGAAAGTTTATGAGGCTTCTTTTTCCTTTATTTCCCCTTTTCTTTTTTCAGGATTAAAAATCTCTGAAACTGCCAGCATGGTTCAGTGGTTAGAGTGTTGGCACATGCATTGGAAGGTCTCAGGTTTGATTCCCAGTAAAGGGCATGTACCTGGGTTGCAGATTTAATCCCCAGGCCCAATTATGGTGGGAGCAGGAGGCAACCAATCAATGTATCTCTCTCACATCAGTGCTTCTCTCTCACTCATCCCCTACCCCTCACCCTTCTACTCTCTCTAAAACTTAATGGAAAAAATATTCTTGTGAGAGGGTTAATGGGGGGGGGGGTGGGGAGGGGGAATAACACTCTGAAAATAGTTGTTTGTTCAAGATATAATCTGAAATAGTTCATTAGAAAATTTTTTATCAAAATAATAAGAACAAGCCCAGTTGGTGCTGTTCAGTGATTGAGTGTTGACCCATGAACCAGGAAATCATGGTTCGATTTCTGGTTAGGGCACATGCCCAGGTTTCAGGCTTGGTTCCCAGTAGGGGGCATACAGGAGACAGCCAATCAATGATTCTCATCGTTCATGTTTCTATCTCCCTCTCACTCTTCCTTCATCTCTGAAATTAATAAAAAAATAATATTTATATACATATAAATGTTTAAAAATAATAAGAACAAAAATATTATGAGCATATTTACCTGGTTTACTGAATATGACAGCTCTCTAATTTATTAGCTATATAATCTTTTAATTTCTTCACTTGAACAATAGGGATTACTAGTATTCTATCCCTAGGGGACTACTGTGCAAAGGTTACAAATAAAACATTTATAGAGACCTCTATTAAAAAAGAGGACCAAGAAGTTCATCTAGCACCAGTCATACCAATATGTCAAAATTAAGTGTAATTGATGGAAAACTAGATGCATTGACAATAGGGCGCAGAGAAGATTCAAGGGCCAGATCTTGATGCACTTGGTTATGGGAGCAACAGGAAACAAAGCACATGCTGCCAAGTGGCTTCCTGGCCCACCACCTCAAGGAGCTTAAAGTGCTGCTGGTGTGCAACAAATTTGCTTCTCCTCAAAGAACAGCAAAGCCACTGTGAAAAAAAGCAGCCCAACTGGCCATCAGACTCACCAATCTAATGCCAGGCTGTGCAGTAAAGAAAATGAATAGACCTGCCAAGACCGGTTTGGCTCAGTGGATAGAGCGTTGGACTGTGGACTGAAGGGTCCCGGGTTCGATTCCGGTCAAGGGCATGTGCCTTGGCTGCGGGCACATCCCCGGTTGGGGGCGTGCAAGAGGCGGCTGATTGATGTTTCTCTCTCATCGATGTTTCTGACTTTCTATCCCTCTCCCTTCTGCTCTGTAAAAAATCAATAAAATAAAATAAAATAAAATAAAGAAAATGAATAGACCGATTGTGTGCACATTGTATTTGTGTTAATAAAATCATAAAATCCTGCCACCTGGCATTAAAAAAGAGACAAACTGAGGCTATTCCTGCCCAATCCTGCTTCCTCCCTGTTTTCATTTCTCATGCATTACCTGCTCCAATACACCATATACTAGTAAACTCTTAATTCTGTGTGAATATTTTTGTACTAAGTGACATAACTGTCAACTATCATTCCAATTACAAAATATCTACCAGTATTCAGCTGTAAGTATAGCATCTCTGGATTTTCCCCTAGATTTGTTAAGAAATTATGCATACCCAAATCCCAATAAGTACATTTTCTTTTCATAGCTTTTCCAGGAAATAGTAAAAGACCAGTGCTTACCAATGCAGGTTCCAAGGGCTGAGGCAGCAGAACTCTGGTAACTGATTTACCGCCTGCACTGCTTTCAAGAACAGACCTCTGTTGAGATGATGGACCCTTAATTTTTAGAAGAGAGCTTAACTTTGTTTGAAAATTTGTGTCTCTAGGTTCAGGATCTTTTCCAGGCTGAAACAAATTCATAATCATGAAATACCATCCACAGGCTATACAAAAATCTCTAGCACTTCTCAGATGACTGTTTTTTGTTGTTGTTGTAATCTATAATAACAAAAGCATAATATACTAATTAGGCTGGACAGCCGAACGACCTTCTGGACATCCTTCTGGACAAAGTCGCGGTGGCAGGGGCCAAGGCAGAGGAGGTTAGGGGCGATCAGGCAGACAGAGTGGTTTGGGTTGATCATGCAGGTAGGCAGAGTGGTTAGGGGCAATCAGGCAGGCAGGCAAGCAGTTAGGGGTATTTAGGCAGGCAGGCAGAGTGGTTGGGGGTGACCAGGCAGGCAGGCAAGCAGAGTGGTTAGGGGTGATCAGGCAGGAAGGCCAGAGAGCAGTGAGGAGCCTGGATTCCCAGATTGTGAGAGAAATATCCGACTGCCAGTTTAGCCCTGATCTTGCTGTAAGATCGGGTCTAAACTGGCAGTTTGACATCCCCAAAGGGATCCCAGATTGCGAGAGGATACAGGCCGGGCTATCATATTCCTTCCTTTTCTACAAATTTTGGGCACTGGGCTTCTAGTATATAATTATTACAATCAATATATATCTATATATTAACCTATTATCTATACCTTCAATTTGAAAAAAGTTTTAAACTTAAAATCTTTTTTTAAAATCTATATTTCCTAGCTTAGCTGGTGTGGTTTAGAGGTTGAACATTGACCTATGAATCAGGTGGTCATGGTTTGATTCCAGACAGGGCACATGACTGGTTTGCAGACTCCATTCCCAGTAAGGGCATGCAGAAGGCAGCTAATCAATGATTCTCCCTCATCATTGATGTTTCTATTTCTCTCTCCCTCTCCTTTTCTGAAATCAATAAAAAAATTAAGTAAGATTTTCTATACAAAAATATGTTGCAAGACAAAATGGTTTTCAATATACTCAGCTAAAAAAGTTTCCCTACTACATTTAAGGCAACATCTCTCAAAAAGTGTTATGTTAAAAGAAAACAAATGATAATTATATCTATTGCTCAATATTTAAAACCAAGTCTTAGAGAAAACATTAAATATGTCTTCATTATGCAATAATCATCAACCATGATCCTTCTCCTTTCATATTCCTTCATTTTCTACCATCATCTATCATTATAAGTACTTTTTCATCCCATTCTCTTTATAATTACTTTATTGTTCTTTTCTCTTTCCTAAAAATAAAATATTCTTTCCTCAGTGTGTTTAATCCACTAATGAGTCCATCAAAGGCATTCTTCATCCCTGCTTTAATATTTTTAATATCTAGAATTTCTTTTTTGTTTTTGATTTCTAAAATGTATTTTTTTATTCTTTCCTAGAATTTCCATCTCTCTGCTCTTACTATCCATCTATCTGTTCTTGGATGTAGGTTACTTTTTTATACAATGCCCTTAGTATAATAATCATACTTATTTTAAATTTATTTTCTGATAATTCTAATACTACTGATAACTTTGCATCTGATGTTATCCAGTCTCTTCAAACTGTGTGGATTTTATGTTTGTCTGTTTTTTGCCTTTAGCATGCCTTGTAATTATTTACTAAAAAGCGGGCATGATGTACTGGGTAATAGGAACTGTGAACAGGCCTTTAGCAGTGTAAGGTGTGGGGGGCCAGGAAGCAGTTATAGTTTTGCTATTAGGTCTTAGTTTTTTTCTAGCTTGTGCCCCTCAACTGTGAACTTCACCGGTGTGAATAAGTTTTTTCTCCCCTTAGGTGGGACGGCATGGTTAGAGAAGACTGAAGTTAGATATTTATATTTCCCCAATGTGGAAGGCCAGAGGGAGCTAGAGTTGAGTGTTTTCCTTGCCCAACTTGAGAGGCTATTCTCCTTCTCCTAGAGGGTAAGCTCTGATGATGCCCTCACAACTTGGGCTCTAGTGACATGCTTTCTCCTGAGGACAGGCTGTGTTAAGAAAAACAGACTAACCCAACTGCAGGGCTCAGTGGTTGAGTGTTGACCTATGAACCAGAGATCACAGTTAGATTCCGGATCAGGACACATAACCAGGTTGTGGGCTCAATCCCAAGTGGGGGGAATGCAGAAGACAGCCAATCAATAATTCTCTCTCATCATTGATGTTTTGCTCTCTCTCCTTCTTCCTTTCTCTCTGAAATCAATAACAAAAAATTTTTTTAAGAAAAACAGAATACAATGGTGTGTTTCAAAATGGTTCCTTTTTCATCCTCCCTACTGAGGGGTTTTCTCATATATTCACTGTCAGGGTCTTGTTGAGCTCTGGGAGGTAAAATTCACAAAAGTGTGAAGGGCGCCTGATGACTGGTTCCTCCTTAAGTTTTTAAAAAATATGTTTTTATTGATTTGAAAGAGAGAAGGGGAAGGGATAGAGAGATAGAAACATTGATGAGAGAGAAAACAGCATTGATTCATCATTGATTGGTGCCTCCTGCATGCTTCCTACAGGGGATCAAGCCTGCAACCTGGGCATGTGCCCTGGCGGGGAATTGAACCCTGACCTCTTGGTTCCTAGGTCGACACTCAATCACTGACCCACACCAGCCCAGCTCCACATTGCAGATGGATCACAAGAATTCTCACTTCATATTACAAACTGTTTTACAAAGTATCATACTGTAAAAAAGATATTAGTTTGTAAGAATATGTAATAAATAACTTAAAAATGCAATGGGTATTTAATTTTAAAGCATGCCTTTAATGTTTATGCAAAACGTTCTTTGTACTCATTCAACAGTAAGTTATCTGGACCAAAGAAATCAAGATAGCGGCATAGGTAAACACCTAAACTGCTGCCTTGCACAACAATTTCAAAACTACTACTAAAAGACAAAATAGACATCATCCAGAACCACAGGAAAGCTGGTTAAGTGGAAATTCTACAACTAGAAAGAGAAAAGCACACATGGAGAATCAGAGGAGCTACAAAAGCCTGAGGTACGGAGACATGTTTGTGGCGACAATGGGCGGCTGGGTGCCAGGCTGGCTTTCTCTAGTGGGAAGGAGACAAAAGTTCCTGACTGCGATGAACCCCAGTTCCGACAGCACTGAACCCCAGAGCCAGGTAAGACCCTGGGGACCCAGGCTCATACAGGGAGAATCTGGACTGTCTGGCGGAAACTTAGGGGAACTGCGAAAGGCAGAGCTCTGGAGGCACGCGCGCAAATGCGCGCAGAGAGGATTGACTGTTGAGTGTGCTGCTGGCTTTCTCTAGGGGGAAGGAGACAAAAGTGCTGAACCCCAGTTCCAACTGCGCTGAACTCCAGTTCTGGGCGAGAATCTGGGAATCTAGATTCATTGGGGGAGAAATTGGACTGTCTGGCAGTGGGTGAAACACGAGGGCAGCTCTCTCTCAGAGGTGTTTGCAGTGACTACTGAGGAACATGGAGACCCAGGAGCCTCATAGGGCAGTGTTGACGGGAAGCCAAGGCTGTCTGCTCAGCTCTGATACTCCACCCCATGCAAGCTGAGTACAGAGACTTTTGCAATTTTGCAAGTCTTGTCTCATAAGGCTGTCTCCAGCACAGAAGCTCTCCTGGGGTAGAAACAGCTGATCCTCACAGCCAATTGGCCTGGAGGTCAATTCTTCCCAGTGATGCCAACAATCAAGACTTAACCACAACAAGGCTGAACACACAGAACACAAAGGGGTGCACCAAGAGTGTCCACCTCAGGTAACAGGGGAGGCCAAGACTCTAGGCCATATAGGACACCTAGCACACAAAGCTACCCTACCAACTCAGTGAAGCAGCAAAAATACAGAGTCAAAGAAACAGATCACAAACAAAAGAATGGAGGAAAACAAATGACTGAATATAGAGTTCAAAACCATGATTATAAGGGTTTTCAAGAATTTCCCAGAAAAAGCCAAGACCCTTGAGGATATGAAAAAGGACCAACTAGAAATTAAACATACACTGACTGAAATAAAAATTATACAAAGACCCAACAGCAGACTAGAGGAATACAAGAATCAAGTTAAAGATTTGAAATACCCAAAGGCAAAAAACACTCAACTGGAAAAGCAAAAAGAAAAAAGAATCCAAAAATTTGAAGATAGTGTAAGAAGCCTCTGGGACAATTTCAACATCAGAATTATGGGGGTGCCAGAAGAGAGAGAGCAAGATACTGAAAACCTATTTGAAGAAATAATGACAGAAAACTTCCCCCACCTGGTGAAAGAAATGGACCTACAAGTCCAAGAAGTGCACAGAACCCCAAACTAAAGGAATCCAAAGGGGTCCACACCAAGACACATCATAATTAAAATGCCAAGAGCAAAAGACAAAGAGAGAATATTAAAAGCAGCAAGAGAAAAACAGTTAATTACCTACAAGGGAGCACCCATACGATTGTCAGCTGATTCTCAACAGAAACTATGCAGGCCAGAAGGGAGTGGCAAGAAATATTCAAAGTGATGAATAGCAAGAACCTACAATCAAGAGTACTCTACCCAGCAAAGCTGTCATTCAGAATTGAAGAGCTTCACATATAAGAAAAAGCTAAAGGAGTTCATCACACCAAACCAGTACTATATAAAATGGTGAAAGGTATTCTTTAAGAATAGGAAGAAGAACCAGCACCCCACAAACTAAGAAAAAAAATCCTGAGGTTCCCAGGTGGAAAATAGTTGAAGGTGTGGTGTACGTGTGTAAACTACAGTCCAATCTGCCTTTGTTTATGCAACAAGTGGGTTCCTGAAAAGTCAAGATTTGAATACTTTTCCTTCTCCTTTTACAATTCACATCAGGAACTTGCTGTTTAATGAAATCTGATTGTGGTTCCAGTTGTAAAGAATGCTTTTGTAATTAAAATAAACTCTTCTTGTTTGATAAAAAAAAAAGAATAGGAAGAAGAAAAAAGGTAAAGATAAAAATTAGGAACAACAAATACATATCTATCAACAAGTGAAATCTAAAAATCAAGTGAAATAAAAATCTGATGAACAGAATAAGCTGGTGAATATAATAGAATCAGGGACATAGAAAGGGAGTGGACTGACAATTCTTGGGGGGAAATGGGTGTGGGGGTGCAGGAAGAGATTAGACAAAAATCCTACACCTATGGATGAGCACAGTGTTGGGGAGGTAAGGGCAGATGGTGTGGTGGGAACCAGGTAGAGGGGAGCTATGGGGGGGAAAAAAGAGGAACAATTGTAATAATCTGAACAGTAAAGATTTATTAAATTAAAAAAAGAAAGTTATCTGGCCACTGGGTAAAGATAGCAATAAAACTCCTGGTCCGCAATGTGTGAAGTTTTTAATTTTCAGAGTTGTCCACACTGAACTTCCAGTAATTTATTAATCATGTTTTTGTTTTTCCTACCCCAGCACTGGTTCTTAAGGGGGCTTCTGTTCATGTGTTTTTGCAACAGTAAGTTGTGATTCTCTGTATCCACCTGTCTGTCATTCCAAGTTTTGGTGTAGCAGTATGTCCTATGATTTTACTTATTTGATTGGTCAGAAAATGAGTTGTTAATTTTTCAGTTTGTCCAGGTTTTTACTTGTTATGACAGAGTGATGACTTCTAAATTCTTTACATATTGAACTGGAAATTGGAAGTCTTCCAATTTTTCAAAATCCTTCATAAAACTTGACCTCCAAGTAGCATTCAACATTGTTGACCACTCCCACTTTCATGAAAATCTCTTTTCTTGGTTTCTATGATACCCTAATTCTGCTTATTTTCCTCCTTCTCTCTATTCACTCTTCCTTTTCTACCTGAATGTAGATTTTTCCAAGGATTGATCCTGGACCCCTTTCTATTCTGAATTCTATAGTCTTTCTCGGGTGATTTTATCTATTTCAATGAACTTAATAATATCTATAATATTATACATTCCTCTTCTGTTTTTCTGGCTTACACATTTATAGCCAATGGGTCTTCTAACATGTTCATCTCTGTGTGCTCTCAGACCTCCTGCCTTTCCTATCACAATAAATAATACTTTTATCCACCAAAGCTGCTTCAGACCAAAATCTAACAGTCTTTGTTGACACCTCTCACTCCATCCTCTACATTCAATCCTTGGACTTTATAGGCAAAATTATTGAGTCCATGAATATTTCTTGTCATCTCTACATCCTAGTCACCAAAAATCTTTGTAAATTTATAATGAATCTTCCTGCTGACACTCTTGCCCTCTTTCAATTTGTTCCCCAATGTATACAATGACATTATGGTGTACTGGAAAGAACACAGGTTTTAGATCCAGAAAGATCTGCCACAGCTTCTTAAACATACTGGTATCATGTAAACCTTATTTTTCTCAGTTATAAATAGGTTAAGACAAAGCAAGCAAACAAAAACTTACCTGGTAAGAATGAATAAAGAGAGATATAATTAATGAAAAGTGCTTAGAATAATGCTTAGCATCAAGTAGCCATGTAGAGAGTAGCTCCTGCTATCTAAATAAAGTCCAAAGACCTGTAGATTCCAGGCCTAATCTAGTAATTCACAGGTATTCCTCAGCCTAAAGCACTACTCTGGCTTCATAGCAAATGTCTTATTTTTGCCTTAATGATTAACAGACATCCAATTATTCAAAATGAAGTTGGAAAAATTATAAATGTTAATTATCTTCCATTAAACTCATATAGGTTACACTATACTTATGTAATGTAATATAATTGCTAAACTCAAAAAGTGGTTTGAACTATTGACTTAAATAGCTGAAAAATTATTCCTATAAAAGTGCTGGTTAAAAGTATGTCCTATGTTAATAAAATTTACAGTTTCTATAGTATTCTGCTTTAATACTTGCTTTTTTCTTTGTTTTTTCAGGGGTTAAAGGATAAGTTTTCTCAGCAAGTACTTCACAAGCTGCATTATCTACAAATAAAAACATACTTTAGAATTTTAATTATTTAACTTATTCACTATAAGTACATAAAACTTAAATATGAAAAACACTAATTTAATAACTAACTGTAATAATTTTAGAAGAAAAAATATATATGTTGAATAATCTGACAGATACAGTAGGATAAAGTAGTCTTTAAAATATCTTTATCTCAAGAGTTTCAGGTTTCACAGTAGTAAATAAACTCTATATAAAATGCTGATAGAAAAGTTATAGTAGAAAGAGAGCTGGCCTGGCTGGTTTGCCTCAGTAAATAGAGCCTGGGGACTGAAGGGTCCAGGTTTGATTCCAGTGAAGGGCACATGCCTGGGTTGTGGGCTTGATCGCCCATAGGGTACGTGCAGGAGGCACTGATCCATGATTCTATCTCATTGATGACTCTCTCCTCTCTATCTCTCATTTCTCTCTCTCTCTCTCTCTCTCTCTCTCTCTCTCTCTCTCTCTCTCTCTCCTCTCTCTCTCATTGCTATCTCTCTGTCTCATCATTGCGCTCTCTCTCTCATTGCTATCTCTGTCTGTCTCATCATTGCTCTCTCTCTCTCTCTCTCTCTCTCTCTCTCTCTCTCTCTCTCTCTCTCTCATCATTGCTCTCTCTGTGTGTCTCATCATTGCTATCTCTCTCTCTCTCTCTCTCTCTCTCTCTCTCTCTCTCTCTCTCTCTCTCCCTCTCTCTTTTTCTCTCTCTCTTCCTCTCCCTTCCTCTCTGGAATCAATAAAAATATATTTTAAAAATAAAGAGAGAGCCTGAAAAATCTCAGGAAAGTGGAAATGGAAGGATAATTAATGAAGAATTTTAATCATGTACACTTTCTCTACTTATTGAAATGTAAATAACTGCTGCAATTTCCTCTGATGTCTGGTAATATCAGTGAATGAAAGTTTGAGGAGACAGGATTTTCAGAATTTCAAGCTATCTTTTTCTAAATATTTATTAACTACAAAGAAAAACTAGTAACTTTATAATGGAGAAAACCAACAGAAACCATCTTAATCAAGTACTGAGGTTTTCTCCTGTGATATGAAAAAAAAATATATATATATATATATATCACTCACCTAAAATTGCAGAGAGGTTTGAAAACTGTGATGCTTTCTCTATTGCTACTGCTTTACTGGTATCCAAAAGAGTAGAATTCTTGCATTGCATGTATTCTTCCAACTTGGGATTCTCCCAATCTAACAAAGCAGGGATAAATGGCACAAAACTTTGAACAATAGCACACAAGTGGCAAGTTACCTTTCCCACTTAAGTCCCCAGGTGATGCACAGTTCTGATAACTAAAATTTTGGATGAGAAAGAGAAAAAAGATAAGCCTTAGCCTATCCCTCTGCTCTAACCCACCTACTTTCAGACTTTTGCCCCAAGATTATTGATCTAAGGGACAGACAGCACAATGGGAGCTCCGTGTCATATTTTATGTATGTTATATCTATCACTAAATAACACAGTGTTATTACTTGATGTCAGTTTTAAACTTGCCATTGACTTCCCACTATGAGAAAATGAGGTTATTGGCAGTGGCCTCTGCAGTCCTGGATCTGTTTCTTGCTTCAACAGTGTTTGGACAGAACAGACCCAGGGATGCCCCTTCTTCCAGCCTCTGGCCCCTCTCCAATATCTTATCCAGTCACCACCTTTAGAACCACCTCCTAGACCAGCCAACACACCAGGGTTTTTTTTCTACCTTAATTCCTCATTGTTGAACAATAATGAGCTCCCAAATTTGGCAAAATTATTTACTGAGGTGGAAGCTGTGGTCAACCATCTGGCCAACCTGCACCTGCGGGCCTCCTACACCTACCTCACTCTGGTAATGATAATGTGGCTCTTTAGGGCACTGGCCACTTCTTCTGCGAGTTGGCGGAGAAGAATCCCAAGGGCGTGGAGCATTTCTATTTATTTATTTATTTATTTATTTATTTATTTATTTATATTGTTTAAAGTATTACATGTCTCCTTTTTTCCCCCCGTTGACCCACCCTCTGGCCACTCCCACCCCTGAGGGCATGCCTCCACCACCCCAGTGTCTGTGTCCATTGGTTATGTTACTATGCATGCATATAAGTTCTTTGGTTGATCTCTAGTCCCTTCTCCCCTGCCATTTGTCTCTGGATCTGTTTTCGTTCATCAGTTTATGTTCATTATATTCCATAAATGAGAGATCATGTGATATTTATTTTTCTCTGACGCTTATTTCACTTAGCATAATGTTCTCCAGTTCTATCCATGCTGTTGCAAATGGTAAGAATTCCTTCTTTTTTACCACAGCACAGTATTCCATTGTGTAGATGTACCATAGTTTTCTAATCCACTCCTTTGCTGATGGGCACTTAAGACTGTTTCCAAATCTTAGCTATGGTTAATTGTGCTGCTATGAACATAGGGGTGTATATATCTTTTCTAATTGGTGTTTCTAGTTTCTTGGGATATATTCCTAGAAGTGTAGTTACTGGGTCAAATGGGAGTTCCATTTCTTTAAGTTGCAAAACAAACACAGTGGCTACATTCTCTTCCCGGATGTGCTGAAGCCTCCCCAGGGATAAGTGGGCAAAACTCAGGATGCCATGGAAGCCGCCCTGGCCTTGGAGAGGAACCCTTTTGCAGCTGCTTGCCCTGGGTTCTACCAGCGTAGCCCCTCATCTCTGTGACTTCCTGGAGAACCAATTCCTGGATGAGGTGAAACTCAAGAAAATGGGCAACCACCTGACTAACAGCAGGCTGGTCAGTCCCCAGGCTGGGCTGCGTAGTAAGTATCTCTTCAAAAGGCTCACCGTCAAGCACAACCAGGAGCCTTTGGAGCCCCAAGGCTTTGGAAGGGCCACCTGCATCCCCTGGTGTCTGGCTTTTTTACCTAAGACTCTCCCCAAAACTACTAGCCATTCTTTTAGCCACCCTAAAGCCCTCTCCCATGCATTGGATCAAATGAAACAATAAAGCTTTTGCAGAAAAAAAAGAGAGAAAGAAAAATGAGGCTATTCTTTTTTACATCTTTGTTTCCACCTTTCCCATCACTTCTATTGTCCTAATATTACTATATCACATATTCAATTAGATGAACATTCAATGCAGATATTATGTCTACATAAAAAAATCCTTTTTATTTTTGTTGTGTACTATGACTACCTTTTGCTTTTCCTGAGGTTAATAAAAGTCTTTTAGTTTGCTTAGTTTTCTCTATTTTTCATCTATTTAACCCCAAATTACAAAATTGTATAAATCCATTCTATTCCATTCTCTGATGTTCTGAAGTTCATAATACTCTATCTTGGTGTTTTTCAGCTGCTTGTGCTAGACACATTGTGGCCATTTTAAACCAAAATATTCTTTAAAATTTTATTGATTTCAGAGAGGGAGAGGGAGAGGGAGAAAAAGGTAGAAACATCGATGATGATAGAGAATCATTAACTACCTTCTGCATCCCCCCTATTGGGGGTGGGGCCCACAATCCAGGCATGTGCCCTGACCAGGAATTGAACTGTGACCTCCTGGTTCATAGGCCAAATGCTCAACCACTGAGCCACACTGGCCAGGCATTAAGGCTGATATTCCATTAAATGTATATACTATATTTTCTTTATGCATTCATCTGCCCAAGGACATTTAGGTTATTTTCACACTTGCTATCTGTATATATAAACACCTAAGCGACTAACACTTGCTATCTATATATATAAACACCTAAGCGACTGAATTCCGAGGGAGTGATCAACCAGTCGCTATGACATGCACTGACCACCAGGGGGCAGATGCTCAATGTCAGTGTGCTCCCACAGTGGGAGCGGTGCTCAGCCAGAAGCGAGGCTCACAGCTGGCGAGTGCAGCAGCGGTGGCGGGAGACTCTCTCACCTCTGTGGCAGCGCTAAGGATGTCCAACTGTCAGTCAGACATCCCCCGAGGGCTCCCAGATTGCAAAAGGGCAAAGGCCAGTCTGAAGGACCCCAACCCCCAAATGCATGAGTTTCATGCACTGGGCCTCTAGTTTGAATAAAAATCCAAAAGTGGGATTTCTGTGCCATATAGTAGTCCCACTTTTAATTTTTGTAGGAACTTCCATATTGTTTTCCATAATAGTTGTACCATTTTACATTCCCATCAAAAGGATATAAGAGTTCCAATTTCTCCACATCCTTGCCAAGACATATTTTTAAAAATATTCCAACAGATATGGTTATATCTCATTGTGGTCTTGATTTTACAATTCCCTGATTAGTGATGTTAAATGTCTTTTTATATATCTGTTGGCTACTTGTGTCTTCTTTGGAGGAAAAACCTATTCAAGTTTATTCAAATGTATATGGTATATACATTTAATGGAATATCAGTCAGCCTTAATGCCTGGCCAGTGTGGCTCAGTGGTTGAGCATTTGGCCTATGAACCAGGAGGTCACAGTTCAATTTTAATCATGTTATTTGTGTTTTCCCCCGAGTTGTAGGATTCTTTTCTCTTTTCTTTTTAAAAAAATTTATTTATTAAGGTATTACATATGTGTCCTCATCCCCCATTACTCCTCCCTACCTCTCCTCCCCATTCATGTCCTCACCTCCTGGTGTCTGTGTCCACTGGTTAGGCTTATATGCATGCATACATGTCTTTTGGTTGATCTCTTTCCCTTCCTCCCACCCTCCCCTACCTTCCCTCTGAGGTTTGACAGTCAATGCTTCTCTGTCTCTGGATCAGTTTTTGTTCATCAGTTTATGTTGTTCATTATATTCCATAAATGAGTGAGATCATGTGATACTTATCTTTCTTTGACTGGTTTATTTCACTTAGCATAATGCTCTCCAGTTCCATTCATGCTCTGGTTTAAAGCAGCCACCTTTTCCTCCTTTTTCTTCTTCTTCTTAAAGAATGCCTTTCAGCATTTCATATAATACTGGTTTGGTGTTAATTCCTTTAGCTTCTTCTTATCTATGAAGCTCTTTATTTGACCTTCAATTCTGAATGATAGCTTAGCTGGGTAGAACAATCTTGGTTGTAGGTTCTTGCTATTCATCACTTTGAATATTTCTTGCCACTTCCTTCTGGCCTGCATATTTTCTGTTGAGAAATCAGCTGACAATCGAATGGTGTTCCCTTGTAGGTAATTAACTGTTTTTCTCTTGCTGCTTTTAATATTCTTTGTCTTTTGCTTTTGGCATTTTAATTATGATGTGTGTTGGTGTAGTCCTCTTTGGATTCCTTTAGTTTGGGGTTCTGTGTGCTTCTTGGACTTGTAAGTCTATTTCTTTCATCGGGTGGGGGAAGTTTTCAGTTATTATTTCTTCAAATAGGTTTTCAGTATCTTGCTCTCTCTTCTTCTGGCACCCGCATAATTCTGATGTTGGTATGCTTGAAGTTGTCCCAGAGGCTTCTTACACTATCTTCAAATTTTTGGATTCTTTTTTCTTTTTGCTTTTCCAGTTGAGTGTTTTTTGCCTCTGGGTATTTCAAATCTTTGACTTGACTCTTATGTTACTTTAGTCTGCTGTTGGGTCTTGTATAATATTTTTTATTTCAGTCAGTGTATGTTTAATTTCTAGTTGGTCCTTTTTCATATCTTCAAGGTCTTGCTGAATTTATCAGCCTTTTCTAGGAAATTCTTTTTTTTTTTCTCTAGGAAATTCTTGAAAAACCTTATTATCGTGGTTTTGAACTCTATATCCAGTCATTTGATTTCCATTTCATTTGTGATCTGTTTCTTTCTCTCCGCATTTTCACTGCTTCCCTGAGTTGGCAGGGTAGCTTTGTGTGCTAGGTGTCTCGGCCTTCCCAGTTACCTGAGGTGGACACTCTTGGTGCTGTGTGAACTGTGTGTACAGCCTTGTTGTAGTTAAGTCTCGATTGTTGTTGGTATCCCTGGGAGGAACTGACCTCCAGGCCAATTGGCTGTGAGGATCGGCTGTGTCTATGATGGAAGACAGCCTTCTGGGACAAGACTTACAAAATTGCAAAAGCCTCTTTGCTCAGTTTGGATGGGGTGGGGTTTCAGGGTGGAGCTGACAGCTTTGGCTTCCAGTCAGCCCCACCCCAAGAGGTTCCTGGGTCTCAGTGTCCACAGGCAATCACTGCAAGCACCTCTGAGAAAGGCACCCTCAAGTTTTGCCTGCTGCCAAACAGTCTAGTCTCTCCCCCAAGGAATCCAGACTCCCAGATTCTTGCCCGGGAGTGGAGTTCAGTGCAGTCAGAACTGGGGTTCAGTGTCCATCCAGAGCTTTTGTCTCCTTCCTGCTAGATCAAGCCAGTGGCACACTCAACAGTGCATCCTCTCTGTGTGTATTCACGCATGCTCCTCCGAACCTCTGCCTTTCGCCGTTCCCCTATGTTTCCACCTTACAGTCTAGATTCCCCCTGTATGGGCCTGGGTCCCCAGGGTCTCACCCAGGACTGGGGTTCAGTGCAATCAGAACTGGGGGTCAGTGCAGCCAGGAGATTTGTCAGTCCTCTGTGTGTGCACTCACATGCATGCCTCCGAACCTCTGTCTTTCACTGCTCCGCTGAGATTCCACCTTACAGTCGATTCCCCCTGTATGAGTCTGGTTCCCCAGGGTCTCACCTGGAACTGAGGTTCAGTGCAGTCGGAATTGGGGTTCAGCGCTGTCTGTAGCTTTTGTCTCCTTCCTGCTAGAACATGCCAGCCAGGCACTCAGCTGCCCCGTCCTCTCCGTGGGCGTGTCTCCATACCTCAGGCTTTGCAGCTCCTCTGATTCTCCATGTGCTTTACTTTCCTTGTAGTTGTAGAATTTCCACCCAACCAGCTTTCTTGTGGTTTTGGATGATGTCCGTTTTGTCTTTTAGTTGTATTTTTGAAATTGTTGTGCAAGGCAGCAGTTTAGGTGTTTACCTATGCCGCAATCTTAATTTCTTCCTCAGGAATTTCTTAAGATATTTTTTAAAACATTTAAAAAATATATTTTATTGATTTTTTACAGAAAGGAAGGGAGAGAGATAGAAAGTCAGAAACATCGATGAGAGAGAAACATCAGCTGCCTCTTGCACACACCCCTACTGGGAATGTGCCCACAACCAAGGTACATGCCCTTGACCGGAATCCAACCTGGGACCTTTCAGTCCACAGGCCGATGCTCTATCCACTGAGCCAAACTGGTTTCGGCACAGCTAAAATATTTTTTATTGATTTCAGAGAGTAGGCATTATATTTTTGATACTAATCCCTTATCATATATGAGGTTTGCAAATATGTTTTCCAATTTTGTAGGTTGCCTTTACACTCTGTTCATTGTTTTTGTTGTGTAAAAGCTTTTTTTGTTTGTTTCTATGTAGGTCCAGTTGTCTATTTTTACTTTTGTTACTTGGGCTTCTGGTGTCATATCCAGTATCTGCTATGAACATAGGGGTGTATACATCCTTTCTGATTGGTGTTTCTAGTTTTTGGGGGATGTATTCCTAGAAGTGGGATCTCTGGGGCAAATGGGAGTTCCATTTTTAGTTTTTGATGTGTTTTTTTTTAGGCAACTCCATACTGTTCTCCACAGTGGCTGTACCAAGTCTGCATTCCCATCAGCAGCGCACAAAGGTTCCTTTTTCTTCACATCCCTGCCAGCATTTGTCATTTGTTGATGATAACCATTCTGATAGGTGTGAGATGGTACCTCATTGTTTTTATTTGCATCTCTCAGATGATTAGTGACTTTGAACATGTTTTCATATGTCTCTTGAGGCCTTCCTTATATCTTCTTTTGAAAAGTACCTATTTAGGTCCGTTGCCCATTTTTTAAATTGTGTTATCTTCCTTTTGTTAAGTTGTATGAGTTCCCTGTAAATGTTGAAGATTAAACCCTATAGATTTTGATCTTAAGTTTTTAATCCATTTTTAGTTGATTTTTGTGTATGGTGTAAGGTAAGAGTCCAATTTCACTTTTGCATGTGGATATTCAGTTTCCTAACATCATTTGTTAAACTATTCTTTCCTAATTGTGTATTTTTGGCATCCTTGTTGAAAATTAGGTGAATGTATCCACATGGATTTATGTCTGGGCTCTGTTCTGTTCTGCTAGTCTATGTCTCTTTATGCCAGTACCATATGACTACTGAAAAATATAATTTGCAATATATTTTGAAATCAAGAAATTCTTATTTTCTATCTAGAAATTCTGTCCATTATTTGAAAGTGAGTTATCTGAATTCTCCTTCTATTGTATTATGTTATTGCCGGTTTTTGCTTTTAGTTATGTCAGTGTATACTTCATATGTTAGATATTCTGTTGTTGGGTGCATATTTATTTAAAATTGTTATATGTTCCTGGTGAGTTGAGCCTTTTGCCATTATATAATGTCCTTTTTATCTTTTGAGATAGTTCTTCACTTAATGTCTATTTTATCTAAGTATAGCCATTCTTCCTCTATTTTGGTCACCATTTACATAGAATGTCTTCTTGTATCCCTTCACTTTCAAGATGTATGCCCTTAAGTATAAAGTGAGTCAGTCTTTTAAAATCCACTCAGCCACTGTCTTTTGATTGGAGAGTTTAATACACTTACATTTAAAGCAATTATTGGTAGGAAAGGATTACTATTACTATATTGTTAATTGTTTTTCTGTTTGTTTTTGCAGTTCCTTTGCCCCTTTTCCTGTCTTGTCATTATCCTTTGGGCTTTATTGATGTATATATTGACATGCTTTGACATTTTTCTATTTTTCTTTTGTGTATCTTCTATAGGTATTTTCTTTGTGGTTACTATGAAACTTAGTTTTAACATAAACTAATAAAAATTTCGGTCATATACAAAAACTCTACATTTTATTCTTCCCCTCAGACACACAGTTATTGATGTTACAATTTATATCTTTTTACATTGTGTATCACTAACATATTTTTATAGTTATAATTATTTTTTAAAATATATTTTATTGATTTTTTTACAGAGCAGAAGGGAGAGGGATAGAAAGTCGAAACATCGATGAGAAAGAGACATCAATAAGCTGCCTCTTGCACGCCCCCTACTGGGGATGTGCCCGCAGCCAACGTACATGCCCTTGCTGGAATAGAACCCGGGACCCTTCAGTCCCCAGTCTGATGCTCTATCCACTGAGCCAAACCGGTCTCGGCCAGTTATAATTATTTTAAATACCATCTTTTAACTTTTATACTAGAATCAAAAGTGAATTACATACCAATTACAGTATTAACTATTCTGTGTTTATCTACATACTTACCAGTGTTTTATGCTTTCATATGCTTTTATGTTGCTGTTTAGAATCTTGTTTCAATTTGAAGAACTCCCTTCAGCATTTCTTATCAGGCATGTCAAGAACTGATGACTAACCCCTTCAGCTTTTGTCTGAAAAGGTCCTTATCACTTCATGGTGGTTCTAAGGATAGTTTTCCTAGTTATAGTATTATTGACTTGACAGTTTTTTTCTTTCCCCACTTTGACTATATCATTTCATTACCTTCTGGCCTGAAAGGTTTCTGCTAAAAAATATACTTATGGTCTTATGGGGTTCCCATATATATATCAAGCCAGTTTTCTATTGCTGCTTTTAAAATCCTCTTTGACTTTGACAATTTGATTATGTGTCCTGGTGTAGATTTCTCTGAGTCATCTTATTTGAGGTTCTTTGGGCTTCCTACACATTTCTTTTCCCAGATTTGGAATTTTTTAGCCATTGTTTCTGTGAATAAGCCTCTTTCTCTGGAATATTTTGATCTGACTGATTTTACTCTTCACTCTGAATTCACTAGTTCTTTCTTCTGTTTGATCTAGTTGGCTGTTGAATCCTTTTATTAGATTTTTCATTTCACTTATTATTTTCCTTGGCTCTTAGATTTCTGTTTGATTCTTAAAAAGTTTTCTATGCTTTCCTTGGAATTCTCACTTCTTTCATGCATTGCTCTCCTAAGCTCATTGAACATCTTTAATGATAATATTTTGAATTCTCTGTTAGGAAAATAGATGAAAACTTGCATGCTAGACCAAGCTGCTGTCTTTGTTCTTAGCACTCATCATGCTTCTATAGTATGTCAGGTCCCATCAGTACTCTGGAACAGGCAAGACAGTATTCAATCCTTAGGGCAGCTCCAAAAAATTTTAAAACGGTTGATGCATGGTTCAGTCCTTTCCATCACTTGCAGGGAGAATCTTGGAGCTAGGGATTTCATGCCAATTATATGGCACCATGCTGGAAGTGGGGTTTATGGAGGGTGGATGTCTTGAATTTTCCTCCTGGCTTTGATGTAGCTGATTTCATGCTTTTCTGGAGTTAAGAAGCCTCTCAACTAGTTTCTGCATTTCTCACAAATGGGATTAGTTTATATATTGCTATTGAATTGGTGTGTCCATGAGGGTAGGAGGGTCCATGGCTTCCTATTCCAACACATTTCTGATGTCACTCCCATATTTTGCTTTGTTTGTATCTCTGTTTTATACTAGAGACTTTCCTCAGAAGTCTGGTGATCCCCAGCTCTCTGCTAATATTTAAGAGGGAGCCTTAAAAGCCTCAGTGGATTCTCTGTGGCCTAATTGTGGCTTGTCACAAGGTTGGCTTCACTGTAGGGTGTTCTTGTCAATTTCATCAACTATCTTTAGATGTGTTTTTTAGGATTGCTCAGATTTCTTAGGAAAGTGTCTTCCATTCTCCAGTCTGGAAGGTTCAAGTATGGGTGCTAGTATTCTGGAAACTGAGCAGAGAAATGAGCTGTTGGGTTGGGAATAGGCATTGGTAAACAGGTTCCACAATTTAGAATGCATAGTTTCATTTACTCTTTTCTGAAACATTTTTGTTGATTTCAGAGAGGAAGGAAAAGGAGGAGAGATAGAAACATCAATGATGAAAGAGAAGCATTGACCAGCTATCTCCGGCATGCCCCCTACTAAAGATAAAGCCCTCAACCTGGGCATGTGCCCATGACTGAAATTGAACTGGGCTCTATCCACTGAGCCAAACTGATTAGAGCTACAGCTTCATTGAAATCACCCCTCTTCGGAGAAATCAAGGTGGTGGCATAGCTAAACACCTGAAATTGCTGCCTCGCACAATCACTTCAAAACTATAACTAAAAGACAAAATGCACATTATCCAGAACCACAGGAAGGCTGGCTGAGTGGAAATTCTACAACTAGAAGGAAAGAGAAAAGCACACTGAGACTCACAGGAGGTGCGGAAGTAAAGTGCAGAGGTACGAAGGTGCGCACGCAGAAAGGGCTGGCAACTGAGGACGTGGTTGTCTCTTTCAATCGGGACGGAGACACAAGCTCCCAACTGCTCTGAACTCCAGTTCCAGGTGAGACTCTGGAGATCCAGACTCATATGGGGAGAAATTGGACTGTCTGGATTCGGGTAAAATTCGAGGGTGGCTTTCTCTTAGAGGTGCTTTCAGTGATTGCCATGGGACACTGATACCCAGAGTCCTCTTAGGGCAGAGCTGAGGATCAGCCATAGCTGTTTGCTCTGCTTTGCTGATCTCCTGAGACTCCGAACCAGCCAACCTGTGCACAGAGTCTTTTGCATATGAATGGCCTGGCCCTTTGACATCTGAAATTACCTAACAAACTGCAGCTTAGATAGAGAGCCCCAGAACTTCCAAAAGAAGGCCCAAGGCCCTGCAGCATCTTTCACTGCTTCACAGCTGGGCCTCATCTAGGCACCTCCAACCTCAAACAAAGAAGAAAAAGCTGTAGATCTCTCTGTACCTCTTGCTGGGTGGCCTCAGAAAGAGGCTAAATTTTCATCTCCTTGGAGATCCAAGAGCCAGTGTACTCAGTTTTCAGAATGGGACCATCCAGATTACAACTCCTCAGATCCATAAGAGACACACTCAAGGGGAAGACTCAGTGAGCATCAAAGCCCCACTAAAGCAAATCTTGCCTCATAAGGGTGTCTCCAGCACAGAAGTTCTCCCAGAGTAGACACAACTGATCCTCACAGCCAATTGGCCTGGAGATGAATTCATCCCAGTGATACCAACAACAATCAAGGCTTCACTACAACAAGACTGTGCACACAGCCCACAAAGGGGTGCACCAAGGTAACTGGGGAAGCTGAGCCACTGAGCCCTATAGGACACCTAGTACACAAAGCCATGCTATCAACACAGGGAAGCAGCCAAAATGTGGAGACAAACAGGTCACAAATGATAGAGAAGGAGGAAAGAAAACGACTGAATATAGACTTCAAAACCACATTATAAGGTTTTTCAAAAATCTTTGAGAAACCACCTATAAATTTAGTGAGACCCTCGAGAATATGAAAAAGGACCAATTAGAAATTAAGCATATACCGACTGAAATAATTACTAACATACAGAGATCCAACAGCAGAGTAGAGGATCACAAGAATCAAGTCAAAGATGTGAAATATGAAGAAGCAAAAAACACCCAACCAGAAAAGCATAAAGAAAAAATAATCCAAAAACACAAAGATAGTGTAAGGAGCCTCTGGGACAACTTCAAGCTTACCAATATCAGAATTATGGGGGTGCCAGAAGAGAGAGAGCAAGATACTGAAAACCTATTTGAAGAAATAATGACAGAAAACTTTCCCCACTTGGTGAAAGAAATAGACTTACAAGTCCAAGAAGTGCACAGAACTCCAAACAAAAGGAATCCGAAGAGGATCACACCAAGACACATCATAATTAAAATGCCAAGAGCAAAAGACCAAGAGAGAATGTTAAAAGCATCAAGAGAAAAACAGTTAGTTGCCAATAAGGGAGCATCCATATGACTGTCAGCTGATTTTTCAATAGAAACTATGCAGGCTTCTGGCAAGAAATATTCAAAGTGATAAATAGCAAGAACCTACAACCAAGAGTACTCTACCCAGCAAAGCTGTCATTCAGAATTGAAGGGCAGATAAAGATCTTCACAGATAAGAAAAAGTTGAATGAGTTCATCATCACCAAACCAGTATTATATGAAATGCTGAAATGTATTCTTTAAGAAGAGGAAGAAGAAAAAAGGCGAAGATAAAAATTATAAACAACAAATACATATCTATCAACAAGTGAATCTAAAAATCAAGTGAATAAAAATCTGATGAACAGAATAAACTGGTGAATATAATAGAATCAAGGGCATAAAAAGGGAGCAGACTGACAATTCTTGGGAGGAAGTTGTGTGGGGCATGCAGGAAGAGACTGGACAAAAATCGTACACCTATAGATGAGGACAGTGTAGCGAGGGGTAAGGACAGAGGGTGGGGTGAGAACCGGGTGGAGGGGAGCTGTGTGTGGGGGGAGGAATAACTGTAATAATCTAAACAATAAAGATTTATTTTAAAGAAATAAAAAAATAAAAATAAATAAATCCCCCCTCTTCTGTGTTCAATACATTATCTGAAGAAGTTGGCTCTTTCTGTATACTAATAAATAACTCCAAAATTTCAGTGGCATAAAATGAAAGCATTTATTTATTATACCAGTGTCTACTGGTTGGCTCAGACAGCTCTGCTTTAGATTACAGTCTGCTGATCAATCGGGCAGCCCTCTGCACTCTGCAGATTGCCTGGGCCATTCTGGTCTATCCCTGTTATTCAGGGGTCCCACAGAAGCTAATTAGGAAATATTCTTCTCTTGATGGCAAACGTGTTTGAGGACAAGTTGACCATTTGAACATATTTCAAAGGTTTGCATATGTTTATTCACTAATATCATATTGCCAAAGCAAGTCACATTGCCAACTCCAAAGCTAAAGTGTGAAAAGAAGGTTTTGGTGAGGAAGGGAAGTATGCTTTCTCAAAAAGATCATTATTCATTGGAAGACTGTGGACAAAAGGACAATTTCTATAGTGGAGCAACTTAAAATTGAAATTATTTTCTTACCTACATAATCTGATCCTCTGAAGAGTTCAGGTGATGGAAAACTACTTAAATTCTCTTCAAAACCCTTGCATTCTGTAGAAGAATCTGTGATTGAATAGCTTAGAAGAGAGCTAGAAATATCATGCTGCAAACTTAGTCCTGTAGAATAAACAATCAAAAAGGACAAAATGTTTAAATAGTAAGCAAATTCAAAATCTTAATTCAATTTGTAGAAATGTACTTGCAGTTGTATGTTAAGAATGTGAAATTGCTTCCACATACATCTGAAAAATATACTATTAATAAAGCATTTTAATTTCATCTTAAAAATGATTATTTTTGATGTAGAGAAAATGCATTAGAATCCTTTATCATTGTTTTTCAAAGTTTTATAACCTACTCCTTTCCTACTTTGGTTCAGTTATAATACTTGACTCAAAAATCTAAATTTTATATGTGCGTTACCCACTAACTAGCTGAAGAGAAGAAAGGCAATTCTAATAATTCCATTTAGAAAATAATTTGCCTAAATGTAGACAAATAGGTCAAGGGAATCAAAGAGAGAGCCCAGAAATACTCATCTATATATATGAGCAACTGATTTTTATACAAGATGCAAAGGCAATTCAGTGGAGAAAGAATATTCTTTTTTAAAAAAATTATGCCAGAACTGAATACCCATATGCAAAAGCAAAACAAAATAAAAAATTTGCACTCATATCTTCAATCATATAAAAAATTAACTACTAATGTATCATAGATCTAAACATAAATCCTAAAACTACAAAACTTCCAAAAAAAATACACAGAGAAGAAAATCTTCATGATACTGGTTTAGATTTCTTTGACATAACAATAAAAAGATGAGTCTTTAAAACAATAGTAATGATAAATTAGACTTCATCAAATTTAAAATTTTCTCTTCAAAAGAGACTCTTAATATGAAAAACAAGCCACAGATTAAGATAAAGCATTTGCAAATGCAAAGGAATTCAGAATATAAAGAACTGGCCTAGCTAGTGTGGCTCAGCAGTTGATGGTCAATCCATGAAATAATAGCTGATGGTTTGATTCCCGGTCAGGGCACATGCACAGTTGCTAGGTTTGATCCCCAGTGGGGTATGTGCAGGAGGCAGCCAATCAATGATTCTCTGTCATCACTGATGTTTCTCTCTCTCTCTCCATCTCCTGAAATCAATAAAAATAAAATTTCAGTAAAAGAATCCTATATAATTAAAGGGTAATATGCAAATCAACCTAATGGTGGAATAACTGGTCACTATGATGTACAATGAACACAAGGGGGCAGACACCCAATGCAGGAGCTTCCCCCCTGGTGGTCAATGTGCTCCTATAGGAGGAGCACCATTCAGCCGGAAGCTGGCGAGTGCCTCCACAGCAGCCTAAAGATGTCTGACTCCCCGGTGGGCCTAAGCTATCAGTGGACGTCCCCTCTTAGGGCTCCTGGTCTGTGAGAGGGCACAGGCCAGGCTGAGGGACCCCAGCCCCCTAACCCCCAGTACATAAATCTCGTGCACTGGGCCTCTAGTTCAATAATAAGCGGGGGGGGGGGGGGGGGGGGGGGGGAGTGGAATCTCAGTAAGAAAATGGGCAAAATATTTTAACACAGAACTTCCCATATCAGAGGTCTTAAAGTCATTCTTATGAGAGTGGACTAGAATAAAGAATTTTCCAATAAATTATTGTGATAGAACTCTTTTCACAGTTAATTATTCATCTCATTGAATATATAATTTCTATTCTCCTTCAGATATAAATTAAATTGCTATTCCCTCATGGAAGCCTGCCCTAATCTCCCAACCAAAACTGAATTAGTTACACTAAAGTCAATCCCTTTTTTGTAGGATTTACCACAATTGTAATTTACTGGTCTATTAGAAGATGAGGGTCAGAGCGCAGGAGTCATCTTAGACTAGAAGAAAAACACCTCTTTCACTGAGATGGGAAAATGAGAGATACAAACTGATGCATATGCTTATAAGAAAGAAATCAGGGAGTTCACATCTGACAGTCTTACCTGATACTAGTTCACCAGTTGATGAACTATAAACCTGGAGATCATCAGCCACTGAATCCTATGTGAAATAAGAATGAAAGAGAACACAAATTATGATGGAGTATTTTTATATTGTAACTAGAGGCCCGGTGCACAAAATTCGTGCACAGGGGGCAGGGGATGTCCCTTAGCCCAGCCTGCACCCTCTCCAATCTGGGACCCCTCGAGGGATGTCTGACTGCCCATTTAGGCCCGATATCAGTAGGATCAGGCCTAAACGGGCAGTCGGACATCTTTCTCACAATTCAGGACTGCTGGCTCCAAATTGCTTACCTGCCTGCCTCCCTGATTGCCACTAACCGCTTCTGCCTGCCAGCCTGATCACCCACTAACCACTACCCTGCCAGCCTAATTGATGTCTAACTGCTCCCCTGCCAGCCTGTTTGCCCCCAACTTCCCTCTTCTGCTGGCCTGGTCACCCCTAACTGCCCTCCCCTGCAGGCTTGATTGCCCCCAACTGCCCTCCCTTGCAGGCCTGGTCCATCCCAACGGCCCTCCCCTGCTGGCCATATTGTGGTGGCCATCTTGTGTCCACATGGGGATAGGATCTTTGACCACATGGAGGCAGCCCTCTTGTGTGTTGGGGTGATGATCAATCTGCGTATTACTCTTTTATTAGGTAGGATAGAGGCCTGGAGCATGGGTGGGGGCCAGCTGGTTTGTCCTGAAGAGTGTCCCAGATCAGGATGGGGGTTCCCTTGGGGCATCGGGCAGCCTGGGCAAGGTGCCTGTGGAGGTTTGCAGGCTGGCCATGCCCCCCAGCAACCCAAGTGGAGGCCCTGGGATCTGGGATTAATTTATGTCTACAATTAAAACTTTGTAGCCTGGAGCAGAGCCAAGCCTTTTGCTCGCTCTGTGGCAGCAGCCATTTCTGTTTGAAACTTTGTAGCATTGAGTGGAGGCCTAGGCCGGCAACAGTAGGCCGAAAGCTTGGCTTCCTCTGTTGCTGGGGAAACCCAAGCCTTCCTCCTGCTCTCAGTGGTGGCAGCCATCTTGGTTGGGGTTTATTTGCGTAATCTGCTCTTGATTGGCTAGTGGGTGTGGCTGTGGGTGTGGCTTGTGAGTGTAGCAAAGGTACGGTCAAATTTGCAAATTACTCTTTTATTAGATAGGATAGTATATCACATTGATTTGGTCATTTTGAAAATGAAAAACTAATGTCAACTCTGTATATTAGTTTCATATGTATAACAGATTCTCTTAGCTTATTGATCACAGATATAATTTGGTACTTAATATTAAATCTGAAAATAAATATTAAAATATAATATTATAGACATATCTAGGGAGTCAACAAAATAACTGTCAATTTACTACGGGATAGCCCAGAAACCAGAGGATAAAGGTGAATATCCTTCTGATCCCCTAAGTAGGAAGGGTTCTTTTTCTTCTACATATGAAACAAAATAGATCAGAAGATTGACAGATAAGTCTAAAATACTAGAAATAAAATTAAAGGTAAAAAATATATGGAAATGTTTATTACATATGAGTCTGTAAAAGTATAACTATCTTCAGTGTATAATGAACAACTATTTCACAAAAAAGAAACGCAAGTGACCAATGAAATGAGAAAAAAGTCTTACCTTTACTAGCATTCAAAGAAATGGAAAGTGAAACAATATTCCACTTTTCACTATCAAATTTGACCCAATCTGTGCAGTCCATGCTGAGGGACCCCACTGGTGCATGAATTCGTGCACTGGGCCTCTAGTATGCATATAAGATCCTTAGTTAATGACTTCCTACTCTCCTCCCTCCCCGCTTCCCTCTGAGATTCATCAGTCTGTTTTAGGTTTCCATGCTATGCATTGAGCATCTGGCTCCTGGTGGTTAGTGTGCATCATAGCTAACAGCTGAATGGTCGAATGGTTGCTTAGGCTTTTATATATATAAATACTAGAGGCCCACTGCATGATACTCGTGCAAGAATTGGCCTCTATGTGGTCAAAGATCCTATCCCCATGTGGACACAAGATGGCCACCACAAGATGGCCAGCAGGGGAGGGCCGTTGGGATGGACCAGGCCTGCAAGGGAGGGCAGTTGGGGGCAATCAAGCCTGCAGGGGAGGGCACCTGCATATGCAAATGAACTCACCATCTTTGTTGAGCTAATCTGTATACTCACTCTGATTGGCTATAGGTGTAGTGGAGGTGTGGTCAATTTACATGTTTCTCTATTATTATTACCAACATGAATAAAAAAATTTAAGCATGATCGAACCTTTGACTCATTGGAAAGTATTTTTCTTGGGACAACAATCTAGGAACACAAAAAAGTTCTGCAGTAAGATATCCACTGATATCTATAACAGCAAAACCTTGGAAACAATTTTCCTCCAACTACAGGAGAATAGTTATTCAAATGACAATATATCTATAAGACAAAGCATTATGCAAGACACTAAAAATTAAATATTCTTATTGATTATTTTTAGAGAGAAGAAGGGGAGGAGAGAGAAAAACATTGATATGAGAGCAGAACATCAATGGGCTGCCTCCTGCATACCCGCTACCTGCTACCCAGGCATTTGCTAGGAATCCAACTGGCAACCTTCCAACATGGGACAATGCCTAATCAACTGAGCCACACTGGTCAGGGTTAAAAAGCATATTTTTAAAGACTATTTAATGTTAAAGGAATACACAATAACATAATTTATAAAATGAAAAAGGCACAAAATCAGAATAGAATATATAAAAAATAGAAGAAACCGCTTAAACACTTTTTGAGTAGTTTGAATCATCTACAAGGAACACTTAATAGTTATATTGCTGAAACTGCCCTTCAATAAAACAACAACAACAACATGCTATAGAGAAAATACTAGACCACAAAGGAGGCAGAAACACACAATGGAATAGACAGCCTCTTCAATAAATGGTGCTGGGAAAACTGGAAATCCACATGCAAGTGAATATAACTGGATTACAGTTTGTACCCATGTACAGAAATTAATTCAAAATGGACCAAAGAGTCCTAGCTGGTTTGGCTCAGTGGATAGAGTTGGCCTACAGACTGAAGGGTTCCAGGTTCAATTCCTGTCTAGGGTACATGCCCAGGTTGTAGGCTCCAGTAGGGGGTGTGCAGGAGGCAGCTGATCAGCGTTTCTCATTATTGATGTTTCTATAGCTCTCTCCTTTCCCTTCCTCTCTGAAATCTATATCTATATCCATATCCATAACAATATACTGGAATATAACTATTATCTTTAATGCTTATATTTGATGTCACAAATAAATTTTAAATCTGAGTCTCTTCAAACTACTGCTACCCATCTTTAAAATACTGAACAGAGTCCATATAAATGCAGATCAAGAAGTTATATAACATTCTAAAGATAATGAATCCTGTTTCTAGTGATTAATGGGAAAACATGAAAAGCGCTTTAAAATGATTAAGGGTTACCAAACATGGAGTTAGAAACACAAGAAACATTAGAAAGATTTTATATCTGTCATGCAGAAAATTAGCTAGTGACAGACTATTCTGAAGTTTTTGTCAAGGGAAAGAAACAAAAATGCATGGCTATGAATCTGCCAGAATCAGAAATTCAAGGCTCTGTCTGAAGACAAAGCATCAATGTTCACAAACACATTAAAAAGCTATGTAGTCTCTATTGAACAAAGACCACATTATACTTTCATCTGGAGGTACACCAGGTACGGCTGGTTTGTCCTACGTGTATCCACGGGTCATAGGAGAAACATACATACGCTCAATGGAACAATCTTCTCATCCTCAGTCTTCTCTTCACTACTGCTGCTTTCTCGCAGGCTTTTCTCTCCTGCAACTCCTAATTGAGAGCTAACAAACAAACAACACGATTAGTTTGTACCGTCTGGACTTGGTTTTCCACGTCTCTCTTCCCTGTTGGCACACTGTTCAGACTCTGAAAGGCTCTTCTGGGGACCTCATTAGGGAAAAGGAAGGAGCACAGTTGGTGAATTGTACCAATACCCAACTGAGGCCGTGAATGCTTTCCTGGGTGTTTTATCTCACTTGCTTTTTAGGGAAGCTGGCAAAATTTTCTCTTTTAAAAAATTATTGTTTTCTGAAGTCAAATTTCTGGCTCTATGTTCTGAGAAGGACGGAATCAGAGTTTCTGTTTATTTACTTTCTTTGTTGACTCCTAGCATGCGAGTCAGTCCATCAGCTGTCAGAAAACTGGGACTGCAGGTTTGACCAGGCCAGAATGCACCGGGCTGCTCCTCGAGGCTACGCACCTGGGCAGCCCAGAGCTGCTCTCGCCCTGCCCACTGCGCTCGACTTTCTCCGCAATCTTCTGCAAACCTGGAGCTTTGCCATTTCCTCTCGGGCCTGAAAAAGAGCACCTCCTTTCAGGGCAAACGCCTGCGAGGAGAGCCTTCTGGCTTCTGGGGTGCCCGGGGGCGAGGCCCCGCTACAGCGCCCTCCCCCACCCGCACCTCCACGCTCCCCCTCAGGCCAGTCTGGCTGAGCTTACAGTGGGCGGCGAGCCGTCGTCGGCTCGGGCCGGGGAGCGCCTCTGCCGTCACGGGCGGGCCCAGGTCTGGCGCCGGGGTCAGGTTGAGCCTCTGGCCGGTCCTCTTCTTGCGGATGTAGACCCGTCGCGGCCACATTGCCATCCACCCGCAGGCCTCGGGGCCCCTTGGCCCTCACGCCTGTGTCTCGGCCTTCCTGAGGAGCTGCGCTGCTGCCGGAGGGGTCCACGTCCCGGGGCGCCTGCGGAGCAGCCCGAGAGGAGTGCGGAGTGCCGGGCAGAAAAGCAAAAGGTCGCAACACCTACCCCGGCCAGCCAGGCCTCGCTCCCGCCTTTTTATGTCGGCCGCCCCGCGCGCTGAGACTTCTGGGAAGACGGAGTGAGAGGGCCGCTGGGCGCCCGGCCTCCTGGGAGAGCCCAGGTGGTTGACGGGGTGGGGATGGGGATGGGGGTGGGGGTTGGGGGGAGTGGGGTGGGGTTGGGGGGCCCTGACGCGGGCACCCTCTGACAGGATGCTCACAGGGCAAAACTGGTTCTTTTTCCAGGTTCTTTCGCCGACTTGTGCTCCCGATGCCCGTTCTCTCCGAACCCACCTGCAGAAATGGAGGGTTAGGTCTCTGAGCACAGGGAGCCCAGCGGTCAGCCTGGCTCAGGGCAGGAGGGTCAGAGGGGAAGGAAAGCACATTAGAGCCACAGGGAGTGTCCTCTTGAACAATCAGCTTCAGTCATGTGGGGGACATGGTACTTGAGAATTTATCCAGGCATTTGAAAATTTGGGGTTCCAGAAGTTTCTTTTCAAGGACAAGCAGAATCCCTTAGTTCCGTGGTCGGCAAGCTGCAGCTCGTGAGCCACATGCGGCTCTTTGGCCCCTTGAGTGTGGCTCTTCCACAAAATACCATGGCCTGGGCGAGTCTATTTTGAATAAGTGGCATTAGAAGTTTAAGTTTAAAAACTCTGGCTCAAAAAAAATTCAATCGTTGTACTGTTGATATTTGGCTCTGTTGACTAATGAGTTTGTCGACCACCGCCTTAGCCTCAAAGTGGGGAATTCCACAGGGGAAACCCCTCCTGGTTCCTGGGGCTCAGCTCTTTTGCTCTGCTAATTGGAGGGACATAGGAATGACCTCCCTCTCTCTCCACACACCCAGATTGAACCATCTGGCTGCATCTGATAAGCATACTGTGCACATAATAACCACCTTTTTGTAGAAATATAGTAACACTTTATTCTTTTTTTCTATTTTCTTTCTTTTTATTTATGTGGATCTTGTGATGTTATCACAAAAAACATGCACTAATTTATGGCTTTTATTTACTCATTTATTTAACTAAAGAATTTATATGCATATAGCATAACCCATGGACACAGACAATAGTGTGGTGAAGGCCTGGGGGTGCAGGTACAAGATTGAGGGGGTCAATGGGGGAAGAAGGGGACACCTGTAATACTTTCAATAATAAAGATACATTAAAAACCAAAAAATAATAAAAAACCATCTTTTTTTAAAAAAATGACATTTCACAATATTAAAATGACATTTGTAGAGATGAAACTACAAAAGTTATAAAGACTTTTCTGTGATGCTTCAATATTGTGTGACTATAAACACATACACTGAGTGGCCAGATTATTATGATCTCTGAATGCATAATTGGCCACTCAGTGTATATCCTATATAATAAAATGCTAATATGCAAATTGTCCCCTCAACCAGGAGTTTGACCAGCAGTCAGGCTGGCCAACTGTCCATGTCCCCTCCCCCCGGCCAACTATGAATTCATGAACCAGGCCTCATACACACACACACACACATACACACACATACACACACACACACACACACACACACACACACACACACACACATACAGTGGCCAGATTATTATGCGTTCAGAGATCATAATAATCTGGCCACACAGTGTATATAGCCACTATATTTTTATATCACTCTAAATTTTTTCTTTCAAATCTGCTCATAGAAAGTCATTTATGACAATCGACTTAATATATAATTAATCCATTAAAACTTAACTTCGTAAAGAACAGAGGGTAGTCTTTCTTACTGGATTAGATACAATGCTTTGGGTCACTGAATCAACACTTACTCAGCACCTTACTCTGTGTTAGGCACTGTGGTAGGTCCTGGGATAGAGGTGAATTAGAAATGGCCCTTCAGTCAAGATCTCACAGTTTTGTTGCAGTATAAAATGACTGTATTTCGAGGAGGAACCAAGATGGCGGCATAGGTAAAACACCTATCTTGCCGTCATACACAGCAATTTTGAAACTACAACTTAACGAAAGAACAAACACCTTCCAGAATCACCAGAAAGCTGGCCGAGTGAAAATTCCACAAATAAAAGTGAAGATAGGACACTGTGACTTGGAGGAGCGGCAGCGGACAGCGTTGAAGATCTGCGCTGAGAGAGGTTTGGAGTGCGCGCCAGCGGATAGGGCGGGCGGCTGAAAACTGGCCAGCTTTCTCGAACGGGGAGACAATGACGTCCCACTGGACTGCTTCTCCCGCTCTGGGCGAAGTCCAGGGAACCCACTATCATACGGGGTAATAACTGGACAGTGGGAGGGCACGCTAAAGCTCAGGTGCTGCAGGGGTCTGCCGGCTTGTGGAGAAGGCAGCTTGCGCGTGACCTTGGGAACAGTGCAGCTGCGTAACTGCATAGAGAGCGCTCTCAACTTGCTCCCTCATTCAGAAAACCGTCAGACTGCTTTGTTTTATGACCCTGGGTGAGACCTTGGGTGTGCAGACTCATTTGGGGAGAGTTTGAACTCCCAGGCAGTGGGTGGAGCTCCGCAGCGGCTCTCTCTCAGAGGTGCTGACGGTCACTGCCCCTGGCACAGAGTCCCTGGGGCCGCATAGGATGGAGCTAACGCTGTCTGCTTGGCCCGGAGACTCCACCCATCCAACCTGAGCACAACTGAACTTCACAGACCATTGGCCTGGAGGTCAACCCCTCCAAATGCTAACAACGATTAACCTGAGATTAACTTCAGCAAGACTGTGCAACCCATATCCACCTCAGTTAACTGGGGAAGCTGAGCCACTGTCCCTTGTAGGACGTCTACCACACAAAGCTAATTGACCAACTCAGGGAAGCAGCCACCATGCAGAGACATTGAAAGAAATCAGATGTGAAAGAAATGGAGGGAAAAAACCGACTGGACATGGAATTTAAAACCACGGTTATAGGGCTTCTCAAGAGGCTCCAACAAAAGGTCAAGGCCTATAAGGAAATAAGCAAGACCACAAAGGAAATGAATGAGACCCTCAAGGATATGAACGAGACCTGCAAGGAAATGATCAAGACCAATGTGGAAATGATCAAGACCAACGTGGAAATGAATGAGTCCTACAAGGAAATGAAGGAGACCCTCAAGGATGTGAAGGAGACTCTCAAGGATATGAAAAAGGACCAACCAGAAATTAAGCATACACTGACTGAAATAAAAAATATTATACAAAGACCTAAAAGTGCTCTGGAGCACCCCAAGAACCAAGTTAAAGATTTGAAATACAAAGAGGTAAAATCCACTCAGCTGAAAAAGCAAGAATCCAAAAGAATCCAAAAAATTGAAGATAGTGTAAAGGGCCTCTGGGACAACCTCAAGCATACCAACATCCGAATTATAGGGGTGCCAGAAAAAGAGAGAGACCAAGACAATGGAAACCTATTTGAAGAAATAGTGACTGAAAACTTCTCACACATGGTGAAAGAAATTGACTTAGGAGTCCAAGAAGCGCACCGAACCCCAATATATAGGAACCCTAAGAGGACCACACCAAGGCACATCATAATTAAAATGCCAAGAGCAAAAGACAGAGAATATTAAAAGCAGCAAGAGAAAAACAGTTAGTTACCTATAAGGGAGCACCCATACGATTGTCAGCAGATTTCTCAACAGAAACGATGCAGGCCAGACGGGAGTGGCAAGAAATATTCAAAGTGATGAATAGCAAGAACCTACAACCAAGATTACTCTATCCAGCAAAGGTATCATGCAGAATTGAGGGTCAGATAAAGTGCTTCACAGATAAGAAAAAGCTAAAGGAGTTCATCACCACCAAACCAATATTATATGAAATGCTGAAAGATATTCTTTAAAAAGAGGAAGAAGAAAAAGATAAAAGTGTAAATTAGGAACAACAAATACACATCTATCAACAAATGAATCTAAAAATCAAGTGAATTAATAAGCTGATGAACAGGATAAACTGGTGAATGTAACAGAATCACGGACATAGAAAGGGAATGGACTGATAACTCTTGGGGAGAAAAGGGGTGTGGGAAGTGCAGCAAGAGACTAGACAAAAATCATGCAACTATGGGAGGAGATAGTGGAGGGGGGTGAGGGCGGAGGTGGGATGGGTACCAGATGGAGGGGAACTATAGGGGGAAAAGAAAAAGGGAACAATGTAATTAATAAACTGAACAATAAAGATGAAAAAAATGATTGTATTTCAATATCCTTTCTTTAGTCATATCCGTAATATGCTAAAATGCTAATAGTTATAAGCCAAGTCTCCAGGCTCCCCTCTCCCTCTTTCTTAAATGACCTTTGAGAGGTCTGGGTCCTGGATGTCCTAGAACTGGAAGAAACATTGAAAGACCTAGAAATGGAAGAGACATTGAAAGATGAAAACACCTTAAAGCAGAGATTGATCTGTCCTTTGGTGGCCTGATTCCCTAAAACTGTTTTATATTCCTGGAACTCTGAATCCCATTCACTGAAGTGCCATCAAGTAAAGATTTAAGGAAATTAATGGAGAGGATTTCAAAACTGGAAATAAGCTTTGGCATGATTTCTTGAACCAAAAGGGTCCTTAGAGGTTATCTAGTTGCCCCTCATTATGTAGCTGAAGAAACCACACCTAGGGAGGCTCGGTATCAAAGATGGTTAACATAGGTGGCATGGATCGCCTTGCATTTGGCTTGTCATGCTCCAATTCCTCCTAACACGTGGCTGGGCAAGGGATGGGGGAGCAAGGAAAAGAGCTTGAAGCCATTCGAAGCAAGAGAAGGGGAAGGGACTACAGACAGATTTGGTCTGCTTAAAACTTTGCCTAGAGCTGGCTTATAAAAGGGGAAGGAAATGTGGCCCCTACAAAAGGGGGAGGTAGGGCAGAGACATCTCAGCTCTATCTATCTACTAGAGACCTGATGCACAAAATTTGTGTAAGAGTAGGCCTTCTGTCCCTTGGCCTCCTGCACCAGCTTCCCTGTCACCTGAACCCAGGTTTCCCTTCAGTCCGGCTTTGTCCGGAAGGATGTCCAGAATGATGTCTGGTCTAATTAGCATTTTACCCTTTTATTATTATAGATGTCCTTTCACTCCATCCCCAAACACACAAACACCAATACAGGCATTCAGTCATGAGTGTTAACTGAATCTCTGCTGTACTGCTCCCATAACTAGACTCAGATTCTGCTCTCAGTGTTTCATGTAATGGATTGATTAGGTTTGGGACAGTCATGGAGACGCTACCTTCAATGGGAAAACAAGTTCCACATTTTGAAGAAATTTCTGAAGAAAGGTTTTTGGAAAACAGCCATTTTGTGGGTTTAGGATTCCCTGGAGCCCAGAGGAAATCTTTATGAATGTTTGTGTGTGTATGTGTTTAGTGATCCACTGAGCAGCTTCGATTGTGATACCATCCACAAGCTTTAGGGTCCAACTGGAAACCAGTTTATTTAGATTTACTTGTTAAGAATGGGGAAAAAATAGGTGTTAGATGAAATGTTCAAGCATTACACTCTTAATGCTATGCAACAAATAGGGAAAAAATAAAAGGACAAGGGTATCTTCATTCAATAGACTTGAGCATCCACTATGACCCAGACTTTCTGCTATAAACTTAAGCAACTCACAGTCTGAGTGGGAGTGGGCAGAGGGACAATTAACCAGTCAACCATGTGGCAAGCTTCCCAGAGAAAAGAATACTTGAGCTAAGTTTTAAGAGATAAATGGTGGGAGTTAGAGGAAAGGGCATTCTACAAAAAGGGGACTATAAGAGGCGCAGAAGAACATGATGCTTTTAGGACACTACAAAAAGTAGTTGCTATGATTGGAGCCAAGCCTCTGTGGGGGAAGGGCATGAGAAGAGGTTCGGGGCCTTGTGTGCTGAACTTTATTCTGGAAAATGTGGGAAGTCATTGAAGGAATATTAAGCAGGAGAGTGACATGACCAGATTTTCAATTTAGAAAGGTCCCTGTGAAATATGGATGGCAAAATTTGAGAAAGATGGGATGGAAATGAAGACTAATTAAGAAAGCACTAATATTTCAGACAAGAGGTGAGAGTAGAGCCAATTACACTAAAAGCTGTGGGAATAAAGAGGAGTGGAGGCTTAACTAATTTAGAGAAGGCAGAATCTGCATAATTTAGAATGGCAGAACATACCATTTTAAGAAAGTGTGCCTGTGAGGACGGTCCAGAGATGGGGGACACTGACAACACCTTGCCATGCTAGCAGTCGACAGCTGTGAGTGGCTGCAGGCGGCCCAGGACCAAACCAGAGAGGATGGAACTTGCATTGCCATGATGTGTCCACCATCTGGATACCATTGCTGACATGTACACATAAAGAACTATTTTACATTGAAACTGGGACTCAGAACAGTTGGACATTGAAACTGAGACTCAAACATTTTTTGTTCTTATACATTTATTTCTAGTATGCAGAGGCAAGATATTTTTGAAGAAAAGAAATGGGAGAGTGATTGATATAGAGGCAGGGAGGCATTGAACAGGCTGTCAAGCTACAGGGGGAAGGCTGGGGAGGGTGGGGGGCAGATGCTGGGGGAGATCAACCGAAGGACTTGTATGCATGCATATGAGCATAACCACTGAATGACACTGGGGCGGGGTGGGGGACAGGTGGGGACATGTGCTGGGGGGTAGGAGAGGCTGCGGGGAGGATAATGGGGGGGGAAAGGAAAACATATGTACTACTATTAAATCTAAGTTATACTGCAAAAAAAAAAAATTAAAAAAATAAAACAAGAACAATAAAAAAAAAAAAGTGTGCCTGTTATCTTGTATGTGGGTTAAAGACATTATGGGAATACTCTCTATGGTCCATCATGATGGAAAATTTGAATACAGTTCTTTGTTCTATTTTTTGTGCCCAAACCTGGGAGTGAATCATATTTGTTCTTTTAAAATTATAAAAGTGATTTAAATCCAGGACACATTTAAATCCAGGATACAATTGGTAGCAGCAAATGTACAAAACAAAAGAGAGCCTCTTAGGGAACCATAAGGCTTTGAAGTTTGGGGACCCTGGAGGATGTGGAATATGCAGACTAGTGACATAGTGATACTATATTTATCATTAGTACTAAGATCAATGATTACCAAATATACTAACATCATGGGATTATATGATATGAATAGATAAAATAATAATTATAAGCAACTTTGAGAAACAAAAAAAATCTTTATTTTTTACAAAAGTTTTCATAAATGCATTTTATATTTGT
Organism: Antrozous pallidus; assembly: GCA_027563665.1. NCBI lineage: Eukaryota > Metazoa > Chordata > Mammalia > Chiroptera > Vespertilionidae > Antrozous > Antrozous pallidus. Next base: position 36,964,186 of record CM050516.1, on the reverse strand, counting down.
TAGGCATGCTATTATAACAAAGCAACTAAAATATAACTATAGTTAAGATACTTTTATGCATATTTAAAAAGTAATATTTTAATCTCCTTTTTAAAAATTGAAAGTAGAATAAGCAATTCTTCAAAAAATATCCATTTTCCCCCTCATGCATTTGTTGCAATGACTTAACAAGGAAAAATAAAAATAACCAGTCATATGAATGTTTAAAAGCAACTATCACCTCGTGAAAACCTTTTCAGTTTGGAACCAGGTTTAGAAATGCTTGTATGCCAGTTATTTATCTATTGCCTCTGGGTGATAACCATTCATATAGTCTAATTGAAGTTTCCCATTTGGGACTTTGTCCTCACTTGAAGGCTAATCCCATTCTGTCCGCAGTTGACTGTACACTCACAGAAAGGACATGAGAGAAAATCCAGACTACCAGGACCATTTTGTCTTTTCATGTATATGCTCCTTTAAAATAGAAACAGGCAAGAAAATGCAACTTAGCTCAACATATAATTTATCAATTTTATATGATTACTCATTTTTTCCTGAGATAATTAAGCAGACTTATAAGTAATCTGTTTTCATGCAAAAATACATTTTTCCATTCTTTACATTCATTTCATAGCATTTTGTATTCTAAATAACTAGATCACATTTGTGCTTTATACATTTGGAAAATAAAGAATAATTCATTTTCTCTACTGCAGAAAATTAAGATGATTGGTTCTCTGATGGGTAATACAATCAAGTTAAGTGCCAACTTCGAGTTGCTAAAATATCACCCGATATAAAAATAGCAATGGAAAGTTCTGGGTTTTTTTCTCATGCTTACTGTTTTACCTAAATTAGGAATGAAAGGTTGACTTGCTCATGTGAGGGAGGATATATATATTCATTTCTTGGACTCCTGAGTTTGTGAATTCCTAATTGTTGGAGCTAGGTCTACACACCATACCTAGTCAGTTTCCTTTCACCTGGGGGGAATCACGGTATAATATAGAGATGTCTTTAATGGCAAAAGGAAAAAAAAAAATTGGTGCATATTCTATTTTAAAATATGCACAAGATTTGTTTGTAAAATGTGTGAATTACTAACACATTTGAATGAGAAACAGATAAAAGTGTTTATGAACATGTTTATGCTTAAGGAATTGATCTCTGTTATACCTTTAGACTTAAATTGGTCTGACATCCACTGTGAAGATGAATGTCTTAACTACATAGCCTTTTTCTATGTTGGTTGAAGAGAAATACAAACTTTTCTCCTCTAAATAAAGTTGGAAAATTTGAAGCAAGAAGACTTTTTCCATTAATACAAACTGTTTCATCTCTTCTTTATTAAAATGTTCAGTGGTGTTAAATAGAGGAATAGATAAATAAATTACATGCAATATATTTGGGGTCCACTGTTCACTTTTCTCAGCACACCTGCAGTAACTTATTTATTGGCCCAAGTGTGGTGATTTCACACTGATCAGGAAGACTGGTAGAAACATAAGATCTTCAAAATGAGAAAAAGAAGAAATTTTAAGTAATCTATATTCAACCATATCTAACTATTATGAAGTATAAATAGAACCAAAATAAGTTTTAAATTACTTGGTTATATGACATTGTCAAAATTCTTTTGGGAACAAAGCCAATTATGTAGTTATGTTAAATGGAAAGACAATGGGAAATAGCTTCATTTTTTTCAAGATGTGAAGCTATTTGCCCTTAAAATAGTATGAATATTCAATTCAGGTAATGATTTTCCCTTTTAGTCAAATATATATTAAATATAAAATAACAACAACAATGCCATATAGATGTGGCCTTGGGCATTTTCTAGTATTCATTTATTTAGAAATGCCTTTTAAAATTAATGTGCATAGAACTAGCTCATTTACAAAAAGTCAAATTTGTAAGTATAAGTAGTGGGTATGCAAAGAAAATATGCCAAAGGAACATATATATGTAAATTGGATTAATACATCCAATGAAGCCGTGGTCCACTTTTGCCAAGAATGAACTGGACGTGTATAACCACTGATGCACAGGGCCTGTGTGATTACGCAGCGTGGAATTTACAGTATGGATTTGTTCCAGGGGAAAGGGGCTTCTGGATTGTGAACACTGCCCCATCTCTGCTTTCAGAATTCTGTCTCTAAAGAAAACACTTTCACTATGGCTGGGTTACTCAGTTGGTTAGAGCGTCACCCCCTTATACCAAGGTTGTGGATTCAATCCCTGGTCAGGGCACATATAAGAATGAAACCATGAATGCATAAATAAGTAGAACAACAAATCGATGTCTCTCTCTCTCTTCCTTTCCCTCTAAAATAAACAAAATAAAATAAAGCATTAAAAAAAAAACACTTTCCTAGGGACATTTCCCTCTCAGACGGAGCATCTGTAGCTTCTCCCTTAACCGCTGCTCACGCTGGGCTTTAATTATGTGAGTTGTTGGCACCCAGGTGCAAGAAGTGTCTAAATCCGTAATGCAAGAGAGGAGGTTTCTGTGGTTGATCTTAGAAGCATTTCAGATTTTATGAATGGAATTATGCCTCAAGAAGATATTTATCTATGATGGACTTAAAAGTTTTCCATGGGTATTTTGAAGAGATTATTCAAAATTATGTTGTGGAAAAGTTACTTAGCTTGGAAATAATATTCCTCCCTCCTGACATCATGCCTTGATAGTCTTACTGAAAGAACGTGAAATTGTTCAGATTTTTAGCCATTTAGGGTTTCCCAGGCCAAGCATGGACATATTGAACATGGAAGAACCCAGCAAGGAACATAGTTAGATTAATTGCTGTCCACCCTGAGAAATAATTCTGGGTTTCTGTTCCCAAGTCTTCTCCACAGGCCCACTCATTGTAGAGTCAACACCAACAGACAGCTTTTAGAATTAATGTAAGAAGTCCAAAAATGTACACATACTATTCTTGAAGTAGTTACACATTACATTGTTTTCTAGGTTGTTTCTGAATGTTTTAATGAGCTTATGAGAAAATATTTTGAAAGATTTTTGTGACATGTTATATAAATATAACATTAGTTTTAAGAATATCTGAATTTGCATTTTTCACAAATAAACATAAAAATTATAGAGAAAACTTTTTTCACATCAACAAGGATTGTCATGTTTGAACAATCTAAAGTTATATAGAATGTGAGTTCTCACATTTTACTTTAGTATGATTCTGCACACCTAGTCTTAATTTTTAAATCTGATTTAATTATGATTTTTGACAACTGGTTATTGAATGAGGTAGTCCACATTGCCCGGATATTTGCTGTATCTGGTTTCTAGTCCTCAGGTAATTAAGTACAACATATCCATGATGTTTTTTCCTTTATGTTTAATAGGAGTGCTATGGACACTGAGAATGTATTTTAGTAGTACACAGTTCTTGAGAAAAGTCTTGATCTTTACATTGCCATCTGCAATATTTTTAGCAGCTTGCTACAATGTCATTTTAATAAAAATAAAGTGTACTCGGTAATGATAGAGAAAATATTGTTAAAGATCTCTTGGGACAGGAAAAGGCTCAGTCATAAAGCCACGTGCTTATTCATTTTCGGCTGCATCACTTTCATGAATAACTATAATATTGCTACACAGTCCATTGTGCTGAGCGGAACTTGCCTTGACCTTCACATGGCGGTTGAGTAAAGCGCTTGTATTTGTGTTTTGAAGTACTCTCTCAGCTCAGGTCTCTTAGCCTTTAGTGTTGGTGTCAGCAAGCCATTTTGAACTGAGAACATGTCAGAATGGATGTGAATGGCTTTTACCTAAAAACCAAAGGCAGAATACATCTTCATCAGGAATATAACACAGCATTTATAGCATACATGACAAAAATAAACAGGCACATGGGAATACCTATATCGATTAAAAAAAAACAAAACACCACCATGCCTTTTTTAAAACTCAAAACTATGTTAATAACATGTCAGCCTATTTTACATGTCTGAAAGTTGCCTTCTTTTTCTTCTTACTCCTCCATTGAGCCAGTAAACACAGATGAATTGGTTGCTTACTCGGTGCCAGGCATTGAAGACAAAGAGTAACCATGGGTGCCCCTGCCCTCAGCGAGTGCAGTCACACCCAGTATTGCAGACCCACTGGGCAATCATGGGTCGATCTCCTTTTTTCCTTCCTTGAATATGAGCCATGCCCACAGCTGTAGCAGTCACCTTGTGACATTAGGTGATGAGCCAACACACCAAGACTGAAAAATAGGAAGACAGGCAGGGCCTAGGTTCTTTGAGGACCTGTACCTACCTTGAATGGCCTATCTTTGGACTTCTTTTGTGAGAAGAAACAAAGCAAAACACACACAGAAATGCATCCTATGTGTTTAAGACACTGTTGGGTTTTCTGTTAGAGCTGAATGTATTTCTTTTTTGTTTGTTTGTTTTTTGAGAGTTCTTTTTAAAAAATATATTTTATTGATTTTTTACAGAGAGGAAGGGAGAGGGATAGAAAGTCAGAAACATCGATGAGAGAGAGACATCGATCAGCTGCCTCTTGCACGCCCCCTACTGGGGATGTGCCCGCAGCCAAGGTACATGCCCTTGACCGGAATCGAACCCGGGACCCTTCAGTCCGCAGTCCGACACTCTATCCACTGAGCCGAACCGGTCTCGGCAGAGCTGAATGTATTTCTTATAGAGCACTCAACCCAGGCTTGAGCAGGATTCACTGAAAAAGATGCTGAGTTGAACTCTGAAGAATAAATAGGCATTAGCCAGATGAAGATAGCAAGGGGAAGGGGGGGGGGGGTGGTTGTTGCCATACGGTCTGAGTAGAAGGAGGTACTGTAGGCAGAGGGAGCATGTGCCAAAGCACATTTGGGACATTGCAAGTGTAGGCTGAAGCACATACTAGTAGTACAAATGAAGAAGAGAGAGAGGCCTGAAGAGAGAGATCGAGTTATAAAGGACTAATATAAAAGGTAGGGAGTTTGGAAATAATACTCTAAATAATTGTTAAGCTAAACAGCGAGAGACAGAACCAGAATGGCTCTTTAGATTGATTAACCTGTTACGAATGGATTGAAGTGAGGCACAAGTTGAAGTTGGAAGACCGGTCAAGAGGCAAGATTCTGGTGATCTGGGCCACAAGTTTGCTGTGGAGATAGAAATGGATTTCAGGGGTAGAAAGGACATGTCCTAGAATTGGTTTGGGTAAGTGGTAAAGAAGAGATGATGATGGTTCTAGGTTTCTGCTTGGGCAGAAAAACTGGGCGAGCAGAAAGATTCTTTGGAGGTGGGAAGATCAAGTATTCATGTAAAGTTGAAATGCTTCTGAGATACCAAGTAGTCTTTGGACATTGGCCATATAAGTATTAGCATGAAGGACAGAACTGCAGCCTCGACTTGAGATAGGGATTAATGATTGAAGAAGAAGAGAACTGGAATGTGGGTTACAAAAGCCAGGAAAACGAGAGAGAGAGAAACTCGGTCACTGCTTCAGGTGCTACTGTCCTGTGAGAACTGTTAATAAAATCAACAGGCACAATTAGGAAATGTTACTTCAAAAATCAATGTATATACCACCTCATACCCATTAAGATGGCCATCATAAAAAAATGGAGAAAAGTGTAGGTGCAGAGAGAGAGAAATTGGAACCCTTGTGCATTGTTAGTGGAAACGTAAAACGGCGCAGCTACTATGTAAGCCAGTATGGCAGGTCCTCAAAATTTTTAAAAATAGAATTACCATATGACCCAAGTAATTCCACTTCTGGGCATTATTCACAACTAGTAGCCCTGCACACGAATCTGTGTGCCAGTGGTTTACCAGTAGCTCCCTGCCGCCCTCCAGTAGCTCTCAGCTTGCTGCCCTGTCCTTCTGTAGCTCCCCCAGCCCCCTCTCCCCCACTCCTCCACTCCCCCTCATAGCTTGCTGCCCCGCCCCCTCCTGTAGCTCTCCACTGCCCACTTGTAGCTTGCTGCCCCACCCTCCTGCTAATCCATGATCTGGTCCTTACATGGTCGGTTGTTATGCTTCATGGCATAACGATCATTTGCATATTACATCTTCATTATATAGGATAGCTAAAATGTGGAAGTAACCCAAATGTCCATCAGTGGATGAATGGATAAGCAAAATGTGGAACATTATTCACTTTAAAAGGGAAAGAAATTCTGACATATGTTACAACACAGATGAACCTGGAGGACATTATGCTAAGTGAAATAAGCAAGTGGCAAGAAGACAAATACAAATATATGAAGTACTTAGAGTAATCAAAGTCATAGAGACAGAAAGTAAAATGGTGATTTCCAGGAGCTGGGACTAGGGGTGGAATTGGGAGTTATTGCTTTCTAAAAATTTATTTATTTATTTGTTTGTTTGTTTGTTTACAGAGAGGAAGGGAGAGGGATAGAGAGTTAGAAACATCGATGACAGAGAAATATCAATCAGCTGCCTTCTGCACACCTCCTACTGGGGATGTGCCTGCAACCAAGGTACATGCTCTTGACTGGAATCAAACCTGGGACCTTTTACTTCTCAGGCCAACACTATTCACTGAGCTAAAGCAGTTAAGGCTAGGAGTTATTGCTTAATGACACTATAGAGTTTCAGTTTTACAAGTTGAAAAGAATTACTGAGATGAATGGTGGTGATGTTTGTGCAATATTACAAGTGTTCCTAACAACACTCAACTGTATACATAAAAAACAGCTAAGATGATAAATTTTTATGTGTATTTTACCACAAAAAGAGGAAGAAAATCAATGTATGTAAATAGTTGCAAAAATTCAATATGCTACCAATAGCTTTCAAAATCTCTGCTTATAACAGTTTAGTGTCCTGGCAGGCAGGTATTTTGAGATGGCAAAGAATTTTTTGCTGAGAAAACTCTCCCTTATATTCACTGATTTTTCAGATAAAAAACTCATTATATGTCCTGGCGAATATTGCTCAGTGCTTAGAGTGTCGGCCCATACACCAAAAGGCCGTGGGTTTGATTCCCGGTCAAGAGCACATACCTGCATTGCAGGTTTGATCTCCGGCTCTGGTCGGGGTGCATGGGGGAGGCAACCAGTCAATATGTCTCTCACATTGATGTTTCTCTCTTTCTTCCTCTCTCTCCTTCCCCCTTCATCCATTTCCTTCTTTCTCTAAAAAAGCACTAGAAAAATATCCTTGGTTGAGAATTAAAAAAAAAAAAAAGAAGTACTGTACATTTAAATATTGTATTAAAATAAAATATCTGAAAAGTGTCAATTTATGCTAACTCATTAAAGCACAGCACTTTTCATAATTTATAATGAAATACTTTTAATATACAATATTGCTTATAGATAATAAAGAGTGAATAATTTAGGACAGAGAATAGAGTAGAAAAATATTTAAATTAAATAAGAAAATGCTAAATTCATTTCTAATTTAAAGGCACCTTCATTAGGTAAGTATTCATTTCAATGATAGGAAATACAATAAAATATTTTTCATAAGAGCTTCCCAGTCAGAATTTGAAAAATCTATTAAGTGTAGAAGTTTACTTTGTGTGGCCTATCCAAACTAATAAAGTACATAAAAGTCAAGAAAAAAGGTTAAACCAGAGTTAAGTATGCTCAAATACTTCCCCAAGTACCTACATTAAAAAATTATTGATAGTTATTTTAAATACTTCCTACCTAATCATTAAAATATATCTTCCAAAGATATCCATAAATTAATAATTGTTGGCTTAGTTCCAGGAACTGTCTATTTCTGGAAATCAAAGTACATTAATATTTTATCTAATTCAAAGTTTAATTCGTATCAATCTTGCTCAGTAATTCTGAACTTTTAAAGTTTTTATTGAATGATTTAAGCCTTCGACTTGGATACCTATCTGTGTGTATGTACATTTTTTGTGTGTTAAGCCTTAATTGATCCTTCATATTTGTGGGAAAGAGGACAGAACAGGCTGATGATGGAATATGGGTTAACTCAATTTCTGTTGAACTCTAACAGCGGACCCTCCTCTGGCATGAGGCCTGGTGTTTGCCCTCCGTGGTCAGCTGAGGGCACACACTGGCTATGGTGGGGAGGAAGCCACAGACCAAAAAAGAGGTGACAGACTTGGCAATAAAACTCCGGCCTCTGTATTTGACGTTACCATGGTGAAGGCAGATTAGGAGAGCAGGAACTCTGCTTATGGAAAGTCAAGAACATGTCTCAGTGAAAGCTCTAACTTGCACAATGGTTAACACAAGAAACATAGCCAAAGGTACCTTTTGAGCATAAGCTGAAGAGTTGGTAGTCTTTTCCAGGAAGAGGATGTTATGAATCCCCACATGCCCTGGGGTAGGTCATACATCCCAAACCCAGAAGGGGGCGTGCAAGGCCTTAGGAGTCACAGGAACAAATCAGTTTAGTAATCTGTCCCAGTCCTCCTGCATCCCCAGGGCCCTCACAGCCAGCCCCTGAGGCCAGCACATAGGCCTCCGACCACCAGTCTGTGACTCCTGCTCTATCTGGTCAACAGCTGCCTTATGGAAGGGCAATACAGTCAGTTCTACCAAATTTAGAAATTTAAATTATTATTATGCTAGAACTGACCTTTCATTCAGAAAGATAAATATAACTTGCTGAAGATTTATTCATCCAGGTCTTATTTGCCCTAAAACATGTTGTCAGATTAGAGTAATGCCATGTTTCTCACGCTAGGTTAATGTAAAGCTCTATTTAAAAAAAAAAAAAACTATTCTCAGACCCTATGACTATGTTTAGATTCCCTTAGTTTGAAACTTTAAAAATAATTAATCTTAAACTGTAGAAATGTTTTTTTAATTGCAAGTAATTGCTCCAAGAGTTTTATATTTAAAACTGGTTTTAAAAATGCTTTTACATTATCATCAAAATAAGCATATAAAATTTAAAATTCTCATATGTCTTGTAGATCTCTTAATACTGCACTGGGCTAGTACTGACACTGCCTGGGAGCATGCCAATCACCACCCTTTACGTGGCCAGTAAGTACCTGGCATGCCCAAAGGAATGACAGGTTAAGGGACCACTTAATTTTTAAAAATTGAATTTATTGGGGGTGACATTAGTTGGTGAAATTATATAGGCTCCAGGTGTACCCTATTGGAGAAACAAAGTTTTATGAAAAACAATTATGTTAATTACATACTAGGGAACATTATAAATCAATATATTAATACTTTTCTGCCTGATAAATTTTTCTTTTTGGATTTTTGACTAAAGAGGGTGTATAAATGGTATATGTAAGTAGGACCAAGTATGCTTATGAACTCAGTTACAATAAGAACCCCAACCTAGCAAAGAAAAAAGGTCTTAGAGGACTACTGTGTTCTCTCCTAATATATTTTTCTTTCTTCCTCTTTGTAGAGGGCATGCTGGGCTAATAGATCATTGGCCCAAGGAGCACAATTTTTCCGATGTCCTAGCAAGAAAGCTTGCCTGTGGTAGTCAAAAAGAGCATCCCATAAAAGTAAAAATAACACAGAGCTCTGGTCTGGGCAGTTGCAGGCATCTTGGAGACAGATCATGTACACATGATCCGGTGGTGAAGGCCAGGGTAATATTTCAGCTTCATGAAGACTTGTGATTACGAGGACAACGAGCAGCCTCACTTGATGGGTGACCTACTTTAGTTTGGACGCAGGCTGCTGCAGTCGGGATGGAGCAGGCCTTCGGGGGTCTGCTGGTGCTAAGGCTGCCTGCAGGCCACAGCATGGAGGGTGGGGAATCCAGGTCAGGGTCACTGTGGGCTAGTTTAATTTTCATTACTGTGTGAAGGGCTGAAACAAGTATGGGGAAGGTTACAGTTACCTGTTCAAAAGAATGGAGTCCACTTTCTTTTCCTAACCTCACCATATCTTCCAAAATGGCTTTCTTCAGCTCCTGAATTGAATCATATAGGTAAAATTACAATATCAAAAACACATTTCATACCAATACGCTCTCCCTCCCACACCTCCAGCTGGGGCTGACACTTCCTGGGAGCATGCCATCACCACCTCTCATCTGGCAAGCAAGTACCAGGCATGCCCAAAGGAGTGACAGGCTAAGAGACCACTTGATTTTTTTCTAATTGAATTTATTGGGGTGACATTGGTTAATAAAACTATGTAGGTTTCAGGTGTACAATTCTACAATACATAATCTGTATACTGTTATTGTGTGCTCAGCTCCCCAAGTCAACATGATGCTTCTAAGTGGCCCTCTGGTCAGCCTGGTGAGTCCCAGGGGCCAAGTGGAATCGATAGGGTCTGTGGTTGCTGCTGAGGAATGGACCATGTGACTGGAGGGTCTGAGGCTGAGGCAGAGCACAGAGATCCTCTTCCAGAGGTCCTTCCATGTACCACGAGGTTTCTGTAAGGTGTGAGTGGCTAAGCATGAAGAACTGTTACTTTTTCAATTCCATGACTGTCTCTCTAAGCCCAGTAGATACATAATCCACCTCACACTTGGAGAAAGCGTGGCCAGGAGGCAGAAGGCCTCTGTCACATCTGATACTGCTGTTAACTAGCTGTGTGGCTGTGGGCAAGCCGCCATCCCCTGTGGACTCTCCTGCACGCTGCGAGAAACAAGAGGCCTGGACAAGCTTCCTGTGATATCTTCTGGCTCGAAAACTCAATAGTTTTATCAAACTTTCTAAGAAGAAATGTGAGCCTGGTTTAGAATTCCTACCATGTATACAGTTAGGAATTTCCCTATGCGTTCAAACTTCGCCAGTCTACTGTTTTCCTGTTCTCTCATAATGCAGTATCAAAAAAGGTCCAGCAACCTTTCGGGAAACAGCCCCACTGTACAGACCTTATTCACACAGAGCTCTGCGTATGTCCCTTCAATTCCTCTCTTCTGTGCCCAGGAGGGCATGACTTCAGCGTCAGGTACAACAATGCCCACCAAAAAGGCCTGCAATCCCACCAAAGAAAAACAAATCATGACAAAAGCACTTTTTCCCCTAGTCACCATATTTATTTTGATTTTTTCTAAAAACATAACATTTTTGAAATAGATACAAAATTAAAGATACTAGTACAAGATATATCAATCACCAAAATAAGACAATCTCCAAAACTGACAAAAGCTTTTTATAATCACAAAAGCCCTTATATTATTACTTTTAAACACTTATTCAAGTATAGTTGACATATAATATTAATTTAAAAAGTTTTTAAAGTGGTTATCTGTAGTCCAACAGTAAAAATAAGTATATAGCTGTGTTATGAAACATTTCCACTAATATATCACAAATTCTTGAATATTTATTTTCTGATATTTCCATAACTTTGTAAAAAATTAATAAAGAACACACCTAAGGAGATTAAGCATCAGTAAAATTAGACCTACATGTACCTTTATTTCTCCAGCTAGACTCAAATGAGTGCAGCTTCAGAATGGTAAACAAACAACTCTATGAACCAAAATATGTTTCTCAGGATTTCCTGACATTTTTAAATTGTTTAATTAATATGGTCTTTCATTTCATTAATATGGTTCATTAAATTATTAAAAATAATCTCTTAATATTTAATTACAGCAATCCAATTAATGCAAAGACTATATCCCTAGTGATCCTTCTGACTTTAAATCTAAATGATGTTGAAAACAGAATAATAAATCCTCTCCAAATAATTTAATCCTAAACCACATTAATTAACATATTAGCTTAATATATTAGGCTATATCATCAGTGCCATTGTTGCAATATTATACCTATTTATCTGTAAAATTCATTTGCATATTTCAAAATCAAAGCAGTAGAAATTCTGAATTTTACATCAACTTATTTCAAAATTCCTCTTGGAAATAGGTAGAACATTAGTTAAAAGTAATAGATACAAGCCCTGGCCAGGTAGCTATTGGTTGGAGTGTCATCCCGATACACCAAAGTTGCCGGTTCGATCCCCAGTCAGGGAACATGCCAAGAAGCAACCAATGAGTGCAAGGATAAGTGGAACAACAACTTGCTGTTTCTCTCTCTCAAATAAATAAATAATACATACATACACACATGCATACATACATACATAAATGCAGTGGGTATAGCTGTAGCCAGTTTTCTCAATGGTTAGAGCACTACCCCTGGACTGTTGGGTCTCGGGTTCAATTCCTCTCAAGGGCACATGCCTGGGTTGCAGGCTCCATCCCCAGTAGGTGGTGTGCAGGAGGCAGCTGATCAATGATTCTCTCCCTCTCCCTTCCTCTCCTTTCCTCTATGAAATCAATAAAAATATATTTAAAGAGAAAATATCCTCGAGTCAGGATTAACAACAGCAACAACAAAAAAGTAGTGGGTAGAGCACAGGGAATATAGTCAATATTGAAATAACTATGTCTGATCACAGATGGGTACCAGACTTACTGGGTTAATCATGTTGCAAGTTATGCAAATATCAAATCATTGGGTTGTACACTCAAAACTAATATAATATTGTACGTCAACTATAATTGAAAAATAAAAAAAATTTAAACACACACACATACACACACACACACGAAGTTAAAAGTAGTGGGAGTGTCCGTTACTATAACTTCGAGCAATTTAACACCTAGTTGCAATTTATCAAGCCCTAAATAATTAAGATTTCTTCTTTAACAAGGCATTTTCTCTCATAATCTAATATGTAGATGAATATGGTGTCTGATTAGAAATTAATGTTTACTACTTCATAAAATATCAAATACTCAGGAAATCATTCTGAGCTAACTTCAGATTTTTCAGCAGGCCCAGCACCTATGGGAGGGCTGGAGCTCAGGGGACTCACCTGTAAGCTGTCCCCATGGACATAGGTTTGTGCCACAGGCTCACTCCGGGTATAGATGTTCTCAATCTTCTCAGGCGCAACGTATTCTCCCTGAGCAAGTTTAAATATGTGCTTCTTCCGATCAATAATTTTAAGAGTTCCCGCCTATGGAGTTGGACAAACAGCTTCATAAAAATATGGCATCCGCTGAGCCTCAACCCGTCACTCCGTAGTGCCCTAGTCCCTCCCTCCTGTCCTGCCCCACCCTGCAGACTCCACCCAGATCTGCTCCTCTGTGACTTCTCTGTTCTTGACAGCTACTGTGCACACAGATTGATGGCTCAAGCTCAGCCCAGAATGATCTCAGTATTTACTCGCTCCCTTGCTCCCCCTCCCATCCTTGCCACCCTCCTTCCCACCAGGGCTTCCCTCTCACTCAGTCCCTTGCTCCAGCTGTCCCTTTTCTCATGGCATCTTCAGATTTTTTCCCCTTAAGCCATGCTTAGGAGTCTTGCCCCAGCTACTGCCTCAACCCCCAAAGAGTGCCTCTTCACCCACAGCACACAGCCCCCAGTGAGTCCCACCTGACCGGCCAGATGGCCAGGGCCTCTACAGCAGGCGGGCCACCCTTGGGCAGTGAGTGTCTCTGCTCCTGGTCCCCAAGATCCCCCTTACCTCCCTGCCTCCTCTCAACCTTTTTTGAGTTCCCTAAGTGGGTCTCTCTCCTTTGGCTCAACCTTGAATGTTGCACATTCCTCACCACCACTGATATGCCCCTTGAGGTTAACCACCATTTATCTCTTCACTGGCCATTCCCATGTCTGTCTAAGCTGCCAGCCAGACCTATCACTGAGTGCCAGACCCAGAACTTAACGCTCTTCAGGACTCATCAGAAACAAGAGTGGTTGCCTATGCAACAGGCCCCCAAAGGAAGCTCCTCATGCCTGTCCTAGTTCCAAGCCCTAACACTAGTGATGGCCTTGCCATTTGCCTCTCCAGGGACTTCCAGCAGTCCCCTCCCTCACAAACCTCTCTCTATCAAACCACTTCCTGCCGAAACCGGTTTGGCTCAGTGGATAGAGCGTCGGCCTGCGAACTGATGGGTCCTGGGTTTGATTCCGGTTAAGGGCATGTACCTTGGTTGCAGGCACATCCCCAGTAGGGGGTGTGCAAGAGGCAGCTGATTGATGTTTCTCTCTCATCGATGTTTCTGACTTTCTATCCCTCTCCATTCTTCTCTGTAAAAAAAACAATAAAATATATTTAAACAAAAAACACTTCCTGACCGGCCAGCCCTTTATACACACTCTGTTGAGGCCCCATCTGTACGAGCCACCAGAACCAGAGCAATCTCTCCAGAAGAGAAAAACAAGGAGGCCCTGCTTTGCTCAAAATCCAGGATGGACAACACACACTTTCCCTACACTGGCTTCTTTAGTACTCATGGTATTCTAGGCTCTGGGTGTCATCACCTCCATCGCATAGATAAGGAAAGGGAGGATCAGAGAATACTTAACTTATTCACAGCCACACAGCTAGGGCAGTGGTTGGCAAACTCAATAGTCAACAGAGCCAAATATCAACAGTACAACGATTGAAATTTCTTTTGAGAGCCAAATTTTTAAAACTTAAACTTCTTCTAATGCCACTTCTTCAAAACAGACTCGCCCAGGCCATGGTATTTTGTGCAAGAGCCACACTCAAGGGGCCAAAGAGCCACAGTTTGCCTACCCCTAAGTTAGGGGTTAGGGGAACCAGGATTTTAATCAGGTCTTTCTGGGTCAGAAACATATACCTTTTTTTTTTAATCTAATACTATTTCAAAACACTACTTTAAAAGATTTCTCTCTCACAGATTCCCTGCCTGTTGTCTTGGGCTTTGAGTTCAAGCACAACACTACTTCAGTACTTTACATGCGTTACTTTACGTGCTTCTCACAACACCTTGCAGGGTAGGTGGTTTCATCCAAGTTATGGGGCATCAGTGGCAGAGCCAAGGCTTTGTGAGGCTTTAAGCTTTTTCCAACTTTGAGGATCCTCTTTAAGAAAAATAATATAAAATGAAGTACAGAACCTATACTGTAGGGGCCTATGCAAGTGAAGGGGCCTGAAGCCTAAGGTTTCTTAGTTGATGGGACAACCTACCCTTCATCAGTATCCAGGGCCCCACTGTCTTCTCCCATCTGCCTCTTCCACACCTGTGGGCCCTCAATTAGAATGAATGCTTCACTCCACTAGTGTCTCCACTCAGCACGTGCTATTTATCACTCCTGCCCCGACTGTCCTTCCCATCTCTCCTCTCACTCGGGGCATATCCCGAGACTCAGACCCAGCAGACATGTGTCCTCCTCTGCCTTTCCCCCAGGTGAGCATGGCCCTCAGTTCATGCAAATGCACTGAGCACTGTCTAAAGACCTGTCCCTCCCCTGAGTGGAGTCCCTGGCCCAGGGCACACATCAAGGACACATCCTTAACTGCTGCAGGATTGAGTGTTTCTCAAAGGGAAGCACACAGATCCAAGCAGGGGCAAACAGCTTGCCAGCCCTGGAGAGAGCTCAATTCCACTCACACGACCAATAAATTCAGCATCTCAGAACGCCCACCAGAACCTCAAAGAGACTCCTTGGGCGGGCTGCATCAGGCAAAGGCTCTCGGTTTCAGCAACAGAGACTTTTTCTGCTCACAGCTTTCATCTAAGCATCTACTTTGTGCCAGGCTTTGCGCTAATTGCTTTACATGTATAACCTCACTTATTCCTCAAAATAACTGTGCAGGTAAGCAATGGTATTATCCCTTTTATAAATGACAGAATGAGGCACAGTAGCTGACTTGGGCTGCAAGCTGGGGGCCAGAGCCAAAGTGTTTCCCGTAGCCTCACACTCTTATTCTACAAGCGAGTCCCAGAGTCCCAGAGAGGGATGAGGCTTTGCTCATGGTCATGAGCCACTGCTGTCAGAGCCATAGGAACGCAGCCATTGCCGGGCCCAGCATCAAGCTTTTCCTGCTCAGCGCCACCTCTCAGCTGGGGCCAGGGTCAGGGCTCCCCCGCTGCCTTTCTCAGGCCCCCAGAACTATGAGCTCCTGCTCCTTGTACTCCACCTCCCAGACTCCACAGCACTGCAAGTCTTTCTGGAAACCATGAAGGATAGGCAGTGGGTCCCACATTCCAGCTGTGCCCTCCCACAAAGATCCCTATCTCCTGCCTCAGGAAGGGTGGAGGAGAAAGCGTTGGGGGGGAGGTACAGACAAACCTCTTAATCCCTCGAGGTCTTCCTGAATGACTAGCTGTCAGGCAGGACATGGAGAAGGCCCCCGCCTCCGAGTGCATCAGGTTTACACCCACCACCCAAGTGCTTGGAACTCCCGGCTTCCCGACACACGCACCGGAAGCCACTGCCCAATGTCTCCAGTGTGGAGCCAGCCGTCGCTGTCCAGGGCCTCCTTTGTTCTTTCTGGATCTTTCAAGTAGCCTTTGAACACATTTGGTCCTCTCACACATATCTGCAGGGACAAACACCGGTTTCTCTCAGCCCACATCATAAGGATTCTTGACACAAGGCTGTCAGGGGGCAAGCGTAGAAGGTTTATGCAATCCCCCAGGAAATCCACTGTGCTGGCGGCAGTGATGACAACAGAGGACAGCAACAGCCACAGCTGTCGGAGCTGTCTCCTGCTTTCCTCTATGCCCTGGCCACCCCAGGCTCCCTCCACCATCTCTTCTTCCTCCAGAACCCCTTGGCCTTCGGCAGGTGCTGCTTTATCACATTGCATGGGGTCACATAAGATGCTGATGGTGGGCTGATTCCACCAGAGAGGCTCAGCCCCTTCCTCACCAGGCAGCCAGGCAGCTTCCACCCACTCGGATGGAATGAGGGAATGAGTATCTACCCCATCTGGCCTCTCTGCGAATGGCTATGTTTCTGCTGGGACAGATCCACAGCAGCAAGCAGGCCATGCCACTTAGGGAGAAAATAAGATTTTTTTTTAAGGTTTGAAAATTACAAATCTTGAGTTAGACCTGCCCTGCTGTAGCCTTGTTTCATAAACAGAAGAGGGAGGAAATTGAGTTGAGTCAAATTAAGCAATAATTTAAAGTGACTTGACACAGAGGGTAAAAGAAAAATAATTCCCCATTTTTTTCCCCTTTACTCATTACATGCAGCCTCCACAGACACGAATAGCTAAATGCTGAAGCTTACCTCCCCCTCTCCTTTGCTGGTCCAGTAGTTCAGTTCCATGACATCGATGAGCTTGATATGATTGCAGGGCAGAGGCGCCCCCACGTGCCCTAGAACACCAGAGCAATGTGGCCTTGGTCAGTGTCCAGATCCATTTCAGCACTGACGACGCCCATGCCATGTAAACCCCCCCAGTGGTCAAAGTAGGGAATTGTGGACGAAAAGCAAAACACATTTAGACAGGCATGTGTCATAGGCAAGCGCTGACAATAAAACAAAGTTCTGGGGAAAGGAGAGGCCAGCCCTTGTGGGCCTTTGCTTTACATCTGATTCTTAAAGAGCTGGACAGGCATACCAGCCTGGCACCAACCTGCAGTGTCTGTGGGGCTCACACCCACACCAACCACATGGTCAGGATTTTTTTTACAACCGTGCCCTTATTGGAAGCCGTTCCCCCTTGTCAGGTCACAAGTCTTGGTTTGGGGTTCATAAAATAAAGTCATCATTGCTTTTCTTCCAGTCACCAGACTGTTGACCAATGTGCCCAGGAATCATCTAGAAATCTTGTTAAACTGCAGTTTCTGATTCAGTGGGTCTGGAATGAACCCTGAGATTTTGCATGTCATATAGGCACACAGAGGATGATGATGCTTCTGGTCCACACACTACACTGAGCAATGAAGAACGGAAACCAGGGCAAGGTAACTCGGCCCTAAAAAACAACTTCTAATTTTCTTTATTTCATATATTCCAGCCACAAAATTACATCGAAGTCATTTTCTAGTAATTTGTGTGTGTGCGGTGGTTACCGAATTCACTTTAATAAGGTGCTGGCCAAGGTCCTGAAGGGACAGCGGGTGACAGAGCCATGGAGATAGAAAGTGAGGTGGTGACACTTTGTTTTCTCTTTTAAAGGAGAGGTTGAGAAATCTTCCGCAATTTGTACAAAGACATCTATCTTCTCATACTCAATAGCCTTTGCAAGTTTTTATGGTAAGGATGAATAAAAAAGGCAAAACTCAAAAGTCTTACATAGGAAAATGTAGAGAATGACATAGAGGGAAGTATCCAAAAAGAAGGGCATACATGAGAGTGATCGGCAAATATGATGGCAACAATAAGAAAAAAGTTAGTGAACCAGGACCCAGAATACAGTCCTTATAGATTTTTCCCGTGGTAGAAAGATCAAAGAATTTATACACCAAAGGCTTTATTCAGCTAGAATTTAAAAGATAAAAATCAAGGAAAAAATGCTTCTGTACTTGACATGGCCAAATCAGACTTTGATTTAGACTCCACCTATCATGTTTCTGCTGACTACCTCAAGGTGCCCTAAAAACAGGATTTCATTACTGGGCATATTTCTTGTGCATGCACATCATCCCAAGTTTTTCTAGTTTGCAGTTGAGCAAACTAAAGCATGAGACTGGAAGCACAGAGGAAGTTGGTACCCTAAAGGGTTCTTTTACTGGATGGTTTTTAGTCTTCCAGTATCTGGTCTAAATTTGTGATGGACAATATAGGGACTACCTGCTACTTCCTCCTTATCCTGAAAGATGAGTCTCTTCAGAATGAGGCGGTGGATGGGATCTCCCCCTTCCGGAGGCTGCCACTGCCTTCTAGACACTAATGTCATAGAAGACTGTCATTCCCAAGGGCCTTGTAAATGGCCCTTTAAGAAATAGTGCTCTGGCCATTAGGAAGTTGCTTCTTCAATTCATAACTGTAATCTTTCAATAAGGGCACGATTGTAACAAAAATCCTGATTGTAATCGCATCCAATTCATAGCCTGTTTCCTTCATTCTAAGCCCAGCCAGCTTGGCTTAGTGGTAGAGATTCGACCTACGAACCAGGAGGTCATGGTTCAATTCCGGATCAAGGCACATTCCCCGGGCTGTGGGCGCAATCCCCAGTATAGGGCGTGCAGGAGGCAGCCAATCAGTGATTCTCTCTCACCACTGATGTTTCTCTCTTTCCCTCTCCCTTCCTCTCTGAAATTACTAAAAATAAATTAAAAATAAAATAATGACTAGCCGTCAGCCAGCTGTGCACTCAGTTTGGCTGTGACCTTCATAAACCTTCAAGCAAAACATTGCAAAACATTACCAGCCTGGCTGGTGTGGTTTAGTTGTTGAGCATCGGCCTGTGAACCAGGAGGTCACAGTTCAATTCCTGGTGAATCCCCAATAGGAGGTGTGCAGGGGGCAGCCGATTAATGATTCTCTCTTATCATTGATGTTTCTATCTGTCCCTCTCTGAAATCAATAAAAATTTTAAAAATAAAAAAACAACTATAAGTAAGGCTGTGTGGTACTCAGAATCTATGAAATCTAGTATACTGACATAATCATTTTTCCTGAGCTATATTTTGGGATTTACCACTCCTTTATTTTTTAAAACACAACTTCTATTTATCTATAACAGAAATATAAAAATGCAAATAAAATACAAAAATATGTAACAAAGAGAACAACAGACCATAATAGTACAACCTAGAGATAACCACCATTTGTGTATTTATTTGTTTGGTTTTTTTTCCTGATGTGCCCTGTAAATTTACTTTCCATGAGAAAATTTTTTAGCTGTTTTAACTCTGCAGTGCCTGGTGAACCATCCCCACATCTCCTGTCCATCCTACCTGAGGTCCAGTCCCCAGGTGTGGTGAAGGTACATCCAGCTGTGCACTCAGTTTGGCCGTAACCTTCATAAACCTTCAAGCAAAATATGGAAACCACACTGTAGGCACACAGCCTCTTGCAGCCCGCCTCAGCCAACTAAGTTCCCATCCTGACACCTGCTCTCCATGCTGGGCGTGGTGGGAGGGAGGCACTCCAGAGGCAGGTAAATCCAGGTGAAGCTTAACTCAAATAGTAGCCACAGGTGTGGCTACTTGGCTTGGAAGAAGTGCTACTTTTACCACACTTCGTAGATAAGCTGAAGTGGTTTGGGGCAAAGATTTCTGACCTATTTTCAACTACTGACTCTATTTTTATTTGGATAATATGTATTAAAGGCAAGTACTTTATTTTTTAAATTTTATTTACAATATAACTTACATTTAATAGTAGTACATATGTTTTCCTCCCCCTCCAATATCCTCCCCTCAGCCTCCCTTACCCCCCAGCACATGTCCCCTCCTGCCCCCCACCCCACCCCAGAGTCTTTCATTCATTGGTTATGCTCATATGTATGCATACAAGTCCTTCGGTTGATCTCCCCCAGCATCTGCCTCCCATCCACTCCAGCCTTCCCCCTGTAGCTTGACAGCCTGTTCGAGGCCACCCTGCCTCTATATCAATCACTCTCCCCTGTTTCTTGTCTTCAAAAATATCTAAAGGCAAGTACTTTAAAATCTACTGTTTGGTTTATTTTGTCTCTGTAAGACATTCTCCTCCAGATCACATGCTTGATTCCTGGTGAATCCCCAATAGGAGGTGTGCAGGAGGCAGCCAGATAACAGGTGAGGCTACTTTTTCAAAGCACCGTAGCCACACCTGTTATCTGTGTTCAGCTTCACCTGGATTTACCTACCTCTAGAGCACCTCCCTCCCACCAATAGAGGGTGTGCAGGAATAAACCACCTGGGAGAATCTGCTCTTAGAAGTAAGTGGTGAGGGCTCGTTGGGGTAGAAGAGTCCAGTGACTTTGAAAGTATAAAAAGTGAAGCATGAACATCGATGAAATAGATGTGTCTACTTTACTTAAAACCCTTTGGTCACAGCCAAGTTACTACACCCTGCATATGTAAAAACTTAATAAATTTTAATCAAATGGGTCAATGAAGAAATGGAATTTTTAGTGATGACAAAACCCATTGAATCAAACGACAAAACACAAATGGCATCCCCTGTGCTCTTTTTCTGGGCTGGGAAATATTTCACGGGCTGAAGAAGGTAGAGATGCTGTTACAGGCGTGCTACAGATTCCCCAGCCAGAGCTGCTCCACATACAGTTTACCAGCCTCCTTTCCCAAACTGGGTGCGCCTGGGCTTTCCGGTACATCAAAAGGTCAATGGCTTTCAGTGGCATTGGGATGTTTTCATCCTCAAAGAAATTGAACTTCTATCCCACCAAAATCTTGCCTCTAGATTTTGCCTTTCCCTGTCCTTACACACATCTTATCCCTCCCCCCCCAAAAAAGGCCACATGAAGGTAATACCTGGCACCCCAAAGCTGCCCGAAGGAATCCCAGGACTGTTGGTGACGCGGGGGCTGCTCCAGTCACAATCATCCGCACACATCCACCGAGGCTGGCCTGTGGGCAAGAAGAATCTGCCAAAGTTTGTGCCTCAGCTAAGGTCAACATTCAGTAATTGGACCCTACTTATACCCTAGGGTAGGGATCAGAGAGAAGGTCTCAATATGAACTGAGGAAGTCTGTTCTTCAAAATGAACAACCCAATCAGCTGTACAATATGGCCAACTCTATTATGTATTTTGAGATAAGTGCTATTAATCTGTGTGATATTCTATGATTTTGATTCTACTTTCCTTAAAATACACAGCTATTCCCTTACTCTCCCAGCATTTGCAACCATCCAAAAACAATTACTTAGGACAATTCCTTCCCACTTCCACATTAATGGCCTAAGCTTTTTTTCATTTACAAATCAATACTGTACTCTGCTCTATTTACTATGCAGTGGACAAAGAGGTCTTTAAATATGTTGTTTATGGAAGTTGAGCCAAGAGAGTTTAAATATTAATTATCATAGCTAAAAATATAGTAAGAAAAACTGAGCTACGATACAAATTAACTACACAGTCCTTGCATAATGCAGGACTTGGAAACTTTAGTGGGGATCCAGAGATGAGCAATTCATCATCAACTGGTTTGGGAGAAGCTGAAGGGACAGGACAGAGGAAAAGCAAAGGAAGATTCTTGGGCTCAGCCAGAATGGCTCAGTGATTGGGTGCTGACCTATGAACCAGAAGGTCACAGTTCAATTCCCGGTCAGAGCACATACCCAAGTTGCAGGCTCTATCCCCAGTGTGGGGCATGCAAGAGGCAGCCAATCAATGATTCTCTCTTATCATTGATGTTTCTATTTCTCCCTCTCTGAAATTAATAAAAAAAATTTTTTTAAAGGAAGATTCTTGGCTATCCAAGAACCTAAAGCTGCTGGAAAGCCACCATGGCCAGAGCTACAAAAAGGACCAAGAGAACCCAGGAGCTCTTTGGTGGGCCTGACCAATCCCGATGCCTATGGAAGTCAAGGGACCTACGTTCTAGGAGTCCTTCCTGCTGTTTGCCTTTTGAACAGTACAACACATCTCCAAATAACAAAAATGAGTCCTTTAAGATTTCAACAGTAGCCGCGACCGGTTTGGCTCAGTGGATGGAGCGTTGGACTGCGGACTGAGGGGTCCTGGGTTTGATTACGGCAAGGGCATGTGCCTTGGCTGCGGGCACATCCCCAGTAGGGGGCGTGCAAGAGGCAGCTGATTGATGTCTCTCTCTCATCGATGTTTCTGACTTTCTATCCCTCTCCCTTCTGCTCTGTGGAAAATCAATAAAATATATTTTTTTAAAAATTAAAAAAAAAGATTTCAACAGTAGCTTAAGCTTTGATTTCATGACTAAATGAGTTATTATTTTATAAGATTATAGGCCACTGGGACAAACTTTTCTAATTCTTCTGTAAAGTCAACCATTAGACACTTGCGTGTCTAGAATCACTTGTTCTTTCTCTTACCTGAATCTTATTAAAGAAGAGTTCATCCCAGATACTATCATTCCTGATGATTCCGCTCCGGACTTCAGCCTGTTTACGCTTTGCTGCAAACTCCAGGAGCCAGCGCTTCAGTGGTGTGTTTGCCTGGCTGAAGATCTGAGGAGCACAAATTGGAAACAGCTGCTGGGCCTGTCCCACCTCTAGACCACACCACCCCCCGCCCCCACCAAGGAAGAAGGTCCCGACTAGCCGAGACCAGTTTGGCTCAGTGGATAGAGCGTCGGACTGCGGACTGAAGGGTCCCGGGTTTGATTCCGGTCAAGGGCGTGTACCTTGGCTGCGGGCATATCCCCAGTAGGGGGCGTGCAAGAGGCAACTGATCGATGTCTCTCTCTCATCGATGTTTCTGACTTTCTATCCCTCTCCCTTCTGCTCTGTATAAAATCAATAAAATATATTAAAAAAAAAAAAAGAAGAAGGTCCCGACTAGCCAACAGAGAAGTCACACTCCATTGGGCCCCTAGAGGAGGTCACTGAATGTATGATATCCAGCCCAAGGTCAATGCTACCGAGGTGTGAGCATATTATGGGGCTAGTAATTCCTGAAAATAGGAAGGAAACAGGTGAGGGTCAGGGAATACAAGACAACAGGCCATTTCCAGGACCTGAAGGTAGAAGCTTGGAAAGCCTGCCTGGGGCTTCAGACCCCATCCACACAGGCATGTATCTACCCCTCGGCCTGGCCAGAGACTCCGTGTGGGCTCACCTTGTCATACATCCGGTTCAGCAGTCGTGGGACCACAGGGAAGATGGTGGGGCGTAGAGCCTTCATGTCATCTGAGAGGAGACGGATGTCTCCCTGGAAGAAGCCGACGCGCCCTCCGTGGCAGTAAACAACAGACTGGAAAGGGAGGACAGGAAGGGAGGAGTCCCTCAGGGCGGGCACTCCTGGCTGCACTACAGAGCCATCCACAGTTCTGCCCTACAGGGAGGGCGCCCATGACCCCCTACCCCAGCTCTGGCTGCTGCCATGAGACACGGAATACCATCTGAGGTGACACCCTCCCTCCCTCACCTCTCCACCTTCCCACATGGTCCCACTCAGGCACGGGGAGAAGCAGCAGGGGACAGATTGGAGCCTTTGGGAGATATCAGAGCCATGGATCCCACTGTGCCTGCCCCTCCTGCTCACTCCCAAGCCCTGGGCGAAGCTTCCCCGGTGACTCAGGTCTCTGAGCTGCACTACACCCTGTGGCTGTGTCTGTGTCAGGTCGCAGAGAGCCAGTAGTTTCCCTGGGACACCTCAGTGACTCTGGAAGGTTGGTTAGTGTCCGTGAGAACTGAACATGCTGCTGATGTTGGCAGGGAGGCCAAGGGGGAGCCTGCTGGTTGCTAGTGGGACTAGGAGTGTGCCAGTGGCCTGATATATGCTCCTTTTAAAAATATTTTAATTGATTTCAGTGAGGAAGGGAGAGGGAGAGAAACATCAATGATGCCTGGGAATCGAGCCCACAACCCAGGCATGTGCCCTTGGAATTGAACCCAGACCCTTCAGTCCACAGGCCGATGGTCTGTCCACTGAGCCAAACCAGCTAGGGCTATGCTCCTTTCTTTAATGCTCATAGAAAACCTACAAGGGAGACAATATTTTATATTGCCGTTTTATAGGCGAAAAATGCAAAGCTGAGAGAGGTAAAGGGACCTGCCCAGTCACAAAACTAGTTCACGGTACTGCTGGCATTCTAATCTGGAAAGTTGAAAAACAAGCCCTGATATCTCCCCCAAGGGAGGCTGGGAGAGGCTTAGAAGACAATTTATTCACAGGATGGTCCCTGGAGTGACACATGTGGGAGAATTCTTGTGGACCCCACTCTGCCAATACCTCTAACCCCAAGGCCTGTCTCAGGGCCAATCATAACGCCAGTCCCATCTACAGCCTGAGGGGTCATGACAGTTTGATTGCCCACCTTTACTTCCTTGTTTTCTTTTTAAGGGGTTCCTGAGTAGTGGAAGTTATAAAATGTATGTGTTTTGGCCATAAATGAAGCCGTACTGCATAGAGCTTCAGTGATAAAGCACTTCTACAAAGAACTGCATTGCTCCTGAGCAATGCCATCAGCCGGGGCCTGTCTCAGCCCCAGGACGTCAACAGGTAAGTCAGGGCAGACCTGGGGTCTTCCCTGGAGCAATGATCCCCGGAGGGACAGGTGAGGTGGCCAAGATCCTCTGACCCCTGTGATCCCTGTGGTAACTTCTGAGAATAGGGCCGGTTAGGTCTACTTCCTGGCACCAGTGGCAAGTGACACCCTGCTAGGGTTCTGGGTTCTGGGTATGGATTTCGCCTCCCTAAAGCCAGGGCCTTACCTGCACCATTCGCTCAAACATGTGTGCTAAAGGCAAATAGGAAATGTGCACATCCGCACAAGTGGGAGCCCACTGACTCTGTAAGAAAACAAAAGGAGCCCAGGCAAGGCCCGGTCAGTCAGGTGGGCGTCTTACCTGGATCACTCTCTCAAACATGTGAGCCAGAGGCAGGAAGGAGATGAGCACATCGTCCTGTCTCGGAAAGATCACTTTCTGCAGGTGACGGGCATGGGAGACAGAAAGGAAAGAAACACTGACAGGAAGACAACAAGAGAGTCATAAAACAATAAAGAGAAAATGGTCCTGGAGGGGGAGGGCAGTGGGGAGGTGGGGGGCACAGAGAAAGGTGAGATGAGAGAGGGGGAAAATGAGAGAGAGGAGAGGGAGAGAGAGAAAAGGCGAAGAAAAAAGAGAGGAAGAAAGGAGAGAGAGAGAGAGAGAGAAAGAGAGAGAGAGAGAGAAGGTGAAGAAGAGAGAGAGGGAGAGAGAGAAGGTGAAGAAGAGAGAGAGGGAGAGAGAGAAGGTGAAGAAGAGAGAGAGAGAGAAGGTGAAGAGGAGAAAGAGAGGGGAGAAAGAGAGACAGGGACAGGGCAGCATAGGAAGCGGAGTGTTAGGTCACAGCGCCAATGCGTCTAGGTTATCTGCAGAAGCAAGGAGTCAAATGAAGCACATATAAACCAGCAGAGCCGAGCTCCGCAGGGAAGTCTCCTTTCGGGAAGGGCCTGTACCTC
Organism: Antrozous pallidus; assembly: GCA_027563665.1. NCBI lineage: Eukaryota > Metazoa > Chordata > Mammalia > Chiroptera > Vespertilionidae > Antrozous > Antrozous pallidus. The sequence continues at coordinate 36,938,533 of CM050516.1, read as the reverse complement.
ACTCCAGTCAGTCGGCGCCGGACAGCCTCTTTCCCCTCCCCACAGCTGTAGGATCTGCCCTGGGCCCCATGTCTCCCGTCTCCCTGGGCCACCTGGGCAGCCATTCAGAGGTCTCGGCTTGTCAGCACTTTCTAGTCCTCCCAGAGAAAGGGGCCCAGAAAACCCTAGATTGACACCAACTATGGCTGGGGTACACGCACTGAACAAAGGAGGGGGCAAGGCCAAGCCCCAAGCAGACGGTTGAGTCTGGAAACAGGGCCTTCAAGGGGAAGGCTGGGACAGGGAGTTCTTTGTCGCCCACGGCTCACAGAGGGACTGACCTCAGGGACGGGGCTGGGCGAGCGGGTCTGAGCTCAGGGAGGAGCTGCCTTCAGCTTTCCTTTGCTGGAATTCCCCTCTCTCTGTCCTTGTGCAGACACCTGGGCTGGCTTTTGGACAAATTCGGGCGAGATCTGGGAACCTGGCTCCTGGCTCCTGGCTCCTGACCAGGGCTCTCTCAAATAACTAACTGTTTGGGGAATATGCTCCCTGCTGCCACCTGCACGGTGTGGGTGGTGATTTCCCTCCACAGTGGTGCAAAGGCCTCACTTACATGCAAAGGTACATTCCTTGCTCCCGAAGGAAACGGCAGGACATTCGGATACTCACCACTTATGTAAAAAAGTCCTTCTTTCTTAGCCAATCAGGCCAAAATACCAAGCTTTCAAATTTTAGCTTTTTAATGGCAGCCTTATAAATTAGCAATCGATATTGTTTCTCAGACTCTAGTAGTCCTTAAAATGACTGAATGAAACCCTGACCTACTTGAACAACAACTTATTAAAGATCACTTTGTAAATAAAGGTATGCACAAAACTGGAGGTAGGACAGTTTTTGAAGTTCAAAATGCAAAAACAGATTTATGAGTGTTTCCTTCTGGGATCTTAGCACTCTTAGAAATCAATTGATTATGTATCAGGTGTGGATCATTGGGGGTTAAAAACAACTGTAAAAGTGGGGTTGCTCTAAAGAGAATAGAAACTCCTGCCTGTGAAAGGCAGCCCAGATTATATTCGGTGGGAGGATGGGTAAGGAGTGGTGGGGGAAGAAAACAAACCCAAAAACATCTGAGGTTTGAGGATTTCCTCGAGACCCCTGCATTAGTAAGTCTACTTTATTCACCTCTGTCACTTTCAGAAAGCCTGAGAAATCAGCCACCACGTTCCCATGGGTTAGCATTGCACCTTTTGGGTTCCCTGAAAAGAGAAAGCAAGAAGGCAAATTATTTGGAAGCTCCAGGGTGACTCCTTAAGAACAGCACCAAGACCGCAGCCCCAGACACTGAGTACTGTCCACCCGCGTCTGGGCAGAGTCGCAGGCAGATGACCTTTATCCTGTACTTGAAGCCCACCTGGAGGCTACCAGCAGCTTAGGCCCAGAAGGTAAGTGACACAGTGTCACAGGTGGGGTGCCTCAAGGGAGTGGTGAGCTGAGCCTCACCCTCCTGCCTCCCTTAGGGAGCACAGGCTCCTGGCCCCTGGTCTCCTTCTATACTCCCAGCATCCTATGTTCTTCTCTGAACCGGAGCAGATCTAGTCTCCAGAAACCTGCAGCCAACTCTGCTGGTGGGAGACTTCTTTGCTGCACTTCTGCAAAGAACTGCAATACTCCCTGAGGAAAGGCCCAGGCACGGGCCAGGCGGGAGGCCCAGAGCCGAAGCAGCCCTCCTGCCTGCTCCTGGGCAGGATGGGACATGGATGGCCGTGCTTTCTCGTGACATAACCTTTCACTACTACTTGTGGGGAAGTCAGGGCTGACTCAGAGGACCAGAGGCCTGGTGGGGACCCAGGCCCAGCAGGCTGGAGAGGGGGCCTGGCTTGGTCACCATGTTATGCCCGGGAGGACGCAACACTGGTGTGCTGCTGGAAGGTTTGACTGGGCTCAAATCCCAGCCTGGCCTCTCACTGCCAACAAGCCGTCCCTCCTCACTTTCCTTACCTGGAAAAGAGGGACAGTGATACCCACCTCAGAGGACTTCTATATGCTTTAAGGACATAGTCCATGCACAAAAGATGTTAAACTAGAAGTTTCCACTGAGCCAGCAGATACAATAGCTGTAAAACTCCAAAAGAGAGTGGCCAGGTCATGTGCAGAATTCCTCTCCAAAATATCAAGTAAACCAGTATGTTTTTTGCAACCCTCACCAGAAAACTGTAATCAGGGGCTAGTGAGTATAAATGAACAGCATTACACTGACTCAGCTATCATCCATGAAACAGAGAGCAAGTTTTTTTTTTTCTTTAGGTTAAAATGCCATATCAGTGTTTTAATTGCACTACTAAGAAAGTTTAACATCTTTTTAGCCTCCAAATCATTTGAAAACTCAATGCTAGATCCAAGTCTCCTGCTTCAAATCCTTCATTGCTGTGCATTGTCAGTGGGATGAAATCTAAGATTCTTGGCATGAGATTTAATACTTTTCACTACCTGGTCCCCAAATATTTTCTCAAATTATACTTAACATGATGTCCCCCCTACAAACTGAATGAAAGCGGGTACAGGAGGAGGGTTAGATGTTGATTTCCTTGAGGTCAGGAACTGTGGTTTTCTTTTTCCCACCACTGTAATCTAAGCTCCAGCACATAGCAAGTGCTTAATGAGTGGAAGGGTGATGGGTGAGACAAGGTAAACCGGAATAAGGGCTTTGTTGGAGAGAAGGGCAAGGAAGAATTAGGACCAAGAAAGAAATAGCAATTGGTTGGTAGATAGATGGTGTGGTCAAGATATCCTAGGATTTATGGCCCCAAAATGCCTGCAGAGAGCAAGTTTTAAACGTCTGCCTCAAATCATCTCCCGGCTGCCCCTTCTCACTTATTCATCCTCCCCGCTTCCACGAGAAGGTAGGAATCTTCACTGTCGAGGGAAAAGGAGGAACACTAGACAGGAAGAGAGGAAGGGTGGAACACGCCTTCCTCACCAAGCCAGCAGCCAGCCCAGCCGGGAGGGGAGAGGTCGCAGGCAAGCAGATTGAGTCATAGCTTGGAACACTTGTAATTCTGAATTTAGTCTCATCATGGCTGAGAAGAAAATCTTCCCATAATGATTCTATCACCAAAACCACCAGCCACACGTCAGGCTGATCATATTCTCCATCTCTCCCCACTGGAGAACATAGCTCTTGATGAAGCTGGGAGCTGGGACACTGGTCGTGGAAGGGAAACCACACCCGGGGCTGTGATGCCAAGGACACGCATGGCTCATGTGCTTGACAGGGAGATGATGACCAGAGGCACAGCACAGGCTTAGGCCAACGTCAAGGAAATCCAAGTGTGCAGCCAGGCAAGGTGACATCAGGCAAGAGGCCTGCTCACTGCCCAGCTCTGTCCTGGCCCCAGCCACACCACTGAGTGGGAGGTGTGGCACTAATCACCACCTGTTTTCCAGCTCTGTACATCCTACTCTCCCCGCCTCGCTCCCCCTCCTCCCACAGTCCTCACTACATTGCAGACACAAAGCCTGGGCAGGACGGCTCAGCCTTTGATTGATTCCATCGTCTGGGAAACGACTGGATGTGAGTCGTGTCACCTCCAGACGGGCAACAGCACATTTATGCATCATAAGTTCTTTTCTGGGTATGGTGGCAGCCTCTATGACCGAGTGACCTGTTAAAAGCCTGAGGGCAGTCTTGAATGGCAAGGGCCCAAAGCTGAGGCCACAGCAGTGACCTGCTCCCTAACCCCGGCAGCGCAGAGGGATATGTCACCAAAATTTCAGGTTGTGAAATTCATGACACAAAGCAACATAAACCTGAAGGGCATTTCTGAATTCTGGTTGGCTCTGGATGTTGGCTCCTGGTGAGCGAGTGCTATGTGACTTTTTCTCTAACAGGGCTTAGCAGTGTGTTGGAATTCTCAAACCCACTTGAGTTAATGGCAAAAAAACATCTTGAGCTCTGGCCCATGTAGCTCACTTGGTTGAGTGTCATCCCATGCACCAAAAGGTCGCTGGTTCGATTCCCGGTCAGGGCACATGCCCAGGTTGCAGGTTCCATACCCAGTCCAGGAGCATACAGGAGGCAATCGATTGATGTTTCTCACATCAATGTTTTTCCCCCTCTCTCCGAAATCAATAAAAAACATACTTTAAAAAACCTATCTTGATTCAATAAAGTTATGTTGATCGCAATTATCCATATGGGCAGGATGCCTTAGCGGCTGTGTCTGTAGAAGGTATTGGGGGGCCCAGTTCACTGCCCACCAAGAGCTATCAACAAGGTGGGCCAATCTGCAGGGTGGAGAGAGATGGCTGGAAACTTCTTGCCCATTTAGGGCAGGACAAGTAACTTCTCATGTCATCAGATGAGATGGAGGCAGCGATGGGAAAAACACTGGGCTGGGAGTTGGCAGAGCAGGGCACAGGTCCAATGCTTCCATTTGCTGGTGTGTCTGCTGGGACAGTCCCATACCTGCTCATCTCACAGGCTATGCTGAGGCGCCAGTGGCGCAGTGAGCGGGTAAACGGGGCGCCGTAGACTGTGGAAGACTGTGCCTGTGTGCATTCTGCCTCCCCCGGAAAGCCTTCGCTGTCTGTTCCCCCTGATGCTGATACGTGTGCCCCTCTGTCAGCACCAGGCATGCAGTGCATTCATCTCCTTGTCCTCTTCCTGACAGCCTTGACCATGGCTGCTCGAGCTTGCAGAGCACCTGTACTCCCTTTCATACACCTTCCCACCTTCTACTTGGCATCTTTAACCATCCTCAGCAGATGAGAAACCAGGGACAGTGGTGGCAGAGGGTTATATGACTGACTTATAGCCCCCCAGGAAGTGGCTCTGAGACACCAACACCCCACATTCCTTCCACAGTCGCTGACACAAAGACCAGGAAGCGAAAGGTAAGAGCTGCTTCTCACTGAGAAATGACATGACCCAGCAGCCCAGCCTCCTCCTGTTCCAGCTCTGGGAAGTGGCAAGCCCCACCCTGGACCTCCCAGTCCACACCTGCCCATCAGCATCTAGCCATCCTGTGCTGCCCTGTGCTGGGCCCACATGTGAGAAAGCACTGGGAGTAGCAGGAGGAACCCAACATCTGGAGCCAGGCACAGAACAAGGCTCAGCCCACTCCAGAGGGCACCAGAGACTTCAGCAGTCACCTGACAAGGCTGTCACAGAAGGGTGCAGGTGGCCCTCGCTGGTGACCTGGGTGTTTCTGCTTACCTGTTGTGCCGCTTGTAAAACACACAATGGACAGGTCACTGGGATTTGGGGGCTGCAGAGGTAAGAAGAGATGTGTGTTACAGAGACTGGATGTGGACAGCCAGGGACTATGAGCCCTGGGCCCCTCCACCAGCTAGTCCCTCTGGGTGCTGTGCGTGTCGGCACATCTGTGTGCCTGTGTCCTGCAGGCAGGCAAGTCCTCAGGAAAGGGGAAAGGAAGCTGGGGCATGGACATCCACCCGACCCACAACCTCACACCTGGTCCTGCTGCCTTGAGTCTGGGGTGGAATCTAGGTGGAACTAAAGGTCTGACCTTTCTAGTGGAGGAGACCCAGTTCCCTCCTTCCTTCCTATTTTCTCCCCAGTGGCTGCAGCTAGGCTTGAGAATGGAATGTGCAGTCCAGGGAACTAAACTGCCCACTGTGTCAACAACACTGCTCTGCATCAGGCCCTTGCCTGGCACTGGGCACAGAGTCCTGGGCTCGCTGGGAAGAGCCAACTACAACTGCTTACACATACATGATGGCTTCCCAGAGGTGACATAAGTAGAGATGGAAAGACAAGCAAGATCTTCCCAGATGAAGGGAGGGTGAGGAATTAGCCCAAACAGGCGGGGGCATGAGAGGCTGCGGGGCTGTTCTTAGAGCAGTTCTCTAAGTTGGGGCATGATGGCTTCAAGGTGGACACTGGTGAAGGGCCCTGGGAAACGGGGCTGTGACCTGCTCAGGCCTGTGGATGAGAAAGCTCATGGGTGCTGAAGGGAGTGGGGAGGCCTTGGTTGGAGGGAGTGCTGGAGGAAGGAGGCCTTGTTAGAAAGCTGAAAACCCCTGAATAGCCCTTCCCAGGGAGCAGCGAGCCTCACTGGTGACTTGACCCTAGACAATATCACTGCGAGTGACACACAGACAAGATGAACAAAGACAGCAGAGGCCACCAGGCCACTCGGCCCCAGGGTCCACTGGGAATCTGTTGCTGCTTCTGTCCATCCCATCTTCTGGGGAGTTCATTAGATTCAAAGGATAAAGAAAGACGTCAGAAGGAAAAAGTTCCTGGAGAACTAAGAATGGCCAGAGCCGGCTGCCCCTTCTTCTTCCTCCAAAACATTGGGTTCCTGTTCCAGGTCCCTCTGTGGACCCCGCCCACAGAAGTCCTGGGTACTCCGAGTGGCATTTCCTGAGTTGCTCGAAGGCGTTGCTTATTACTGCAGGGTTGCTGCTCTAGCCTGTTTATGAGCCCTGCACACAGGCCCCGCACACCATTCTGCTCAACCAAGACCTGCTGGCAGGTGAGCTCACCACAGGAACGTGAGGGTTCTGTTGTCCACACTCCTAGAGAAGGAAAATACAGATTTTAGGTGCTCAAAAGTTGTCACTGATAATAAAATAAACTGCACAGTATGCCTTGCTCCTGCACCAAGCTCTGAAGTTCAGGATTCTCTGCCTGGACTCTGCTCATGTCACCACCTCAGTGGCCTCTCCTTAGATACATATCCAGGCCTAGGCCACCCCCCATGTTACAGATGGGGCCTGAGGCCCAGGAAGAGGGCTAGCTCTGTGTACATGCACAGTGGGGCAGACAGCTTGAGGTGCCCATGGTACATCTGGACACATGCTCAGGACAGAGTGGCTGGGTGGCCTGGGCTTCCAGATTAGTCATGCCTGGAGGGGTGGATAGAGGTTGCCAGCATAGGTGTGGCCCTTAAGCCACGGAGGGTGCAAGTTAAGGTACAGTTAAGACAGTGGTCAGCAAACTCATTAAGTCAACAGAACCAAATATCAACAGTACAACAATTGAAATTTCTTTTGAGAGCCAAATTTTTTAAACTTAAACTTCTAACGCCACTTCTTCAAAATAGACACGCCCAGGCTGTGGTATTTTGTGGAAGAGCCACACTCAAGGGGCCAAAGAGCCACATGTGGCTTGCGAGCTGTGGTTTGCCGACCACTGAGTTAGGCGCAGGGAGGAAGGAGGGGAACTGGAGGGCTCAGGGGCCTAGATCCCATAGAGCATAATTGGGCCAGCTGCTATAGCGCAGGGCCTGAGGCCCTGGAAGCCAGGGTTTCCTGTGTTACTCCAGCAGGCACCAGCTGCCACTAACCTGATATCTTTGGGAAGGCCGTGCACAGAAAAATCGATTCTGCTGCTTGCTCGGGGTCTGGGACACATTTGCAAGAACCTCTCCATGACTCCTAGTCCTCACTCAGGCTCAGGCAGACTATCACTATGGCTGGCTGGAAATGGGAAGGCTGACACCATCTCTCCCCTGCTGGCGCCCGTGTCATTAACTGTGCCAGCCACTGAGCCTGTCTCCCATGGGATGCCTGTGGGCACCGACCATACCAACCACAACCAGCCCCATGCAGCCTGCTCCGTCTCAACCCTCTCGTGGCCTGACAGCCCATGGCATCTTCTCAAGGGGCAGATAATCGGCAACTCTGGCTTGGTGGCCAAATGAAAGACCCAGAGGCCTAGATCCCATAGGGCAGAACTGGACTCAGCTGCTACGGCACGGGGCCAGAGCAGAGTGGGAAGGCCTATGCTGGCCCCGCCAACAGCTCAGACAGAAGCAGCCCTCACCTCCACAGCCTGCATGGACTTAATGACCACTCCGCACGCCTGCCCTCTGTCTTTCAGAGCTTCCTCAAACGGGTCCATGAGGATGATCATCTTGAGTCCTGGAATTGTCTTCCTCTCCACGTGCTCCAGCAGGAGCTGGGCCTTCTGAGGTTTGTCCACTATCACGGTACTGATGTCAGCTGCAGAGAGCATCCAGGAGAGTCAGGCTGTGACTGTGGACTGGTAGCACATGCCAGGCACCAGAACCAGGGACTGTGGGTGCCACAGCTGGTGTGTAAGGAAACAGGTGAGACAGGCCCTCTGCTTTAAGTGTTGTGCACAGAGGAAAGTGCATGGAGGCTGGATGTCGCCAAGGGCAGAAGGCCAAGCCATCTCCTGGAGCGGTTTCCAAGCATCCCTTTGCTGCTGGCTCAACCCCTATCATCCTGGGTCAGCTTGAGCTATTTCCCACCACCAGCATCGGCCCCAAGCTGCAGTGACCCACAGAGGGGGGCAGCTCGTGTGGGGATTGGTGCAGAGGCTCCTTCTTGGCAGCTAGGCCCTATGGAAGGAGCCTGGTTGTGAAGTCTAATTGGGGGCGCCTGGACTCAGGAAGCCACTCAGAGGCCAAGATGGAAGCCCCTGGTGCTCTCTGAGAGCGGAAGCAAAGTGCTTCTGAATAGTGTTAGACGACTGGTGTAACCTGAGAGGCTGAAGCCAGGGCCTGGATGCCAGTGGCAGGAGGGGGCAGTGGCGGCTCACCTGTGTTGATGATGTAGCGGATAGCCCCAGGGCCCAGGGTATCATAGAGCGGGACCACCACCATAGAATAGGTATAACAGGCAAGCTCTGCGATGATCCACTGTGGAGACAGGAGGGTCGGGGGGTGGGAGAACACAGAGCAGATAGGAGTGCTGTACTGCACTAAAACCCTGGCAACCAGGGTCCTTGCTCCAGATCCTGTGATGAGGGGGCTCTTTTCTGGCTCTCTGCATGTGGCAAGGAATCTGTGAGGCCAATGGGTTGTGCCTGCTCATGCACAGTCTTCTAGACCACGCTTGCTCCAGGGAATTCTGGACTCCAAACGGGCCATGCCAATTTCCAGGGCTGGCATGGGCTTCTTCCCCATGTTATTCCTTTCCCCTGGCTCAGGGAGCAGCTGTGTGTTGGACTGGGTGGGGTGTGGGTGGAGCTTGGCTGGGATGTCCACTCCTGATGAGGGACAAAGCCAAGGGAGCAGGAGGGTGTGGCCCGACAAACAGTGGGAGCAGGGCCCAACCCCCTACTCTATTGATACTTTTAAAACCAGTCAAGGCAGATACTCACCTCTGGTCGATTCTGTGCAAAAACACCAATAAACTGATCTGTACACGCTTTACAATTGTACTGGAGAAGTCCGGACCCTAGAAATTCAGCCCTATTGGCCACCTGCACATGGATGTGGGGAAGAGGTGAGAAAGCAAGGAGCCTTCAGCAGTGCCAAGTGACACCCTGCAGGTTGAGAGACCTCCCCAACTCCCCATGCAGGTGTCTGACAGCCACGTGAGCTGCTGCCAGGAGTCTGGCAGATAGGCCAGGCAAGGAAAACATGACCTCCTGAGACCCAGCGGGAGGCCTGCAAGCCCCTCAAGTGCCAGGCCTGCGAGGACAGACAGAGTGGAGCCTGTCCTCTATCACTCACCTCCTGGTAGGACAGCCACTGATAAGGCTGCTTGGGCTTCCTGAAGCCAAGACATGGTCCATTCCCTGCAGAGAGAGAAACAGGTCTTGTGCAAAAAAGGAGGGTGGGGAAGGTGCCAGCAAACACCTAAATGGACAACCCATAGTGTGTGGTGGTCCATGGACCAAGTGAACTCTCCCCTGCCACAGCTGCCTGTCTGACCTGCTGAACCCCCAGAAGGCTTAAAGTACACAAGTGTGGCATCACCCCAGGGATCAAGGAGATCCAGGAATGGAGGCTGGCACAGGGCTGGTTCCTACCATGACCTGTGTGATGCAGCCCCAGAGAACATAGAGAGCTGGGGCCACCTGGCAGAGGTGGCAGTTTGCCTCTCTGCAACCACCTCCCTTTGGCTCATACCCTGGGTCATCTAGACATCTCAGAGGTTCAGGTTCAGAATCATGCCCAGCCAGTAGCCTGGCAGTTCAAGGCTCCTCAGGGGCTTCCAATGGAAGATACAGAGTAAGGGCTGAGAGACACTGAAGGTCAGTTAATCTAGGGCTGGAACAAAGCTGAGGTCAACCCTCTGGCCACATAATGTAGCTACTTCTCTGATTGGAAGGATAGAGAGCCAAGAGTGGCTTCTCTTCTCTGAACCTGGGCACCATTCATCTGGGGGGTGACACCATGCTGGCTCACCCCCCACCTGCCGCAGCTCTTCCACATCCCAATGGTCCCTCTTACCTGAGATGCTAAGCCCACGACGGAACACCTGGTACATGGTCCTGGCATCATCGTAGTAGTGGGTGAGCAGCTGAGGGCCATCCCCAATCACGGATCGCCGGGCCCCACCACTGCCCTACAAGGAAGCACAGGCCAGAGAGGCTGGCTGAGCCAGGCAGAGTCTTGAGGAGAGGGCACCAGTCTGTACACAGCTTGGATACACACCCAGTTGGGGCTGGACATGCTGTGTGCACTCATACGCATAGCCTATACACTGTATACACACAACCTATACACAAGTTCATGTACACATGGCTTGTACATATTTGACCTGTATGCACCCACACACAAACTCAGGCTTATGCACACAGGCCGAGTACACTGATATCTCTCTCTCTCTCTCTCTCTCTCTCTCTCTCTCTCTCACACACACACACACACACACACACACACACACACACGAGAATTCGCACACCAGGTCAGCATATACAAATGTCCAGAATTTCACTGGCTGCTCATACCACCTATATTCCATTCATACAATGGAGCAGAGAGTGTTGGCCAGAGTTAGATAATCCCTGACTTCATAATCAAACCTGCCAAGGTATTCCCCCTCAGCCCATCCATCCATCATTGCTGCTGCTATTCCCCTAGGTCAGTGGTCAGCAAACTCATTAGTCAACAGGGCCAAATATCAATGGTACAATGATTGAACTTTCTTTTGAGAGCCAAATTTTTTAAACTTAAACTTCTTCTAACGCCACTTCTTCAAAATAGACTTGCCCAGGCTGTGGTATTTTGTGGAAGAGCCACATTCAAGGGTCCAAAGAGCCACATGTGGCTCATGAGCCACAATTTGCCGACCATAGGCCTAGGTTAAGAATCATTTGAATGCCATCCATGATTCACATAATGTGAATTTTCTGAGGACTAGCTAAAGGTACTTTCCCAGGAACAGAGAGGCCTAGGAGGCTGTGCAGAGCACAGAGCAGAGAGGTCCTGGGCCCTCAGTGGTGTGGATCCAGAGTGGGAAGGCAGCAAACAACCTCTATGCCCTGAACTAGGTAGAGGAGTTGGCCTCTCATGCTTCCTCCCCTGCCACCCTGCCACTCCTCCTCAGACTCCCCAAACCCAGAACTCTCCAGTGCCACAGCTTCAGCTCTTCTCTGAGCATGATTTGGGCTCCATTGGGCTGGCCCATGGCCCGCCATCTCTTGAAACATCAGGTCTCAGGGAAAATGTCCGTGAAGCCATAAAACAGCCTAACTCAAAAACACAGGCAGCTCTCAACTGTTTTGTAATGGAAAGTTCTGCTTGGTCGGTGTCTGCTTCCTGAGCACCAAGCCCACCAATGAGGGAAGCTGGGGACCATCAGACCTGGACAGCAATCAGGGTGACAAAAAGGACAGAACAGGAGAGCATGCCAGGGACAGAAGAGGTTCAGGTGTGTGTCAGGGAACGGCTGCTTAGCTGGGTTTTAAAGAAGATATAGGAGGCAGAATGAGGAGCAGGAAATGGTAGTCTTGCCAGAGCAAGTGCAAGTGCAAATGCAGGGAACAGAAGACACAAGTGCATTTGGGAAACTGTGGGCAATTCATGGAGCTCCAAGTGATAAATGGAGGCCAGAGAGACCGTAGGTCAAGGCAAGGAGTCTGGCCTTTGGGTTGAAGGCAATGGGGAACCAGGGGAGAATTCTAAGGTGGGGTGAGTGACATGATCCAAATTATGTTTCTCACTCTGTAGCACACAGTAAACGCTACCAGGCCCTATATGATCTGGGCCCCCCTTTCCCCATTTCCTACTTTCTCCTCTGCCTATTCCACTGCAGCCACTCTGGCTTTCTGAGCTCCTGGGTGAGAGGCAAGGGAGGGCTCAGTCTTCCAGCAAGGGTGGCCTTCCTCACACTGTGCCCATGTGGCTCCCCCTCACTGAACCAGGGCCACTCCCATCCAGATCCTATCCAGATCACCCACCTCCAGCCCAGACTCCCCACTTGCCACCTCACACCTTCCTCTGCCACAGTTACCCTTCTACGACACAAGTTGTCCCTACTACTGAAGACTCAAAACAAATCCATGCTGTTGCCCCCAGCCCCTTCTTTCTCTCCCTGCCCCGGATCCCTGCCCAGTTCATGTGACTCTGCCTTGTTGTCCTATCCAGGTGAGTTGTCATTCTAAACTTACCAAAAACAACTCGTTTTAGTGCTTTCTTTGTATCATCTCAGCAAATCCTACCACAGCCTTAGGAAGCAGTGTCGTTTTTATTACTCACTTGACTGTGGAAGAAACAGACGCTCAGAGAGTTAACACACTGCCAAGACCATATGGCTAGTGAGAGGTACAGTCAGCCTTCAAACCCAAGGTCACCAAAGGCCATTCTTGTCACCACTCTGCTGGCCCGTCTGTAGCTTCTCTCCACTGCCCAGCCATCCCATAAGAATCACCACTTCCCACAGCCTCCAGCTGCATTATCACACACCTGTACCTTTGCACACATCATTCCTTCTGCTAGAAAAGTGCCCAGAGGACCCGGCCCTATCTCTTTCCTCTCCCACCAGGCAAAACTCTGTCTGTCATGCTTATGCTCACCAAGATGCACCATCAAGAGAAAAAAGCGAATGGACGCAGCATGATGTCATTAAAAAGAGAGTGGCTACCTATACACTTTCTCACAGACAATTGTTAACATGGTTCTCAGGAGAGGAGAACTGGGAGGCTGGGGGAAGATGGGGGAAATGTCTCAGTTTGTGTCTCTTTGTTCCTCTTGAACAGTGTGAATATCTTATCTATTCAAAATGAAAAGAATTAAAGTTCAGAAAAAGGCAATTTTTTAAAAGGCAAAATAAATTCCATAAGCTTAATAGAAAAATAAATATCACTGGTCCTTCTGTCTTAGCTTAGAACACCCTTGTCCAGGGTGGGCCACTGTACCTTCTTCCTCTCGTGTGACCGGGGAGGGCAGGGTGCCGGGGTGGGCTCAGCTCTGGGTGGTAGCCGCAGACCAGAGCTGGGCACAGGGTGAGTCTGGAAGGGAACTGACCCGCCAGACACTTGAGAACTTGCTTAGGCCTCCTACTGAGGCATCAATGAGCCAAGGCCCCCATGCAAGAAGCTGAGGTAAACTAGAAGTCGAGGTCAATGCTCTGCCCAGGGCTGAAAGTTTGGGAGAGACAGAGAAGCATCTAGTTGGAGACCCTGCCCAAGGCCAATGAGGCTTGCTGGCTGGCTATCAGGGGAAATCAAGATTCTCTGAGCCATCTCAGGTCCAAGAAGCCACAATTTTGGCTTCTACCTTTGAGATGCCTGTCCTCTGCCCCCTATTTTCCACAGCTGACTGCTGGAACCCTGCTCACCTCCACTTCCTCTGACTGCATCAGGAGATTGCACGGTGGTTGCAAGGCCTTGGGCCGGTGAGTGAACCAGTAGGCAAGGATGGCGGCCAGCGCGCCCATACTCATGAGGGTGGTGGCTGAAAGACTGTGGAAGAACTGGCCCAAGTCGCCCAGCTCGGGCAGCCGCAGCATCCTCAGAATCTCTTGTGTCTGCATCTTCTCCAGAAGCAAGAGAATGAATTCTGCAGAAAACAAGAGGCGGGTGAGGGAGAAGGCCTGGGTGTGTCCTCCCACCTGTCTTGGATCACAAGTGATACAATGATCTTGGCCAAATGTATTGTGGGGCAGGCCCTGGGCTAGTGGAGTGTACAGTCTCCTGGTGCAGCACAGTATATCCCAGAAGCTGGGTGCCTGGAAGGCGACAGGCCGGAATGTAGCAGTCACACCTGATAGTCAGTAATCCAGCCAGTTTTCCTGAAAACCATATGCTCAGGCCCTGGGCCGTGGCTAATAGCTGCTTTCATATCTTCCAGGGGTTCTAGCAGGTCTGGAGTCAATACTCCCTAAGCTTGAGGTTCCAGGTGCTCTGTCTCTGCTGTATGGTCACAGTGTTTTGCTTATCTTTGCTCCTGGGGTATGGAGAGGGCAGATGGCTGTGAGTACACCTGGTCTAGTGCCCAGATTGAAAGGGTACAGAGTCCTTCCACTCCATCTCAAAGCTCCTATCCCCAGGCCCTGACCTGAGGAAGACAGAGAAGACAAGGGCCAGAGCCCACAGACCAGCACTGACACCTACCTGCCAAAGGTCTTATGGGTGATACAAAACAGGATCTCTCCAGGCCCACGACCTGGCCCACTATGGACTCCCCTTGAAGAAAAGTTGGAGCCAAAGACCTACCCGGGCTAGAGGTGATGCTGACACCCAGCATCATGAGAAGCTGGGGTGGGGCCCAGACACTGCTCTGCTAGCCCCAGACTGCTGACCACTGGGCAATGGGGCTCTGTATTACCTTAGACCAAACACTAGGAGGCACAGCTGTCCCCACCTGTGCTGTCCTTCCTGGGATCCCATCAGCTAATGTCCAGAGGAAAAAGGAAGTGACAGAGAGATGCAGCTGCATGACATCTACAAGTCTACCAGCCCTCTGAGGCCTAGCAGGGGCCGGAGGTGGGGGGTGAAGGAGAGGCAGGAGGTGGCTCCAGGCTGTCACACACGATCCACAGGCACCCTCCGCACTGTCCCTTGACCTTTGGAAGAATGGCTGTGGTTTCCCTTCTTGGGAAACAATAAGAAACCCAGCAGCCACTCTGCAGCCATGGGATTCAAGCCAAACAGCAATTGCTTGAGCCAAGAGGGAGCAGAGATCTGCTGAGCACTAATAAACGGTGTTTCTGCTAAATGGCGACATCACCAACCAGAGATGAAGTCAGTGATGTGCACACCAATAAATGGCATTTCTGCTAAATGGCGACATCACCACACCAGAGATGAAGTCAGTGATGTGCAAAGTCATTGCAGAGAAAGTGAGTAAAACTCCTTGGTTCAAATCCCTCCTCCTTCACTTAGAAGCTATGTAAGACGGAGCATATCCCATCTCTCTGGATGTCTATTTCCCCTTCTTTAAAATAGGGTAGGATCACTCAGACATGTCAAGTTTCTTATACTGTATCTGGCATAGTTAGAGGCATGCTGGAACTAAAGAGATGGCTACAGGGGTGCCTGTCAGACCAAGGAGGTTGCTCAGCCAGGCTAGTCCAAACATTGGGCAGAGGTGGCTAGGCCCAGGCACTGTGGCCCCACAGGGGTTTATGCTCTACTGATGATACAGCAGGCTGCCTGAGTCCTGGGTGCCCAGAGGCTCTGGGTGCTCCTAGAGAGCAGAGAAAGTGAGCCCCTAGCCAGCCAGAGCATCTCTCTGAATTCCCGAGCCAGAAATCCAGTTTTACCAGCAGCCTCCTTGAGTTAGATTAGTTCTGAGGAATGAACCGTTCCTGGCATATGATCAATCAAGGTTCTTAATCAACAAAGCAGAGGCTTAGCCATGGACCACAGTGAATTCATCAAGGCAAACTGCTCAGCAGAGGGTCCTGGCCAGTTGGCCACCTTGCTTCCTTAGGACATTTATTTCCTTAAGATACAGATGAAGAGACCAAGTCACAGCCAGTCCCATCAGGTAAACGACTTACTATACAGTGGATAATCCAGATATCCCACAAGCAGTCGGGTTAGACCCTGAGCTGACTGACGTTATCTAGTGGAGAAACTAACTCAATGGGCTGGGAAGCCAACCCCCAAGAAATCCCTACCAAGCCCCTAAAAGCTCAGCTATATCGTTCCAAAAGTTTTAGAGAAAATCCTGGGACCTCTCTATCACCAGGCCCTGGTCCTTGGCAGTTGCTCTCTGGCTCTTAAGTTATAGCTGAACATGGATATTTGTAGCATCTGCTGCAATGGTGGGATTTTCACAAAGTACAGCCCAGAATGGCCAAAGCCATCCATCCATCCACCCATTGTCCATACTCTTTCACCTACCCACCCACCCACCCATCTACCCACTCACTCATCAATCCTCACCCATCCATTCATCCACTTACCTACGCACCCACCCACCTATCCACCAACCCATTCACCCATTCATCCACTCACCTACCCATCCCCCCACCTATCTACTCATTCACCCATTCATCCACTCACCTATCCACCCATCCATCTCCCTACCTACCTCCTCCCATCCACTTATTGACCTATCCACTTACCTACCCACTCACCATCCATCCACCCACTCACTCATCAATGAGTGAGTGGGTAGATGGATGGGTGGAAAGGTCAGCAGAGGGACCTGGCCAGGACCCTCTCACCTACCCATCCCCCCTACCCATATACTCATTCACCCACCCATCCACCTACCCATTCACCCATTCATCCACTCACCTACCCATCCATTCACCCATTCATCCACTCACCTACCCATCCCCCCACCCATCTACTGATTCACCCACCCATTCACCCATTCATCCACTCACCTACCCATCCCCCCCACCCATCTACTCATTCACCCATTCATCCACTCACCTACCCATCCCCCCCACCCATCTACTCATTCACCCACCCATTCACCCATTCATCCACTCACCTACCCATCCCCCCCACCCATCTACTCATTCACCCACCCATTCACCCATTCATCCACTCACCTATCCACCCATCCATCTCCCTACCTACCTCCTCCCATCCACTTACTGACCTACCCACTTACCTACCCACTCACCACCCATCCACTCCCCACCCATGCATTAACCTAGAGGTCTGCATTCTCATCTAGCTCAGTGTCAGGCACTGGGTTAAGTCAGATATGGGCTTGATTTCAGTCCCCTGGGGAAGATACATAAGGAAGTGGGCGGTGCTGTGCAGTGTGATCTGGGCTATGATCAGGTACGAGGAGCCAGAGGAAGTGCCCAGTTCAGGTGTGGGGACTCACAGCAGGCTTTTGGCAGAGACAGAAGGATGTCCTAAGCAGAGGGAAGCAAATATACAAAGGCTGGAGTTGAGAGAGTTCACTGAACACTTATCAAACTCAATTTCCTATTCAGGAAAGAGTTCTGAACACACGAGAGCTTATGCAAGGGCACTGAGCTTTCAGAAGTCACCAAGGTGTCACAGTCCCCAGGAGAGGGAAGAAGGAGCTTGTCTAAACTTCCTGAACTCCTAGGTCTTGGAAAGCCCTTGCCTACACCTTGCACTGTTAGATCCTCACAATAGCTCCCTGGACTTATTATAAAGTGGGGAACACAGAGACTCCACTGAAGAAATTACTTACCATTTACAGGTACACAGTCAGCGAGTAAGGGAGCCAGGACTCAAGCCCCAGATAACAGCCTCCCAAACCACTGCCTTGCATTGTACTGCCAGCCCACCTCTGCCAACACTGCACCATCCATACCCACAACCCATGCTCCCCTTTGCAGTAGTGCCGAACCTACAAAAACCCAGCTCCAGTTCTGCTCAGAAGAGCCCAGGCCCAGGTTGAAGATAGGGGGGCTGCATTAGGCCATCAGAGACTGTAAGTAGGACCAAGCTGGTCAGGCCAGTCACTGTTCTTGGGCATGCACACTCTGTGGGTGGGCTCCCTCCTAGACTCACATCAAGAACTTGCTGTCTTCTCAAGGCTGGATCCTTTTCACCCCAGCCCACTCACCTGGGGTGATGGCAGGTGATGGAAAGGGCTTGGCTACTCACTCTTCCCCAGGCTCTTTCTTAGTGCCCACCACTAAGGAGATCTCCGAGTGGAGGAAGCTCCTCTATCCTGAGGCTGGCGCCGTAACGCTCTTTGGGCAGAGATCAGAGGGTGTCATTCTCCCAGGCTCACTGGTCTTCTCAGACAGTCAGGACTGCTTCCATTTACCCTGATATTCCCTTCAGACCTGGGAGCTATTGTAGGGCAGAGCTGAA
The DNA here is from genome assembly GCA_027563665.1 of Antrozous pallidus. NCBI lineage: Eukaryota > Metazoa > Chordata > Mammalia > Chiroptera > Vespertilionidae > Antrozous > Antrozous pallidus. The sequence goes on along the minus strand of CM050516.1, from coordinate 36,920,619 downwards.
AATTCAGATCCTCTGAGGACATGGGCCTCTGAGCCAGCTTAAACCACCAAGCCGTTGGCAAGAGACGGCAAATCTAGGCCTGGGAGTCTGGTCTCATCTCATTATATCACAGGGCCTTTGCCTCCTCTGACCTGCACACCCTCTCTGTCCACCTGGAGTGGGGCTTGGTGGTCCCTGGGGTCCAGCCATGGCTGCCTCCTTCCATGCCCTCCTGGTTGCAGCAGCCTAGGGCACAGGTTGGGAGGGCACCCAAGGGATCCTGAGTGGTGCTGGTGTTGCCAAGTGAGCAGCTGTGAGTGTTTGTAAATATTTACCTGGCAGGAGGACCCAGCCCTAGGTAGGAACAAACCTCCTCTTCTACAACACAGACCAGTCCAAAAACCAAGTGGTGTCAACAGGCTGGGGGTACCTAGGACTCACCCACTCACTATGTCCTCTGCTGACTCAGGGCACATGGAAGGTGGGTGATAAAGTCCTAGCTCTCAAAATCCAGGGAGGAGGGAATGGGAAGAAGGGAGCACCAGCAGAAAGCATGGTAGCTCCAAGGTGTCGGAGTGATGGAGGCAAAGCCCCACTCAGAGCACCTCCCTGTGGAGATGGCCCTGGGGCCCATGGCTGGGCTTCAAGAACCCTTGCTGGTCTAGCCTATTAAGCCCAACACTCTAGCACTTCACAATCTAGCTCAATAGCTCCATCAGCACTACCTCCTAAACCTCTCAAACTGACCATTCTCTCAACTTCATAGCCCCTTCCTGGTGCAGCCACCACTGAGCCCAGTCCAAACTCCCACACCAGCCTCCTCACCCGTCTCCTGGCTCTGATCAGTGCTTACACCGATCCAAAGTTACTTCCTTGATAGACAGATGTGATCCTATCATGCCACTGCTCAAAAATCTCATCTGGCTCCCCAATGCAATAGGACAAAAGTCTAAACTCCTCATGCTGGCACTATGATCCTCAGATTCTTCCCTCAGCTTAGAATCACCACAACTTCACCTTTGTGTCAGTCTACAGTGGAGAAGGGTATTGTGACACAGCCCAGGGTCTCCGAAAACCTCTGAGGCCTTTAGGAAGGGTGGGGAAGCACAAGGTAAGCCACCAGATCATCAAAGAACCTGCCCAACTCCCCATGACTAGCCAGTGGAGGTGGGAGGGCGAGGAAGGAGGGTGGTAAATCACCATTTCTCCCAGGGCCTAGGGTCCCCCATCAAATGAGCTAGGGAAAGGGCCTGGAGGGAGTTCTGGTGCTGGACTGACCTGGGTCCAAATCCTGACTCAGACTCTTGACAGCTGTATAACTTTGGACAAGTCATTTCACCCACTGGGCCTCATCCCAAACACGCTACGGACAGAGAGTGCAGTACCAGGCACACAGAAAGGGAAACACTAAGTAGATAATAGTTAGCTGAAGGGATCCCTCCATCCCTCTGCCAGCCGTTAGGGCACAAAAACAACTTGCAGAAGCACTTGCATTCACACCCTACCTTTTCAGCGGGCTCTTGGGGAGACAGCTGAGATGATCCCACTAGTACCAGCCTCCATTTATAAAGGATGTGTGGGGCCCAAGGGAGAGCTTACCACATCTTGATCAAAGCACAAAAGTGGCGAAGACCCTGCCCCAAGTCTGCCCTCCAGGGGATGGCTGACAGCAATGGCTGCCTGCTCTGAGAAGCTGGGTGGTTTTGGAGGCGTTAGCAGTGGTGGCAGAGGCTCCCTGGCAGCCGTGGCAGCAGATCTGGCAGGGCCTGGGGCAGAGAGCAGGTCTATTAGAAGATTCTGGTCCCTCAAAGCTTCCCCCCCCCCCCCCCTCATCTGCACACTGGGCGGTGCTAGCTCAGATCAACTCAGAGCCAAGCAACCCAGCCTTAACCCCCACTCTGCCAGGTTGCAGGAGCCTCAATTCACACCCCTCTGCATGCCACCTACCCCTTCAGTCCTGGAGTCTGCCAAATGGGTTGCTTAGGACAAAGCCTCTTTACACATCCATTTGTGACACCGACTAGGGGCAGGGCTTGAGCCACAGGCTGGGGACCTGCAGCCATCGGGAGTGGCAAGAGTGGAAGGGAGTGGGAATGCCAGGTTGCTGGTGCTGAAGAAGGCCTACATCTTGTCTAGGAGACTCTACCACGAGCCCCTCCCAGTGGCTTCTTATCTCTCTACCCCCACAAGGTTACACCAGTCTGTTTGGGAAGAGGAAGAAAACTGGGCACAGTCGCAGATAAAACATCTGCTCAGAGACCCCAGGCAGCCCAGCGGTCCTCCTAATACCCGCCTGGAGAGATTTTCCTGGCTTGCTAGGGCGATGGCCACCCTGGAGCTGGAAAGCCACACCTGGCCTGCTGGAACCAAAACTAAGTTCTGAGCTCCCTGGGGACTTTTGGCAGACAGACTGGGACACTGAGGCCCCAGGGACTCTCAGGGTGTCACTCCTGCAAGGTCTGTTTCCACAGAGTACGGGATGGGGGTAGGATCCAGTATGGCCTATTCTCAAGCCTATGCCATGGCCAGCATGTGGCTATGCACACAGCCGCCACATGATGGCCACTGCTAGAGAGGAAAAGCAAGTCCAGACTACAGGGCCCAGCTCACCCCCACCCTCTCCAGGCCCTACTCACAGTGGGTTCTTCTGAGCCTTCCAGGACCAGCCACTGTTGTCCACCCAAATACAGCTCACCTCTGTATCAAGACCAGCCCAGACCATCCCAGCATCCCGGTGCTCTGAGCTCCCTCTTGAGAGCAGTTTGTACAGCCTGCCTAGCAACTTTAGAGCCCACAGACCGTACAACCTCTTCCCCGGGGCTGATGCGGTTTTTATTGCTCAACCCATGACCTGAGGAGAGCTCCCTGCACCGCTGCCCTCACTGGGAACTAGGCCCCGGACCCAACCTCCCCCAATCACCTGGAGGAAGCTTTAAAGGCACAATTGCCTGAGGACTCACCTTTGGCCCACAAAGCCCTTTCCCATTCCTTCCTGGCAGGTCCCCATTCAGAGATGTCTTCAAATAAGACAAAAGCTTCCTTTAATGCTTCTCAGGGCTGCTTCTGGGATAGGAAATCCAGTGCCCACAACCGAAATCCTGGCTGACAGAAAACTACACAGGATGCCAGGGCCATAGAGCCACAGCAATTCTGCACCAGGAAGTGTGTGACCCAGTTGCTAGCCTGTTTCCCCGAAAGTAAGACATCCCCCGAAAATAAGACTTACTCGCTGTAATATAATAAGATCTAGCACATCTTTGGGAGCAAAAATTAATATAAGACACTGTCTTATTTTCAGGGAAACAGGGTAGGTTAAAAAAAAAAAAAAAAAAGCACGAATCGCTGAAACCAGTTTGGCAAGTGGATAGAGCGTCAGCCTGCGGACTGGAAGGTCCCAGGTTCAATTCCGGGCAAGGGCATGTACCTTAGCTGCGGGCACAATCCCAGTAGGGAGTGTGCAAGAGGCAGCTGATCGATGTTTCTCTCTCATTGATGTTTCTGACTTTCTATCCCTCTCCCTTCCTCTCTGTAAAAAATCAATAAAATATATTAAAAAAAAAAAAAAAGCACGAATCTCACCATCACATCCTGACCTCAGCCCAGCATCAACTCTGTCCACCCAGGACTCACACCCACCTAAGCTGTGAGAGGGGCTTTCCCTCCACATTCCTCTTGGGTTTTAATTAGAGTTGCAGAACCACAAATGATTGGGCAGAGCTGGGCCGAGAGCCTCCCTGAGCACCGCTCACATTCCCCAGGAGAGTCAGGCCCATGATTCAGGGTTGCTGGGTTACAGGGTGGCTCACCCACAGATCCTCCCCGAGGAGCCTGATTATAGCTCTGAAGGTTCAATTAAGCTTCTTGAATGTGGAAAGGCCCAACTGAGGTTGGCTGTATCTGACCATTGTGCAGGGCCACTGGCCCAGCTAGCTCGAACTCTCTGGGAACATGCCTCCTCATGGCAATTCACTAGCTGTGGGAAGCAGCCTCCACTGCCTCATCCCATCTCCACATCCTCATACTAGCACCACTCCAGAATCTCATTCACCCTAAGACCTGGTCAGGGACCATGAATCCACATGAGCACAGCATTGGGAAGTCAGGCTCAAACACTTTGAGGAATGGAAAAATATAAACAGCCTTCAGAACAGAGGAGCAAAGGGAAACACAGTGTCTTTCATAAGCTCTGGAATAAAGGTTACTACAAATCAGGCCCAACAAAATTCTCAGAACAAAGAAGAGCAGCAGAGGCAGTGCTCCCTTTGGGAATATTTCCAGGGTACGATGACCAGGATTGATGGGTGCAGATGAGCCTCGGCCTCATGGCCCTTCTTTCCACTCCAAGCCCCTAGGGTACTACCGAGGGCTACGGCACCACACAAGCAGACGGAACCCCCCTGGCCAGGCCCCACTATGCAGACAGCCAAATCCTGGGCTGCAACATGATCCTCTTTCCCACCAGCTGGTCCACATTCGGGCTGCCAGGGTCCTGGCCTCAGGAGCAGCGATCCATTTCCACTACCGGGCCAGATTGATGACACACTGCAAGCCTTACAATTAGAAGCTCAATAAAGGGAACATAGGCTACTCCGGGCAGGGCCAGGCTCTCAGAGCTCAACTGCAGGTGGCCAGGCCGCAGGGTACAGGATGTGACCTCCCCCAGCTGATGGGAAACTCCTTAAAGTAGGGAGAGTCTTGTTCAGATATGGTTGGCGGCCATTGAGCTGGGGGAGCAAGGGAGGGTTTTGCTTGCTCACTTTTTCACTCAGGAGCATCTGGAAATGTCCTGTTTGAGGAGAAACACACACAAGACAAAATCTGAAGCCCACCCCCAGTCAGAGACGGGGAGCACAGAGAGGATGAGGAGCAGGGTAGGAAGGAGAGTTCTGAGAAATGGAGTGACAGAAGTGGGTTGTTCAGTCACAGGACGAGCCTGTAAGATGTTTGGCTCCTGGGAAAGAGGCAGACGCCTGGCTGCACTGAGAACAGGGCAGGAAGCTGAGGCCAAGAGGATGCCATTTAGCTGCAGAAGGAAAAAGGTTGTGGTTGGTACTGTCTATGCGCCTCGTGCCTTTGAAATCAGAGCCACAAGCTAATAGCACTCACCTGACCTAGTCCCTGGGCTTTCTGGATGCAAAAGTGCTCTAGGCAAGCTGTGCCCTTAGATTCCTGCCTAAGGGTCGGCTGCGGCCAGAAGCCAACAAGGGTCCTAGTCCCACCATCCCAGGTGTCATTGTTTTTTCATAGAATAGGCAATGAGCAGAGAAAAGAGAGTTTTGCTTTTGGTTAAAGGTAAATTTTCTGCACATTTGATATAGCTTCATTTTCTGACTTCCCCAGGGGGAAGTTCCTCTCCTGAATGCCACAAGCAGAAACAAGTCTGAATCTCACTTGTTCAGTGAACACTGTGCTGGTGGATGAGGCCCTGCCACCTCTTGGTTCACCCCTCAGGAGGTCAGGGCCACGTAGTAGTTGCTGCCCCCCTCACTGGCCTCTGGCTGCCAGGTCCTGTTGTTGCCTAGTAAGAACCCATGGCATCCACAGGGTTAATGCCAGGCTCAAGCAGCCCCGCCCTCAGCGGGGCAGGGAGCACTGAGGACCCTGGCCTCCTTTTCCAGGCCAGGGTGAATGGAAGGCGAGGCAGGGGAGGGTCTGCTGCTGGCAGGCCTGCGTCTCTCCACTCCCGGCCTGTCACATGAAAGGGTTTGTATTCCTGCCACTGGCTCCGGCCGGTCCAGGCTGGGCTGTTCTCACCGGAAAACAAAAATCTCTTTCAGACCAAAGCAAAATGAGGCCCTGGCTGGCCCGAGAAGGCTCTTAGGCGCTGCTCCCGCTGACCCACCAAGAGCACCCATCACTTGGATTCTCACTGGCCCACCATTTGCCAGATGGAGCTGGAGGCTCTGTGGCCTCAGGACAGGGAAGTGGGACCAAGAAATGGGATGGCCCCATTCGGACGGACACTCTGTCAGTTCTGTCCTTTTCAGAAATAAGGCTGGATGGGCCTGAGGTAGCAACTTTATTTTTATATGAGGCACCTGGGTTAAGTCTCACAGTGCTGATGGTAAACGGGGAAAAGGAATTGGGAGAGAAAGTGTGATGTTAAACACCAGGCCTTGCAGTGCACAGAGGGCTCCAGAATGGAGGCCACATGTATCCTCCGCCTGTCACAGTGCTGCTGCCCCCAGTGCCCTTGCGATGTAGGTGGGGTTGGTGGTAATCCAGAGCCCTGTGTGTGCCATCACCAGCTTCTGGAACATTCCATCCTCAACAGAGTCAGCACGACAAGGTCAGACTTCAATCTCATTCAGAAATTCTGCCTTGCTGACACCCTGGGTCACCAGGAGCAGTCCATTTACCACAATCTTATACCCACTGGAGTATGCTACTGACTTCGGTTAACAGGAGACACTGACACAGCAAGACCATTTGGTCTGAGAGGCAATCTAGGACAAAACAGGAGGACCGGTGGACACTCCACAGACCTGCAATCCAGGAGAAACGGGCCTCGTCAGCCTCTGTACCCAAAAAAGTGCCCATCTCTGATGACCAGCCAGCTGCTCCTCTCCTCAGACCTTCCCACTATTAGTTAGGGCCACACCGTGTGCAGAGAGTTCGTGCCCCAGGAAGGAGGAGAAAGGACACTTCAAATGGAAAGGGAGCGTCACAGGTCACAGGCTTCCCTGCTGTCTGACCTATGGCAAGGATATCGGAGACACATGGACCCAATTCTTCCACCAACCCAGTGGCCAGGGGAAGACTGCCTCTCCCCTCCCTCAACACACACACACACACACATCCCTTTCCCTCTGCCACCTCAGACAGAGCCAGGCATTAGGAGACAGCCTGCAGGCAGGGCAGGGGCTGAGGACAGGTGAGTCGAAAGTGTCCCCTGAGAACCATATCCAACCTGCTGGAAGCTACTAAAGTTCACATTAATACTGCAGTTCTCCAGCCACTAAATAGGGCCCGTGGGTCTAGGTGGCTTCCTGCAGGCCAAGTTCTAGAGGCCAGAGCACTGCCCCTTCCAAAGTGAAGGGGTCACTGCAGGCCTGGATGGGTCCCAGCTGAGGGCCCTTTGTCTGTGCTGATGACTGTCTACCTCTCTTTGGCCTCTAAGGCCTCGCCATCCCACCCTCTAGCCACCTCCCTGTCCAGTCTCACTGCCTGGCCCACATCCAGTCTTGCTGCTCTCTGTCCAAGCTCTGACTGCCTTCTCATCCCCATCTCTGTCAGTGCCGTGTAGCCTCTAGCTGCCTTGGTGTTCTATCTCTGGTTGACTTCACTGTCCCTCCCAGTGCCCTTCTGCCTACTTGGCAGGATCTGCCAAGGACTGTTTATTGCCATGGCTGGGACAGGGGTTGGTGGTCTGGAGGAGCCCCAGAGGGGAATCTTAGACCCAACAATGGAGGCAAAAATAGGACTTTGTCACAGGGCCAAATGCTGCTGGGCCCCACCTCCAGGGTGCAGAGTGCTGGGAGTGGGCCAGGCTGCAGGGTCCTGGGAGTAAGACAAGGTTCCTGGCAGGGTTCGTTAATGGGATCTGTCCCAGAGCTGCTCATTCAACCTGTGCTCTCTTCATTCCTCCAATAGCCATCAATTAACAAGGTCTGCTCCTGGCCCAACAGGTGCCAACCCAGATTTGCTTATCCCAGGATCTGAAACTGAGATGCTGATTGTTCCCTCACTGGCACCATCCTGGCCTGGCTTCCTGCTCTAAAGCCCCAGGAGATTGCTATCTCAGAATGCATGCCTAAAAGGGCAGATGGCAAACTGGAAGCCAGCCGCCCCCAACTCTCTAGACACCCTGGCAAAATGCTTGGAGTAGCCGTTGCTAAAATAAAGGTGTCTCCAGGAAGAGCAGGTGAATAGACAGGTGGGACTTCTTAGAATTTAAAATCCTTCAGGCTCTGAGATTACAGATTGGGTCTCAAAACAGCTAGCTCAGCTTGGCTCAGAATTTGTCCTAGCCCACTTCCCATCTTCCCCCTTTGGCCTGTCACAGACCCCAAGCCTCACATGAATCAGAAGCCACACGAAGGAACTAGGTCTGGGAATGACCACACTGACCGTGGGCTCCGAGAGCAGCTGGAAGATGATGGTGACCACCCCTGAGCGTATTGCAGTCCCAGGGCCCAAAGTAACATCTCACCCACAGTGGGCCTAAGGGGTGGGGGAGGGGGGGGAGGCTCTGGCCAGGCCAAGGCGGGGAGAGGAGTCATTTCACCAGACCATCCAGTGAGCTGTAGACCTTGACCAGAGCCTCCTTCCTGCTCTGCCTCACCAGAGCTCCCAGCCTACAGGGAGACTGGGAACTTGGAGCTCTAAGGGAACAAAAGGATCTTGTCCTCAGAGACACTATGAATGATGAAACCAGTCACCCTGCAGCTGCAGGTTCCATCATTCATTCATCAAACAGCTGCTCTGTTCTGGGTTCTCAGCACTAAGAGTTGTCCAGTGAAGGCTGACCTGCCAGGAGTTCACATCTGCTTCTAGCATACGGGCATCGGCAGCCATCTGGCATAGAACCTGCCCTTAGGAGGAGCACACTCAAGGTTTGTTTGTTAATCAACTTGTGAGAAAACAGCTTATAAAATACATAATCCTATCCTATATAATCCTACCTGATAAACGCATAATATGTAAATTGACCTAATGGCAGAATAACCAGTCATTATGACATGCACTGACCACCAGGGGGCAGATGCTCAATGCAGGAGCTGCCCCCTGGTGGTCAGTGCGTTCACACAGGGGGAGTGCTGCTCAGCCAGAAGCCAGGCTCATGGCTGGTGAGTGCAGAGGTGGTCGGTGGGAGCCTCTCCTGCCTCCACTGCAGGCAGAAGGTAAGGAGCGAGGGATTCCGGATTTTAAGAGCCCCAGACTACGAGAGGGACATCTGACTCCTGGTTTAGACCTGATTCCACCATAGATTGAGCCTAAGCCAGCAGGGGAATATCCCCCAAGGGGTCCCAGACAGCAACAAGGTAAAGGCTGGACTGAGGGACCCTCCCACCACTACCCCATGCACAAATGTTGTGCACCAGGCCTTTGGTTGTTAAAATAAGCTATTCTCAGGGAACTTCTCATATTAGTCAAGTATGCAATTATGCTGATGCTCACCATGTGCCCGGCCCTCGGTTGGAGCATAGAGAGGAGACACCTTGGCCCTGCCCAAAAGAAGATCAAAGGGCTGGTGGAGGCCAAAAGGCTGTAGTTCAGTGGGACATATGCCACCAGGGATGCATATGGCTAATGGGGTGCAGGGACGGTGTCACCTTAGCCATCCAGGTGCCCAGTTTCGGCTGCATGTCCTTGGTGCAGTCACTACACAGAATGAAGTCCATGCTGCCTGGCCTAGCATTCTAGGGCCTGTACAGACCAGTCCTGGTGACCTCCCTGAGTATGTCCCTCATTCCCATTGCCAGTCTTTCCTCACAAGGGTCTGTCTGCCTGGAATGCCTTTTCTTCCCTTTCCTTTATGGGCAGCCTATACCTCCTTTCAAGAAGGCCTGATTCACGTTGCTATAACTTTAGCTAACACTAATGAGTCCTTTCCTGTGTGCCAGTCACTGCTCTTGTCACTTCACACCTGTCCTCTCTTAAACCTTCCCCTATCCAAGGATCGCTCCCTTGCCTGTGCCCACTGACAAGCCTGAAGGGGCTCAGATGCTCTCTGATCGTACCTGTGGCCCCTCCCTGGACTGGGACTCTGGCATGGGGCCTGGAGCTGCTTCATCAGTGAAACTTCCTGTATCTCAGTGCCTCACCTATTAAATGGGGATAACAGCATTACAGTGTTGTGGGAGGATGAAAGGAAAACTTGGGGGATTGTACAACGCAGTGCGTGACACATGGTAGGTGCTCAGGGAAACATCAGTCAAGTCAGCATGTCTGCAACATTTCCCCCACAAAAAACTCCCCCCCACTCATAGTACTTTATTCAGCAAATATCTGAGTGCCTGCCACGTGCCAGGCAGTGGCTAGTTACACAGTGCAGCTTTTAGCATACAAACACTATAACTTTTGCCACTTTTCGCAAATAAGCCAGAGCTTCATGCTCACTTATCCTGCGTTCTGTGCGTATGGGACAGTCCTGGGTCCCAATGGTGGCTGAGCTAAATTTAGCCTTCTGAAGGTCAACCTCTGAGGCCTTATCACAAGAACAGAAAACGATCCAGAGAGCAGAAATGGCCTGCTCTGCTGCCCCCTGGTGTCAGTGAGCACTCACTGGAACCACCCCTGTGACCTACCACGGGCTGGGTAGGATGAGAAGGCGCTGAGGTCAGAATTCTCCCACATGGTGGTATACCACGTGCAAATCCAGGCTTTCTTTTGTGAGGTTTGTTCTCAGTTGTTCTGCTTGGAGTTCCACCACCTATGGAGGTCCTCACTGCCTTCTTGGGCCTTCTGGCATGGTCCCAGACCTCATACCACCCTCCACCCTTCCGGAGCTCAGGATGGGAGGGGAGATCTGATAGGGCTGAGCTGAGCCAGGCTGTGCAAGTCTGCACCTGCCCTGGACACCTACAGCCAGCTGGCTTCCATACCAGACTCTGTCACCAGGGCCACCCCTAGGGTCACAGCTGAGGCCTCCTACCTTCCCTTTCCTGGAGCTCAGCCTCAAATGGGCCACCCTTGGGCCACATCTATTTTCATACACATCACAACAGCCTCCCGCTGCTCTCCCAGGCCGTACTCTCCCCTTGCTGGCTCAGCCTGTTGGATGGAGCACATTAGGCCCAGAGTGGCCCTGCATGGACACTGGCAGTCAGCTTAATGGAGGGTTTCTCTGTCCCTCCATGAAAGCCTCTCCTCCAGAATCCGCCTCCCATCCAGACTCCGTCCTCCACCTATAACCTAGGCTCCCCAGTCATCAGATCCTGAAGACTCCACACCTTCGGTAGCCTAATTTTCTCTACCTGGAGTTTGGCCTCCCTGCCTCTGACAAGCACCCTTCGATGCTGCCAAAGTCCACGCAGCTGTCACTGCTGGCTGGGCAGATGGCTGAACAGACCGGGCCCTGTACAAGGGCCTGGGGCTACATCAGCCTAGAGAAAGGAGAGCCCTCTTAGAAATTCACCCACTTTACACAGTTGTGTCATATAGGCAGGCAGGAGTGTTCGTCCATTGCTCCCATAGTCCTCTGAGTGCTGACTGCACAGAGACCAGGCAGAGTATCTGACTCATGCTAGATCTATTTCATCTGGTTCCCTGTTTACTACACAACACATAGGTGAAATGTGGGCTGTCTTCCTCAGTGAGAGCAGGACAGATGCAGCCCTTGCTCTCCAGGGCTCAGAGCACCGGGTTTCCGCTCCCAGATAGTCCATTCCTCCCCTAGTGGCTCCCCCTACCCTTTTTGACCATCATGCCCTCCCTGTGGCCTTGTAGAGACAGTCTTGTCTCTCTGGGGCCAGACTGTGGCAAAAAAAAAAAAAAAAAAAAAAGCACATAACCCTTCTATAGGCTGACATCACCTTGGGAGTCTCCTGTTTCTGGCTGAGCCAAAGGATTGGGATAGCTGAAAGGCAGAATATGTTCTCAGTTTTAGCTTAGGGATCCCTTCTGCCCCCAGAGAAAGGCTGAGGTCCCAAGCAAAGTGGACACGTGATCTGGGAATGCCTCAGTGTGCATCTGGATGTTCTATCCAATGTCTCTTAGACCACGTGTGGCATCTTTAAGGAAATTCCTCTTTCCACTGAGAAGTTTGGCCCCTATGGAGGCAGCTGCCACTTGTGCCAAGAGTCACCCTGATTGACCACTCCATGGTCCTGTCCAGTCCCTCAGTGAGGCAGTTTCCTCATTCGGGGAGGCACCTGACCACATTGGGAAACGCTCTGAGACTATCACCATGGCTGTTACTGTCATCATCATTTTTGCTAACTCCTACTCCCTGACCCAGCTCCAACCCTGACCTTGCCTGTTGGATGAGCACATCAGGCCCAGAGTGGCCCTGCATGGACACTGGCAGACAGAAGGAGCTTAGGAAGAGAAGGGGATTAGAGGGGCCTTCCCAGCTCCCCAGCTCAGGGGAGGTGTCCCTGTGGCCTGACTCAGGGCAGTGGGCAGTGGGTGGGAGGAACTTGGGCCACTAGCATTCAAGTTTCAGACCAAATACTTAGCAATGATTGATCAGTTTAAAAAGCTCAGAAGGAACCCCAGTCTTCCAAATATTGTCAATTAATCTCTGAACAAATCAATCTCTGAACCTCAGTAAAAAGCAGAAAGCACCACCAACCTCCTAGGATTTGCTATGAATATTAAGTAAGATGCAAAGTTTCAGGTAAGAATTCCAAAGAGTAAATTCCCCCGCTTTTTTTTTTCTTTGGCTCTAAATGAATCTTTTTACCTTCTCTGATGCCGCTGTTTGAATGTAAAAATAATAAACACTAAAATTCATACAGCATTTGCTCTAGGCTGGCTCCGGTTTAAGACCAATTTGAGGTTCAAGAACTTCACATACCTTATCAGGCTGAATCCTCGCAGGAAGGTGATGGGTGGGGGGTGGGGGACCTTTAGTGATATAACAGAAAGCTCAGAGGGGAAGGCTGGTGCAGGCCGCAGAACTGGTAGATAAACGGGCCTGTGGGGAGACCCAGGTGTGTGTGGAGGGAAGGGGGAGGAGTGTTGAGCAGGGATACAGAAGAGGTCCTCACAGCCTCTTGAGAGACTGGAGGGGTGAGGGTCTGACTCCTGTGATGGGTGATGGGGACGCAAGCCCTGGGCAAAACTGAGGAGCCAAGTGGACCCCGTTTTGCTGAAACCTTGTGCTCTGGCTGAAGGTGGGCAGGGAGGGGCAGTGAGGAGACTCCCTTACAGGGTTCAGGAAGCCCCAGGTCAGTCCTGCTTACGTTGCTGACCTGCTGCAGGACCTCTGGGACTAACAATACCCTCAGTTTCCGACTCTAGAGATGGACAAGGAGGCACTAAGTCCGACCCTGGAGTTGGCCTTGGGGGACGAGTGGGCTCAAGGCCTAGTCTGACGGTCCCCACGCTTTATGGCGAGAACTGGAGGGACGTTGTCGTGGAGTCGCAGAGAGCAAGGCCCCTAATTTCTGCAGACCCACCAGCTGCTTCCCAAACCCACAGGGCGCCTGCCAGAATTTGGGGGGTGGTAACCTGGGAGGCCTGGGGGAGGGAGGGCGTGAAGGGATGCCTTGGCAGCTGGGGCTGGGGGTAAGGGACAAGGACAGGATAGGGACTTACCCGCGAACAGCCACAGAGAGCCCCCCGAGACCAGGAAGAAGGTTAGCATGTCCGTCCGCGGGGCCGGCTTGGCCCGGCACAGCCTCCCTGGCTCCCAGCCCCGCAGCTCCGCAGCCCAGCAGTCGCCGCGCCGCCGCCGGGTATTTTTAGCCCCCGCCCCAGCTCCACAGCGCCCCCTCCCCGCGCCGCCGCAGCCCCGTCAGCCGGCGCGGGAGGGCGCCGCGCGCTGTGCTGGGAGCCCCCGGCCTGCCCGCAGCCCGCGGGGGTCTAGGGCGCCCCGAACTCGCAGGCGCAGACGAACTGCCGAGGCCCCGGGCGGGCGGGGGGGGGAGCCGCAGCGCCGCCGACTAGCAGTCTCCGCCCCGCCCCTGCCCCCAACGTCAGGGCCCAGCGTTCTGGGAAAACCGGCAGGAGGGGAGCGCATGGGCGACCAGTGCGGGAGCGTGACGCCGCACCACCCCACCGATGGGCGAATCTTACCCCGCGCGAGCCTGGCTTTTATGGGCAGGATCGGCTGGCAGGGGGGTCGCGGTCACTTGTCCCAGGAAGGACACATGCCGGTGCGCTGGCGCCGCTGACGCAGACCTGAGGACCCGAATTTGCAGATAGCAGGATCCTCTGGGTGTCAAGTCTGCAAGGCAGTGAGGAGAAAAGGGTGGAGGAGAAAAGGGTGGAGGAGAAAAGGGTGGAGGAGAAAAGGGTGGAGCTTCTCTCTAGGCTCCAGCAAAGGGGCAGAGCCCTTACATCTCCCCCAGGCCAACCAGGTTACCACCCCCCAGAGGGAGTTCCATGTAGTCACAGGAAGCCACAGGGAATCACACCACATGTGTCTGAGAGGACACAAGCGACCATGATCTTTATACACAATCATGTACCTCACAGCTGCAGCGAATGGCCACAGTCATCCGCTACCACAGACGGGCACACTGCGGCTGAAGGGTTGGATACCTTCTGTTTCAGTGTCTGTGGCTGAAAGGAGGAAGCCCAATTGTACATCATTCGCAATGAAGTGTAGATATTCTGCTGGGCCCCGACCTACACCTGAATTTCAAGGTCACTCCTCCCTCCACTCCTGCTTGTTCTCAAAACATGCATGTCCCACTAGGCCTCCAGCACCAAGGACAGTGCTCAGGCAGCCCAGCCCCGGCTCTATGTTACAGCCCTCCCGGTGCAGGCTTCAATGGACTCAGGAAGGAGAGGCCAGGAGGCCAGAGAGAAAAGGTCAGGCAGCAGAGGGTGGAAGAGCCAGGGGTCCCTTGAGACCCACCAGAGACCACCTACCCCGTGTGCATGTGTGCTCACAGCTCAATAGCTGGGGCACAAATTTGTGAAAGGGCCTGTGCCTGCAGTGCCAGCACATGGCATGTGTGTGCCCAAGGCTGTCTGTGTACACCTTGTAGGTACAAGTATGCTCATGTCTACTTATGGGGCCCTTCACCTTCTTCCCCATCGCAGGATCTGGACACCTGGGAAAGCTGCTCCTGCTGCATCTCTTAACAGTCTGGTCAAGATTTGGATGGAGTCCCTCACGTTCCAAGTTTGGCAGGGCTCTTCCAAGAGAGTGTCACATGACTGTCAGAATGTCCCCTCCACACCCACTAGCAGCACATTAACTGAAGACCTGCTGGTGGTCAGGAGGAGACCCCTGGGGAACCAGAAGACTGGGCAGAAAGGAGGTATCTGTGCAGACTAGATCAGAATAGAGAGGTGGGCAGACAATTTCTCCAGAGGCCAGGATCCAGCAAAGCATTTCTTCACAGAACAGGGGGCCCAGAAGCCAAGCAGCAAGGCCCAGGCCCAGGCCTCCTCTGCAGCACTCAGCTGTAGAACTGCTCCAGGCACTTGCATGGCTCCTGGCAGCCTCCTCTCTGGAGTGATGTCATGAGACACAGTTAGTTTGGCCTCCTGCAGAATGGTGCATCCAGTTACTCTTCCTCAGATGTCTCTGCTACTTATAAATATCTTAATTAAAAAACCTGTGTTGGAGCTGTGACAGACTACAGCTTAACTGAATATTTGTCTTCCTCTGACATTGGCTTGTCCCACTTGAAGGATGGGGACAGGAAAGCCCTGGGTCTGGCTGTGGGATCATGGCCAGGTATCTCCCCTCTGTAGGCCTGTTACTACCAGGGTAACGGGACTTGTTCTTTCCTTTCCTGGGCTCCTGCGGTCTCCTTCCTCTCTGTGGGTCTCCATCTTTGGACCATCTGTTGGCTTGGGCAGTGGTGACTCTGAAGCCTGCAGAATATATGAGTACAGCAGCCATGGAACGAGCAGAGGGAACCCAGTGCCTGGAGAAATGGAGGCTAGGCTGGAAGGTCCTTGAACTTCTTAGTAAAGTCAGCCACAGTAGTGGCATCTCTTTTCACACCTATATCCTCCCAGATCAGCACTTTTGAGAGGGTGGGCAGTCTGATCCTGACTATGTTTTCAACCCTAGCACAGGGTCTGGCACAGAGAATTTGGAGAACATTATTCCATTCAATAGAGCTGTAGACTGTAGTCCAGAGAGAAGAGAATCTGCCTCAGGTCACCAGCAGTTCTAGCCTCCAGACTCCCATTCATTCATTCATTCATTCACTCATGCACCTGAAGGGGTTCAGAACAGACTTCCTCAAGATGTGCCACCTAGACCCAGGCCAGGTGGCTCTGTCAGTTGAAGTATTATCCTGTAGATCAAAACGTTGCAGATTCAATCCTGGTCGGGGCATATGCCTATGCTGTGGGTTCGTCCCCTGGTCAGGGTGTGTATGGGAGGCAATGATCAATGTTTCTCTCTCACATCAGTGTTTTTTTTTCTCTCTCTCTCTCTGTCCCTTCCTCTCTCCAAAAAATAAGTAAATAAATACAAGATGTGCCACTATGGCATGTAAATTTTTTTGAGCTGAAGCCATTGGAGACCCTGCATGCTGATGAGAAACTTACCTCTCCCTTAAAGAATTTAAATTAAGGGCTTTGTCCATGATAAGCGTTATCACCAGAAGTACTTCTTGTGACCTATTTAATGGCAGGGAAAACTTCTAATGACTGAATATCTGCTCTTGTTATCATTCTTCCCCTCTGAAACCCCAAGGCACCTCTGACCTCCTTAGCTCAGAATGTCACATATATCTCATTTTAACTTCCTGTTCCTGAACCTCTCATGCATGTGGAGTTTCAATGAAATTTGGTCAATTTCTCTTATTAATCTGTTTTATATTGTTTTAATGATTAGACCAGCTGGAAGAACCTAGAGGGATAGGAATAAGTTCCTTCCTCCCCCAAATACTCATTAAGCTAATGCTAGGATGTGGGGAGACAAAAAGAAAGCAGAAGTAACAGCAGCCCAGGGTGAAGAAGATGATGACACACATTTGATCCAAGCCTAACCCAAAGAAGACCTCCTGGAGGAAGAAATACTCAAGTGGGCTAAGGACATCACTCCCAGCCCTGGCTCTGATCCTGTTACACTGTGCAACCCTGGGCAAGCCCTTGCCTCTATGTTCACTGGCAACAGTTAGGGCTTATCTAGAGGCTTCTGGGTGTTAAGGACTAACTTGCCATGACTCTGCTGCCTCTTTTTCACCACAAGTGATCACCTTATGGTTGATGAGACCCAGTATCCAGTCTGCTAGTGGCCCTAAGAGCCAGTCAAGGATGGCCTCAGCCACTCTGGGCTCAGGTCTCATGCAGGTAGGACACCTGGGCCATGCTTCTCTAACAGTGGTGGACCCTCTGTTATTTGAACTTGCCAACATTTTTAACCGTCTCCTATATTTTGATAGTTTCCCCACATTGTAACTACCTTATTCCCAAGGTAAAAGCCAGAAAACTCTCTCTTCCAGCCTCTCTTGCAGGAAGGGGTGGATAAGTGACTTAGACAGTACCAATGAGACAAAGCCCCATGGGCCTTTGATTCCAAAGTCAGCAATGAACAGAAGAAAGCCCTGCAAGTGGTCTCCATCTTGCTGGCACAAGGCTGGTAGCAGAAGCTATGAATAGTGGATGGTTTGGGGAGTTGTTCTTGGAAACCACGATTTGACCCTGTTTCTGGAACCCTCCCAACAATACTGTAGAACTACCTTATGTTCTTTTGCATGCTCATTTTTTGCTTAAAATAGTCAATATAGATTTTGTTTGCAACCAAGAACTCAGACTGACCTACTCATGACTCTACTACTAAAAGTCTTCCCAGCCCTCTAGAGGGTGTGAATATGGGCAGGGCACGCATGCTGCACCCCCACCCCATCACTGCTACATATGGATGCTCTGGCCGGTGTGCATAGGTGAGCCGAGCCAGGCCTTTGTTTCTCTTTACTCTGACAGCCACCAATCTGGAGAGCTGAGCTGAGAACTTGAAACACTATCAGAGCAAAGTCTTTGACTATATGATGAAATGGTTGAAGAGTTATAAGCAAATGTTCAACCCATGTCTTCTATTGAATAGTAGTGTCTCCCACCCACGATTAATAAAATTATTCAATGTAGAAATATTTGAAAACACAGAAAAATATAAACTAAAGTCACTTAAAAAACAACTAAAATCACTTGTAATTTCATTCCCCAAGGATAATGGCCAGTGCAATTTTGTGCATTTCCTAATAATAATATCAAACATTTATACAGAATTTGTGTGTGCCAGGCATTATTTCTAGCGTTTTACATATGTGCTATGGACTGAATTGTGTCTTCTCATTCATATATTGAAGACCTAACTCTCAATGTGACTATATTTGGAGATAGGGTATTAAGGAGGCAATTAAGGTTCAATGAACTCCCACGAGTGGATTCCTAATCCAAGAGGGCTGGTGTCATCATAAAAAGAGACAGTGACACTGGGGAGTGCGTGCACACAAAGCAGAGGCCACGTGAAGACATAGCAAGATGGCCATCTGCAAGCCAAGGAGAGAGGCCTTTAGCAGACACCAGCACTGCCAAGGCCTTTATCTTAGACATCCAGGCTCTAAAACTGAGAAAATAAATTTTTGACAGTGTATATACTGGGGATGTAGCTGTGAACAACCAAAGAAGGCCCTGCCCATGTGCAGTGCACTTGCTCTATTGAAATGCCATTGCCCAGCTGTCAGACATGAATTAACCCATTTATGTGAGATTTCTTTCAATTAAAATTCTCTGATGAGCCAACCAGACAGACACAAGCAACCACTTTATTTTTGTCTTTTGTTTTTTTAAAGGTTAATAAAACAACTAGTGGGCTCCTGGGATTTCCCAAGAGCCATAGAAGGACAAAGATAAAGGCATTGGAATTTGCCCTGAGTCCACAGGATTGGGAGTTAGGGCTGACCAAGCCACCAGCACTGGTCCCTGAGGAGACAGACACCTGTGCATGTGTCTCCTACCAGCACAAGGTCAGGATTTAATGGGAAATACACCACATTTGTAAGGCCTTGAAGCACAAAAATTTGAAGAAAACATAGATGAATTTTATACCATCTGCAGGTAGGGCAAATCTTGTTAAGCACAACAAAGAAGGCAGAAACCACAAAGGAAAAGACAAGTAGATTAAAAGATTTGACTATTTAAATGTCTGCATGTTAAAAACCACCATTAAAAATTTTTAAAGATAAACAGATAACTCGCAAAAAAAATATTTATACTACCAGAAAAATGCTTTGACATAACAAATCAAGAAGATGAAGACCAATAAGCAAAAGACATGGACAGGCAATTAAGAGAGAGAGAGAGAGAGAGAGAGAGAGAGAGAGAGAGAGAGAGAGAGAGAGAGAGATGCTGCCCTTCTCTGCCTGGTTGTCCACCTAGGTGAACGATGAAGCTACTGCCTAAATATCACCACCGATTCTGTGTCTCTTTCCTCCAAATACTGAGGTGGAGTCCCCCATCCTAGACGTGTCACAGGGGTGCTGATCCCTGTTAGAGGAAAGAGGACCAACATTCCATAAACCCGCCTCACTCACCTGGGAGCCCCAAACCCTACCATCACTATCCTCATTTACCCAGAATCCAGACTAGTTCTCGGGGTGGCCACCAAGGGAGCTCAGCCCAGGGCTTGGCCAGATAATCTCAACAATAAAAGCACGTTAGAGATCAGGAGAATGTGTGAGCATCTGAGGCTCTGACCACCTGCAAACCCTTTTTGAAGGGCAGCTTGGCAAGGTGTGTTACAACCTCAACAAATTCTTAACCTTTCACTACCTCTGGCCAATTTGCATAGAAATTCACACAAAGGAGAAAAAAATCAGGACTTACTTGTTCCAAGGATTGTCACTGCAATATTATTTACAATAGTTCCAAGTTGGAAACTACCCAAACGTCCAATCATAAAGCTGCATTCACTTCTGTACATTCATGGGATAGTGTATGCTCTGCTCCCCATAAAAATGATGATGCAGAAGATTGCACAGTGACACAGAGAGATGTTTGTGGCATGTGGCCAACTGAAAAACACAGGCTATAAAACAGTACATTCAAGGTGATTCCAATTATATTTAAAAGCATTTACATATTCATGGAAAATGTGGAAAAAGTCACTAGTGCTTATCACTGAGTGGAGGGAGAGTATGTGTTTTTTTTTTTCTTTTGCATTTAATTGACAGGCCGGACACCTCTGATTCTCAGAGCTCATTACTAGGAACCAAAACATCAAAGCCTAGGACATCACCTAGAGGAAAATAGGGCAGAACTTGGAAGAGCACACTCAGGGTTAAGAGAGAAACAGAGCACAACCCAAAGCACTTCAAAGGTGGGGGGAAAAAAAACAAACCACTGGCTAGAAATCTGCTGGTGGCTTTCCCTGGCCAGTAGCTCAGTGGTTAGAGTGTTGTCCCAATACACCAAGGTTTTGTGCTCAATCCCTGGTGAGGGCACATATAAGAATCAAATGAATGCATACATAAGTGGAACTACATTTCTCTCTCTTTCTCTCTCTCTCTCTCTCCCCCCTTCCACCTTTCTCTCTCTCAAATTAATGAATAAAAAAGAAAAAAAATCTGCTGGTGGCACCAGAAAGGTGCAGAAGGGCCTCTGCCTAAAATAAATGACCCCAGGACCAGAGGCTGATCACCTGGAAAAGGCCAGCTGTCCTGTCCTCCCTAACCCTTCAGAGGCCCATGGAGGGACAGGGACTTGTTCAAGGTCACACAGCAAATTAAGAGGAAGGTCAAACGGAAACTCAGGCATTCTGACTCCCAGCCTAATATACCATCTATTACCCGTAGAGAGAATTAATTTAAATTTGAAAACAAATAATCCCAGTATTACATAAATTATTGAAAGCTATATGAAACATTATTTGTCATCCAATTCCATTTATGAGGTAAATATAGAGAATTCCAAAACTTGGTGTGACATCAATATTTTAAACTGAAAACATAGGCCAATACCAGATATAGGCACACTATTTTCAATGAAATTTTAACAAATGGATTAAATGTGTAAGATGAATAACATTAAAATAAAAGAGAAGCTATCTCCAGGATGATCTGGAATAAGCATCTGGGCAACACCTAAAGATTTGTTGAGCATCATTCAGGTGGGATTGCATGGTAAGCTCATATTCTACCCCCAGCAACTCTAAGATATAAGCATTATTTATTATTATCTAAGATAATAAGGATTATCTCTGCAGCAGCCCTCACTATGCCCTTCACTCTGCTGAGGGGGAAAAAGAAACTTTCCTCTACTAGGTTCTTTTTTCCCTAGGAAATAATTAAATCAACACAAGACAGATTAGTAAAAAATACCAAATTTAATTACATATGTGTGCATGAAAGTCCACAATCACAAGAGGTTCAGAGACAGAGTTAAATGAAATATAGGTGACGTTCTGAGCTAAGGAGGAGGTAAGGTGCCTTGGGGCTTCAGGTAGAAGGAAGGTCACTGTGGGATGACAGGAAGTTTGATAAGTTACTTATGGTGATAATGCCTATTATGGGCAAGGCCCATAACTTAAATTCTTTAAGGGAGAGGTAAAAGTTTCTTGTGAGCCCACAAGGTCACGAATGCCTTCAGCTCAAAATAATTCACATGCCAAAGTGGCACATTTGGGGGAGGCCTGTTCTGAACCCCTTTACCAGCCACAACTTTACAATAGGAGCTGCCATAGTCCCACAAGGTGACCTTGTCCCCTGGTCATTGTTGATTCATCCAGGTGACCAATAACTGGCCCAAGAGCTGACTCACCTGAGCTCTTCCCTGGGAATATGAAATTAGAATTTTAGTCCTTTTATGCAGTCAGGGCACATGTGCCAAGAACATGAAAAATGAAGCAAACATGCCCAGCATGCAGAGATGAGAAATAGAGGAATTCATGGTTGAGTTCTCTATAGGGCCAGGGAGGGGTAGAGGAAGTCAGCACAAAAATAAATAAATAAGTGAGACTAGAAGAGGATTCAGTGCTACGGGGCTCCTAACCTCCTGGGTCTCTTACTTTGCATCTCAAAACAAGTCCCAGGTAGAGATATTTAGCCAGTCCCCAATGGAGCCTGAACTTGTGATGGCCCTCATTTCTGACTGCACCCACATCCCTGAGCCCAGTGCGCAGAGGCCCCGCTGCGTTCCTGCATCTGGAGCATATGAGATACTCCCCAGTGACCCTCTGATCAATTTTCACCGGCTTGCGTAGGTTACGATTGCTTGTGGACACTTGTAATATACATAATTTTTCAGATGAGGATATTGAGGCTTAGAGAGCTGAAGATCCTTTAGGTCTGAGATTTGAACCCAAAGCCATCCAACTACCAACCCTGTGTTCTTTTCATTCTACTTATTAATAGAAAAATTGGCAATAATCATATAAAGACCTTCCCCCAGCCTCCCCTATCCCCCGGCACATGCCCTCATCCCCCGCCCCCTCCGCCCCCAGTGTCAGGTGTCTATTGATTGTGCTTATCTGCATGCATACAAGTCCTTCGGTTGATCTCTTACCTCCCCTCCCCAACCCTCCCCAGCCGGGGGCAAGGTCAATGGGGGAAAAAAAGGAGACATATGTACTACTATTTGTAATATGTTAAACAATAAAAGAAACATATAAAGAGGAATCTACAACAAGTCAACATTGTTTCTCAATAAAATCTCTTAAGATTAGGAGTTGAGGATTTCTTATGTTAAAAAAAAAAAGGAAAGCAAGAGTTAATTTCTTGGGAAGAGAAGATTTGAAATCAGGAGCCAGTCTATTTTTTAGTGGGTAAAGGTGGCAAGTGTGAGTGAGCCTAGCAACCAGAGTCTTTCCTTTCCTCCTGTGGTTTGTGCAGGGGGCAAACCCCGAAGAGAAGGAAATAGAATAACACCAACCACAAGTTCTTGGTGAGATAGCAGGGAATCTACCCAAAATACCAGTGCATCCCCCATACATGTGATGTGCAACTCCAATCCCATTCAAAGAATATAAAAACTATATATTTAATCTGTAGATGAAATCTTCCCTCAAAAAAGGAAACGGTAATAGAATGTAAAGCACCCAGGACAGACAGGCTGGGCCAAGTGTTTCGACAAGAGAGGACAGTTCCAGAGGGTGAATTCCCAGAAACCGAGGAGTAAAGATGAGGGGAGTGACTCAACCACCAACACCCAAGGAGAAACAGAAACCTACAGGGTCACCCGTTCATGAAGGAGAGGCCTGATGCTGTCACCTCCTCCACTTCTTTCCACGGAGGGAAGGCCTGGTGGCCACTATCTCCTCCACTCCTTTCCATGGAGGGGAGGCCTGATGCCAGGGTGAGAATTGACATTTTTGTAATATTTAACATTTTTAAAATATGTTTTCAAATTAATTTTGAGAAAGAGAGAGAAACATCAACCAGTGTCTCCTGCATGCACCCCCATTGGGGATTGAGTCTGCAACCTAGGCAGGTGACCTGACTTGGAATCAAACCAGTGACTTTCCAGTGCAACTGAGCCACACCGGCCAGGCCCAATATTAGTATTTCAGTCCAGGGATACTGAACAGAAGTGTCCTTTTACATCTTCTATGAAGTTTTAGAGTGTTCTTCATCTAGATCCTGCACATATCTTGTTAATTCCCAATTATTTTTCTTTTTTGGTATGCTCAGTGGTTAGAGCAGTAGTCCACCCACCCAAGAGTCATGGGTTTGATTTCCAGTCAAGGTCATGTACCTTGGGTTGCAAGTTTAATCCCCAGCCACAGTAGGGGTAAGTTTGGGAGGCAACTAATGGTTGTGTCTCTCTGACATCTCTCTCTCTCTCTCTCTGTCTCTCTGTCTCTTCTCCCCACCCTCCCTCCTTTCCACTTTCTCTAAAAACGCAGTGGAAAAAATATTATTTGGTGAGAATTAACAAAAAAAAGTCAATTCTCTCCAAAGTTGTTTCTATTTAATGCCAGCTAAATTTTAAACTTAACAAAAATGGATTTAAATTTAATTTGAAGAACATACATGTGTAGTACTGGCCAAGAGATATTTTTGAAAGGAGAATAATACTAAAAATTAAAAGGCCACAATAAATAATTAATAAATAACACAAACTTAAGTGGTACCAGCACAGAAGTAGACCAATTGATTAGAAGCTCAAATACTAAATGAAGATACTACATACAATTTTAAAAGTTTGCAACCCCCAAATATTTATTATATGAGGAACTCGTACAAGTCCATTAGAAAAAAACATATCCTAAAAGAAAACACATCCAAAAAGGATAATCCTCACTCAAAAAGATGGCTAAGCAATACAGAAAAAAAATACAAATGGCTAATAAATATAAAAATTAGTCAATATTACAAGTAATCAAAACAATTAAATAAAAATAAGGTACATTTTTTCTATCAATTAGCAAAGTTGAAAACATGATAATAGATTCCATTGGAAAGGACTGAGGACATGGGTATTGATCAGCCTTTCCAGGGGGTTGGGGGTAGGAGGGCAATTTGCAAAAGGTATAGAATTTTAAGTGGGAACATTTAATCCAGCAATTCTATTTCTAGGAATTTATTTTCAGGAAATAATGTGCAGAAATAGTATCTATATATATAAAACCCTAAGTGAACAGATGACCAGATGACCCGACAACCAGCAGGTAGCTATGATACACACTGACCACCACAGGGCAGACCGTCAACACAGGAGCTGCCCCCTAGTGGTCAGTGCACTTCCACAGCGGGAGCACTGCTCAGCTGACCAACAGGCGCCAGATGCCCGGCTCATGGCTGGTGAGCATAGCTTCGGGGAGCGACTCTCCTGCAGATACTCCCCCTGCATTCCCCTCCTCCCTGAGAAGTTGGTGGGTAAGGCCAGGCTGCAGCTGCATGGAGGTCCACTGATCCCCACCAGGCAGGCTGAGGGACCCTACCAGTGCATGAATCTATGCACCAGGGCTCTAGCACACTATATAAGTATTCCGTGATGTTCAGCATGATGTTACCTACAGTATAAAAAATTCAAGGAAATTCATTATCAATAGCAGTGAGTTAAATACACATAGGACAAAATGCTATGCAGCCATTAAAAATAATGGCAAAGAGATTCTTTTGTAGTTCATAAGCATGATGACTGGGTTCTCATGTTCTTGTGTGAGATGTGCCTCCTTCAAACCTTGCTGCAACTTCACCACATTACTGGTCTGAAGTGAAAAAATAATAATTATGGCAAAGATAATACATATGATATCAGAAATTGGTTACATTGCATCAAGTGAAAACAGTTACAAAATCCATTCTTCTAATAAATATTTATTGAGAGACTACCATACGCTAGTAAATAGCAGTGAACAAACTAAATAAAACTCCCGCTCTCATGGAATCCAACATCCATTATAAATTCTGTAAACTGAAATGTAAGGTATGGCTCCGATTTTTAAAAAAGTCGATGTAGTTGGAAGAGCATCAGGGAAAATACAAACTGATGTGTCAAAAGTGAGTGATTGACCTTGGCCAATTTTGCTCAGTGGTTGGAGCGTCATCCCATGTACTGTGAACTGAAGGGTCCGGGTTCGATTCCCAGTCAGGGACATACACCTGGGTTGCAGGCTAGATCCCAGCCCCTACGTGTGGAGAAGGCAACTCTCTCACATCAGTGTTTCTCTCTCTCTCTTCCTCTCTCTCTTCCCTCTCCCCTCTCTCCCTTCCCTCCCTTCTACTCTAAAAATCAATGGGGAAAAAAATATATCCTCAGGTGAGGAGTACAAAAAAAAAGTGATTGCCTCTGAGTTTGGAATTCAGGATGATTATGTTACTTTTTTTTTTTTTTTTTGGTGTTTTTCTGAGTTTTACAAACTTTTATTTTGTTGTCGTTCTGTAATTTTTTTTCTCTTTTCCAACTTTTTAAAAAAAAAATAATAAACATATATTACATTTATGGCCAGAATGAAAACCAAAATGTCACCTTTTTCTTCCCCTCAAAGAATGCAAGTCGACATATGTAATATGGCTTTCAAAAAAGGGACTTTTTTCCTTTTGTAAGCGCATTGTCCACTGTCACAGAGAAGACAGGCAGAATGAGGTTGGGCTGTGGCTCTGGGAATGGAGGTGAGGGGGCACAGGGCTTCCCCCATCAGCAGAAGTGGGATCCAGGTAACAGGAGGAAAGCAAAAGAAATAACACAAAAATCATACTGGCCCCAATTACAATGTATTTCCCGTGAGTCAATCCTCTCTTCCCCAGGCTGCTGAGGCCCAGGTCTCCCTGGAGCAGCCAGAATGAGAAGACCTGCTTTTCTGTGCTCTTCCCACTTTAGTTCGCTCTGACCCATTCAGCGCCTCGACCAAAATCCTTCCACTCATCCCGGACTCCTTTCAGACTCACACCCTATGGCCTGCCTGACAGCAACTTCTTTCAGCCTTACTTTGGAAATATATGAGAAGTCCATCCATACCTTCCCTTGTCCCACTGCTGTCTGCCTTGTCACAGCTGCCAGCCTAATCTTTTGAGAAACCTAAAATAGATCTTGGCCTTAGTGTGCTTTAAAACCTTCCCATTTGAAAAAAGATTGAGAAGCCTACAGGCTCTATGTGATCCAGCCCAGCCTACCTTCCTGTCTTACCCCCTTCCACTGCCCCCTCCCCAACTACACTGGCCTCCTCTTCCCTAAAGACTCCCCTGCCCCCATGGAAGGCTTCCGCACTGCTCTTCAGTATCCCGATGCTTCCAATGGTTGCCTGGCCCCTCCTTATGGTGGCCTAGCCTGAGGACTCAGGCTCCAAGTGCCTACCCAGTTAATTCTTTTGATGACACTGAAATTATCTTGTGTGGATACAGTTTTGTTACTGCTGTATCCTGAGACCTAACATTCACTGCATCTGGACCCAGTGTGAATTCCATCAATGTCTGTGGCCACCACAGCAGCAGAGGTTGGTCGAGGCCTCGCCATGCGTGACACTGCCCCACTGCAATGGAAGCCAGAGTTCTCGGTCAGATTTCTGTGCAGAGAGTGAGCGCAGGGGCAGGGGAGAATCTGAGGCGTTGGGAACTGTGGCTCCAGATCTTGGTTCACATCAGTCCTCAGCATCAGAAAAAAAGAGTCAGAGAAAAAGCGTCAGAGAAAAAGGGCCCGAGAAACCTCTGCGGCCACCGTCAATGGGAAGCCCCACCTCAGAGAAGCCTGGGTTGGGCTGTGTGTGAGCAGGTTTTGAATCACCGTGAGGCTTCTGGTCACAGATTTCACATCTGCGGGGCCCAGAGTCCCTGGTGCCAGAGACAACCCTGACTCCTGCAGTCCTGATGGCAGGCGATGCCATCGGGGAGGCATTGTTCACTGCTGCTACCATGAGCTTCCGGCCCAGCCCAGGACTCTGCTGGACTGAGGCACGGGCACCAGGGAGGGGCTGCTGCACATGTTTCCTGGCACACACTTTCTTTCTTTTCTATGAGCAAATATTGTTGTTGGGGCCTTGGCCACAGCTTCCTGCCTTCTTCTGAGATCAGAAGCCACAGCCAGTTTCAGCAACTGCCCAGACTAGTTGACTTCAGAGACACACGGGACCCACTGCCCTACTCCCAGCATTTCCCAAGGGATGGCTCTGTCTTAGGAGGTAGGCTTAGTGGCAGCCAGGAGGGGTAGCGTGGGCCCTGGATGGACAAGATCATTCTGGGTAGAGCAGGGTTGCAGATGCAGGTACGGAGGGGCCACCTGTGGTCTAACATCCTGTGATTGTCACTGCAGCTCTCACTGGCCTCAAGAGAAACACCTCTCACTCACACTCCACAGAGCCACTCTCTCCATCACTTCCAGGCTGTTGCTCATGTGTGGAGAGACACTTCCAGGATGTGACCGCTGCAGGAGCTCCAAGCTAGATGCAGCGAGATCTGGGCCAGAACAGAGGTTGCCTCATGTAAATTGCCTAGAGACTATCTGATGGATCCCTCCTCTCTGCCCCAGGCATGTTGACTCCAGGAACAGACCCCGGCCCTGCCCTGGGGGAGCATGAAGGTGCTTCTCCCTTATTGGGGGAAGAGGGAGCACATCAGGCCCCAGTGCCCCATCTGTCCTGCCCTATTCTACATAATCCTTTAGCACCTGCCACATGGCTTCTTGCTGCTGCCCAAGATGTGCCTTATAAATCCCCCTAATAAACTCTTGATGTAATGATGGAGTTGTCAGCTTCTCTCTTTGATCTCTTGGCCCTGGGAAATTTTTCATAAGACCACACTGCTTCCTCTGCCTGGAAGACCCTTCTCCCTGTCTTCAGCCAGCTGACTCCTCATCTTATCCTTCAAGAATCACTTCACTGGGCCCTCCTCTGGGAAGCCCTCCATATATTCTCACTTGCTGGTGGGGGGATACTGCTCTCCACTCCCACAACCCCCACTACATTGCAGTTCTCCAGGTAGCAAGCTCCCTCAGAACCACCTTGACTACTGTATTTAAAAATCACTGCTCCTCCCTTCTCTTATCAGCGTCCCTGGTTCCCTTCTCCTGCTCTATGGTTCCCAAAGCATCTATTATCCCCTAACAGGTCTCTCCCTGATGAACTTCTCAAGGACAGGGATCTGTGGACAAAAAGGGGTCACATGCTAACCTGACTAGCTCAGGGGAGGACTGTGTGGAGACCTAAAGTAACCACAAAGATGGTCTGGAATTAAAACTTTTTAATTAAAAAGCAGTCTATGGTGGGTAGTCATGTCCTAGGCCGGTATCTTCCCTGACAAAGATCAACTTTGACATTTACTGAGCCTATTGTCTTTTCATCTATGATAACATATTTTTGGAATGTGGGGATAACTTGTAAACTTCCCTTTTTCTGGATCCCTCAGGACACAACCAATGCTCCTGGGTGACCAGAAATTCTCTCATTGTTACTGTTATCAGTTAATTTTTAACTGTTAACAATCCTAAATCCACTTATTTCATTCATATACTAGAGGCCTGGTGCACACATTCATGCACCAGTGGGGTCTCTCAGTCTGGCCTTCAGGGATTGGCCCAAAACAGCAGTCCCAAGAGATAGTGCAAAGTAGCAGGCACCCGGGAGGAGCTTGAGCCCTGGCCAGGTGTCCTGCCACACCCACTCATTCTAGCCCCATTGCACCTGCCACCACCCAGGTCCTGGTCCAGATGGGGGAGGGGAGCACAGGGGGAGTGTCCAAGGGAGAGGCTTGCGTGCTGCCACAGCTGTGCTTGCCAGCCATGAGCCAGGCATCTGGTGCCTGTTGGTTAGCTGAGTGATGCTCCTGCTATGAGAACACACTGACCACCAGGAGGCAGCTCCTGAGTTGAGTGTCTGCCCCTGGTGGTCAGTGCACATCATAGCTACTGGTTGACTGGTTTAACAGTTGACTGACTGGTTGCTTATGCTTTTATATATATAGACAAGTACATCATTTGTGAATAGTGATGATTTGCTTTTATTTGCCTTATTTTCCTATGCCTTCCATGTCCCCCACCCCTTATCTCACTCCTCCCAGCCCCTACTGACCCACCAGATCTTCACCTTACTGCCTGTGTCCAGGGGCTATGCATACCTACACTAATAAAAGAGAAATATGCAATTGACCATACCTCCATGACACCCATCAGCCAATCAGGAGTGAGTATGCAAATTAACTCAAAAAGATGGTGGGTTAATTTGCATATGTAGGCACAATGTGGTCGGGAGGGCAGGATGCCTGCTCTAAAGGGGTGGGCAGGGGGTGGAGGTAGCTACCAGAGAAGCCGGGAGAGAAGTCTTGCGGGCTCCCAGGCAGTCAGGAGTGAAGCCAGGGAAAGGAAGGCCTATTCTTGCATGAATCTTCATGCAACTATACAGATTTAAACATCTTGCACACTGTTGAATAGAAGTAGTGGTATTAGGCATCCTTGACTTGTTATAGATCTGAAGGGAAAGATTTCATCATTTTACCATTATAAGTGATGTTTCCTCTAAGTATACTCCTTTATCAGATTATGGAAGTTCCCTTCCATTCCTAGGTTTGCCCAGTAATTTTATCATGAATGGATGTGGATTTCAGCAAATGTTATTTTCCACATATATTGAGATGAGTATGTGTGTCTGCTTCTTTAATTGGTTAATGTGTTGAATCACATTCATTTATTTCCTAAACTTAAAATAATATGTATTCCAGGGAAACCCAACGTGGTCATCATATGTTATTTCCATTCTTTATATTGCTACTTTGTGTATCCTAATTTTTAAAAAAGATTTTTACATTTTGGTCATGAGTGAAAGTAAGGGGAACATAGGTTCTGATTTTATTTGGGCAACCCCAGTTTATACTTGTCATCCTGGCATCATCATTTTATAGCACGTCCTCTAAACCTCAAAAGTGCTGTGGTTTGGGTGATAAGCATATGATCACTCGAATGGGAATGGCTGTGATACTGCCTTCTCACAGTGTCTGCCTAGTTTTGGTATAACAGCAATGTCTTCTCACTTTATATTTTCTGGAAGTATTTGTATAAGACTGGAATTATATATTTTTTAATGTTTGGTAGAATTCACTGTTGAAGCCATTTGGGGTCAGAGGTTTCTTACTGGAGCCATTATTTTATAGGGTATAGAATTACTCATGTTTTCAATTTCTCTTTGAATCAATTTTGAGGTTATAATTTTATATTAATGTTAGGGTTTTTTTCCTAAATTTTTAAAAAATATATTTTTATTGATTTCAGAGAGGAAAGGAGAGAGGATAGAAACATCAATGATGAGAGGGAATCATTGATTGGCTGGTGGAAATTAATGCTAATAATGAGTTTTAACTTATTTATCAAAAATAGTATCATTTCAATATGTAATCAACATAAAAATTATTAAGGCTATATTTTACATTGTTTTAATTTTTTGTATTAAGTCTTTAAAATATGGTGTATGTTTTACATATACAACACATCTTAATAGGACTAGCCAAGTTTTACATCTTATCATGTGCCTAATAACTACCATATTGGACAGTGTACCTCTAGATGATGTCATTTTTGAAATTTATGAAGACTTACTTATGCTTTAGTATCTGGTCAGTTTAAAGTATTATATATATCCTCCTTTTCCCCTGCATTGACCCTTCTAGCCTACCCCCAACCCCCATCCCAGGCTTTTACCACTCTATTGTCTGTGTCCTGGGTTGTGCATATATGCATACAAATTCTTTGGTTGATCTCTTCCTACCCACCCACCTTCCCCTACCTTCCCTCTAAGATTCCACACTCTGTTTCATGGGTCTATGTCTCTGGATCTATTTTGTTCATCAGTTTATTTTGTTCATTAGATTCCACATCTGAGTAAGATCATGTGACAATTGTCTTTCTCTGACTGGCTTATTTTGCTTAGCATAATACCCTCCAGGTCCTTCCATGTTGTCTCAAAGGGTAAAGAGATCCTTCTTTTTTACTGTTGCATAGCATTCCATGGTGTAAACGTACCACAGCTTCTTTATCCACTCATCTACTGATGGGCACTTGGGATTTTTTATAAAGTTTTTTAGCATTTGGCTTTTGAAAATATGATGTTGCCTGGTTGGTATGGCTTGATAGTTGAGCGTCGACCTATGAACCAGGAGATCATGGTTCAAATCCCGGTCAGGGAACATACCTGGTATGTCGGCTCAATCCACAGAGTCGGGCACACAGGAGACAGCCAATCAATAATTCTCTCTCATTGATGCTTCTCTCTCTCTTCCTCTCCCTTCCTCTCTGAAATCAATACAAATATATGTTCTCTTATCTTCTTAATGTCTGCAAATAGCTCTCTATTATTTTCTTTTACATATTTTGTTTGGGTTTATTTTTGTTATTTGTCATATTTCTAGACATGGATGCTTAACTTGTTACTTTTTCATTCTTTTTTTAAAATTGGTTCTAAAGCAAATTTATATATACAGTCAGGCACCCCTCTCACAATCCAGGACTGCTGGCTCCCAAATGCTCTTCTGCCTGTCTTCCTGATTGCCCCTAACCGCTTCTGCCTGCCAGCCTGATCACCCCCTAACCACTACCCTGTCAGCCTGATTGATGCCTAACTGCTCCCCTGCCAGCCTGTTTGCCCCTAACTGCCCTCCCCTGCAAAACTGGTCACCCCTAACTGCCCTCCCCTACAGGCCTGGTCACCCCTAAATGCCCTAACCTGTAGGCCTGGTCCCCCCAACTGCTCTCCCCTACAGGCCTGGGTCCCCCCAACTGCCCTTTCCTGCAGGCCCGGTTGCCCCCAACTTCCCTCCTCTGCTGATCTGGTTACCCCTAACTGCCCTCCCCTGCAGGCTTGATCACCCCCAACTACCCTCCCTTGCAGGCCTGGTCCCTTCCAACTTTGCTACCCTGCTGGCCATCTGTGGTGGCCATCTTGTGTCCATGGGGGCAGTTGTCTTTGACTACATGGGGGCAACCATCTTGCATGTTGGAGTGATGGTCAATTTGTATATTACTCTTTTATTAGATAGGTTAGAGGCCTGGTGCATGGGTGAGGGCCAGCTGGTTTGCTCTGAAGGGTGTCCTGGATCAGGGTGGGGTTCCCTTGAGGATTGGGGCAGCCTGGTGAGGAGCCTGTGGTGGTTTTCAGGCCAGCCACACCCCCTGGAAACCCAAGCGGAGGCCCTGGTATCTGGGATTTATTCATCATCTATAATTGAAACTTTGTAGCCTTGAGTGGAGGCCAAGGCAGGCCAGGACTGTGGAAGCTTGACTTCCTCCATCACCAGGGGCAACTGAAGCCTCCTGCTCTCTACAGCTCCATGGCTGCCACCATTTTTGTTGGTATTTATTTATCTTCTACAATTGAAACTTTGCTCCATGGCCACAGCCATCTTGGCTAATTTGCATACTTGCTCCTGATTGGCTGGTGGGTGTGGCTTATGGGTATAGCAGAGATATAGTTAATTTGCATATTACTCTTTTATTACATAGGATATATAGAGAGTCCCCAAATTATGATGACCACCCTATCAGTACTTCATTGGGCCACCTTTTACCTTCAATACTGTGGTAATTCTTCTTAGCATTGACTCCACGAGATGTTGAAAGGTGATGCGAGAAATCTGACACCATACCTGAAGAATAGCACTGTCCAGTCTGTGAGACTTGATGGTTGTGGAACCAGCTGTCTGATGGCTCTTTAAACTTCATCCCATAAATGCTCAATTTGATTGAGATCTGGTGATTGTGGGGGCCACCTAAGCAAGGTAAAGTCTCCCTCATATCCTTGAAACCACTACTGAACAATACGAGCACCATGGCATGGTGCATTGTCTTGTTGGAAGAATCCATTTCCATTGGGATACGCCATCAACATGATAGGATAAACTTGATTAGCAATGATACTTAGGTATGTTGTGCTATTCAGACGTTGTTCCACACGAATTAAAGGGCCCATATCATGCCAGGAAAACATTCCCCAAACCATAACACTGCCCCCACCAGCTTGAAGCGTTGTACTCATGCATGTGGAGTGCATGCTTTCATGCTATTTCCATGAAATTCTCACTCTGCCATCTGTATGATGCAACTGGAAATGTGATTCATCGGACCACATGACTTTTTTCCAGAGTTTGACTGTCCAATCCTGTGTTCCTATGTGAACTGGAGACGTTTTCTCTTGGTAACTGCAGACAGCAAAGGTGTTCGAACAGGCCTTCGGCTTCCATATCCCATATGATGCAGTGTGAACTATTTGCCTACAAACATCAGATGGTCAAAATAATCTGGCCACTCAGTGTATATATACATATATATTTTTGTTTATTACAGAGAAGAGAGAGGGAGAGAGATAGAAACAATAATGAAGAGAATAATTGATTGGCTGCCTCCTGCACACTCCCTACTGAGGATCAATTCTGCAACCCGGGCATGTGCCCTTGACTGGAATTGAACCAAGGACCCCTCAGTCCATAGACCAATGCTCTATCCACTGAGCAAAATCAGCTAAGACTAAAGCAAAAACGTTTTTTTAAATTATAATTATTTTATTGGTTTCAGAAAGGGAGAGGAAAAAATAGAAACATCAATGATGAGAGAGAATCATTGATTGGCTGCCTTCTGCAACCCAGGCATGTGCCTTTGACTGAATTGACCTGGGACCCTTCAGTCTACAGGTTGATGCTTTAACCACTGACTCAAACCAGCTAGGGCTAAAGCAAAAATTTTTATGTAAAATCCAGATAGTAAATTTGGCTTATCAGATATATCTCAGAACTACTCAGTTCTGCCATTGTAGCACAATGAAGAAATTGGTGATAAATAAACAAATAGAAGTGTGATTGTGTTCCAATAAAACTTTATTTACAAAAGTAGGCTATGGGTTGGACTTGGTTTGTGGGCTGGATGTTGCCAACCCTTGCTCTAAACTTGGTCTAATGCACTGCATTGGCAACATCTCATAGATTTTACTAAGTTATATTCTATTATTCAGTTCAGGTATTTTTTTAAAATATATTTTATTGATTTTTTACAGAGAGGAAGGGAGAGGGATAAAAAGTCAGAAACATCGATGAGAGAGAGACATCGATCAGCTGCCTCTTGCACGCCCCCTACTGGGGATGTGCCCGCAGCCAAGGTACATGCCCTTGCCGGGATCGAACCCGGGACCCCGCAGTCCGCAGTCCGACGCTCTATCCACTGAGCCAAACCGGTCTCGGCTGGTTCAGGTATTTTTTAACTGTACGAAAG
Organism: Antrozous pallidus; assembly: GCA_027563665.1. Classification (NCBI taxonomy): domain Eukaryota; kingdom Metazoa; phylum Chordata; class Mammalia; order Chiroptera; family Vespertilionidae; genus Antrozous; species Antrozous pallidus. Next base: position 36,886,440 of record CM050516.1, on the reverse strand, counting down.
TGCTTTTTTAAAATTTCTTTATTGATTAAGGTATTACATATGTGTCCTTATTCCCCCATTACCCTGCAACTCTCCCTATTCATGCCCTCACCACCCCCCCGCTGTTGTCTGTGTCCATTGATTAGGTTTATATGCATGCATATAAGTCCTTTGGTTAAAGTTCTATTTTATAGTCTTCTCTGAATTATAAAGATAGAATTTTACTTAAATTTGTTTATAAAATCAATGCAATTCCAAAGTTCTAGGATTTGGGGGGTTGGAGTAGGAATGGGGGAGAAATTAATTAATCCTCACCCAAGGATAATTTTCCATTGATTTCTAAAGAAAGCTGAAGGGAAGAGGAGAGAAAGAGAGAGAAACATCCATGAAAAAGAGACATGTCAGTTGGGTTGCTAGCAGCACGTACGAAGGCAGGGAATTGAGCCTGCACCTGAGACACATGCCCTTGACCAGGATCAAATTTGAGATCCTGAGCCAAACCAGCTGGGGCTATTGGTCTAAATTTTAAAAGTCTGACAATTTCAGATAATTGCACACATTGGCAAAAATATGGAGCAATAGTAATTCTCAAATACTCCTGGAGGGAATATAAATTGCACAACATTGTGAAATCATTAAACAGTATCTAGTAATATTGAACACACTCCATAACCTAGTAATTCCACTCCTAGTTATATGTATGTGTACACCAGATATTATCACAAACTTAGTGGCTTAGCATAACACAAATTTATTATCTCACAATTTTAGAGGGCAGAAGTCTTAAAAATCAAAGTATCTCTAGGGCCATGTTCCCTCTGGAAGAATCTGTTTCTTTTCCAGATTCTAGAGGCCTCCTGCATGCTCTGGCTCATGACTCCTTTCTCCATCTTCAATGCTCAATGTAGCATTTTCAAATCTCTCTCCCTCTCTCTGACCTCTGCTTCTGTTGTTTCACCTCCTTCTCTGGATCTGATCCACCTGACTCCCTCTTATAAAAACCCCTGTGATTCCCTTGGGCCCACTCAGATGGCCCAGAATGACTTTCCCATCTCGAAATCCTATGCAAGATTAAGATAATATGCACAGGTCTCAGGGATTAGGACATGGACATCTTGAGGAGTGGTGTAGGGGTGGGGTGTATTTATTTTGCTAATATATTATTGCACCAGGATAATGTTATAGCAGATTTATTTGCAATATAAACCGGAAAAAAACTCAAATCCATTTGTTTAACCTTTAAAAACAGGCAAAGCTGGCAATATGGAGGAATGACTCACCCAGGAAATCGGGCAGCTGCCTTCCAAACTCTAACTCCAGAGCCCCCAACCCTGGATTCTCCTTACACAAGTCCAGTCCACCCTGCTTCCCACTGCCAAAGCCCAAGTTTAGAAAAGAAAAAATAAACATTTGGAAGATTTGATTAGGAGGTCCAGAGATAAAGCCAAAACACCAAGACGAAGAAAATTAGAAAATCATCTAAAATCCACAACTGAGATGCCAGATATTTTAAGAGAAAATGGAATGATTCACTTGAAGTTAAGGAGGGATCATGAGGAAGGTTACATGGAGGTGGGAGAAAGCCAGATGGGGACTGGATTACAGGATAGCTAACAAGATTATGTGCTCTCTTGAGAGTGGTTACACTTATTTCGAAAGCATGTTAACCTAAATGCACAAGAACAAGGAACAGGGCTTGCTTAAGGCAAAGATCAATCTTCTACTAGAAGAGTTATATGACTGGGCGTGACTATCCACAGGATCTGCCCAGTTAGGAATTTACAATCAGATCTCCCTGTGACTACTTTCTGTAGAGTCCCTTTTTCATTTACCCAACCTGCATAACAAACACATAACGTATTCATCACTTTCTGGAACTCAAGATAACTAAAACTAGCCCTGCATGTGGGGGCTTGATTCCAAGCAGGGGGCGTGCAGGAGGCAGACAATCAATATTAATGTTTCTCTTATCAATGTTTCTATCTCTCTCTCAATCTCCCTTCCTCTCTCTCTAAAATCAACAAAAAATATATTTTTAAAAAATCAGTAAAACTTGAAGAACATTCTCAAATGGTCTTACCTCACTTACCAAGAGAGATAAAAGCCTCTGCCCACCAGACAGAGTGGGCTTGGGAAGAGGACAGCCTGATTCAGCTCAGCAGGACCTGCCTGTGCCTCTGCCCCACCAGAATCTATTCCTGTATCCCCTGCACAGCTCTGACTCCCTGCTGCCCACCCATAGTGGCCTTCCCCTCCCTGCCTGCAAAGCAGACGGGATTTGACCTGGCAATGTCATCTACATGGCTGCTAGTAATAACCTGTGTGAAGTTTCAACCACTTACAAGAGTATTCCTTAAGAGCCTAGAACAGTGGTCGGCAAACTGTGGCTCGCGAGCCACATGCGGCTTTTTGGCCCCTTGAGTGTGGCTCTTCCACAAAATACTGGGCGAGTCTATTTTGAAGAAGTGACGTTAGAAGAAGTTTAAGTTTTAAAAAGTTTGGCTCTCAAAAGAAATTTTAATCACTGTACTGTTGATATTTGGCTCTGTTGACTAATAAGTTTGCCGACCACTGGCCTAGAACACTTTAAGTCCAAAGATTGTCACCTCAGTTTTCAGGCAGTTTCTTTGCCTGTCCATCCCCTGGCTCTTGGTTTTGTCTGAGATAAACACAATGAACACTTTAAGAATGCATGTCCCAAATCTTTGTGTTCCAAGTAGGCATCAGGAGGATGATGGGCACCATATGCCCACCCATTTATTAATAACAATAAGAGTAACATGGCTGTCCCCAGTTACCCCAGTATCAGAGCTGTGACCAGTAGGCTGGAGATCAATAGAAAGAAGATTTGTATCCCAACACCCAACTCTCCTTGGGAGCACTTCCTCTGTGACATTCCTGGCTCCAGACCATCCTCCAGGCCTAAGCTGCCCTTTCTTCCAGTCTTTCCTGATAGTCCGGGCTGACTATTGATTTCATTTCTGGGCACACACCGCCCCCCCCCCCCCCAAGCTTATCGTTCTATACTGTGACTCTCCATCTGTCTTCTCCATTAGACTGGACTTAGGGCGGAGCCCCACTCTGCACAAATGGGCCCCAAGGAGGCCACGTCCCTGCAGCATGGGATGGAAAGCTGAGGGTGCACAGGCCGAGGCTGTACAGGCCCTAGGAAGGAAGACAGAGCTGATGGAACAGGAAGCCAGGCCTCTTCATCTGGGCCCACCAAGGTGGCTTTTTCCTAAGCTCTTTGCCTAGGTGCACATGTGACAACTAATGGCACTGATCGGCTGGCTAGGAGCCCTGATCTGCCTTATGCACTGACAAAACCAGGCAGTGTGGTCAGGGCCACCAGCGGAAGTGTGACAGATCATGGAGAGACTAAATCTGACACATGATGCCATGGAGAGGGTGGCAGGGGAGCTCGTCATGATGACTGAGGTCTGGGTCCTTGCTGGTGGTAGGCACCCCAGCAAATTCTGCCAGACCTGTGGGAGCCAGCATGGACTTACGATTGGAAGGGGCCCCAAGGGCCAGGGCCTAGGATATTGTGTCCCACTCTGAGTGAATCCAGGCCACAGGTGGGACAGAGCCAAGCCTACAGAGATCCATCGAACGGGTTCCAGAGACTCACCCTGGGACCCAAAGGGTCTCTTTCCTACAGACCCAGGCAGCAATCCTGACCCAGCCCAGCAGGGCCTCTCTCGTGCCCTCAGCTCATTTTCCTTCCTGATTGCAATCAGCCCAGCCTACAAAGATGTTCTCTCCGGAAAGGACTGATACAACTGCTACTGCTGCTGCCACTGTGCCGCCCGTTGTCGCTGAGAGGTTAAAGCACTTTCATGCAGAGGGCCAGGCCTCTCCCAAGGGCTGGGCAAGTCTGTGACCTGTGGGGGAGGCCCCACTGAACCTCATGTGAGTTTTCTCATATGTAAAATGGGGATAATAATAGTACTTGCCTCATATGCTCATTATGAGGATTAAACGAGTTAACCCATGAAAAGAACTGAATGCCTGACATTTATTAAGTGCCACTCTAGCTACTACTAGAGTCTTTACCTTCATCTAGCTCTCCATTCCCATCAGGACCAACCCAGTTCATCCTTCTTACCATCTATGGCCCAGAGAACTCCCCCATCGCTCACTGGCCACCCTACTGTCCTGCCTCTTCCCAGCTTTCCTCCCCACAACAGTGAGACTGGGCTTCCTGGACCCAAACCTTCAAGGGACCACACTCTTCCCTGGCTGAAAACTCCAGTGTTTCCAGTGCTCCTAGCCCAAAGCCTAAACTTCCTTCTCCTACAAACATCAACATCTACAGTACAGCATCAGATCAGGACTTCTAGTGAAATACTTGTAGGCACATTCAGCCTTCATCACTTCAAAATTCACTGGGCTTTAAAATACCCTCAAAAAGCCTATTTACAAAATAAATAAATAAAAAATAATAATAGAGGTATTTTTTTATAAGAAGTCAGTTTTTTTTTCTTTTGGTGCATAGATTCCTAGAACTTTAATATAGAAGGTAACATTGAGCCACAGTTTAGTCAACAAGACCTGTGTCTCTGGGGGCCAGGTCCCCAACTGCCCAAGCTGAGTTTTTCAATCAGAACATCTTAAATATCATGTGATCACCTTGTCAAAATGCAATTTTTCATCAGAAAACTTGGGCTAAGACCTCATGTCTGAGACCCCTGCTGGGAGCAGCAGGCTTTGGTCTCTTTCCCCATAAGACTGTATCCCCTAAGCGAAGGGCCGGATCTGTTTTACTCATGGTGCCTACACACAGCAAGTGCTTATAAAGGTTTGTTGAGCCTGGCTGGGTCAGCATGGCTCAGTGCTTGAACGTCGACCTATGAACCAGGAGGTCACAGTTGGGTTTTCAGTCAGGGCACATACCTGGGTTGTGGGCTCGATCCCCAGTGGGGGATGTGCAGAAGGCAGCTGATCAACAATTCTCTCTCATCATTGATGTTTCTCTCTCTCTCTGTCTCTCTCCTTTCCTCTATGAAATCAATAAAAATATCTTTTAAAAACATTTTGTTAAATGAATTGTGCCTTCAAGGATACCTAGTCCTAGGGCTCCCCATGTGTGGCCTCATTTCACACATGCCTTTGAGACACTCCACTTGCTTTTGAGGTTGCTCTGGGTCCAGATGTTGGAGCCCAGGGTCCGGTCTGTGCTGAGCTATTAGCTGTGTATTCGGCTAGAGGCATTGTTCTCACAGCACTGCCCTGTGTCCCAGCCTCTTCGCTTACCCCTCTCCAGCCACATCCTGATCCTTGTCTTATCAGATGAGATCCTGCTCAGAAGCCCGAAACACCCAAATTCCCCTTCCTCAGCATAACCTGCCCTCATCTCCCCACGCTGACTGCGTCACAACCTCTCCTGACCCCTGACTTTTCCATCCTTTCTCTCTTCTTACCCTCACCCAGGCCTAGTCATCTCACAGAACTCTTCCCCACACCCCTACCACCCGCACCCCTTTACCACCCCCTTGCCACCTGGCAGGGGCCCACCCATTTGGTTTTCCTATTTCCTCTCTGGCTGCTGTTTCTTTGGTCCTTTGGAGCCTCCCCCAGGGTCAGTCCCTGCCCTCTTCCCTGCTCTGCAAACCCTTCCCATTGAGCTTGCATCTGCCAAACCCAGGCTCCAGCACAGACTGGGGACCCAGATCCCCAACACCACTCTCTCCTGTGGTCACTGCTCACAACACTGGCCTGAAACCAGGGATTTGCCCTCCTCTCTTTCCTCCCCTCACCCCTCAGATCTTACCAATTCTACCATCTAAACCTTCCCAGGCCAGCCCTCTCCCCTGTGACAGTTTCTTCAAGAATCCCTACCCTTAGGCCCCTGAGCCAAGCTCCTCCATGCTATCAGGGTGAATGCCCGGCACCTGCTGCCCGCCCTCCAGGAGGGGCTGAGGTCCCACAGCACAGGGCAGAGTTGGGCTGTGCTGTTATTGAACCAATGTAAGAATGGGTGTCTGAGGCCTGAGTTCCACCTGCCACCCAGAAAGTGTCAAGCAGAAGCTGCCCAAGGCCCATGAGGCAAACCACTGAGGGCTTTAACCCCAGTAACTCAGTGCTGGGAGGGGTGTCAAGAGGCGTGCTTCTCAGGGGACAAGCTCACAGGTGGATGGCTAGCTGTGTGACAGGTTGCTGGACAGATCATCATGCAGGACCAGGCCATCATGCCATGAAGTGGGCAGCAAAGGGTCAGGGCTGTCCAGGGGATGGCTGTGTCGGAAGCTCAGAGTCAGATGTCCCTGACCCGTCAGAGAGGTCCATCACCTGCCCTCAATCAGCCAATCTCTTCGTCTCATTGACAGGATGAGGAGATCCTCTTCCTGTACATTTTTTCCAAGTTTCACTGATCTCAAATACTAGAAAGCGATGAATAAGTCTGTGGTTTGGCAAAGGAGGTTCCATGAAAGATAAAAGATTCTTCCGAATGCCGCCCCTTCACCACCGTGGTTCGCACGTCGCTGCTGCTAATAAAAGGCAGAGGCTGCCTCGAGCACCTCAGAACAGCACGAAGGACCAGGACGAGACAGCATGCGGCCTGCCAGCCCAAAGACGAGCAGCCTCCCCGTCCTGCCCCTTTTCCTGCTCCTGCTCGCACTCCATGCCCCTCAGGCACAGGGGCAGCCCTTAAGGACCTACTCCCAGCTGATCAAGGAAATCGAGGCCATTCTCAACGAACCACCGGTGCCTTCACAAGTGAGTAGCCGAGATAAGGTTGGCATGGGGCAGGGACAGGCTGGCAGTGCTCAGGCCAACGGGACTCATGGGTTCACTTTCTCTCTCCCCCACAGGACCCCTTGGGCTCCAATGAGAAATTCATCCTGATGGTAAGAGCTCAGCCCAGGTCTCCTGCCTGGGTGACCTCAGACATGTCACACCACTTTGCCAAATCTGTTTTTCATCTGTAAATAGGGTTAGCAGCACTGAGCTCATGGGGGTGGTTGTGAGTTAAATGGCCCACTGTGCATAAAGTGCCCAGATCAGGGGTCCAGGACATTTCCCAGCCATGGCTACATAATACAAACATGTTTCTGTTTTCATTACAAAAGGAAAAAAGGCAGCTGTAGGTGAATAATACCAAAGGCCATTAGCTCAGCTTTCAGGGGCAGCCTCTGGACTGGCAGATTGAAATCCGCGCCCCACCCCCCCTCCCCAAACATGCCTGCTTCTTTCCTCTCCCTTAAAAAACTGAGTTCTGTTTTCCACGCTGACCAGCCGTGGGTGTTATCATTCACAACGATTTCTCCTAAATGGGAACTATGTCATCTTGAGTGCACGGGGTCAAACCTCTGCTGAGTTTATTGGCCGCCTGCAGCTCCCCTCTAGGCACTCACAGTTCGCATGCACCCATTTCCATGGGCTGGGGGCGGGGGGGGCCGGGGGGGGGGGGCCTGGATTTTCTTTCTGGTTCCTCAGAGCCCTATATGCAGTCAGGGCATTTACCCTGTCAGCTGCAAGAATGTTCCTTGGCCAGCACTTTCTCCCCAAGTGCAGAAGGGCCCCCGGGCTCTCTATGCAGCTCGCATGGAGACAGGGGCTCTGGTGGGAGGCGAGTGGGCCTTGCCTGGGCCATGCTCACATATCTAGGCCTGTCTTTTGGGGCATAATCTGGATGAGAAGGGGATGAGGAGGACATTGTCCAAGGGTGTCCCTAAAGAAGTCTTGGAAAACTGGAAGGACTTCACGCAGGTCATGGGGAGGACACTCCCCAAGGTCCCCCTCTTACATGTATTCTTTGTCCCCTTAGAATAAACGCTTTCTGAAGACAAATATGGATACATTCCTGGATGCTGCCAATCATTTTGCAGATAGGGGAGACAAAATCAGGACAATTCTTGAGGTATGTGAAGCTGTCGAGGGCTTTGGGCTCCCCGCTCGGCCCGGTCCTTCCTCTGGGGGACCTCTTCAGGGCCTGCTCCTTTCCCAGGAGAGGCTCTGACCGTCTGCTTTGGTCTCTTCCCACAGAAGTTCAAGACAGTCCTGCCCACCTCCACATCTACGGTAAGCTGCCCCCCATTGACACCCCTGCAAGTGGTGGCATCAGCCATGACCAGACCCTCAGCCTGTCATCTGCCTTGCCAGCCAGCCTCATCTAATACCACTTTCCGGTTTCTTCACAGGAAGACCCGATCAGTATCAAGATGGGGAACTGGGGAGATTTCAGGAAGAAACTGAATGAATATCTGTATGCCCTTAGGAAGTGGATCGGTTACTAGAATGTCCAATCCGACATCCAGATCCCTCTGGGCCTTCTCACTACAGGAACCTGGGATGTCCGAAGCAGCAAAACCTCTGAAGACTCTGAGGTGTCTCACACAAGTGCAGGACCAGAGGATTTTATTTTTTCCAGCAAAGTCCGATGAATTGTTATTTATCTAATTGTTATTTATCTAATGTTCTCATTTTTATTCTATTGAGGCTATTTATATATGCATTTATTTATTTCTGTGCAATGTGAATTGTATTTATTTTGGCAGAGGGGCCATGCCCTGCTCCTTCTGAACAAGATCAGAAGGGGACTTGGGGACATGATCATTTGTACCTCGGGTTTTGAATCAGTTTCTCTATATCTGTGAAAATAAACCACACTGTGACCAACTGCTTTGTTGCCTGTGTCTCAGTTTGACTCAGGTCTTAGGTGCTCTCTTGCCTGATAATTTAGCCACCTTCCCCACCTGCCCTCTGCCCTGCTCTGCCCCTCAGGCCTCACTGCCACCAGATGGGCCCAGAACTCACACCCTGGAAATCTGTGTTTTCTTGGGGAACCAGTTTTAGAAAATGCAAATCTAACCAGGTGTGTATCATTCTTCATTTTCCAATCCTCCGAGTCTGGAACTGTCCTGCTCCTTAGGAAAGCATCAGAGACCTGTTTCCACCTGTGCCTCTCTTTCCTTACTCTCACAGCGACCGATCCCCTCCAGGCTCCAGCCAACAGACACACCGTGGCTTCCCCAATGAACCACACACCAGTTCCCTACCTCTAAACCTTCCCCCACACTGTCACCTTCCCCTTGCATGCCCTCCATCCTGACTCAAATGGTGAAGTTCCTACTTCAGAGATCAACTCAAACGCTGCCTACCTCTGGGTTGTCCACTACCCAGTTGGATGATACTGCGTTTCTTTCCTGACCTGCAGTTCATACCTTCAGCAAACATTGGCTGAGCGCCTGTGTCAGACCCTGTACAGATGCTGGGCACATGGAAGGGGTCCAGGGAGGCTGCTTTCGATTGAGTGGTCTGGCAAGGCCTTCCCGAGGAGGTGACATATACGTTGAAACCTGAATAACAAGCAAGTGCCAGCCATGTGGCAACTAGGGAGGACAGAGGGAACAACAGCCAGTGCAGGGGTCTGGAGACGGAAAGAGGCTGAGAGCACTCATGGAACAAAGGAAGACCTGTGGTGGGGAATTCTGGGAGGAGCCTGCAACTCTCCCTCAGTCTCTCTCCCTCCCGCATCCCTCAGGCCCAAGCTTTGTGTCAGTGACTGATGACTACAGGGGGCGAGTAGAAGTCAGGTCAGACCCAGACCTGGTGTGGGGAGATCAGAGGTGTGGGAGAGAGATCAGCTCCCGCAGGACCGACTGTAGGAGTGGGGGTGGGGGTGGAGAGGACATGCTTGAGAGGTGGATGGCCCTTTTCAAATGTTCTGGGGCTCTCATTGCCTTCTTATAGAGCAGTCCAGTTCACTCCACATTGTATGGGGATAAATATGGGCTTGGCCCATGAGGGCTCACCCCAAAACTCAGAGTCTGCCTGGGGCCAGCACAATCCAGCCCAAGCACAACTCTGGGCTGCGCCCCAGTGGTGTTCAGTCATCATCAGTCTGGGAGGGCTGATGACTCCCCCTGCAGGTCTATCAGTTTTACATCTTTCCTCCAAGACTGTCTTTAGCTCCCGGTATATAAGCCCAGTTGCCACAAGGGGACAGCAAATCCTCATGGTTCAGAGGAGGGCAAGCTGAAAGCCAAAGTTCCCTCCTCCCACTTCAGCAGAAAAGTAGATTGCCTCAACCAGGATTTTCATTTTTCATTTTAGCTGTGAGTGTAGGCAGTTTATAGGGCCAGCATGTGGGTGCCAGAAGAGGCAGGCCCCCAGAACACCCCAGGTCATTGCCTTTGCCCCTAGAGACCGGGCACCCTAGGCCACAGGCAGCTTTGGATTCAGCCAGGTTCCCTCCCCAATTTCTCCCTCCCTGATCCAGCCTGGCCACTGTGGAGACCAGGAGGTAGGATGGGGCCATATCAGGGATAGGACGGTTGTGTTTAAAGCCAACAGGAAGGAGCCAGGGCAGAGGGAGAAAGATGCCAAAGGAAAGAGGGCCCAGCCGAGCAGAAAGGGATTCCTGGGCCCATAATGGGAGTGTGGGAGAGGCAGAGAGATAATGTGGCACAGAGTGGAGGGTGGAGTGAATTATCACTGGGAGCTTGGGCCTCAATTTCCACTTGGAAATTTTAGGCCAGGCTAATGGAGGTGAAGACGTATCAGGCAAAATTGCTGTTGCTCTACTGAGCTGAGGAGGGACTCAGAGAATTCTCTCAATGACCTGATAAAATCTATTATTACCCCCATTTTACATACAGAGAAACCGAGGCACAAAGAAATTAAGGAAGTCTAACTCCAGAGCCACAGAATCCTTAAACCACAGTGCTTTGGCCAATGCCCACTGAGGCTGAGGAGCCTTTTAGATCTGGCCTAGGACCCACCTGGCATCTCCCCTTGATTGGATCCAGAGGTACCTGCTGCCTCCACAGACTCCTGGTTCCAGCCCTAAGGACAGCAGTCCAGCCTCGGTGCCTCAGCTCCACTCCCCATTTACCAAACCACCATATATTCATCATCACATTCCTCTACATGCCATTTGTCCCTCCCCCCGACCTAGCACAGTCCCCATCCCCCCACACTGGGACTTAGATCCACAACTTGGCCCCATCCCCACACCTCACGGGGCTTAGGAGAGGGACCACAGTCTCTCTGCCATCACCTGCCTTGCCTGCAGTCAAGGCCTCCTCCCTCCCACCTTCTCAAAGACCCCAGGCTCAGCTTCTACCTCTAGCCTTGGCTGATGCTGACACCTCACTTCTCTCCCAGGAGTGCTCCCTGCTCCTGGGAGTCCATGGAATCCTAGTCTGAGGCCTCTCACCTTTGTAGAGAGACACCCTCTACCCTGGCTGCCCCTGGGGCTTCTTTCAGCAGACACTGGAGACTGTCTTGGTCTGCCCTGTCCTGGAGGACATGGGGGCTGTCCCAGAGCCCCCCCCGGGTGCAACCAGGAACAGCATACTGTGACACTGAAGATATGCACCCTGAGGGGGCTTGTGTCAGAGAAGCGTGGGGACGGACAGTCACAGCACAGAGTTGTAGGAGCACCTAGGATTGGGGAGTGGGCTATGGACTCAGAGCGCTGGGAGTGAGGGCCCACACATGTGATGGTGGTGGGTGTTCTTCCCCACCTCCTTCCATAGACTCTGCCCCCATCCATGTGGGCCGGGCTGGGCCCTCCTGAGCATGGATAATAAACAATGGACAGCCACTGCTGCCCCTCGGAGGGGGTGTGAACCCACCCGCTTCTCCCTGTTCTCCTCAGGCTGAGGGCTGGACTCAATGATTACTTGTTCCTTCCAGCCAGGATGGGAGTCCCCTGTCCTGGTGTCCTCAGTTGGTTCTTTCCAGGAAAATTCACGTGCCTGAGTCATTTCTTAGTCAGCTTACCTTAGCTCATCCAGGCTGCCCTGCAGGATTTGCCTCCTACGGCTGGGTGTGGGAGGTGCTGGGGTTCTGGGGAGAGGTGTGCACAGGGATCCCCCATCAGGGAAGCCTAAATCCACCATCATCTCCAGGGAAGGGGAAAGCTTTGGAGACTGATCCAGAAAACCAGCAATCATTCCCTTCTCTTATTGACAGGGAGACTGAGGCTGGGAGGCAGGGGTGGGTACAGCATCTAGTCAGCCAAAACATGTGGCCAGTGCTCCCCCAACAACCCACAAAGCCACCTAAGTTAAAGATGAGCCAACTGGGGCTCAGAGGTGGGAGTCACATGCAGTGAGGAGTGGCAAGGCTTGAAAGCAGGCTTATTTATCACCCCCAAACCTGCATTCATCACAAAGGGAGCTGCTGTGCCCCAGGAAGCTACACAAGGGACTGGGCATACCCCTCCTGGGACATGGCTGGGAGAGTGGGAATGAGTTTGTGTTAGGGGGAGAGAGATATGAGTGGGTTGCCCTGGGCTGGAAGAAGAGATCCCCAAGGACCCCTCCAGCCATCCAGAGATACTTTGTGGACCACCTTTCCTCACAAATCTCTAATGCATTATCATTCCTGCTGGGCCCTCAGCCTGAGTGGGTCATCCCTGGAGGGGCTGGAGGCCTCCGAAGGAGATGCTGGAAGAAGGCAGTGGCTCTGCCTGGAGGCAGAGGTATATAACAGGGAGCAGATGTGGCCTCCAGGCCCAAGGCCAGGGCTGTCTGGGGCCTGATGAACCAGAAGGAAGAGATGTGCCCACTGATCAGAGACCTGGGGAGTTCAAGGGAGCCTGGCACTTCGGAAAGTCCTGAAGGAAGCTTGTTCCAGAACCGTCCATCCTGCCCAGAGTGGAAAACCCACATCTGCAACCTTAATTCTGGCCCATCAGCTCCAGAGGGAAGCACCTTGGTCTGGACGCCAGTCCGACAGAGGGCAGGGAGAGCACCCGCAGGACTGGGTTGTAAAGGCTTCTGGTCTCATGATTTTTCCCTCTTTTAACTTCTTTTTAAATGTTTTTATTGATTTCAGGGAGAAGAAGGGAGAGGGAGAGAGGGTTAGAAACATCGATGATGAGAGAAAATCATTGACCAGCTGTCTCCTACACACCTCTTACCAGGGGGAGAGCCTGCAGCCTAGGCCTGTGCCCTGATGAAGAATCGAAACATGACCTCTGGGCCCATGTCCCACATCTGTCTCCCTGGAGGTCCCGTGGCCTCCCAAACTTGCCGCATCCAGCCCAGTCTGGGCTGACTTCCCTAACCCAATGCCACTTGGGCCTCCCCATCACAGCAAACGGCCTCACTGTCAGATTCCTTCCTCACCTCCTGCCTCAAGCCCACACAATGAGTTCCCTCATGGCCTTCTCTTTTATCGGGTCTCTCTCATTTCGTGACCATTCCCCCTGCCTCTGCATTCTAGGTGTACATCCTGGGTGGTGCCCTTAACACTGTAGATATGAGTTGTGGCCCTGTCACCTCCTTAAAGTGACACCAGATGTAAGCTCTGAGTGCAGGGTGCTGTGAGGTTGGGGCACATGGTGGGGCTTCCTAGAGGCTTGGCTGTATGGACGCAAAGTCCACACGTGTTTGGGAGTTAATCACCCTCAGATCCTTCCAGACCAGTCAGGATTCACCAGTCTCAGGGTCTGAGGATACTCAGTGAGCAAGACCAGAACTGGGGTTTGGTCTTACAGCCTGGCCTTTTGGAGGTGCACCTCTGGGGACCTAGACAGAGGAGATGTGGGAGGGGTTTGCTAGCACGAAGGCCAAAGATGTTGCTTCATGTGTCTGGGGTAGCCCGGAGTGACCTGAACCCCCTCCCAGAGAAGGATGAGCCACTCATGGCACTGGCCCTGCACTGTGAGCTCATAGGGTGAGGCAGGAACCCGTAAGACCCAATGTGGCTGCAGGCGGAGCTCTCCACTCCACCACATCTTCCTAAAAAGATGCTATCTGGACCTGGTGCTGGGCAAGGGGCAGCTGATCCTGAAAATGTTTGGGCTTCAGACACCTCTCAACCTGGTGGGGAGAAGAGAGGAAAGGTTGAAGTACTACCTCCTCCCTGGGAGGATTCCCTACAAAGTTTCATGAGACAGGGAACAGTTTCCTCTATGAGGCAGTGATAATTAAACCCATTGTACAGATGAGGAAGTAGAGGCTCAGGGAGGAGGGACTTTCTTGAGTTACCCAGGGATCAGTGGTGGAGAGCCCAAGCCTGAGGCAGAGAGAAGCCGGGTGGCCAGCTCTGCTGTGGAAATTCTGCCTTTGGGCTTCCCTGGGACAGTCACAGGCCACTCTGGCTTCTCTGCCAACACCTGGAGCAGTTGCCCTTTACAGCTGTACTGAGGGGGGGCGTCCCTCTGCTGGTCTAGCCAGGTTACCAGAATTTCCTGGTTTTCTGGTCCCTGAGAGAATGGAAGACATTGGGGAAGCAGGGATGGATACAGGCTCAAATACTGTCTGCACCATTAGCCGTGTGGACTGGGAGGGCCACCAGTACCAGGACCCCACTGAAGGGTGGCAAGCCCAGGAAGAGTGAGGTCAGCTGAGATGCCTGTGTAGAGGTCCCACGGGACCCAAGGCACTCGGAGGCCTGTTTCCTTCCCCTTATGATAGCTTCCTTTGCGATAAGGATGCTGGGGTAGCCACAAGCCCCTGTTTCCTCTATTGTGGGAGGAAAATTCATTAAAAAAAAAAAAAAAACCCTTCCAGAGGGTTATCTCCTGGCCCTGGTGTAAGGAGCCCAAAGAGGAGTCACACTGCCTACCCATCATGTCCTGCCCCTGCCTCCCACAGTCCCACTGGGGCCCCTGAGTCAACACCCGCTAGATGGTATCACCGCCACTTTCCATGCGGTGCAATCTAGGAATGCCTGCCCATGTAATGGCCTCAGCCCTGATGTCATCTTTCCAGAAGAAAGATGTGTGACTGCCCACGAGCCTCAGCGCCAAACCCATAGCCTGCCTCTGTCCTTCGCGTGGTGACTTTGGCACCCGTAGGGCACATTGTGGGCGTGGACCTCTGCAACGGCTCCTGTGCTCCCTCCTGTCCTGCCCGCCCAGGGCCTTGGCCACTGGCAGCCCTTTGACCAGCTATCGTGCCCCTGTTAGCTGTTCCGGCCTTCTTCCTGAAGAGCCTGCTGTGGTCTTAGTGACCACTTGGACATGTACCCAGGTCACTGCCATGCAGCCTCTGAATTACTACTAACCCTTTTCATGGGCCCTTAGACCCTGCAGACCCGCTCCTTTGTCCCCTGGATCCCCAATGTAGGCACTTAGACATTGGTTCTAATTCTTTACATAACTTTTTTTTTTTCCAGAAAGGAAGGGAGAAGGAGAGAGAGATAGAAAATCAGTGATGAGAGAGAATCATTAATCACCTGCTTCCAACAAAACCCCACACATTGGGGACCAAGCCCGCAACCCGGGCATGTGCCCTGACCAGGAATTGAACCGTGACCTCCTGGTTCATAGGTGGATGCTCATTCACTGGGCAATGCCGTCCAGGCCTCACTTTTCTTACTTTTATCCAGAAGCACCTTTGGGGAGGGGGGTAGATTAATCTTGCTCCTTTATTGATAGGGTTACAGAGTCTATAAAGGCAGGACCCTGTTAGTTTTTCACCATTTTGTATCCCCCTCCCTTGTTGGGAACCTAGTAGGTGTTCAGTAAATACTGAAAGAATGAGTCCATTATACCACCATGTCCTATCAGAATTCTACCTTCTAAATCTCTCTGGAGCCTGCTTCATCTTAATCACACCTGCTCCTAAAACCCTCTACTTTTCTGTGCCCTAAATATTTTCCCCCTATCTTCGCCTCCCTCCCACAACCTGACTTGCTCACCTCTACTCTGCTTGCCCTTTCAGGGTGCAGTGGGAGACAGCATCTCCTGGGAAGCTCTCTGGTGCCCTTGGACCCCCAAGTTGGGAGAAGTGGTTTCCTGGGGATCCCTCATCTCTGAACTCCCCCCTCCCCCCGCCTAGTCTGTACTACACAATGGGAGTGTCCACTGCTGTCTGTCTCCCTCACCAGACTGAGAGGTCCCCAGGGCCAGATGTGAGGACCAGTGGGAAAGTCCCATCCACCTCCCACCAGAACAGGGCCTGGTGTTGATGGGACAAATCTGTTGACTAACTATCAAGTCATTTCCTGGAGAAAAGTGACCTTCCATCTCAGAGGGACTGCAACCAGCTCTCTGCCTCCCTGGTCACCAGCTTAGTTGCTAATTGTGGACCCCACTCCCTACCACTGAGCCTCCGGGGCTCTGTCTGACACAGACTTCCACTCTATGGCATCTAGTATCCTTGATCCCCTTTGTGCCCCCTGAGAGCTCCTTGGAAAGGGCTGAGCAGAGGCCTGAGAGGAGGAAGGGCCAGGGCCTAGACATGCCACTCTCACCCCAGCCTGGCCCTCTAGGATGTTCTACCCGGCTCAGAAAGACAGGGCTGGCCTCATGGTGGCCCCCAGATCCTGGCAGGAACCCCAGTGGGGTCCAGAGGACTAAGACCTGGCTTTCCCATGCAAGGGTAGCAACTCTCCTGTCACATAGTTACTTTCCTGGGCCACAGTACTCAGACCAGGTGTTCTACCTGCTGTCAAGGGCTGCCCTTTGAGTCTCGCATGTTGCTCTGGCTTGTGTATCACCCCATCAGTCTAAGCCAAATCAGCCTTTGGGGTCCCAAAACATCACACCCAGTGTATGGAGCTTCTTCCATATCAGAGTGGCATGGCATGGGGGCTCACCTATAAAATATACACCCCCCAATGCACCTATATTTACAGACACTCCAACCACATGGGCACACAGACACCCAGAAATGTACATGTGAACCCACACCCCCACAGCTATGAAACTCAGTGTGGGCAGCAAACACAAATGATGCTGTCCTGGGTGGTGGTGGGGAGGTGGATGAAAAAGGTGAAGGGAAATAGGTACAAACTTTCAGTTATAAAGTAAGATACAGGATGTAATGTACAGCATAGGAAATATAGTCAATATTGCAATCACTTTGGTGCCAAATGGGTACTAGGCTTAGTGTTACGATCCCATCATAAGGGATGTAAATGTCAAATCATGGCTGTACTCCGAAACTAATACAGTATTATATGCCCACTATACTTTAACTGGAAAAAAATAAAAACCCACAAAACCAACCTCGTGCTATCCTCTCCAAACTTCATTGTGAAAACCAAACACTTGTCAGCCCTTCAAGAGCCTGTGGCTTTTCCAGAAACAGTTCCTGTTCCACCAAGAGGCCCCCGGAGCTGGAGGCCATGTAGGAAATTAAGCCTGGAGACCTTGTTAGAACACCGTTCCCTGTACCTGTTGTGGATGCAGCCACGACCACCACCAGCCCCAGAAGCTCCTGGTGCCTGCAGGGACTAGGTAGGAAGGTACTGCCCACCTCGGAGGGAGGTGAGGCTCACCGTGCTGAGTGAAGAGTCACTCAGCCAGTTGTGCTAGAGCCAGAATTCGTACTCAGGGTCCCATCCCAGCTGAGAGCCCCAGCTCACCTCTGCAGCTTTGGGGTTCAGTGTGGGCTGCATAAACCAGCACTGGCTGTCAGACGGGATCTCACTGTGAAGGAGTGCTCTGCAGTCCCGCTGGCTGGACAGGCACATGGTGGTCATTTCCTCTGCTCACAGGGTCTGTAGGGAAGAAGACCCTGGCTGAGCAGAGCTTATCAACTGCTCTGGACCCTCGGCTGGAACTGAGGTGAGCAATTTGACTGGAATCTGCCTGGTGGAGAGTGGGGCAGGGAGAGTCCTTCTTATACTCAATCTCTCACTGTGGCCAGAGGAGAGGGCTCAAGGGGGTGAAGGGAAGGCTGGAGTTGGAATGGACACCAGGGTGGGCTGGCTGTGCCTTAGGGTAACAGGCAGGATGGGGAGCTTGGGAGTAGTAGCTAGATCCAGAGTCCCCCAGAAACTCCTCCCGTCATTCCAGGCCAGGAAGTCCAGGCTGTGTCTGGAGCCCCGCAGATGGAAGGGGTAGGCTCAGTGGGCTGCCAGACCTCCCAGGGAGGGCTAGAGTGTGCTCCAGGAGGCAGGTGGGTGGGCTGCGAATTCTTGGAAGGGCTCATTAATGAAAACCCCTGATGGTGACCACCTGGGAAAAGGCTCACCTTTGCCATGTGAAGCTGATAAGAGCCAGGAGATTCCACAGTTCAGGTAGTTCCCCCACCTCCCGGGAGTTTTGTGGTCACCATTAATCATTTCCTCTAACGGTGCATATAAAAGCTCTTTTGCCAGTGAGCCCAGTATTCAGAGAGAAAGGCTAAAGTCCTCAGGAGGATGTGGCTGCAGAACCTGCTGTTCCTGGGCACTGTGGTTTGCAGCATCTCCGCACCCACCCGCCCACGCAGACCTGTCACTCGGCCCTTTCTACATGTGGAAGCCATTAAAGAAGCTCTGAGCTTTCTGGAACAGAGCAATGACCCTGCCGCTGTGATGGTGAGTGAGTGAGGGAGTGAGGCTTGTGCCTGGGCCACCTTGTAGCCAACGCCCCCTGGCCTGGACAAGCCCTGTCAGCTTCATAACACTGCATTTTCCTTTCCTATAGGATGGAACAGTAGAAGTCGTCTCTGAAGTGTTTAACCCCCAGGTAAGATGCTCTTCTCTGACACACCTTCCCAGAGACCTCTGCCTTTGTGGGAGAGGGTGGCTCCATGTTAGATGGATTCTCACAAGGTGGTCCACTTCCCCTCCAGTCAGCTAGCTGCCAGAGGGAGATATGCTCAGAAGGCGCTGGCCTTGCCCCTGTGGCAGTCACATGAGCTGCCTTTTTATCTGAGCAGCCATGGACAGACCTATCATTCAAGGGGCCAAGGGGTCACCAGGGACAGGTGGGTAAGCGGGGGTTGGTCATGAGGCAGGGACTGTGGACTTGGGGCACTCACTGTGATAGCTACAGAGGGGCATAGAGGGGTCCAGGTGATGCTCTACCCCCTTTTCCCTGAAAAATAGGGTAGTGACCTCCTTTCCTAGGGGCTGGGACCCTCTTGAGATGTCAGGCCAAGGGAATATGCTGTGCGGGCTGAGGGTGGCCTGAGCTGAGTAGTGAGGTGGAGTCAGATTGGTGCCTGCAGTGGACAGGGGCGGGCAGCATAAATGACTGGGTCTGCCTGAGACTAGCTGGGACCTCCCAGGCTCTACTCTTGGTGGACAGGGATGAGGACACAAAGTGATGGGAAGGGCACTTGGCCACTGCTGACTAAGTCTGGACATTTCCCTCAGGAACCGACATGCCTGCAGACCCGCCTGGAGATGTTCGTGAAGGGCCTTCAGGGCAGCCTCACCAGGCTCGAGGGCTCCTTGACCTTGATAGCCAGCCACTACAGGCAGTACTGCCCCCCTACCCTGGTGAGTGCGTGTGTCGGGCCCCGAACGGGAAGGTCTTGGTCTAGGAGGATGGAGGACTGTGGAGAGGAGATTTGGGGGTGGCTGTTCAGGGACACCAAAGGGAATCTGTGTTAACAGATCTGTAATTAGAGCAGCCCGGCCCATTTCAGGCTCAAGGAGTTCAAGTCTGGAGCTCCAGAGCCCACAGCGTCCCCTAGTGGCAGCTGCTCTGTTCTTGTCAGAGGTGAGGCAAACCCAAGGAAACTCAGTGTCAGGCCAAAGATAAAGAGGAAATTCCGGAGCCCAAGTGCCACCTCCCGAGGGGACCTTCCCCTGCCTGGGCCCTAGTAAGGCTCCTGGATTGAATGGGAGTAAGAAAGGAAGCATATCTGGATGTACAATGTCCAACCATTCATTTCTTGTGGGGACAGAGCTGTGTATTCCTGCCCTTTCTGGGCATTTGGAGCCAGCCTCAGCCGAGGCTGCTCTGTCCTGGCTTGGGACCAAAGAGCCAGCGGCCCAGCTGCCCAGAAGACCAGCCTCCACCACATTTCAGGTCCCCGGCCCCAACCTCGGGGCATGTCATTTGACACATGTCATTTGATCCAGTCAGCAGGCATACCCGAGATGGGCCTTCTGACCTCTGAGTCCTAAGAGACACATAAACACGCTGGTGCTCCCTCCTCCCCGCCTCACACTACCCACTCACGCCTAGACTCAAGTTTTCTTTTTCTCTCTCTCTTTTTTTTAAGGAAACTTCCTGTGCAATCCAGAATACCACTTTGGAAAATTTCAAAGAGGACCTGAACACTTTTCTACTTATCATCCCCTTTGACTGCTGGAAGCCAGTCCAGAAGTGAGGCAAACCAGTCCAGGAGCCAGCCCTGGGAGCTTACCTTGCAGAGCGCTGCCCTCCTACCCTCAAAGAGCCAAAACTCAGGATCTCCACCTGGGAGGGGCCACAGGATGGGCCAGGCCATGGGGCCACGGACTTGCGCTGAGCCATGCTGACCCATATCTGGGTGGAGGATTTTTACACTGGCAGGGACCATTAATATTTATTTATATATTTATGTATTTTAATATTTATTTATTTATTTATGCTCCTACTTAGTATTTATTTGAGATATCTTACCATAATAATAAATTATTAAAATTCTGTTCTTATTTGTGCAGTTTTGCAGTTTGTTTTCACCATGAACAAATGCTAATGATGCTGCCTTCCCGACAGAATAGTGGGAGCTTACCAGGAGGGGGAGCAGGGGTTGGGGCCTGCAGCTGGTCAAGCATTGTCTGTGGATAGCATTGCCAGAGTAGAGGGGAGGGAAGAGCAGCCTGGGTACAGCATTCAGTACACCTGGATGTGCTTCCCAGGATACACAGGGGCTCCCATCCTAGGGAGAGGTTTCCAGGTTTCTCTTTAAAAATCCAAGGGACCCAGTCAGTGGGAAACTGCCCCAGAGAAGGGGCATGCTCCTTCCTGGGCAGGCCTGAGGGTTGATCAGCTTGGCTGGGCAATGAATAGACAGGCCCCCTAGCGTTAGGCAAATCACCTGTGCCCCTCAGGAGTTACACCCAGCCTCATGGTCAGGGCTTCACCACTCCTAAGGGAAACCAGCAGGTAGTCTAGCTGTCCTGGGGAAAAGAAACCAAACTATAGGAATCAGTGCTCAGTATACACTGAGTGGCCAGATTATTATGATCTCTGAACACATAATAATCTGGCTAATCAGTGTGTGTGTGTGTGTGTGTGTGTGTGTGTGTGTGTGTGTATTAGAGGAATTGTGCATGAATTCGTGCATGGATGGGGTCTGGCCAGCCTGGCCAGGGGGAGGGGACATGGGCAGTTGGCTGGCCTGCCTGCTGGTCAAATGGACAATTTTCATATTCACCTTTTATTATATAGGATATACACTGGGTGGTCAGATTATTATGTGCTCAGAGATCATAATAATGTGGCCACTCAAGTGTATTTACTGAACTTTCCCCAAATCTTAATCTTTGAGAGTCAGAAATGTTGGTACATGAAGTTTTGTATCAGATGCTTTTTCCTAAAATTCATGGCTGTCGGGACAAGAACGTGCCAGCAGGACTGGAAACTTCCTTCTGCCTGTTCCCCCAAGACCCTCCTGTGGACTATGAGAAGTAGGTGTGTCCCAGGTGTCAGGTAGGAGCAGAGCCAGCCTTCCCTCTGACAGGTGAACCTGGGGAAGCTGGGTTGGTGCAGCTGTAAGCCCCTGCTGGTTCTCTCTCCACCCCATCCACTCTCTGTGCTCTGGTCAGACCTGCAGATAGCACCAGGCCTGGCCAAAAGCCTGCCCCCCCCCCCCCACACACACACAGTCAGAAGGGTCATGACTCAAAATGTAAGTATGAATAACATTTCTTGAACCAAACTTGCATTTCAACAAAGAATCCATGAAGTGTGCTGTGGTCATATAAAATGCATGAAAAGCACATCTTGCCTGGCGATAAGGTCCGCTCTATCTTCCACCTAAGGCAGTGAAGACTGATAAGATATTTAGCATTTCCTGAGACTCACATATATAGGTATCCCTCCCCGCAGAAATGTTGCCAAGCCCAGGGCTCAGATTGCTCTTAAGTTACAGCATGTACCTGCTCGTGCTCCTAGTTTGTATGCTCTGGTGCTTGGAAAGCCATCCCATCCCGATGAAGATAACCAGCAGGCCTCCCTATGACAGTCACACGGCAGTCTGTGCCGAGATTCAGAAGAACCTTTCGGCTGACAACACTACATACAGCGTAAGTCTGGGTCTTCATCAAACATCAATTGGCTTTCGGTGGCCCTTTGTGCTTCTGACCAACTTTTCCTGCTTCCAGGGTTACTTCAAAAGGCCCCAGAACACCAGCGAGGTAAGGAGCAACTACCACATGGACCTTATTTCAAAGGCCATCACCCCAGTTGGCACCTAAGGAAGAGATAAAAAGAAAAGATGTCGGAGAGAGAAATCTGGGGAGAAAGCTGAGAGTCTGAGGGTGGAGCCTCCAGCCCAGCCAACAGATGAAGCCATGGCCAGGTCCTGAGCTTTGCCGGGCTCTCTGATCACTATCCAGATCAGCACTGGGCCTGGGAGGGACCAGGCACCCACCGCACAGCTCGCAGTGCTCAGAGGTCTTCTGTGGGAGGATCAGAAAGGGCCTGAATTAGAACCCAGGGCTTCTCTGGCCAGGGTGACAGGGATGGATGAGGTTGGTGGCCAACTGGTGCTGTGCTGTGCACCACCATCATCCCAGTGCCCCAACCCTGTTTCAGGAGTCCTGCTATGGGCAGTTTATAAAAGACTTCATCTCTACCCTAAAGAACCTCGTGAAAGATAACAACAATGAATACCTACAAAAGGTTTATGAGAACATGAAATATCTTACCCAAATCTGCACAAAGCTTCAAGTAAGTTGCTGTTTGCTCTTGGGAGAACCCATTATTTTCCTTGCTACAGCCAAAGACCCAGCAGGGCAAAGTGCTTCTTATGGCCCCTGCTTGCTACATCGGAGGCCTCGAGAACTACTTTCCAATTCAAAAGCCCACTGGCTGATGGGGGCTGAGCCCCTCGCCTGGCCTGCAGGGCCCCTCCTTGCACAACTAAAGCCCTCCTTGACTCCTAATGCCCTAACACCCCAGAGCACAAGGCCCTGCCTGGGGACTCCAGGGTTTGTTCTGGAGGTTTGTCACGCTCTCTGCCAAGCCACCGTGTACAGGGGTCAGTGTGGAGTAGGCCTGAGACAGGTCTGGTCATGGACTCAGCCTGGGGAGAGGAAAGGGCCATGCGGTGCCAATCCCAGTAAGGCAGTGGTTAGGGGTGGGGGTGTGAGGAGGAGGGAAGAGGTAAGATGTGGAGAAATGACTGAGGTGTTCCACTCTCTTTATCCAATGCTTGTACAGTCCCCTGCTCATCCTGTGTCCCTGTCCTAGACAGCAGTGACCTGCCCACTCCGCGCTCTTTCCGAAAGGCCCTGGGCTCCACAATCAGCAAATGGGCCCCAGTGCCCTCCCTAAGACAGACACTAAGTTACCTCCTAGCAGATGGGGAGTTTATCATGTGACCCTTTTATTTTTTCTGCTGCGATGACTTAAATATATATTTCTTTTTTAGTTGAAAGGATCACCCAAGAACTGTACTTCTGAGTACAGCGATTTCGCACAGTTCCAGGAAGCCTTAACGAGTGTTATTATGTACATAGAAGTATGGAAATCATGTAATAGGACTGAGGGTAGCCTCTGAGACTCTTTCATCTCATGGGAGCTTGGTATATATGGTTGAAGCTGCAGAAAATGGGATTGGAGGAGAGTCGGGAACAACTGAAGTCTGGGATGGGTGGGGGATACCGGCCCTGGGCTGGCAAAGGAGGCTGAGGGTGTAATGGAGGGGCTGTGTCTGAAGAAATATTTCTGTAACTGATACATTAGCACCTGCTGCTCCAATAAAGCTGGGGCATGAAAATGCTGGTGACAGAGTCCAGTCTCCCCGGGCCTTGATGGACTGAAAGAGGTAGGGGGCTGGGATTGGTGGCACCATAACCAGGGCCCAGAGGTCTCCCAGGAGGAGGCTCAGGAGGGGTAGTGGGAAACCCACCTCATGGCCCCAGTGCTACCCCCTCCAATGCCAGTAGTCACATAGTAGGGGCCCCATCAAGGTCCTTGCAGCTTGTTACTGCCCCCACTTCTCTGTGTCCTTCAGAACTCAAATCTGATCTTTGCCCAGACCCCCCTCCCCAGGTCCTCCCGCCTTTGGTCTCCACTATAGCTCCTGGGGAGCTTGAAGTTTAATTCAAACCCCCCCTCCCAACTCTGAGGGCTCAGTGTGGCCACAAAGGGTCAGCCCTGGGGAGTGGCTCCGGGGACCTGGACCAGATGGGGGTCCCACAAGGACCAGGGCACCTCCAAACTCCTAGCTTCTTCCACCAGACCTGTCCTGAAAGTAAAGCTCCTAGCCCGGCCTGCAAGGCCCCTCACACATGCTCCACTGCCTCCTTGCACAACTGGAGCCCTCCTTGACTACTAATACCCTAACACCCCAGAGCACAAGGCCCTGCCCACAGGCACTTGGGTCCTGAAGTGCTTCCGTGCGCAGATCCTCCACCCTCAAGTATAACCCTAACCTAATCATTTAAATAGTTTATTGGAAGTGAGTGAGATTAGCCTATAATCAGCTTCCTACAATTTAAACCTCTCAGACTGTGGGCTCCTTCACCAAACCGGGAAAGACAAAAATGGATTGTTCTGGAATATAATTAGGTATCAAGCTATAACACAACGTGGCCCAGGCCAGACCTACAGAGTCTGCACTGTCTACCCACTGACAGACCTTGCTAAGCTGTGATACTTTAGATGATGCCTGCAGCCAGCACACAGGCCACCACCGCCCTGCCCACCCCTTCTGGCCCTAGGAGTCCTGGGCCACTCCACCTCTTGGGGCCACATCAGGCTGGAGGTCTGCAAGTGTGACTGGGTGAAGCTGCCGTGTTATCTCAGAACATGGAGGGTGGCCCTGCGACTCAGGTTTGGCGTCAGGGTCGGTATGGGGCTAGGAGTCATGAGTGGTTTCAGCCCTGAGAAAGCCTGCAGTCCAGTCCCCAGCAGATGTGCACTCCTGTTCCTTGGGTGCCCAGGCTTCTGAAGACCACTCCTCCCTGATAGACAGCCGGGTCTGGGGGTGCATGCTGAGATACATTGGCAGGATGACCCGCCACCTCACTGACCCAGCCTCCTATTGGCCTGAGGCATCTAATGGTAGAGGGCTAGAGGCTTGCATGCACACCCTTGTCATCTCACTGTTGTGTTTGGGACAGCAGGATGTGCACAAGCCTGGCCTGCCACTAGCTTGCTGTGTGACCCTGGATGGGTGCCTCAGTCTCTCAGCCAGAATCCACAAAGGTGGGGTGGACTCTAGTCCCAGAGGCCAGACCACGGCCAATGTTCAAAGTCTTGGTCAAACTACAGGCCTCAAAGCATCTGGCTCAACTTTAGGGAAACAGGCTGCCAGAGAGCCTCTGGTACCTCTCCTGAGAAACAGGAAAGTTGGGAAGGTCCAGGTGGGAAGGGCTATACCACACACAGAAATTGCCTTTATCTCCCTGATAACCTTTTCTATGTGCCCTAGTTTACCCTCCAACCAGGCTCAGATCTGGACAGTGGTAATGGGGAACCTGCTGAGGGCTAGAGGGGGGCGGGCAGGCATGTGCTCAGTTTCTGAGCTCATAGTTTCCTTGGAGACTACTGGTACTGCTTGCTGCCTTGGGATCTAAGGAGAGGCCGGTACTTTGGAAGCCTGGGACTCTGGGCTGGAAACCTGGGCACAAGAGGCAAGGCCCTGACCCACAATTGTCTGGGCTTGGCTCTGGATACCCTGTTTTCCTAGAATGCTAGGAAGCAGGTCCAAATCACATCTCTTCATGGGAGATAACTATGAGCAGGCCCGGGGAAGACCTATGTTGACCCTGAGGACAAACTTGCAATTTTGCTAGGCCCATCTCTAGACCAGGTGGGAGAATAGGGCTGGGTGGCCTGAGGAACAGGTTCATTCACGCATCAAGATCTCCAAGGACAGCCGAAGCCGGTTTGGCTCAGTGGACAGAGCGTCGGCCTGCAGACTGAAGGGTCCCGGGTTCGATTTCGGTCAGGGGCATGTGCCTTGGTTGCGGCCACATCCCCAGTGGTGGGTGTGCAGGAGGCAGCTGATTGATGTTTCTCTCTCATCAATGTTTCTGACTTTCTATCCCTCTCCCTTCCTCTCTGTAAAAAATCAATAATTAAAAAAAAAAAGATTTCCCAGGACAGTAAAACAGTCCCTCCTACTCCCTTCACAGAGGCCTCCCCAGGAACCACCCCACAGAAATCAGTAGTACTGAGGGTGGAACCAGGAATCTACTGTGTGCACTAAAGCAGCAGGGCAGCCCTCTCTCATATGCTAGACCTTGGAAAGTGGAACAGCCCCCCTTGTCAGCCACATGGCAGTCTCTGTCATAGGCCATAGCATGGCCACATCCTTTGACTCAACGTTCATATTCAGAGGGATCACAAAGAAGGAGAAAAGTTTCATCCACAGGAATAGCCAATGGTCACATGGAATGAAACGATGGACATGAAGCTAACATGACAAGGCACCTGTGAAAGTTCCAGAATGGCACTGATGCTGGGGTGACCCTGTGTGACCCCAGGGTTGGAAGGGAAAGAGAGGATGACTTGGGTAGAGGGATGGCAGGGAAGCTTTCTCATGGATTTTCCACCCTGTGATGGCCGTAAATGTGGCCATGGTATGATCTGAGAAGAAAGGCTAAGTGCCAAGGTCAGTGGGTATAATGTGGTCAGTCCCCTTGCTTATAGAGAATTTGTGTCCTCAGTGTCCCCAGCTAAGTGGGGGTCCTCATGGTGGCTCACATCACACCAATTGATTCCCCAAGTTGGTTGTTCAGCCAACATGCTGGTGATTAGCTAACAATGGGGGCTGCTCACCTCAAAGCCCAAGCACTAGTACCCTCTTTCAGAGATAGCATGGACAGCAGAAGAGGCTTGTCTGCTCCTCCTCAGCAGGCAGGGCAGCTCTAATATGGACATGGAGGATGCAAAGTGTTCTCCAGGCATCCTCACCCAACCTCACAACTGTCATTGTGCTGGAGTCACAGATGGAGGCTACATACTGGCCTGCATCACAGCCCCAGTGGGCAGGCCTGTCCCTGGAACCCACTTATGCCACGTTCCTGAGCCCTTACTCCTCTTGCTTCCTGGCTGTCTGCACATGTACATGCTTGGGAACTTGGGGTCTGTATGATTGGAAGTGGAAGACGGGGGCTGCATGGACCAGGCACACGCTGTGTCAGCTTGAGCTTCTGAGCAAGCTGCTGTTTGTGTTGAAAGCCCATGGCTGGCCGCTCTGGATCCCATAGCTCCTGCCCTGGAACCTCCAAGCTTGTTACATGGGCTTCACAAATAAAAAATCAGGCATGCAGGTCTCTTCTCAGTCTGCTTTTTAAATCCGTGAAGTGGGGTCGTGGCAGGAACGGAAAGGCTCCAGCCTCAGGCCAGCCTGCCTAAACAAGAAGGCCTAGCCAGATGCAGAGCCCTGCTGCCTGGGCCTCTGGCGAGAGCCAGGGAAACCTGTCTCTGCTGGGAGTGCCCTGATCCCCTGTCTCTCTGAGGAGAGAGGAGGTCAGAACGCTCATGGCAGCCAGGTCTGCAGGGCAGGGCAGAGCAGGGCCAGCCCACAAGACGGAGCTGGGATATGAAAGGGCCTTTTCACCTGCCCACAGTGCTGGAAGCTCCCCACCCCCGGGCCAGAGAGTCCGGGGACTTCCTCAGGACCACCCAAGTGGTTGGCTAGGTAGAATCATCAGGCCTGCCCCACAGAAGCCCCCTTTTGGGGCCCTCAGAAGGGCTGCTGGGCATAGTCTTTGTTTTCCGAAAGAGCTGACCAATTTCCCTCCTATGAGGAGACCCTAAGCTATGGCTGCCAGGAAAGTTGCAACTTCACATGTTATTTTTCACTGTGGTTAGAGATAAGAGCAGCGAAATAGTTTCATGTTGTTGCCACTGATGTTATCTCTGGCCCAGACCTGCTCTTTCAACCTGAGAAATGATTCGTTGACAATCTCTCTCCCTTTTTCTCAACTTCAAGGGAAGATGAGCATAAACTCCCCAGATTCTGCCCTCAGACACACCTCTGGGCCCTCACACAAGGGAAAGGTCAGCATTTCCTTCAAAATCCTGCAATTCTTCTAAAGATGGGGAAAGTTCTTTCTTTAAAAAGGTTATTTTTAGTTGAATTATTATCCAATAAAGTACATAACTCTTAAGTGTACAGTTCAATGAGTGTGTGTGTGTGTGTGTGTGTGTGTGTTTAAATTTACATAACCAGTACCCAGAATGAGACAGAGAACCTATTCCAGCACCCCAGAGGCTTCCTGAGCTTCGTCTTTCCTAGTCAGAAACCATCCCTCTATGCACAGCCACCATTCCAACGGCTATCGCCATAATTCCTTTTACACAGTCTTAAACTTCATTTTGGTGGAATCATAGACTGTGCTCTCTTTTATGTTTGATTTATTTGCTCATGTCATGTCTATACAACTCTTTCTAGTTGTTCCATGTAGCTATGGTCTGTTCTTTCCATTTCTGGACACTATCCCATGCCCCACAATACATTTCCCCATTCCATGGCCTGTTTTGGCTGTTTCTGATTTTCAGCTGAGATCCTATCTAATAAAAGAGTAATATGCAAATTGACCACACCTCCACTATAACACAAGCCACACCCACCAGCCACATGCACCAGCCAGTCAGGAGCAAATATGCAAATAAACCCCAACCAAGATGGCTGCGGCCACTGAAAGCAAAAGGGAGGATTGGGTTTCCCTGGCAATGGAGGAAGCCAAGCTTCCCACCTGCCCTTGCCAGCCTAGGACTCCACTCAATGCTACAAAGTTTCAATTATAGAAGATACATAATCCTAACAGAAATGGCAGCAGCCACAAAGCTGGAGAGAGCAGAGGCTAGGGTTGCCCTGGCGATGGAGGAAGCCAAGCTTCTGCAGCCCTAGCACTGAGGCCTCCACTCCAGGCTACAAAGTTTCAATTATAAAATTTAAATAACCCAAACAGAAATGGCTGTCACCATGGAGCAAGCAGAAGGCTTAGCTCCACTCCAAACTACAAAGTTTCAATTGTAGAACATAAATTAATCCCAGATATCAGGGCCTTCACTTGGGTCACTGGGGGGCGTGACTGGCCTGCAAATCACCACAGGCCCCTCACCCAGGCTGCCCCATACCCCAAGGGAACCACCACCCTGATCCAGGACACCCTTCAGGGCAAACCAACTGGCCCCCAACCATGTACCAGGCCTCTATCATATCTAATAAAAGAGTAATATGCAGACTGACCATCACTCCAACACACAAAATGGCTTTCCCCATGTGGACACAAGATGGCCAGCAGGGGAGGGCAGTTGGGAGGGACCAGGCCAGCAGAGGAGAGAGTTTAGGGGCAAACAGGCTGGCAGGGGAGCAGTTATACATCAATCAGACTGGCAGGGGAGTGGTTAAGGGGTGATCAGGCTGGCAGGCAGAAGCAGTTAAGGGCAATCAGGAAGCCAGGCAGGTGAGCAGTCAGGAGCCAGCAGTCCTGGATTATGAGAAGGATGTCTGATGGCCCGTGGACATCCAGGCTGGGCTGAGGGACACCCGACCCCCACCCCCCCGTGCACAAATTTCATGCACTGGGCCTCTAGTAACTAAATAAAACTACTATGGACATTCTTGTACTCATATGTTGGTAAGTTTACACATGCATTTCTGTTGAAAATGCTGGGAATGGTGTGGAGTTATTGGGCCATTGCTATACATATTTTAGCTTTAGTAAGTATTGCCAAACATTTTTCCAAGGAAAAGTCTTTTAGAAACAACTCTGCTGTTGGTTTTTCTGCCTTTTGTAGACACTGCTAATCCATCAGACACTAGGTCTCTGCTCTTCCTTCACGTGACCTATACTGCCTGCCAAATGTCCTCATCATTATTGGAAAGCCTTTCCTACATTGTTCAGTCTTGCCTCATTGTGCACATTCTGACAACCAAATGCTGGGAAACAAAACTCAAATCCAACTAAGCCTGGGCGGAGGTCAGACCTTGCTCACAGGCTCATGGGGCCTGCCCTTGGGGAGCTTGGCTCAGACAGGCTACAGCGAAGTCTGCTCAACAAAAGGAAATTGGCCAGATTATCACTTGTCAGTTCCCCGTGCTGCCAAGTCTGTGGAGGTACGGCCTGACTTCCAGTGTCTCCTTTTTGGGGGAGTTGGTGCAAGAAGGCCCAGTCTGATATGGATGGTGTCTTGCCAGGGCACTGTAGAGTACAGCCCTCTGCTACAAATCTCTGGCCTCTGAGCCTCTTGGAGGCCGTGAGGAAACTAT
Source organism: Antrozous pallidus (assembly GCA_027563665.1). NCBI lineage: Eukaryota > Metazoa > Chordata > Mammalia > Chiroptera > Vespertilionidae > Antrozous > Antrozous pallidus. Next base: position 36,856,441 of record CM050516.1, on the reverse strand, counting down.
GACTGGCTGCCATCCTAGTAGAGACCAGGCCAAGGGGCTCAGCCCTCAGTAGTGATCTGGGTTCCTCTTGGGGTTTCAGTCCTCTAGTCAGTACCCCACCATGTGCTAGTACTTTCATATTCCTGGCCCCTTTCAAATCTGGAGTTCTCTCCATCCCATAGTCTTGCCATGGTCCAATCCACTCTCCCATGCAGGTGAGCACCTCCTATGCCTCATGGGTGTCTCTAGCAGACCCCTCCTGCTTCTCCTCCCACCGTGGCAACCAGATGGGTTTCTCACCAGGCTACCAGGTATGATTAATCAATTCAACAAATATTTACTTAGTGACTGGAAAGTAGCAGGAACTCTGCCAGACTCAGTAGGAAACCCACCCTTGAAGTGCTTACATTTTAGGGGATTAGTCTGGCTATATCCTATATGGGCTGCCTGCTGACTCAGTATGAACTCCAAGCCCTTTGATCTGGTCTAAGGCCCTGCCTTGCCACTGTGGCCTCATGGCCCCTATACCTTCCCACCTATTGCCCTCTCCCCACTCCCAAGCTTCATTGCTCACAGCAGCTCTGGGCTCCAGAAACATAAACCAGCCATAGCTCTCCTAACATCCCCTGGCACCTGTGCCTGGAATGTATCCCAGCTACGTGATTGATATCTGGCTTCCGCAATGGGATAGACCAGAGTCTAGTGGAAGGTGGACATGTCTTCTAAAGGGGCATCCTCCTCCTCAACCCTTAATTCTGGGGCTTACCTGCCATTTCCTGGGTCTCAGGGGTGCTGTGAAGTGTCTGTTCTGATCCCTGCTCTATCCCCCAGATCTGTGGAGGACCCCTCACTGCATAGATGCCAGCAGCAGCTGTGTCCAGATTCTGATGAAAGTAAGCCTCTTGCCAAAACCGGTTTGGCTCAGTGGATAAAGTGTCAGCCTGCAGACTCAAGGGTCCTGGTTGCGGGCACATCCCGGTGGGGATGTGCAGGAGGCAGCTGATCGATGTTTCTAACTCTCTATCCCTCTCCTTTCCTCTCTGTAAAAAATCAATAAAATATATTATTTTAAAAAAAAAGAAGGTAAGTTTCTTCTTACTTCTGATTAGAAGAAAAACACACAGAAGAATTAGGATGGAAAGGCAGCATGAATTTACCAAAGTTGAGAGAATGCTCCATGGAGCAAAGATATACACCAAACTATAAGATACTCACTACATAGCCAAGGGTGTTATCATGATCCTTCTCAACAATAATATCTAAGAGCTGAGCAAAGAGGATAGATAACCTTGGGCCAACCAGGAGCCAGGAGAACTGGGAGCCCAACAGCAGCATAGCTGCCTGCTGCCTTTCCCACTTAATTAATTTGGGAACTATCATAAAGGAAGCAGAAGGGAAGGAAGCCCAACTCCTGGCAATGTGTCATATTTCCTCCAGCCAACAGCCTGGGGCAGCCCCAAGTTCTCCTGGGAGCAGAACTGGATAAAGATAGGGCCCATTTATGTCCTGGGAAAACAGCTCCTGCTGCTGGAGCCACAGCTTCGAGTCAGAAACTACTCAAAAATTCTCCTAGAAATTCTCCTTGACTGACCCCCACAGTCCTCAGCTCCATCTCCCACCAGAATTTCTTTACGGCAGTTGCTGAGGGCCCCTCACGGGTCCTCAAATGAAACAGAAGTTCTAGCTCTCCTCGGGACTGGGGCACAGCTACACCCAGTCCAGAGTCACAAGGGCTGTGATTCAGATGGATACCAACACCTCTTCTTACCAATCTAAGCCCTGAAAATGCACTCCATCAGTGTCAGAAACCAAGTAGAAATCAGAGGAAGGTGCAAGAGTGCCAGGACACGCCCCTGGGTCACTATCACCCCACAGATTCCTATGCCTATAAAGTTCAAGGACAGAGTGATACAACCTTGGACTCTATGACCAAATAAAAACACCCAGGAATGGCCATGAACCTGGGTCCTCAAGTTATCATGAACTCCTACAGTGGGAAGGAGCATCCTTCCTTAGAGTCGGCCAGTCCAAAGGTCCACAAGTCAAAGGCAGAGAGGTTGGCCCATGACAATGATAGACAAACAGACACAGCTCAGGGCTCTTGATCATATCAAATAGACAGACACTGACAGAATCCCTGGCACTGACAGATAAATCCAGACAGAGCTTGGAAGGAAGAGATGGAACAACTGCTGCATTTGTCCCTTTATTGCCAAAATTGGGGGAAGGGGTACTAAAGAGGCAGCCAAGTGGCTCTCACTGTGTAGTACTGTGTAGCAGTAGCCTTACCTCCTCCTGATGTCAGGCTCATGTTCCCCGGCTAAGCTGGTGACTACTCTTCTTTTCTGTGGGTCCCTGGCCACAGGAGGTCAAAGTGCCCTGGCAGCAATCTTTAGTTTAATAGAACTCGTGCAGTGACCCCCAGTGAAAGGATCTCTAAATCCACAGAGTCCAGAGTCACAGAGATGGGAAGCATCAATTCCCCAAGGTGGTCAATAGGGGCCATTATAAAAGGGGCCATTCCTGCTTCTATCTCTTGGTTCTCAGACCTTTGCATTATACCTATTGGGACATGGTTCCATATATGGGTCTCTGACTTGCAGTGAGAACTGTGTTCAGGATGATAGCTCATTATCCTCCTAAGGCACCATTTCCAAGATGGCACAGCTGTTGAAGGCTGACAGCTCCTGGATGGCGCAGCATGTGCTATGACCAGTCATGGACCTACTCCTCCTTATTCTGTGAAGTAAGGTATGAGATCGCATGCTAGTGAATCAAAAACTCTGAAAGCCCTTGGATAGTGATCTGGCTAAGGTCAGCAGATACAAAAGGCAACCCCATACCTGGAATGTGTATTTATTTTTGTCAAAATGAATCACTGGCCCTTCCAGGGTGTAAGAGGGCCAATGGAGTCAATTGGCAACCAAGTGCCCTGTTGACCTCCTTGCAGCACAGTGTTGTTTGTGGAGCTCAGGATTGGTCTCTGTGGCTGCAAGTCTAAACAAATGAGTGGCAATAACTAGATGAACTGTGGTTACGAGTCCATGGTATTGGGCTTATATAGCCTTCATCCCTGTCCTCATTAGCTACTACATTTACCTATCCATTGCGCCAGCACTGGAATTACAATGACAGAAGCTGGATAGTATCAACTGGAAGAGTCCTATGTCTACCCCATTATTGTACCTCTTCCCTTGCAGTAAGCTTCTTAACAGGCATTAACATGCAATATGAAGCTTTCCATACTTCATGCCACTAACATTTTTCCATCATGTGCATGTATCCTACCTAGACTTTCTTGTTCCAGGTCTTCCAGTCTCCCCTTCCAGGTCCCTGACCAGCCAAGCCATTTACCCCTGCCCATGAGTCCACATGTATTTTAACTTCAGATTACCTCTCCATATAAAGTCAATGGCCAGGTATACCACCTGGAGTTCTAGCCTGTTAGACTTTTCCCTCACTTTCCAGGTCACTCCTGAGTGGGGTTGTAGTATAGTTACTATTTTTGGCTTGACCCACATATTGATATGATCTGTTTGTGAACCTCCTCCATTAGCTGGTCCTTGGGGATCACACGCATTGTCATAGGTGTGAGACAAGGGCGAGGCTCTCGTGCCATGGAAGTGATTACACAGGTTCTGTGTTACTTGTTTGTGCAGCTTACTTGTGCTCTCCAATCCTGTGCACACTTGATTCCATCTTATAATAGGTTGTTGTTAAGCCTACCTGACCTAAGAGCTTAGCAGGTCTGACAAAACCAAACCTATCACAAATAGTTCTAGTGGCATGATCACTCAATCAGGCCCTCCAGCTCCACTAGTGTTCAGTAGTGTAACAGGAGCTGTTTTCAAAAGGTAAGTATAATTCTCCAATGCAGATACTAACGCCGTGCTGTCCAATAGGGTAGCTACAGGCCACACATAGGGACACAATGTATTTTCCCACTACTGATACCTTTACAAACCTCAAGGTCTGAAGATTCACCTGGCAGGGCTACTTACACCACTGCCTGACCTTTAGAGAACAACCACAACTTTACTTCTTAGTAATGCTGGTGCCCTTCTTTCCAGCACATTCTTTATTATTTTACTATCTTCTGGGCCCTTGGGTGAGTTTTCCAACCTTGCTTAATATATCTACTTTTGTACACGCGCTTCCTGCACAGTCTGCCACAGCAATCCTAGCACATCTCACTTATGGTTCCATGCTTCTAGGAGCCATTATAATGGTGTATTTGCACCATCTCCAGGGTCCTTGCCACAGTTTTGAACACTATAACCCTGGAGAGTGATTCCATGTCCATAAACTCTTTTATCCAAATTTCTGTTCTACCCTCTTGATCCAGAATCCAGTCCTCTATATATTCTCCCAACTCCTGCTCACTCTTGTGGGCTAGCTCCTGCATTCACTTTGAGGTATTGAGCTTTTTCTCCCTTAGCAGGTCCAGTATATCTATGGCCAGGCTATGTTGTGACTTAACTTTAGTTACTGGCTTAGTGGCCAAGAGTGGGGGTAGGAACAGATCCTGGGAGAAAGAGAGAATACGTTTTGCAAGACAGAGGACTTTGCATCATCTTTAGTTAGGCAAGAGTTAGATAGAGTTCCTAGCTCTTAACAGGGATGAATGGGCCACTTATGTAGGCTCAGAGGATTGTGGAATATGATGATTCAAGATTTTCAGGTGCAAAAGAGACCCCATGTGTCAGGGTCTCATTCTTTCCCAACTAGGGCCCTAACCTTGGCACAGAAGACTTGTCTTGGCTGGAGTTTAACCTTCTTTGGAGTTTCACTACTTTGACTTTGGTTCTCAGCTTTTTCCTTGTCTTCCACTGCAAGAGATGAGAGCTCTTTATAGGAACCACAGAGACCTAGGGCTTTCATCCTTAGCTTGTAATTGCAAATTAATCACTCTAACCTTTTCATTATCTTTTCCTGAGGGTCATCAGGCTTGGCAATAATTACCCAATTTCATTGTCCTTAGAGTACTAATTCTGCCCATGTTTCTCAAACACCTGGTAAACTGCACCAGCTAATGCATTTTCTTTCAACAGGAGTGAAACTTATAATTGCACTTCTACCTTGTGCCAGAGGCTGCCTGTGCTTCACCTGTCAACTGGGAAGGGCTGGGTCCTCACTGGCAGCCATACATGTAATCTAGCTCCAAAATCTTATCTTAGCATCTCCTTTAAAAAAAAATCACTTCTGGAACCAAACACTATAAACTAGGTGCTGTGAGCAACTCCATGTCAAAGGTTGGTATGCAGGACGTTTGTTCGGAAGAGCTCTTGGGATCAACACCTGTGGGAAAGAGAGGCTGGAAGCAGGATTAGAGAGAGGTTGAGCTGCCATGCAGTTCCAACAAAGGTTCCCGCTGAGCCCAAAGAGCTCTCCTGCGATGGCTCTGCAGAGTTTTACCACGATGGAGTAGGGAGCCATGCCTATCATGCCCTCACAGTTGCAATCACTAGATGTGAACTCCCTAGATCAGGGGTGGGAAACCTGTTTTCTGCCAAGAGCCATTTGGATATTTATAACATCATTCTCAGGCCATACAAAATTATCAACTTAAAAATTAGCCTGCTATATTTGGTAAAACATTTAATTAACTTACCCCTAGTTTCTTTTCAGGGCCAAACCAAATTCACAGGCCTTATGTGGTCCGAGGGCTGGACATTCCCCACCCCTGCCCTAGATGGAAGCAGGTGTGATCTTTCACAAGTCAATGTTCTTCAGTAGGTGCAAGTCCCAAAGAGAACCAGTCCTTACCCAGCTGAAGCTGTCTTCTGGTAGCCCTCCTAGCAGCTGGTAGAATAAAACCTTCATTCATAAGTTGTGGGTCTGAACTGCACATCATAGCATTAACCCACTACCTTCAAAATGCCATGCACAAATCCGGCTCCTGGACAAATATGTCATAAGCATGATGCTTAGAAATCACCCATTAAGATTTTATTGCTTGCCCAGCTGGTGGCTCAGTGACTGAACATCAAGCTATGAACCAGGAGGTCACAGTTCGATTTCCAGTCAAGGCACATGCCCAGGTTTCAGGCTTGATCCACAGTAAGGGATGTGCGGAAATCAGCCGATCAATGATTCTCTCTCATCATTGATGTTTTCTCTTTCCCTCTCCTTTCCTCTCTGAAATCAATTAAAAACTAAAATTTAAAAAGGATTTTATTGCTTTAGCTTAAGCCTCTGTCCTATTATGACATATAAGCCCAGAAAAGGGCCTCACTCTGCTATTCTCAGGTACCCAGCTCCTCTGGGTAAACAGCTTCAGGGTGCATGGAAGAGGCCTGGATAGTTCAGGCACTGGGTCTGATATCTTTGGACAGGCTGGATATTGAGCGGGGTTCAGGTGAGAGCAGCCGTTGGCCTGCAGATCACCTCAGCCCCTTTTTCCCAGCTTTCCCCAGAGCCTCGCTGGGGCAGGGTAGGCGGAAACTGTGCTTAGGTCCAGGTGCCAGCTCATGCCTGGGTTTCCCCAGGGGGCGGGTTCAACTGTTCCATTCCTCCATTCTGGCAGTGCCAAGTTCTTCTCCAGCAGGGCCATATCCTGCTGTTTTGAGGACCATACAGAGAGCTCTAATGCTTCTGCCCCATGGGACCTGCAGGGAAACCCCAGTTTGACCCCCACCCCTTGACTAAGGCCTCCAGAATCTGGGCCAGAGGCCAGGGTGGGGCAAGCCACTGAGTCAGGACAGTGGTTTTCTGGATTCCTTCACTGATGCTTTACTATCCCCACCTCAGAGGTGGCCCTGGTAGGGGCTGAAACCCATAGCATCACTGGAATGATTTCATTTCTTCAATCCTCACCACAATCATGTGAGAGAAAGATCATGACCCTCTCATGCTTGTAACTGGAGCTCCGAGCAGAGAAGTACTGTATTTTTCCATGTATGACATGCTAATTTTTTTTTTCTAAAATTGTTAGACTGAAAATCTGAATGACGTCTTATACATGGAAGTCAGCGAGGAGGGAGCTGCGAGAGGGTGCGCAGCTGCCCATACCTTGTCAAACAGGCTTCCTCCAGTCGTGAGCCTTATTGTTACTGACGTAAGCTGATGCCATAATTGGAGGTGGAGGTGGAGTGTGTGCAGATGCAACCGGGACCCAGCATTCTGAGCCCATAAAGATGTAAAAAAAAAAAAAAGAAAAGAAAGAAAGAAAAAAGAAGAAAAAAAAAAGATTAATATCATGATTGTCTTACTCTGCAAAATTCAAACTAAATGTAATCAGCTATGCAAAAGAACATAGAAATAGAGCTGCACAGAGACAATTTGAACCCCCTCCCACTGAGTTTATGAACAGATAGTGGAGAAAACAGGAAGAACAACTCCTAAAGAGGCCTAAAAAGAAAAAGGCCTTAAGAGGAAACCCAGCAAAATGTTTAAAATACCAATTTCTTAATTTTGGGTTGGAAAAATGAGGGGCATCTTATACATGGGGGTGTTTTGTACACAGCAAAACATGATTAACTTGTCCACAGCTACACAGCCACAGTGGCAGAGATGAGACTTGAATCTTCATCTCAAGATTCCTTGCCAGGTGCTCTTCCATTACCCTCCCTGCCACTTGGCAGGAACTAGTCAGGATAAGATACTGAGAGGAATGCCAGGTCTTTGTTATTCAGCATCAGGAGATTAGCTAGGCCTGGGCCTCCAAGTGTCTGCCCTGTGCCTGCCTCAGACCCTAAGTTTGAACCTTGGCTGGTTTCTCCTCCACCCGCTGCCTGGCTCTCATACCTCATGTCTCAGTAATCCAGAGGGAGCCTCACTCCCTCTTGAGCCTCCAGTCCCCCATTTCCAGAGGCCCTCCTCTGGGACATCCCAGATTATTCACAACCATCAGAGTGGTGGAGCCATTTTACCAACAGAGAGACTAAAACACAAGAGGAGCACAGGGCCAAGAGCACAAGTGTCCATGAATAGCAGATAGGGACAGCAACCACCCCAGTGAGGACCAGGGTGAGGCATCTGGGGCAGCCCCAGCTTCAGGGCCTTTGCAGAGGGGATCTCCTCTCCTTGTTCCCCACAGGAAGCATGTGGTGCTGCCTGGCCAGCCACAGAGGCCTGGGCATCCCCACGGAGCAACCTCACCTCTCTACCCTCTGGCCCTCTCTCCACCTTATCAACACTGGCAGTCATGCTTCTGATGGCAGAGCTTGGTTTCCTGCTGCTTTTAAAGAGACATGGCCTACTGGCTGGCTGCCATCCTGCCAAGAGGCCCTTGTCCCATCTCCTCTGGTCATACATAGTAGGCTCATGTCTTGTTCACCACCAAGGAGAGGCGCTCTCTCTCCACTCAGCCCAGCGAGCTCTTGTGAAGAATGGATAGATGGAAGAATGGATAGATGGATGAATGGATTGCTTCAAGACATAGTCTCTGCCTTCTTTAAAAGAAATTGAAAATATGGATTTTTAAAAACTGATTTCAGAGAAGGGAGAGTGAGAGAGAAATAGACATGTCAATGGTGAGAGAGAATCATTGAGCAACTGTCTCCTGCACACTCCCTACTGGGGATCAAGACTGCAACTCAGGCATATGCCCTGATTGAGAATTGAACCATAATCTCCTGATTCATAGGTTGATGCTTAATCACTGAGCCACACTGGGCAGGCATTCTCTGCCCTCTTGGTGCTTATGTTCTAGACAGTAACAGTATACAAAAGGGTTCTCCAGATAATGTCAGAGATCAGAACAATGGAGATAATAAAACAGATGATGGCATGGTGATGTGGGAGTGATCAACACTAGTCTTTCTGAGGAGGTGACATTGCATTGAGACTTGACTGACAAGAAGGAGCTGGATTTACATTTTTATTTTTTATTATTTAAAAAAATACATTTTTTATTGATTTCAGAGAGGAAGGGAGAAAGAGAGAGAAAGAGATAGAAACATCTATGATGCGAGAGATTCATTGATTGGCTGCCTCCTGGACATCCCCTACCTGATCAAGCCCACAATCCAGGAATGTGCCCTAGAATGGAATCGAACCCAGGACCCTTCAGTCCGCAGGCTGACTTTCTTTTTTTTTATTCAGTTTATTAATTACATTGTTTCCCCTTTTTTATCCCCCTATATCTTCCCTCCACCCTGTACCTATCCCACCCTCCGCCCTCACCATCCCCTCCCCAATGTCCTCTCCTATTGTTGCATGATTCTTGTCCAATCTCTTGCTGTACTTCCAACAACACCCTTCTCCCCAAGAATTGTCTGTCCATTCCCTCTCCATGTCCATGTTTCTGTTATAGTCACCAGTTTATCCTGTTCATCAGCCTATCAGTTCACTTGATTTTTATGTTCATTTGTTGACAGATGTGTATTTGTTGTTCATAATTTATATTTTTACCTTTTTCTTCTTCCTCTTCTTAAAGAATATCTTTCAGCATTTCATATAATTCTGGTTTGGTGGTGATGAACTCCTTTAGCTTTTTCTTATCTGCAAAGCACTTTATCTGATCCTCAATTCTGAATGATAGCTTTGCTGGATAGAGTAATCTTGGTTGTAGATTCTTGCTCTTCATTATTTTGAATATTTCTTGCCACTCGTGTCTGGCCTGCATCGTTTCTGTTGAGAAATCCGCTGACAATCGTATGGGTGCTCCCCTGTAGGTAACCAACTGCTTTTCTCTTGCTGCTTTTAATATTCTCTCTTTATCTTTTGCTCTTGGCATTTTAATTATGATATGTCTTGGTGTGGTCCTCTTTAGATTCCTATATTTTGGGGTTCTGTGTACTTCTTGGGCTTTTAAGTCAGTTTCTTTCACCAGGTGGGGAAAGTTTTCAGTCACTATTTCTTCAAGTAGGTTTTCATTAACTTGCTCTCTCTCTTTTTCTGGCACCCCAATAATTCAGATGTTGGCTTGCTTGAGGTTGTCCCAGAGGCCCCTTACGCTGTCTTCAATTATCTGAATTCTTTTTGTTTCTTGCTTTTCCAGCTGAGTGGATTTTGGTTCTTTGTATTTCAAATCTTTGACTTGGTTCTTGTGGCCCTCTTGACTGCTTTTAGGACTTTGTGTAATATTTTTTATTTCAGTCTGTGTATGCTTGATTTCTAGTTGGTCCTTTTTTTTATCTGGGAGGGTATGGTTCGTATCCTCAGAGGTCTTGTACATTTCCCTGAGGGTCTCATTCATTTCCTTGTAAGTCTCATTCATTTCCTTGTAAGTCTCATTCATTTGCTGGTTGGTCTTGTTTATTTCCTGGTAATTCTCATTAAGTTGATCGGCCTTTTGTAGGAGCCTCTTGAAAAGCCTTATAACCGTGGTTTTGAACTCTATGTCTTGTCGTCTTTTCTCCTCCATTTCTTTCACACCTGATTTCTTTCCATATCTCTGCATGGTGGCTGCTTTATGTGGTGGATATCCTCAAGGGGACAGTGGCTCAGCCTCCCCAGTTACCTGAGGTAGGTACTCTTACTGCAATCCTTTATGGGTTGTATTCAGTGTTTTTGAATTTAAACCCAGGTTTTTGTTGTTAGCCCTAGGAGGGTTTGACGTCCAGGCCAATTGGCTGTGAAGGGAGACTGTGTTCAGGTTGGATGGGCGGAGTCTCTGAGCTGCGCGGAAGCGGCAGCGGCAGCGGCAGCTGGGTCCTATGCGGCGCTCGTGTGCGCGGGTCTCTGTTGGATGGGGATGGCTGTAGACTCCTCCAAGAGAAAGCCGCTAGTCTCTTCCCCTTGCCAGACAACTCTGCCTTTCCCCAAATGTGCCTGCACACCAAAAGTCCAGCCCAGGGCTGTAAAATAGATGGTTTCCGGAACCAGGAGACAAGTTTCCAGGGGGCAAGTCACGGGTTTGCGCGACCCTTGAGACTAGGAGCCTCTGCCGCGCCCCGCTTCCAGGGTGCGTCCCCCGGACCTCGGACCTCGCCCAGTTCCGGGGAATCTGTGCAGGAGGACCTCTTCCCGTACCCGGGATCTCTGACCTCGCCGGGCTCGGGAAATCTGGGCAGTGGGACGCCTCCACCCTTCCCCGTCGTAGAAATCCGCCCGGGGGTCGCTGCTCCAGCCCCAGCCCGCGCGCGCGCGCGACCAGGGCGGCTCCTAACCTGTTTCCGTCTGAAAGGCTGCGCTCCCGCCGGTCCCGAGTCTCAGTGTCCCACCTCCGCTCCTATTAGTAGATTTTTCATGCAGCCAGCTTTCTGGCGATTCTGGGTGCTGTCTGTTCCGCTGTTATGTTGTAGTTCCCAAATCGTTGCGCAGGGCAGAACAATAGGTGTTTGCTTATGCCGCCATCTTGGTGTTCTCTCTCCACAGGCTGACTTTCTATCCACTGAGCCAAACCAACGAGGGCTGAGTTTACATTTTTAAAAGATGACTTAGACTACTGTGCCAGACAAATGTGTCAGTAGGGGGATTAGTGGGAAGGTTATTATAATTGTCCTGCCAGGATGATGGATGGCTAAACTGTGCGGTAGGGTCATAGAGAATAGAGGACACAGGATGGAGCACAGGAGAGAGGAAGCCACAGATGGAAGCTCCTTGCCTCAACATTCTCACACTCTGCTTCTTAGCTGACTTGGGGTCTTGTAGGTCTCTGCCAAATGCCCTTAGACAGAGTCGGAAGTGTACAGGAGGAAGTGCGGACAGATGGAGAGGGAGCCCTGGGGCCTGATCCAGTTGGGCTCTGTCCTCACTTCCAGGGCCCCCTGATTCTGGTCACATGAGGAATAAGGCACAGCGAGTACCCTTCCATATTTGGAACTGCCAGAACTTTGAGGGGTGAATGCCATACCAGCTTGCCACTGAATACCTGCCACAGCACCTTAACCTGACTATGATCCAGGCTGACACCCAGAGGGTAATGCCCTCTGAGGTTGAAGCATGTTGGTCACCAGGCATCCAAACTAGCATCCTCTTTGCCTGGAATAGCTTCTGAGCTCCTGGCCATGGGAGAGCAGAGGAGAGTTAGAGGTTAGCAACATCAGGCTGGAGTGGGGATGGTTGTGAAGGGAAGGCTGCCAGTAGGAGGACTCAGCAGAGGCTCACTGTTCACCACCTACTCACACTACTGCTCACCACAGAAGGGAGCTTTCTTCCTCATTCAGCATCTAAGCCCAAAGATAGCAAAGCAGGAGGGCTGGGGTGTCAAGAGGAAGGGGGCAGAAACAGTAGCAAGGGTAGCTGCTGCATAAATGGCAATATCAGATGCCATGTGGGTGTTTAGTGTTGGGCAAAAGTGGTCTACTGCCAAAACTCACTCCCATCTGCACAGCTAAGTGGCTTGCTGGGGATGGAAGGGTTTCTGTGAGCCATTCAGTGATGTTGCCCCTAGCCCCTTAGCATCCTGCAGTGGGACTTCAAGGGTCAGAGATTATGAGAATTGTATAATTTTTCAGAACTGGAATGCTCTGGGCTCTTAAGAATTAACCCCAGGGAAACATTGTTGGATCAGGACAATGCCAGGGCTCCTAATCTAGACGACCCCAAGGCTCTGCTTTGCACAATCTGATAGTTTTCTTGAGAGAACATGTAGAAACTTAAGTCTTTCTCTTGTCCTGTATTTCACAGGCCAATGAAGCCTGTGCATTTGGAATTCATTTGCTAATGCCCACACTGGTAAGTGCCCGCCCACAAGCCAAATCTCCAGAACTTAGGATAAGGACGAGATCACTGTTCTCGCATACGCCAGGCCTGTTGGCGGCCCTAAAGAACTTCTGGACACAACAATTTTGTTATCCTGGCGCTCTCAAAGATGTCCCATGCTTACCCGGAGCCCTCACACCATCAACTAGTATATAGAGGCGTAATAAAAAGGAGTTTTTCCTACATTTCTGCCTGGAGCAAAGTGTCTCCCTGAGAGTGAGCACCGCTCTGCGTCTCGGCAGCCAGCAACTTAGAGTAAGAAGGAAGTTTGGGCACTTCTGAGGAAGGTTGTCTATTTTCCTAAGCTGTCACCCTCTCACATGCCCCTGCTTAGCCTTTCTCATTCTTTCCCTCAGATGAAGCAATGTAACCACTAACATCATCTCACACGGAATCTGATCCATCACACAGGCTCTACACAAATCTTACTTGAACATTTCAGAGCCTTTACTCTATTGTCCTAAGAATGATGTTTATTGTTAAAAATTCAACCAAGTAAAGTACAAAGCGTCCCATATACAAAGAGTACACTTTGGTTAGCATCCTTCAGGCACCTCTCTTTCTTTCCTCCACTAGACACATTTATACACTTTGTGAAAAACTTTACTATACCTGTTATAACCTTTTCTGTTTTGTTCATTCTGCAATTGTAATATGCCACATGCCAGCAATTTTATTGAGTCAAATGATTCAAGGTGCTCAGAGGAAGTTGTGAATGAATATTGTAACAGCTAACTTTTTTTCTTCTTCTTTTTTGGTCAAGGCACTAAGTTTGACTGTTTAGGTAAGAATAAGACTTAGCCATGAAATTATTTAAACAAACAGTCAGTTTCTTTTCTTTTTTAATAGATACATATTTTTAATTAATTACAGAGAGGAAGGCAGAGGGAGAGAGAGATAGAAACATGAATGATGAGAGAGAATCATTGATCAGGTGCCTCCTGCACGCTCCTTATTGAGGATTGAGCCCGCAACCCAGGCATGTGTTCCTGAGCGGAATCGAACCCGGGACCTTCAGTCCACAGGCCAACGCTCTTTCCACTGAGCCAAACCATCTAGGATTTAAAAAATCCTTTAATAAATATTTATTGAGCTTCTCTGTGTACCAGGCATGCTATAGGTACTAAGAAAACCGCTTTCCCAGGGAGCTTCCATTCTTGTGGAAGTGACCTCATGCTAGGTCCCCATTGTTATACCTTTTAATCCTCAAACAGTGCTATGATATACACATCATGTTAGGACCTCCATTCAATGCGAAAATCAGAAAAGTTAAGTGACTTATCTAAATGTGTCATAGCTAGAAAGTGGTGTGGATCCAGGGACAGAGTTCCCTAGAATTTTATGACCAGTCCACTTCATCAGATGTTCCATTAGTGACTGTAAATGTGCATTGCTGAGGGATCAGCTAACTGAAAAGTGTAGCTTGGGGAGAAACTCCTCCCCTTAATCTCATTGTTTTGGGGTAGTCCTGCCTGCTGCTCTCCTGACACCTACAGAATGACTTCCATCAAAGGGCGACACACAGATGACAGGCTGCCTGGGTCCCCGGGGCCACTAATGCAGAAACTCATATCACCCCAGTGTGTCAACATTGGGGAGAAACCTTTGACAAACCGAAAGACCCTTTTAGCAACAGTGAAAGTTTTCTCAAGGGTGAGAAAACCTCCTGTGAGGAGACTGTTTTGGCATCTGATTGGCTTATTTCTACAGAAAGGCAATTAGTTGAATTGGTTTGGACGACTTCCAGTTGCTTACACTTCACCCACCTGTATGAGAGAGGAAAAGGGAAGTGACACTTACTGAGCACTAGTATGTGTTAGTCTGAAGCACTTTCATATGTGATCTCAATTAGTTTTCACTTCAGCCCTGGGAAGTAGATATTATCTCACTTTACATTTCCAAAGTGAACTTCTGATCTTCCCCTTCAAACCTGCCCCATCCATAGCTTTCCTTATCTCAAGTGATGTCAGGTCTTCTTTTCCAGCTGTCCAGAGCAAAGCCCTTGGAGTCATGATTGACATTGACACTGGCGCTCGCGCGCTCTCTCTCTCTCTTTCTCTCTCTCTCTCATACTCCACATCTAATCCACCTGCAAATCCTAATAGCTTTGCTTTCAAAATATAACCAGAATCTATTATTCACCACCTCCACTGCACTCACGGTGAGTCAAGCCACTCTTATCTTCTGCCTGGAAGATGCATCAGTGGACATATCTAGCTAATTTCCCTGTTTCCACCTGTGCCCTGCTGTGGGGTCTATCAACTCAGCAGCTAGAGTTATCCTGTTGCCATCTAGGTGAGATCATGCGGATCTATTAAAAAACTCTCCAGTGGCTCTGCATTATACCAGAACAAAACGGTCATCTGTCCCTCCATCTTTCCATCGCCTGACTTCTTTCTATGCCATTCCCCACTCACTCATGCCTCTCCAGCCATGCCAACCCCCTTGCTGTTCCTTGAACACATCAGCCTCAGGGCCTTTGCATTAGCGTTTCCCTAATTCCTTCACCATTTTCAAGTCTCCGCTCAGATGTTATTTTCTTAAAGAGATCTGCCTGTCCACCCTCTTTAAGACTACAGCCCCTTCTACTACCACTCACAGCATCCCAAATCCCCTTTACCTTGTTCTGTTTTTTCCCTACAGCACCGATCACCTTCTAACACGTTATCAGGCTTATTGTTTATTTTGTGCCTCTCATGCTATGATACACATCTCTGGGTCATTTTTATTTTAAGGTAAGCAGAAATACTTCTCTGTTTCCTCTACTGATGACTCCCAAGTACCCAAACTAGTACCTGTTACATAAAGATGCTCAGGCAATATATGTTCAGTGAATGAATGAATGAACTAATGAACAAATAAACAGGGGCAAAACGAGGAGCTAGGAAACTGTCTAAGGTCTTACAAATAGGCAGCAGAGTCAGGAATTGGGGCCAGTTCTCTTGGACTCCAAAGATCAATCTCTCAGAAAGAATAAGGCAAAGGATCTGAAAGCAGATTGACTTGTAGCCCTTTGCCCACTCAAGGCTGGTCCCAGCTCCCACTGCACTTGCACCCTTGCCTAGATTCGATGCGCAACTGCCAGCCTTAGCAGAGGCCCTGAGTCACTTCAAAAGGCATCAATTGTGGTCAGCAACATGGTTTAAGAGGGTGGTATGAGAAACACTGTGAAAAGGAATCTGTGAAAGAAGGTTACTGTAATGCCTGGGGCTTGCCCACCTGTGTTATTTAATAGTCACTTCCCTGTAAACTTATACTTCCGTTTTTCTGAGGGCAGAGTGGCCACCTAATTCCTACCTAATTGTCCTCTTGATTTCTTCTTTGTAGCTTGACCATGAACCACCATTCACCTGACAAGCCTCCCTCTAAACTTGCCCTCAATGCAGTGCCTGCTCATTTGCTACTTCCCCTTCCTCATGTGTAGCAAGCCACACTTTCCCTGACTTTTATACTTTGAGAAGACTGTGTACCCTGAGAAGACAGTCCAAATCTTGGGGGCTAAATTATTTCTCAGACCCCTCCTCTGACCCACATCAGCACTGGGGGCCTGGGTAGGGTGGGTGGTGGGTGGTGTTACTTCACAGCCATGTAAAGAGTCCTCGGAGGTTCCAAAATTTCTGGGACATTGGCCTATCCTTGGTCCCTCCAGAATCAAGGCAGTGTTCAGGATTCAGAAAAGAGAGATTATTTTCAAACAAACAATCACTTGTGGCCACTTTGCGACTGCTTCTGATAGGAATAAGACTAGAAGAAGTCCAGGTCCTCTAGTCCCATCCCATCCTGCTGCTTCAAAAGCTGCAGCTCCTGCTTCCCTGTGTTCTTGTCCACGACACACTTGCCCCGACTGAGAGATCATCACAGAGGCCAAGCCAGAGACAGCTGTAGGCCGCTGGAGGAGAGGCCCTTTCCATTTAGGTAACTGAGGTACATGCCTATTCCCATGGCTTTGGCCCAGCTCAGGGCCAACTACTCTCTCAGCCCTGAGCCTGGAAGTGCTCCATGAGCTCCAAGAACAGGGTGCTCCTCAGGGTACCCTGCTGGAACCAGGAGCTGGGCTGAGACAACCCAGGAGTGTGGAAGAGGGACTAACTAGGTAAAAACCCTACAGAGGGGTGGGCTGCACCCCTGAGCGAAGCCCATCCTGGAGATCTGGGAGTAACCCCCTATCTTTCTAATGAGTTAGGAGCTCTGGGCCTTGTTGGTTTCCTGAAAGTGCTTTATGAAATACCTCTATTAATATATTCATTTGGCTTAAGACTTTCTCTTACCTTAAAATAAAAATGACCCAGAAAATCATGGGCTGCGCCCTCAGCGTTATTGATACCGTAGAGTACGTGGTCTTACCTTGAGTGCATTTTCTGGGAACTATTCTCTACCCACATTCCTTCATTGAAATCTTAAGGGATTTCTTGCCCAAATTAGGCCTCCTGGGGAGGACAAAGCACTAAGTCTTAGAATGGGGCTCAGAGGCTCTACGAACATGGCAGGCACACAGAGGCCCAACCTGAGCATCGAAGTCCTCCAGGGCTCTGGCCTGCTGCTGAGGCCTAAGCTGAGGAGTTGGTGCCGCACGACCTCTATCAGCCTGCTGTGGCACAGGAACCAGGAGCTGGGGGCAGGGATCATTTTGGTGACTAATAACCTAATTGTGGAAAATTACAACTTCCTGAGCTAGGTCTATCAGAGGTGGCCACAAAACTCTTTATGATGTAGCCAAAAATTCCTCCTGCCACCACAGCCCTTGAAAATAGGTCAAAGGCACATTCTATGGAACTCTCAAAGCAGGACTTAGCTCACACTATCTAACACTATGTTATTAGGCTGCAAACATTGGAACTTCTGTGAGCATGCTCTCCTCTCTGGATTGAGTCCAGCCTTGGCTCCTGGTTGCCACCAGTCTTGCCCTGCTTGGTCCTATTCAGGAAACTGATTGACTAAAGAGGAAGCTGTCTTCCATTTGCCCCTGGAAATGTCTGTCTACATCGTTTCCAGGGCAAGAAATGTCTCCTCTTAACTACCCAACAAGACCTAGAGGCCTGGCCTCATCTCCTAGGCTACACTTCACCTTAAAGCAAGGATAGGTATAGACTAGGCACTGGTAGAGACCTCAATTATGTTTTCCTCAGCTTTCCAGAGGCCCCAAGTTTATGGTAGGGGCTCATGGCCAGCTGCTGCCTGGATCAGACATACAGAGCTCCTTCCTTCAATGCTGGGCATCCCATCAGTAGTATAGAACTGCCTGTGCTAACTGTAACCCTGGGCCATCTCTTTTAGTGGGGCAAGGCCCAGCTTCTTCTTTGAGAATAGGGGGCAGCATTCTCTGCTGCAGGGACTGCTATGGAAGCTCTAGGGGACAGGACAGCAGATGAAAAGGGACTTTGTAGGCCCCTGTGGAGGTGAGCAGGTGTTGGCAGAGATAGAAACCACTCAGGTCTGAGGATGCTAACCAGTGGGGCTTCAGCTCAGGAAGACTATATTCTGAAAGTTCTGTGCCTATTCCTCTGCGGCTTTTGTGTCTGCTGCTACCAGTAGGAGCCCCAACCTCCAGGGCGGAAGCAGTGATGGGATCTCTAACACACAGAATAGGTCTGAGTGTCTTCCCTTCTAAGAGGCTTGGGAAGGAGCTGACATGGAGAAGACACCCCGCCTAAGTGCCTGCCATCTAAGATAACACTTCTCTTGCCCAGAAGCCTCATCTTGTCTCTGGCCCAGGCATCAGCTGGGTTGGGGTGGATGGCTCTGTCCTGACAGGATCCTTGGAGCTGCTTGGCCGTCCTCGCCAGGAATAAGGCCCTGTGTCAGCCTGGTCTACAGCCAGCCTGTGCTGAATCACAAGAGTCTGCCTGGAATTCAAGGCCAAAAAGAATGATTTAGGCAGCCTGGAATCCAAAGAAAACCAACCCTGGCTTTCTACCAGAGAACTCTGCCCAGTTGGGCATGAGCTCACCCAGCTAGACAGGGACAATGACAATGGGGAAATTGCTAATCTCTTGTAGTAAGAGAAACAGGCATTAAAGCGCCCCTGAGACATTCTTTGAAATCCCCATATCAACTCATCTAAAATTAGCTTTCAGCATCTAAATCACTTCCTGTTAAGAAAACCACAGGTCTGTGCTTCAGTCATCACCTAGAGTGCCTCTTTTTAAACAATCAAGAAGTTTTTCTTTTTTTAATATACACTGAGTAACCAGATTATTATGATCTCTGAATGCATAATAATCTGGCCACTCAGTGTATTTGTATCTCAAATGGGTACCAAAAGTATTCTAGACTTTTGCTGGAGATCAACCATCTATTTGCCCTGAGCTTTCTATCAGCCAGTGCAAAGGGGAAAACTGATCAGGTGCATGATTTATGGTATCCTTGATATCAAATAAATGAGATACTCAAGAGAAGTACACCGAAATATTATATACTCAGAGATCATAATAATCTGGCCACTTAGTGTATACTGTAATATAGGCTGAGCTCCAAAAGAGATACAGCCTATTCCCCCCAAATGCAGAAACCCATTCCTCCCAACTGCAGAAAGGACAGCCAGGCAGTCCCCCAAAGGGCTGCTGCTACAGGGACCAGGTCTAGCCTGAGCACACATGTGCACCCATACACACATGTATATACCTCCGCATATGCGCTTGCACAGGCAGGCCAGAGACTTCTCCATTGCTGCAGAGTCCAAGCACATCTCTGCCATGCCCTTTCCAAACATGGGACTCACCAAGAAAGGAGGATAGGGCCTGCCTGGAGTCTCTTTTTCTGTGGCTCGGCTTTTTTATGTCCAATGAACTGTGAGCAGGTTATCCTAGTGCTTAGCGCTTAGTCTTCATTCATTGTTTCAATGAGCTCTTTGTATACTAGGACAATTAAGGATTATGCCAAAAAATACAGCAAATATATTTTAATACTGAAACAGAAGAAACTCCATTAAAGTCAGAAATATAATATCCTATCTAATAAAAGAATAATATGCAAATTTGACCATACCTTCGCCATACCCACAAGCCATGCCCACAGCCATGCCCACCAGCCAATCAGGACCAGATTATGCAAATAAACCCCAACCATGATGGCTGCCACTACTGAGAGCAGGAGGAAGGTTTGGGTTTCCTGGGCAACAGAGGAAGCCAAGCTTTCCGCCTGTGTTTGCCTGCCTAGGCCTCCACTCAATGTTACAAAGTTTCAATTATAAAAGATACAGAAATGGTGGCAGCCACTGAGCTAGAGAGAACAGAGGCTTGGGTTTCCCAGGCAACAGAGGAAGCCAAGCTTTCCGCCTGCCATTGCTGGCCTAGGCCTCCACCCTAGACTACAAAGTTTCAAACAGAAATGGCTGCCGCCACAGAGTGAGCAGAAGGCTTGGCTCCACTCCAGGCTACAAAGTTTCAATTGTAGACACAGATTAATCCCAGATACCAGGACTTCCGCTTGGGTCGCTGGGGGACGCAGCCGGCCTGCAAACCTCCACAGGCCCCTCGCCCAGGCTGCTCCTCACCGCAAGGGAACCCCCACTCTGATCTGGGACACCCTTTAGGGCAAACCAGCTGGCCCCCACCCATGCACCAGGCCTCTATTCCTATCTAGTAAAAGTGTAATTTGCAGATTGACCATCACTTCAACACACAAGAGGGCTGCTTCCATGTGGTCAGAAATCCTGCCCCCATGTGGACACAAGATGGCCACCACAAGATGGCCAGCAGGGGAGAGCCGTTGAGAGGCTCCAGGCCCTGAAAGAGAGGGGAGTTGTGGGTGATCAGGCCAGCAGGGGAGGGCAGTTGGGAGGGACCAGGCCTGCAAGGGAGGGCAGTTGGGGGTGATCAAGCCTGCAGTTAGGGATGACCAGGCCAGCAGATGAGGGAAGTTGGGGGCAAACAGGCTAGCAGGGGAGCAATTAGACATCAATTAAGCTGCCAGGGTAGTGGTTAGTGGGTGATCAGGCAGGCAGACAGAAGTGGTTGGGAGCAATTATGGAGGCAGGCAGGTGAGCAGTTTGGAGCCAGCAGTCCTTGATTGTGAGAAGGATGTCTGACTGCTCGTTTAACGGGCAGTCGGATATCCCTTGAAGGGTCCCAGATTGGAGAGGGTGCAGGCTGGGCTAAGGGACATCCCCCACCCCCCATGCACGAATTTCGTGCACCAGGCATCTAGTAAATATATATGCACCCAATGCAGGAGCACTGAAATACATTAAAAAAAAACTCCTGGAAGATATCAAGGGAGAGATCAACAACAATGCAATCATAGTAGGAGACTTTAATACACCACTAACATCACTGGATAAATCCTCTAGACAAAAAATCAGTGAAGAAACAACAATCCTAAATGACTCACTAGATCAGATGGACTTGATATATTCAGAACATTACAACCCAAAGCTGCGGAATATACATTCTTCTCAAGTGCACATGAGACAGCTTCAAAAATAGACCACATATTGGGTCATAAGCAAAGTCTCCCCAAATTCAAGAAGATTGAAATTATACCAAGCATCTTCTCAGACCACAATGGCATAATTATATATAATAAAAGAGTAATATGCAAATTGACCATCACTCCAACACACAAGATGGCTTCCCCCATGTGGTCAAAAATGGATGCCCCCATGTGGACACAAGATGGCCCCCAACGATAGCCAGCAGGGGAGGACAGTTGAAAGGGCAGTTGTGGGTGATCAGGCCTGCAAGGGAAGACACTTGTGGGCGATCAGGCCAGCAAAGGAGGGCAGTTGGGAGGGACCAGGCCGGCAAGGGAGGGCAGTTGGAGTGATCAAGCCTGCAGAGAAGAGCAGTTAGGGATGACTAGGCTGGCAGAGGAGGGAAGTTGGAGGTGACCAGGCCTGCAAGGAAGAGCAGTTGGGGGGGGGGAACCCAGGCCTGCAGGGGAGAGCAGTTGTGGGTGACCAGCCCAGTAGGGGAGGATGGTAAGAGGTGACCAGGCCTGCAGGGGAAGGGCAGTTAGGGGTGATCAGGCCTGCAGGGGAGGGTGGTAAGGGGTGACCAGGCCTGCAGGGGAGGGCACTTAGGGCCAAACAGGCTGGCAGGGTAGCAGTTAGGCATAAATCAGGATGGCACGGGAGTGGTTAGGGAGTGATCAGGCTGGCAAGCAGAAGCAGTTAGGGGCAATCAGAAATGCAGGCAGGCAAGCAGTTGGGAGCCAGTAGTCCTGGATTGTGACAGGGATGTCTGACTACCCGTTTAGGTCCAATCCTACCAGAATCAAGAGGTCCCAGATTGGAGAGGGTGCAGGCTGGGCTAAGGGACACGCACACACACACACACCCGTGCACAAATTTTGTGCACCAGGACTCTAGAATTAGAAATAAACTACAATAAAAACAATCCAAAACACTCAAACATTTGGAAACTGAATAGCATGCTATTAAATATTTGATTGGGTTACCAATGAGATCAAGGAATAAATTAAAAACTTCCTGGAAACTAATGACAATAAAAACACAATAATTCAAAATCTATGGGACACAATGAAAGCAGTCCTGAGAGGGAAGTTTATAGCTCTACAGGCCTATCTCAAAAAACAAGAAAAAATGGTAATAAATCATCTAACTGAGCAACTCAAAGAATTAGAAACAGAGCAACAAAAAAGCCCACAGTGAGCAGAAGGAAGGAAATAATAAAGATCGGAGCAAAAATGAATGACATAGAGACAAAAAAAACCCCACAAAAAACAAAAAATCAACAAAACCAAGAGCTGGTTCTTTGAAAGGATAAACAAGATTGATGAACCTCTAGCCAGGCTCACCAAAAAGCAAAGAGAGAGGACCCCCCCACACACACACACAAAAAAAATATCAGAAATGATAGAGGCAAAATAACAACAGATCCCACAAAAATACTAAGGATTGTTAAAATAATACTATGAACAACTCTATTCCAACAAATTAGACAACCTGAAGGAAATGGACATATTCCTAGAAAAATACAACCTTCCAAAACTCAATCAGGAAGATTCTAAAAATCTCAGTAGGCCAATAACTATGAAAGAAATTGAAGCAGTCATCAAAAAGCTTCCAGCAAACAAAAGTCTAGGCCAGATGCTTCACAAGGGAGTTATACCAAACATTCAAGGAAGAACTAAAACCTATACTCCTCAGACTATTCAAAAAAATTCAAAAGGAAGGAATACTTCCAAGCTCATTCTATGAAGCCAGCATCATCCTAATACCAGACCAAGACAACACAATGATCACCCCTAACTGCCCTTCCCCTGCAGACAACACAATGAATTAGAGGCCAATATCCTTCATGAACATAGATGCCAAAATCCTCATCAAAATTTTGGCAAATCAGATCCAACAGTACATTAGAAAGATCATACACCATGACCAATCAGGATTTATCTGGGGATGCAAGGATGGTGCAATATCCACAAACCAATAAATGTGATAAATCACATATAAATACTCTGAAGGATAAAAATCACATGGTCATATCAATTTTTGCAGAAAAAACATTTGACAAAATCCAACACCCTTTCTTGATAAAAACTCTCAGCAAGGTGGGAATAGAAGGATTATACCTCAACATAATAAAAGCCATATATGACAAACCCACAGCCAGCATCACACTCAATGGACAAAACCATTTCCCCTAAGAACAGGAACAGGACAGGGATGCCCACTCTCACCACTCCTGTTCAACATAGTCCTAGAAGTACTAGCCATTACAATCTGACAGGAAGAAGAAATAAAAGGCATCCAAATTGGAAAAGAAGTAGTAAAACTGTCCTTATTCACAGATGACATGATACTGTACATAGAAAACCCTAAAGACTCCATCAAAAAACTATTAGACTTAATAAATGAATTTGGCAATGTATCAGGATACAAAATTAAGGCCAAGAAATCGATAGCATTTCTATACACCAATAGTGAACTTACAGAAAGAGAGATTAAAAAAGCTATCCCGTTTACCATCACACCAAAAAAATTAAGATACCTAGGAATAAACTTAACTAAGGAGGTAAATGACCTATATGTAAAAAACTACAGGACACTGAAAAAAGAGACAGAGGAAGATATAAACAGATGGAAGAACACACTGTGTTCATGGATTGGTAGAATCAACATTATCAAAATGTCCATATTACCCAAAGTAGTCTATAGATTTAATGCAATCCCCATTAAAATACCAGCGACGTATTTCATAGACCTAGAACAAACTCTCCAAAAATTCATCTGGAATAAAAAAAGACCCCAAGTATCTGCAGCAATCTTGAGAAAGAACAAAGTAGGTGGGATCTCAATACCAGATATCAAGCTGTATTACAAAGCCACTGTTCTCAAAACTGCTTGGTACTGGCACAATAACAGACATATAGACCAATGGAATAGAATAGAGAACCCAGAAATTGACCCAAACCACTATGCTCAATTAGTATTTGATAAAGGAGGCATGAACATACAATGGAGTCAAGACAGTCTCTTCAATAATGGTGCTGGGAAAATTGGACAGATACATGCAAAAAAACATGAAACTAGACCACCAACTTACACCATACACAAAAATAAACTCAAAATAGATAAAGGACTTAAATGTAAGAGGGAAACCATAAAAATACTAGAGGAATCCATAGGCAATAAAATCTCAGACATATGGCGAAGGAATTTCTTCACTGATACTGCTCATAGGACAATGGAAATTAAAGAGAAAATAAACAAATGGGACTACATCTAAATAAAAAGCTTTTGTAGAGCGAAGGAAACCATCAACAAAACAACAAGAAAACCCACTACATGGGAGAACATATTTGCCAATGTTATCACTGATAAGGGTTTAATCTCCAACGTTTACAGGGAACTCATACAATTTAACAAAAGGAAGATAAACAATCCAATCAAACAAATGGGCAATGGGGCAGCCATGACAGGACAGGAGGATCCTGTGCAGCGGGAAATTCACCAGGACTGGGCGAACCGGGAGCACACTGAAATCATCACCAGCAGCATCAAGAAAATCACGGACTTTCTCAACTTGTTCGATATGTCTTGTTGTTCAAGACTCGCAACACTAAATGAGAAATTGACAGCCCTTGAACGGAGAATAGAGTACACTGAAGCCAGGGTGACAAAAGATGAGACCCTCACCGAGAACTGTGCCAGACTGCTGCTGGGAAGTTGCTTTACAGAACACAGGCCTACGTGGGAAAGGTCCCAGCAGCCTTCCACTCCTTCTCTCTCCTTAAAGAGCAAGAGGGCTTATTCTTGTTTTCCTTTCTTAAAAAATGTGGCCTTTGGGCTCTGCCATGTTCATCTGGCAGTGTGATATGGCATGTGGGGAGAAGTCCAGGGGAATTCTTGAAAACATTAGGCATTTTACCTTTTCAGTAACATTTTGTAAAACTTCTTGTCAATGTATTTGAGGCACTCAGAGCCAAAAGCCTGGGACTTTTTATTAAGGTCCTTTCTCTCTCTCTCTCTCTCTCTCTCTCTCTCTCTCTCTCTCTCTCTCTCTCTCTCTCTCTCTCTCTCTCTCTTCCCCCTCTCTCTCTCAGATTTTTCTTTCAGTTCTCATTGCCTCTGCATTGATTCTATAAACAGTCTTTTCTCCTCCCTACCTTTGTTGGGAGGTAGCAGACAGTCCTGGCTGAGAGGCTGATGTCCTGGCAAAGTGGCTGCCAAAGAATGTTGTTGCAAATCCACCAGTTTTTGTCCTTCCTGAGATGTCAAGGCCAGGTCTCCACTTGGCTTGAAGGGACATTTTCAGATTTTTCTTTCTGTCACTTGGGATGTTTGCCTCTGATATTTCCCTAATAAAATCCTCAACTTTATCTGACTTCTGTGATTGTGGTGGGAGAGGAGCTAGAGATGGGACTCCTCCATTCCACAGAAATCTGTGTGGAATTATTATTTTAACAAAACTTTCAGGTGTAGCTGCTTGATCAAAACCTAGGTGGCTTACCAGCCTGAGCCCTCATATTTGGGCTTTGAGCTGGGAATTTATCCTGGGAATCATTTGGTCATTCAGCAGGCATTTTGCCAAGTGCTTACTTTGTAGATACGTTATGTTCCAATAAAAGATACATCATTGAAAAAAAAAATGGGCAATGGACCTAAATAGAAACTTTTTGAAAGAAGACAAAAGGCCAAGAAACATGAAAACATGCTCAAAGTCACTAATTATCCAAGAGATGCAAATCAAAACGACAATGCGGTACCATCTCATACCTGTCAGAATAGCTATCATCAACAAATCAACACACGACAAGTATTGGCGAGGATGTGGAGAAAAAGGAACTCTCATGCACTGCTGGTGGGAATGCAGACTGGTGCAGCCACTGTGGAGAACAGTATGGAGTTTCAAAAAAAAAAACACCCTAAAAATGGACTTCCCATTTGACCCAGTGGTCCCACTTCTAAGAATATATCCCAGGAAGCTAGAAACACCCATCAGAAAGGATATATGCACTGCTATGTTCATAGCAACACAATTTACCATAGCTAAGATTTGAAAACAGATCTATCAGCAGATGAGTGGTTTAAAAAACTGTGGTACATCTACACAATAGAATGCTGCGGTCAAAAAGAAGAAATTCCTATCATTTGCAAGGCATGGATGAAAGTGGAGAGCATTATGTTAAGTGAAATAAATCAGTCAAAGAAAGATAAATATCACATGATCTCACTCATCTATGGGAAATAATGAACAACATAAACTGATGAACAAAAACAGATCCAGAGACAGGGAAGCATCAACCAGACTGTCAAACCTCAGAGGGAAGGTAGGGGAGGGTGGGGGTAAGGGGGAGAGATCAACCAAAGGACTTGTATGCATGCATATAAGCCTAACCAATGGATACAGATAACAGGAGGGAGAGGGTTTGAGTGGGCAGGGGGAGAGGTTGGGAAGGTAATGGGGGGGATGAGAACACATATGTAATGCCTTAACCAATAAAGAAATTAAAATGCAAAAATAATTAAAAACAAACAACAAAAAAAAACATACACCCAGGGTCCATAAGGACCGAAGGCTCGACCAATTGGAAGTCAGTCCTGCAGTCAGTGCTGGGTTGCTGTGGTGACGCAGCACTGACTGCCGCCACTGTGGGCGCAGTGACCCAGCACTAACTGCCAAGGGGGCTGCTGATCAGGCTGGAGAGAGGCCTGGACAGAGGAGCAGGATCTGACCTGTAGCCTCCGTAGCAGCTGTTGATCAGCCCTTGACTCTCTCTTAATCTCCAGGCCTGGTCAGCAGCCAGCCTCTCTTTCTCTCTCTAAGCTTCTGCTGAGGCTGCTGATCAGCCTGGCCTTTCTGATCAGGCCTGGTGATAGGCCCGGAGATGCTGATTGGTATAGAAACTGACCAATCAGAACCAAATCTGGGTGAACTGTGAGGAGCCAATGGCTGCCTAGGAGGCGGAGCTTTTGAATATGACTGGCATAGAAACCGATCAATCAGAATCTAATCTGGGTGAAGGCAGAACCTAAGGTGGGGACTGAGGAGGGGTCTTAAGGGCAACAGCTGTTTGGTAGAAGGTGTAAGAAAGCGGTTCAATTTTTTTAATGACCAGTTTGGCAGCATAGTGTATATGGCTGGCTATCAGTCCAAATATAGGGATTATATATTTTTGTCTGTCAAGAACATCTCCTCCTGCAGGGGAGGGCAGTTGGGGGCAAGATCAGGCTGGCAGGGGAGGGCAGTTAGGGGCAATCAGGCCAGCAGAAGCAGTTAAGGGCAATCAGGCCGGCAGGAGAGAGTAGTCAGGGGCAAGATCAGGCTGGCAGGGGAGGACTGTTGTGTGAGATCAGGCCAGCAGGGGAGGAAAGTTGGGGGCGAGACCAGGCCAGCGGGGGAGGTCCATTTGGGGCAAGATTAGGCTGGCAGGGGAGGGCAGTTAGGGGTGATCGGGCAGCCTGGGGTGAGATCAAGCCGGCAGGGGAGAACAATAGGGGGTGAGATCAGGCTGGCGGGGGGGGGGCAGTTAGGGGCAATCAGGCAGGCAGGCAGAGGCAGTTAGGGGCAATCAGGCAGGCAGGCAGGTGAGCAGTTAGGAGCCAGAGGTCCCAGACTGTGAAAGGGATGTCTGACTGCAGTTTTAGGCCCAGTCCCTGTGGGACTGGGCCTAAACCAGCAGTCAGAGATGCCCCAAGGGGTTCCTGATTGGAAAGGGTGAAGGCTGGGCTGAGGGGAACCCCCCCCCCCCCAAATCCCCATGCACTAATTTCGTGCTCTGGGTCACTAGTGTGTTATAAAACAGATGCTGGCCAGAGTGGCTCAATTGTTTGAGCATCATCCATGCATCAAAAGGTCACTGGTTTGATTCCTGGTTGAGGCACATACCCAAGCTGCAGGTTAAATTCCCAGTTAGGGTGTATATAGGAGGCAGCCATTTAATGTTTCTCTCTCACATTGATGTTTCTCTCTTTCTCTTCCCCTCTCTCTAAAAACCAATAAAAACTTGTTTTAAATGTTATAAAACAGCAGGTTTTTAAACAGTATGGTACTAGTACATAAATAAACAATATATCAATAAGCCAGACAAAGAATCCTAAAACAGACTCGTATACTTGTGAGATTTATGGAGTGAAATAAAGGGAGTCCAAATGCTGCCTTGAACTCTCTTAAAGTTTGCTTTTATTTTTATTTACTCCTGAGGTAGTTAATAATTAGGATACAAAGGATATCTGTGAGATGAGGACATGTGGGGGTTGTGGCTTCCTATTGCCTTTCTTGCTTTTTCACAAGGGCAACCCCCACGTTCAATGGACTTGGCAGTCTTCATAGAGTGAGACTGTCCACCAGGTCAGAAGAGCCCAGAAAGCACTCACTGCATTTTACAATATCACCCATGTCAGCACCAGAAATAGCTTTCATGACCAATAAAACAATAATTCTGCTCTCAATAAGCTGTATCACACATGCCTAATATGTATATTCTAGGTGTCGAAATTTCATGTTGACAGTATTTTAGGAAATGTATCCTCACCTAGCTATAGATTCTTGTAATTTTCTGTTCATGTTTATTCTGGGTCTTTTAGTGAGTAGGATGAACTGACCACAAGTGGTGTTTCATATCAGTATGAAATAGATGAATCTTTTAGCAAACAATATTGAGACAACTGTCATTAAATTGGTTAGAAATACTTTTTAGTTTTTTTGTTTTGTTTTTTTTTTGTGTGGTGTTTTTTTGTTGTTGTTGTTGTTGTTGTTGTTGTTGTTAAATGTCACTCAAGGATATTTTTTCATTGATTTTTAAAGAGAGTGAAGGGAGGAAGGGAAGAAAGGAGGGAAACATCAATGTGAGAGAGACACATCTATCGGTTGTCTCCAGCATGCCCCCCAACCTGCCAGCGTTGGAACCTGCAACTCAGGCACACACCCTTGACTGGGAATAGAACCTATAACCCTTCTGTTCATGGGCTAATGCTCTAACCACTGAGAAACACTTGTTACTTTTACTTTAAGTAAAATAAAACTCAACTCAACAATACAAAAGTGTACTGCCTTATATTAAAAAAATGTAGGTTGGATTTTATAACATGATTGATCCCCAGATCAGTGATGTCAACAAGAACCTGATTTCTGTTGTTCTCTCTTCTTTGCCTTCCACTGTACTAGTTCATCCTAAGACTAGGTTCCTTTGTGGGAGTAAGATGATTTGTCAGTGGCAACTGAGACAACAGTTAAAAACACACACACACACACACACACATACAAACAAACGATAAAGCACCAAAAACTCTTTCTCAGAACCTCCCAAAAGCATTACTTCATGCATCATTGGCCCTAAAAGTCACTTACCCATCTGAACCATTCAAGCCTTGTAGCCAGAGGATGGGATGTATTGATTGTCTTAAGCCAAGCAGGATTCACTTTAAGAGGTGAGGGTAAGAGCAATCCCATACAAACCACACAACTGGAAAATTCAGAATACTGTTAGCAAGAAAAGAGCAAAAACAAGAACTGGGGAGGTAATCAACAAAGCTTCCCCACAGTTAACACGAGGAAAAATAGAGCTAATCCCTCCTTATGCCATTCACAAAAATAAATTCAGATATATTAAAGTCCTAAATATAAAGATTAAATATAGTAGAAAATATAGAGTAATATGTTTCTGACCTTGGGGGAGACTGGAAATCTTTTTATTTTTCTCCACATTAACACAAAATTTTATTTTTAGGAGTTCAACATCACTGGAATTTAAACAATAGACATAGTAATAACTTTATAAATGTAAATTATATACACTAAAATAAAATAATTAGAGGGATTTTTTTTTTTAGTATGGAAACTATACAAATGAAATAAATGGCAAAAGGCCCATAAAAATATTTTGTCATTGTGGATATCAATTACTTTAGGACCTAAACAAAGATTCTGAATATTCAGACTTCTTTTGCTGTGTTTCATATTTACCTATATTTTGAGTCAAACTACTTGACTAAAAGGTCTGATTTAGGAGGAACCAAGATGGCGGAATAGGTAAATACCTATCTTGCTGCCCCACATAACAATTTCAAAACTACAACTTTAACAACAGAACGAACATCATCCAGAATCACTGGAAAGCTGACTGAGTGGAAATTCCACAAATAAAAGTAAAGATAGGACACTGTGACTCAGAGGCGTGGAGGGCAAAGTTGAGATACGTGCGTGTGCGCAGGCGAGCAAAAAGGGCAGGCAGTTGGATACCCGGTTGGTTTTCTCAAATGGGGAGGGAGACAGAGCTGTCCCACTGCACTGATTCCCCAGTTCCTGGCGAAGTCGGAGGAACCCACATTCATGTAGGGTGAAACTGGAGGAAGCACACTGACACTCGGGCGCTACAGAGGTCCGCGAGCTTGAGGAGAGGGTGTGCAAACTTGGGAACTGCAGAAGCACATGAGTGCACAGAGAGGACTCGTGACTTGCTCTCTCGCTCAGGAGAAACAAAAGAAGGGAAAAAACGGTCTGCATTGTTTTTACAACTCTGGGTGAGACTCACTTGGGGAAAGGCTGAATTGTCCGGCAGTGGACAGAGCTCGGCTGCAGCTCTCTCAGAGGTGTGTGCAGCCATTACTACCAGGCACAGAGACCCAGGTGCCGCATAGGGCAGAGCTGACAGGAAATCAAGGCTGCCTGCTCAGCCCAGAGACTCTACCCATCCAACCTGAACACAACTGATCTTCACAGCCAATTGGCCTGGAGGTCAAACCCTCCTAGTGCTAACAACAATAATCTAGGCTTAATTTCAACAAGACTGTGCAACCCATAAAGGGCTCACCAAGAGTATCCACCCCAGGTAACTGGGGAGGTTGAGCCACTGTCCCCTAGAGGACATCTATCACACAAAGCTAATCGACCAACTCAGGAAAGCAGCCAAAATGAAGAGACATGGAAAGAAATCAGATGTGAAAGAAACGGAGGGAAAAAAAACGACTGGACATAGAGTTCAAAACCATGGTTATAAGGTTTTTCAAGAGGCTCCTAGAAAAGGCTGATGAACTTAATGACACTTTCGAGGATATGAACCAGACTCTCAAGGATATGAACGAGACCCTTGAGGATATGAAAAAGGACCAACTAGAAATTAAGCATACACTGACAGAAATAAAAAATATTATACAAAGATCTAAAAGCAGTCTAGAGGACCACAAGAATCAAGTCAAAGGAGAAATCAAGATGACGGCATAGGTAAACACGTAGGCTTTTGTCCCACACAACAATTTCGAGAATACAACTGAAGGACAGAACGGACACTGTCCAGAACCACGGGAAGACTGGATGACTGGAAGATCTGAAACTGGAGGGACATAGAAGTGCACACAGATAACCAGAGCCTCTGCAAAACCCAAGTAAGGTGGGAGATTCGAGCGCATGAGAGGACAGGGTGTCTGAACCTAGCAGGGGTGCTCTGGTGGAAAGGAGACAAAAACTCCAGGCTGTGCTGAACCCAGTTCGGTTTGCACTCAAAACCCAGGGGAACCAGGCCCTTACAGGGAGAACCTGGACTGTGGGCAGAATCCCAGGGGAAGAGCCAGAGGCAGAGCTCCGGAGGCGTGCACGTGAGTGTGCACAGAGAGGATGAACGGGTCACTGGCCGTGTCTGGCAGAAGAAAGGAGCTCTGGCCCTAACCGGTGTGGCTCAGTGGACAGAGCGTCGGCCTGAGGACTGAAGGGTCCCAGGTTTGATTCTGGTCAAGGGCATGTACCTTTGTTGCGGGCACATCCCCAGTAGGGGGTGTGCAAGAGGCAGCTGATCGATAATTCTCTCCCATTGATGTTTCTGACTCTCTATCCCTTTCCCTTCCTCTTTGTAAAAAACCAATAAAATATATTTTAAAAAAAGAAAAGAAGAAGAAGAAAGGAGCTCTGGCCAGAGGTGGAGCTCCAGGGGCATGCACAAGTGCTCACGGTGAGGGTGTTCTGTTGACTGTGTGGCTGGCGTCTGGCAGAAGGGAAAAGGAGTTCCGATTGCACTGAACCCAGATGCCAGGCGAAAATCTGAGATCTGGATTCATTGGGGACTAGATGGTCTGGTGGCAGGCGAAACACGAGGGCACCTTTTTCACAGAGGTGCCTGCGGCGATTGCCTGTGGACGCTAGGACCCGGAGACCTCGTGGGCCAGGGCTGAGTGGAAGCCAAGGCTGTCGGCTCCACCCTGAAACTCCGACCAACTCAGAAACTCCGCCCCATCCAAACTGAGCACAGAGACTGGCAACTTTGCAAGTCCTGGCGCATAAGGCTGTCTCTTAGAGTAGACACAGCTGATCCTCACAGCCAGTTGGCCTGGAGGTCAATTCCTCCCAGTGATACCAACAACAAACAAGACTTACCTGCAACAAGGCTGTATACAAGGTCCACAAAGGGGTGCACCAAGAGTGTACACCTCAGGTCACAGGGGAGGCCGAGACACCTAGCACACAAAGCTACCCAACCAACTCAAGGAACCAGTGAAAATGGGGAGAGAAAGAAACAGATCACAAACAAAAGAAATGGAGGAAAACAAACGACTGGATATAGAGTTCAAAACAACAGTTATAAGGTATTTCAAGAGGCTCCTAGAAAAGGCCAATAATCTTAGCAACAACCTTAAGGATATGAGCAAGGCCCTCGAGGAGATGGTCTTGGATATGAAAAAGGACCAACTAGAACCTAAACATACACTGACTGAAATAAATATTTTACAGAAACCTAACAGCAGACTAGAGGAATGCAAGAATCAAGTCAAAAATTTGAAATACCAAGAGGACAAAAACACTCAACCGGAAGAGAAAAAAGAAAAAAAGAATCCAAAAATTTGAGGATAGTATAAGAAGCCTCTGGGACAACTTCAAACATACCAACATCGGAATTATGGGGGTGCCAGAAGAAGAGAGAGAGCAAGATACTGAAAACATATTTGAAGAAATAATGACTGAAGCTGAAACCGGTTTGGCTCAGTGGATAGAGCATCAGACTGTGGACTGAAAGGTCCTGGGTTCGATTCCGGTCAAGGGCATGTACCTTGGCTGCGGGCACATCCCCAGTAGGGGGTGTGCAAGAGGCAGCTGATCGATGTTTCTCTCTCATCGATGTTTCTGACTTTCTATCCCTCTCCCTTCTGCTCTGTAAAAAATCAATAAAATATATATTTTTTAAAAAAGAAATAATGAATGAAAACTTCTCTCACCTGGTGAAAGAAATAAACTTACAAGTCCAGGAAGAACACAGAACCCCAAGCAAAAGGAATCCAAAGAAGACCACACCAACACACATCAAAATTAAAATGCCAAGAGCAAAGGACAAAGAGAGAATATTAAAAGCAGCAAGAGAAAAACACTTAATTACCTACAAGGGAATACCCATATGCTTGTCAGCTGACTTCTCAACAGAAACTATGCAGGCCAGACGGGAGTGGCAAGAAATTTTCAAAGTGATGAATAGCAAGAACCTACAACCAAGATTACTCTACCCAGCAAAGCTATCATTCAGAATTGAAGGTCAGATAAAGTGCTTCACAGATAAGAAAAAGCTAAAAGGAGTCCATCACCGCCAAACCAATATTATATAAAATGCTAAAAGGTATTCTTTAAGAAGGATAAAAGGGTAAAAATATAAATTATGAACAACAAATACACATCTATCAACAAATGAATCTAAAAATCAAGTGAATTAAAAATGTGATGAACAGAATAAACTGGTGAATATAACAGAATCATGGGTATAGAGAAGGAATGGACTGACAATTCTGGGGAGAAAAGGGGTGTAGGAGCTGCAGCAAGAGACTGGACAAAAATCATACACCTATGGAAGAAGACAGTGGGGGGAGGGAGGTAAGGGCAGAGGGTGGGATGGGTACCGGGTGGAGGGGAGTTATAGAGGGGATGAAGGGGGAACAATGTAATTAATAAACTGAACAATAAAGATTTTTTTAAAAAGAGAGAGAGAGAGAAAAGGTCTGATTTCAGGGCTAGCCGGTTTGGCTCAGTGAATAGATCATCGGCCTGCAGACTGAAGGGTCCCAGGTTCGATTCTGGCAAAGGGCATACGCCTGGGTTGCAGGCTTGATCCCCAGCAAGGGGTGTGCAGGAGTCAGCTGGTCAGTGACTCTCATCGTTGATGTTTCAATCTCTCTATCCCTTCCCCTTCCTCTCTAAAATCAATAAAAATATATTTTTAAAAATTTTATAAAAAAGAAAAAAGGTCTGATTTAGGAAGGCAATTTAAGCTTTATAGAAAAAAATTTTCCATCTACAGACACCACCTTTAAAGGAATTGATGTTACAGTGCTGATGTAATCTGCTGCTTCCCTTATGAACAGTGTGTAAAAAATTATGTCAACCCTATGGAAAGTTAAACAGGTACCAAAAAATGGAACAATTACGTACAATTCAGTAAAGTTTTCCACATCTAAAAATTAATCATGGCATATAACATGAACTATAGTTGACCTGGTTTCAGGAAACACATTTGAGAGTTTCATTATTGTTTTACCCTCATATCCAGTCATGGACAGAATATGCTGTTAAATTTGTGGATTGTAGTAGAGAAGGAATGCAGACGAACTTGCTCACAATTGTTAATGAACTGTGGTCCTGACTCTTCCATCTTTTTAGGTACAACTATATTTTTGTCTGTATAGATCAGCAGATCAGGTGAACAGGAAACTTCCAGCAGGGGCAGAAATGTCACGGTTGCTGTGATCTGTTTGATCACCGAGCGAATTTCATCTTGGATAGCTTTTTAGACTTTTCTCTGAGTGTACGCTCATCTTTGGCAGTCTTGTCACATTCAGTATCAAATTGTCATCTGTCAGGAACCTCATCATTTTCAATACTGAAGATGACTACCACCAATTTCTGAACTAAAACTTGTATAACCAGTCTTTTAGTTGTTCCACCACATTATTTAGCTATTTCATGAGCTCAGGATC
This sequence comes from Antrozous pallidus, assembly GCA_027563665.1. Classification (NCBI taxonomy): domain Eukaryota; kingdom Metazoa; phylum Chordata; class Mammalia; order Chiroptera; family Vespertilionidae; genus Antrozous; species Antrozous pallidus. The sequence continues at coordinate 36,821,523 of CM050516.1, read as the reverse complement.
AGTAATTACAAGCAAGGTGAGACCATATTTTTGCACTCGAGTAAAGGTTTCAGACCAATAAATGGCACTCTGCTCCCAGGAGAGTTGCCTTGCCATGGCCAGGCTACAGTTGCGGGGTGTGCCCACCACACATGAGATAGCAACTCCCCACCACCATCTGGAAGTCTTTTTAAATAAGATACAAAACATTAAGTCATTTTAAAAGTTGATCATTTAAAAAAAATGATCACTTCATTCCATCGAAACAAAATTCTTTGGTACAATAAAATATTATAAAATACAAGTGAGACACTGGGAGAAAACATTTATAACAGGTCAACAATGAATATCCAGAGCATAAAGATTACCAAAAAATTAACAAGTAAACCTTAACAACTTAAAGGAAAGGACATGAATAGGTAATGAACAGAAGAAAAAACAAAAATGCCCAATAGCTATATAAAAAGATATTTAGCCTCACTAAGGAACTTGAGAAATGCAACAGTCAGAAATTCTATATATAACATTTGATAATATCAAGGCAGTGGTTTCAACAGGCTGTTAGTGGATATGTAATAATGTCAGTGGCTGTCAGTGGGTCCAACTACTCTGTACAGTTCAAGCTGACAGATTCAAATGTAAATACATATATTTATGAATCTGTAATTTCTTGTACCTACCTAAGCAAGATCCTTGATCCTATGATTAATGCACTATATGGAATAACATTCATTGCAGCCTATTTACAATAATGAAATTTGGGAGATGACATGTTCATCAACAAGAGATGAATAAATAAACTGAGGTGTATGCATGCTAGAGAATATTGTGTAGCAATTTCAAAATGCACATGGTTCCTTTGAACTAATATGGAGAGATCTCTAAGAGAAGTCATTGTTTATAACTGTAGAGTGATTAGTATATCTTTGTGAAAAAGAAAAAATGAAAAGCACAAAATAATCCTAGCTATTTTCTATAGATAGGTAGAGTCAATAAGTAAATGTATAGAAAAAGATCTGGAAAGATACATACCTAGTTGAGAACTGTGACTACTTGTATGAACTAGGAGAGAGGATTGGGATCAGGCAAGGCAGTCAAAGGGCACTTTACTTAGCTTTATAATTTCATGATCTTAAGACTAAGTTTCTTTTCCCTCTCTCATTTTTTTTTACAGGAAGAGCATATTCTTGTAAGATGCTACAAGAATGTAAGATGTTACAAGAAGAGAATTTTTTCATGCATCATTTGGGCAATTAAAAAATAAATTTTACACCCCGACTGAAGTGGATAGAGCATTGGTCCAAACACAAAGGGTCATGGGTTCAATTCCAGATCAAGGGCATGTACCTGGTTGCAGGTTCAAATCCCAGCTGCTATAGTTCACTCTCTCTGAAAATCAATGGAAAACATACCATCAAGTGAGGATTAACAAAAAATAAGAAAAATTAATGAAATCATTAGGAGTTGGCTAAGCAAAGGCTAAAGTTTGGACCATAGATGACCTGACTCCACATGTCTCTGCTCACCTGCCATGTCTCTGCCTAGGTCTTGCTGCCATACTCATGGACCTCTCTGGCCCTTGAGGGTAGGTACATGGGCCATTTCTCCTAAAGTACAGCTGAATGACCACTAGTAGGGGATAGAGGGCAAGCAGAAGGCATTGGACAGTCAAGGGGTCAGATGATAAGGGCTCCTCTGTGAAAGAAGTTCAAAGACAGAAAGGAAGGAAGGCCATACATGAAAGGTCCAGTCCTGGTAGGCATGTACCTGCATTCAGATAGTCTGTGTGCTTCTCCCATGTCCTTACCTTGCCTCTCAGCATCACCTCTAGGCTCTTTGCCCTGACTTTGAGAGGTTGTCCTCCACAGCAAAACTTGAGACTGGGACAGTGGCTAGAAGAGGCACAGGGTGAGGGTCAGAAAAAGAGGTGAGAAGAAGTCAAAACAAAATAGGAGCTGGAAAAGGACCATAGGTAGAGGGAGAGGTCTTCATCAGAGCAGTGTTCCATCCACATCCATGGGTATTAGAGGCAGATGAAACTATTATCTGCCTCTTTCTCCAACCTGGAGCAAAATGTCTTTTATTCACAGGAATAATAATCCTAATCCCACTTCAGTTAACCAAGTAAGAGATGAAAGAGGCTGCCCACCACATTTCCACTGGAGGGGCACAAAAGGCGGAGGGCCCTCCCAAGGCATGGCCAAAGGCCTAGGCCGAGATGGTTAGAGATACCACATCTGCAGGAAGTGAAATCCTGGGGGTGGTGTGAAAAAACCTTCTGATTTTCATAGATCTACTCCTAAGATTACCCAAAAAGTTCAGACCAAAGTATCCTCAACTCCCTACACCCACTCTATACTGATTTAGAATTTTGGGAACTGAAGCGCTCCATCCCGGAAAAAAGGGCTTCCTTTGAGGGTAAGGTGTGAGATAACAAAGACTATAGTATCTCAGAAGGCCTTCTCAACTGAGACTTCCTGCCTCTACCTCCAGAGACTGAGGAGGTGAGCACTTCATCGGGTTCTTTAAAAGGGTAAGAAAAGCTTCTGTTGTATCCTTTCAGAACTAAGTGATCTGCCATTAAAGGAAAGACATTCAGAAATGGGTTTACATTCTTATGACAGACCCAAAAGGACCACAATTTGAAAGAAGGGGACTTCTTTACATAATAATGTGTTGTGTTGTACATGTTTATCTAATCTAATACCAGATGGACACAATTGAAATAAAAAAAGAGGTATATCTATTTCACAAATGGCAATGAAGACCTTAAACTTGCACTGGAATGCCTACATACATACACCTGGATAGTCCTGCTGGAGTTTGGCAGTATTATTCTATACAAATAATTTCTGTACAATTTTCTGTGCTGATAAGAATGTTATATATCTGCACTGTCCAATATAGAAGCCACTAGCCATGTGTGGTTATGGAGTACTTGAAATATTAAGGCAATTACATTTTTTTCTTTTAACTCATATTTAAGTCATTTAATTAAATAGTTATATATGGTTACTGGCTATTGCACTGTCCAGCTTCGTTCTAGATTGAATCTCTACTATTTGTTTCGATCAAAGTTTGCTAAAGAGTAGAAAAATATGCATAATGGAGAGGTTGGTAGCAGAAAACATTACCAAACACATGAAAAAGAAAGTCCTCATGACAGATAAAGCTCGGAGCAAGCATCATGGCATAAAATACCTTTGACACCTCAAATCTTCTGAAGCGTCCGCTGCATACACAAAAACTTTGTACAAGTGATGTTTTCAGAAAAGTCCAAGCAAAGGAGGTGTATTAGTAAAATGGAGTGATGCAGAACAGGTATTGCAAACTCATAATAGTGGAACAGTGTAATGCTGGGTGGAACCTTCATCTCCATTCCCTATCTATGAGAAGCCCCACTTTGGCAAGTGGGCAAAAGAAGCACCAGGTTGGACACAGTGTAGGCATTGGACTTCCCTGTCTTCCATAGACAGGAGAAGGTGAGCACTTCATAAATGAAATCATAGGGTTCTTTTTTAATTATTATCCAAAATGAAGACATTTATAAATATTTTTGGGCTGAATAACAGCTTACAAAATAACTAAGACAACCAGGAAGAAAGGTAATTCAAGAAAAAATGGGCAAAACCATTATCATAATGAATACATTTAACATACTTCTTTCCATCTTTAACAGATCAAGCAAACAAGGATATAGAGAACTTGACTATTATCAATAATTAATAAACTTGGTTTAATAGAGATATGAAACACTATGTCCCATAAATACCGAATATACATTCTGGTCAAAAAGTCATAAAAACCTCAACAAAATTGAGTGGAAATTTAATTATCCATGTTCTTTGACGATAATGCTAAAATCTATACTAATAAAAGGGTAATATGCTAATTAGACTGGGAGACCTTCCAGACGTCCTTCTGGACAAAGCCATGGTGGCGGGGCTGAGGCAGAGGGGGTTAGAAGCAAGCAGGCCAGCAAAGGGAGGGGGAGAGCAGTTGGGGGTTAGCAGGCTGGCAGGGAGGGGCAGTTGGGGGCAAGCAGGTGAGCAGGGAGGGCAGTTGGAGGCAACAAGGTAGGCAGGGGGGGCAGTGGGGGTGAATGGGCCAATGCGGGGGACAGTTTGTTGTGAGCAGGTCAGTAGGCGGGGGCAGTTGGGGGCAAGCAGGCTGACGGGAGGGCAGTGAGGGCAAGCAGGCCAGCAGAGGGGGCAATTGGAGGCAAGCAGGCCAGCAGGGAGGGCAGTTGGGGGGCGAACAGGCCAGCAGGAGGGGGATAGTTGGGGGTGATCAGGCTGGCAGGGGAAAGTTGGGGGCGATCAGGCAGCAGGGAGGGGCAGTTCACCAGCAGGCAGGCAGAATGGTTAGGGATGGTCAAGCAGGCAGGCAGGTGAGCAGTTAGGAACCTGTGGTCCCAGATTGCGAGAGGGATGTCTAACTGTGGATTTAGGCCCGATTTCACAGGGATCTGGCCTAAACCGGCAGTAAGACATCTCCCGAGGGGTCCCAGATTGGAGAGAGTGCAGGGTGGGTTGAGGGACACTCCTCTCCACCTACCCCCCCACCCCTGAACAAATTTTGTGCAGTAGGCCACTAGTAATAATAATAATAAAGATCAAGAGGTTAAATAAAAATTTCAATCACCTTAAATTTTTTTTAAAAGTCATTATCTAAATAATTGTAGGTCAAAGAGGAAATCAAAACTGTAAATAAATAAAAGGAAACATCAATTGTCATGCTGCATATTAAACACATATGGGTGGATTAAAAGAAAAAAATTTTAAAACACAAAGAACTAATTCCAGGATGTGGAAATCTGGGAAGAGTATTAATTACATCTTACAACAACAATAATAATAGCCAAACAAACTACAAAATTGTATTTTTTCCTCCCATCAGAGATCTGAGGGCAGACAATCAAAAAGTATGAAATCTAAGGAAAGACAGGTGTCATCAAAGAGAGAGAGAACATGAGCACAGATTCACCTGTGGCAGAAGAAAAAAGGAAGAAACATCAAGGTACAGGCCCTTGACCAGAATGGAACCCACAAACTGATGCTCTATCCACTGAGCCAAACCGGCTAGGTAGGGGCACACATAAAATTTTTAAACAATTTCTAAAGCTGAAGTATGGGCTATGTGAGAGTATGGGACTCCCAAGAGTCCCCGACACAAGGGAAATTCACACCTCTCACCTGCTTTTCTCCATAGCACTTCACTGAGTTCTCACAAGAAAAACTGGTTCTCTATCCTACAGGCTTTTTCAATGATCCTGACTCTCTTCTCTATGATAGTCATATTCTTCCTTTTATTTTTGGTGGGTTTGGGGCAGAAGAGAGCCTTCTCACAGTGGTAGAACACTCTTAAGATCTGGAGCCAGATTATTCCTTGACATTACTAACAGAGGTTTCAGTTTGTCTAAGACTGAGGTTATACCGGGACACACCACGAGGTTAGCAAGCATGAGTACCAGGCAGCAGCAGATTACTGCTTGGGAGGAGCAAGAGTGAATCAAGAAAATCTGAGGTGCAGATGCCCTTGGCAGTCTCCGAGCAACAAGTGGACCAGGAATATTATTATTATTTTATTTTTAAATATATTTTATGATTTTATAGAAGAAGGGAAAAAGAGAAACATCAATGATGAGATAGAGTCATTGATTAGCTGCCTCCTGCATGCGCCACCCTCCCCCCGCCCCCACCACCACCACCACCACCCCAATAGGGATCAAGCCTACAATCCAGGCATGTGTCCTTGACCAGAATCAAACCCAGGATCCTTCATTCCTCAGGCTTACACGCTATCCACTGAGCCAAACCAGTTAAGGCTTGGGATTTTTTTTTTTTTCTTAACTTCTGGAAACTCAGCCTCTATCCTAAGAAAAATGTTTTGAAGCTGGAGGAGGTAAACTGAAGACAGCATACAAACAAAACAAAAACCCAGTTTGGCTAACTAAATTGACTCAAATCTCCACATTAATAGCTTAAGAGAAGAACCGTGCACTCTTCCAGAAAAAAAAACAAAAACCTATTTATATCATGATCTAACACAATATATTACAAATAAGATAAGTATGCAGTAAAAAATTACAAGACACACCAAACAATTTAAAAAGCAAGAAAATAAAGCAGTTAAGATAAGAGACAAAATAATTGTCTGAAACAGAATCAGGTGTGGTGTCCCTGAGTGGGCACCAATGTCGGAGCCCCTTTCCCATCCCATGTGATTCAGGGTCCCTGGTTCAGGGTTTGGATTTCTGGAGAAGGCCGCACACAAATGAATAAAGAGACTTAGAAAACATTAATTTGGAAAATGGGGGCCAGGCAGTAGTCCAACTTTAGTGGAAGAACTACTACCCACTCTGGCTTTACCATTCCTTTTATTAATATTAAAATCATAAGATATACCCGTCTCCCTCAGTCAGGAAACACCAGTAAAAGCCAATCAATGAATCTTCTTAGGACTAACAGGTGGGGGCTGCTTCAACCTCCAACATCCCAGTAACCAGCTCCGACCCTTCAGAGCAATCAAGGTTGACAAGCCCTCCAAACTCCCTGTCCTCCATTGTTTTAGCTCTCTACCATCAAAACAATGATTGGCTTCCGGCAATCAGGGAAAAGCCAGATATTGGAATGATATGGCAGAGAATTTAATATATCTATGGCAAATAAGTTAAAGGCTTAAGAAAAAAAATATGGATGACATATATTAACAGATGGGGAATTTCAGCAGAAATACGGAAACAAGAAATAATCAAGCCCTAGTTGGTTTGGCTTCAGTGGAAAGAGCATCAGCTGGGGACTGAAGGATCCCGGGTTCGATTCCTGTCAAGGGCATGGACCTTGGTTGCAGGCACATCCCCAGTAGGGAGTGTGCAGGAGGCAGCTGATCGATGCTTCTCTCTCATCTATGTTTCTAACTCTCTATCCCTCTCCCTTCCTCTCTGTAAAAAAATCAATGAAATATATTGTTAAAAAAAGATAAATAATCAAGCAGAAATTCTAGAAATAAAAATATATACTAAGAGAGCTGAAGAATGCCTTTGATAGGATCATTTTAGATTCAATGCAGCCAAGAAAAGAATGAGGGAGCTTGAAGGTAGAGTAACATAAATTACTACAAGTGAAAGAGAAGAAAAAGGTGTGTGAATAAAACCCAGAACAGAGAGTATCCAGAAGCTGTCAGACAATAACAAATAGTTTAACATATGTGTAATTAGAATCCCAGAAGGAGGAAATACAATTAAAGAAACAGAAGAAACCTTTAAAGATAGGTTAGCCAAGAATTTTCAGAAAATAATGAAAAATATAAATTGGAGATACAAGGCCGAGACCGGTTTGGCTCAGTGGATTGAGCGTCGGCCTGCAGACTGAAGGGTCCCGGGTTCGATTCCTGTCAAGGGCATGTACCTTGGCTGCGGGCACATCCCCAGTAGGGGGCGTGCAAGAGGCAGCTGATTGATGTCTCTCTCTCATGGATGTTTCTGACTTTCTATCCCTCTCCTTTCCGCTCTGTAAATAATCAATAAAATATATTTTAAAATAAATAAATTGGAGATACAAGAAGCTCAGAAATCACAAATATGACAAACACCTCCCCCACCAATTATGCTTAAATGCATCACATTCATACTGCTGAAAACTAAAGACAAAATCTTGAAGGCAGTAAGAGAAAAAAGAAACACATTACACACAGAGAAGCAAAGGTAAGAACTACAGTAGACAAATTAAGAAACTATTTGCCCTCTGGTTAGGGAGGCAAAATGCATATCATTTATTCTTAACGGAGCTTGGTTTAGGGAAGATGGGATTTACTAGGTAACTCCAAATTGCCATTTAACCATCTCAATTTCCCTATTCTGCTTATCCTGGCTTACTGGCCTGTGTCATTTATAGAACTTCCTTTCAACATTTCTCTTTACAAACATTATCATTCCTCACAAACCTTACAACTTTCAGAACCCACTTTTTCCCTAAAAATGACACCAAAACCATAATTTCTTTCCAATTAGAACTCTTAACCCTTAGAAACTTAATCTTCAGGTGACATGTAAGTAGTTAACATTCCTCAGATTAGCAATATATTCTTAACAACTTTGAGATTTTTAAAGCCAATTATTTTTACCCAAGGTATTATCTTGACAAGTTTTGTAATGGATTACTCACAGGCTTATTCTTCTTTACAAAATGGGATGCCCCCCCCCCCCCCCCACCCCCCCCCCGACCCCCCCCCCCCCCCCACACACACACACACACCGCTATTTTACAGCCTGCTGGAGGGTACTTCTGCAAATCTGTTCCTCCCAGTGTTAGGAGCAAAAAATTGGGAATTGTACAATCCTGGGACCTGGAAGTCAACCTTGCATTCTCATTCAAGAACTGCCTACCATCACGAAAACATTAACATTGTTGCCCAAACAATGGAGTCCCACCCTAGCCTGCATTGCTTACTCCCCCTGTAATCCCTACTTAGCCATGTCAAACTAAGTCCCCCAAAATATAGAAAATAAGAAAAATAAATCAGTAACCAAAATTACATTACATAACAAAAATCTCACTAGCTAAGAGTTTCTGATGCCCTGAGAAAGCAGGAAGTCCCCTAGATTAAGAATTCTCATCAGCTACTAAGATGTTTCTGCATCTCTGACACATGTTCAGCCTTGCCACATAACTGAGCTTTCCCCAAAGTGAGACATACCCCATCTTTAAACAAACTAAACCAAACAACAAAGAGATACATAACATCAACAGAAATACTCTTATATAAGCATGCATGACCCACAGACACCACAGAATGCTCTTCACAGAAACACCAGCCAAGCAGAGCAAAGCCTCCTATCTCGTCCCCAGAACCTCAGCATTCCCCCAATGAACTATTTGGGGAAGCCATTCCCCTAGACCTAGAATTTGTATTTCTCATCCTCAGAAAGTCCTTTGTGACTATGTACTCAACCTCCAATAAGGGTATTTCTCAAATTGTGCTCAAATCTCCCCATGTTGGAGATTTCTTGCACTCCCCAAAAGTCCCTTGTAACTATGTCCTCAACCTTTCATAATGGAGATTTCTTGCACCATGCTCAATCCCCCATATTGGAGATTTCTCATACTCTCCAAGATCCACTTTGTCTCTCTCTTGCCACCTCCCTCACAGGAGAACGTAACTGCAGATAAGAACTCCTCACTCGCTTCATGTCCAAGACATATCCCAGTCACACATACCTGACCTCTGAGAATACCCAATCACCAAAGTAGTACTAAGTCCAATTCACCTTGGCTCATGCATGAGGTTACCTCATTGCCACGATTCTTGCTTGCTTGGGCCCTTACTGCATTGCTGGCTAACTCTTGATCCCAAGCTCATAGTCAGCCTGGGAGGTAATAGCTGTGCCTCCTTACCAGGCACACCTCCTCAGGAGAGAGGTCCAATTGCTCCCATAACAACAAACAGAATCCCAGACAAGCCCCCAGATTGTTAGAAATAAGGTGTGCCCCCAAAATCAGGGGTCCCGGCAGAACACAAAGTTTACTTGCGAGCCAGGCAGCAAGGCAAATATCTTTACGTCTGCTGACAGGTACGTACCAATACAGAGTCTGGCAGCACGTACCTATTTCACATAATTCTATTTTCTTTTCTTTCTTAGCATATTAATTATACTTTTGTTTATAGCTTTACTGAGGTATAATTGATAAACTACCTTTTTAAGAACTTTTCTTTGTGGTGGGTTGCCCTAGAGTTTATAATCAAGTCTACTTTCAAATAATACTATGCCACCGAGACCGGTTTGGCTCAGTGGATAGAGTGTCGGACTGCAGACTGAAGGGTCCTGGATTCGATTCCGGTCAAGGGCATGTGCCTTGGCTGTGGGCACATCCCCAGTAGGGGGCGTGCAAGAGGCAGCTGATCGATGTCTCTCTCTCATGGATGTTTCTGACTTTCTATCCCTCTCCCTTCCGCTCTGTAAAAAATCAATAAAATATATTTAAAATAAATAAATAAATAACACTATGCCATGTCACAGTAAAGTTCCCCCCCCCCCCTCCCGGCTTCTTCTTCTTTTTTTAATCTTTGATTTTCTGCAGTTTGATTATGATATGACTATTAGTTTTTTAGTATTTATCCTGCTTGTTTGTTGCTGTTAATCCTCACTGGAGGATATTTTTTCATTGATTTTTAGGGAGAGAGAAAGACAGAGAGAAACATCAATGTGAGATAAACATATCCATTGGTTGCCTCCTGCACGCACCCTGACCAGGACCTGGGCCATGAAGGAACCTGCAACCACGGTACACGCCCTTGACCAGAATCGAATCCGGCACCTTTGGTCTGCAGGCCGATGCTCTATCCACTGAACCAAATCAACCAGGGTGAAAGATTTTCTTTTTTAAATTTTTATCTTATTTTATTGATTTTTAGAGAAAGAGAGGGATAGAGGGAGAGGGAGGAGAGAGAGAGAGAGAGAGAGAGAGAGAGAGAGAGAGAGAGAGAGAGGTGAGGAACATCAATTGCTGCATCCTGCACATGCCTGAACTGAAGATCGAACCCACAACCTGGGTATGTGCTTTGACTGGGAATCAAACCCACGGCCTTTTGGTGTACAGGACAAGGTTCCAACCAACTGAGCCACACCAGCCAGGGCTCTTTTGAAATAATTTCAAACTTTCTGTTTCTTTTCTTGTCTATGTCTAGTATTCTGATAAGCCTATCAAAGGTATTCATTTATGTTACAATACTATTTTATTTTCAGTATTATCTTTTGATTTTTTGGGTTCCATCTCCCTGCTTACATTACCCATTTATTCTTGCATATTATCCACTTTTTTCATTAGGGCTCTTAGCATATTAATCATAATTGTTTTAAAATTATGGTTTTGAAGAAAAAACAAGATGGCGGATAGGTAAACACCAGAACTTGCTGCCTCACACAACCATTTCAAAACTGTACCTAAAAGACAAAACGGACATCATCCAGAACCACAAGAAGGCTGGCTGAGTGGAAATTCTACAACTAGAAGGAAAGAGAAAAGCACACTGAGACTCACAGGAGGTGCGGAAATAAAGTGCAGAGGTACGAAGGTGCGCACGCAGAAAGGGCTGGCAAATGAGGACGTGGTTGTCTTTTTCAAATGGGAGGGAGACACAAGCTCCCAACTGCTCTGAACTCCAGTTCCAGGTGAGACTCTGGGAACCCAGACTCATACAAGGAAAAACTGGACTATCTGGCTTCGGGTGAAACTCGAGGGCGACTTTCTCTTAGAGGTGCTTGTAGCGATTGCGGTGGGACATTGAGACCCAGGGGGCCTCTTAGGGCAGGGCTGACGGGAAGTCATTGCTGTTTGCTCCACCCTGAGACCCTGCCCCACCCAAGCTGTGCACAGAGGCTTTTGCATATGAATGGCCTGGTCCTTTGAAATCTAAAATTACCTAACAAACTGCAGCTGAGTCAAGAGACCCAGTACATCCAAAAGAAGGCCCAAGGCCCCACAGCAGCCTGCATTGCTTCACAGCTGGGCCTCATCTGGACATCTCCAAAACCCAAACAAATAAAAGGAATCTGCACATCTCTCTGAAGTTCCTGATGGGTGGCCTCAGGCAGAGGCTAAATTAGCACCTCCTTGGAGATCCAAGAGCCAGTGTATCCAAGGGTCAGTGTGGGACCATCCAGATTATAACTCATCAGATCCAGAAAGGACACACTCAGGGGCAGACTCAAGTGAGCACCAAAGCCCCACTGAAGCAAGTTTTGCCTCATAAGGAGTCTTCAGCACAAAAGTTCTCCCATAGTAGACACAGCTGATCCTCACCACCAATTGGCCTGGAAGTCAATTTCTCCCAGTGATACCAATAATAACCAAGGCTTAACTACAACAAAACTGTGCATACAGCCCTAACCATTTTTGGCTCAGTGGACAGAGCAACGGACTGCAGACTGAGGGGTCCCAGGTTCGATTCCAGTCAAAGGCATGTACCTTGGTTGTGGGTACATCCCCAGTGGGGTGTGTGAGGAGGAAGCTGATTGATGTTTCTCTCTCATTGATGTTTCTAGCTCTCTATCCTTCTCCCTTCCTCTCTGTAAAAAAATTAATAAAATATATATTTTTTAAAAAGTCTGTGTACCGGCATTTATGATAAACATGGATTTTTCTCTCCAATTCCATGATCTTATCATGTAAGACACATGGTAAGTGTGATTTTTAAATTATGTTGAGAGAGCCGAGACCGGTTTGGCTCAGTGGATAGAGTGTCGGACTGCAGACTGAAGGGTCCCGGGTTCGATTCCGGTCAAGGGCATGTACCTTGGCTGCGGGCACATCCCCAGTAGGGGGCGTGCAAGAGGCAGCTGATCGATGTCTCTCTCTCATCAATGTTTCTGACTTTCTATCCCTCTCCCTTCCACTCTGTAAAAAATCAATAAAATATATATTTAAAAAAATTATGTTGAGAGAATTCCCAGGGCTTTGCTTGGCCCCATGGGGACAACCTGAGTGAGCTCAGAACGCTGTGGTGAGCAGCCTTTCCGGAGAGCCAGGCTGGAGAGCAGGGCCCTGGGCACAGCCACGCTCTGAGATGTCCACGTGGGGTCTGTATAGAGCGATTGGGTTAAGTTCAGGCAAGTCACTAGACAGGGAGAGAATCTGAATGATATCAGGAAAGTAAGCAGGAGTGAGTAGTTGTGAATGTGTAATGCAAATGGAAAAGCAGATTTTATTTTAAGTTATTCACTAGGGAACCAACCCAAGTTCTTCCCAATCTTTGTCCTTCAAACCTGCTGGGCAGAAGGTTGCAGAAAAGCAATCATGGGAAGACACAGTGGGACACCTGGGGCGGATGAATGACCTGGGGTGGGCGTGGGGTGGATTCCTCTAGGTGTGCAAGGCAGAAGCAACGCTTTTTAAACTCATTAGAATCAGACATTCCTGAGTGCACCCGGAGACTCAGTTTATTTATGAATCAACATCTTTTCATCAGGCTCTTGAGTGATGGCTTCCATGTAAGAAGGGTGACGGGTGTTTTCAGAAAGAAGTTGTTTTCTTTTCAAATCCGGACCTTTTAAGAAAGAATGATGACCTGGTCAATGGAGATTTTTCTTGTTTCTAACTGTAGGAAACCCAGGATAGCATTGGACAAAAACTATTTTTTAAATTTATCTTTGACCTCTGTTCCCCTCCAATTTGCTTTGTGACTTCTTCATTTAACAATAAATTATCTTTAAAAAAAAAAACAACAAAATAATAAAAAAAATAAAAAAGTCTGTGTACACAGCCTACAAAGGGGTACACTAAAGTGTCCACCTCAGGTAACTGGGGAGGCTGAGCCACTGGGCCCTATAAGACACCTAGCACACAAAGCCACTCTATCAACTCAGGGAAGCAGCCAAAATGCAGGGACAAAGAAACAGGTCACAAATGAAAGAAATGGAGGAAAGTAATCCACAGGATATAGAGTTCAAAACCACAGCTATAAAGTTTTTCAAGAATTTTCTAGAAACCACCAATAAATTTAGTGAGACCCTCGATAATATGAAAAAGGACCAACTAGAAATTAAGCATACACTGACTGAAATAAAGAATAATATACAGAGATCCAATAGCAGACTAGGGGATCACAAGAATCAAGTCAAAGATTTGAAATACAAAGAAGGAAAAAACACCCTACCAGAAAACCAAAAAGAAAAAAAGAATCCAAAAATATGAAGAAGGTGTAAGGAGCCTCTGGGACAATTTCAAGCACACCAACATCTGGATTATGGGGGTACCCATAATAAGAAGAGAGAAAGCAAAATATTAAAAATCTATTTGAAGAAATAATGACAGAAAATGTCCCCCAACTGGTGAAAAAAATAGACTTACAAGTCCAGGAAGTGCACAGAACTCCAAACAAAATAAATCCAAAGAGGATCACATTAAATTAATTATGACACATCATAATTAAAATGCCAAGAGCAAAAGACAAAGAGAAAATACTAAAAGCAGCAAGAGAAAAACAGTTAGTTACCTACAAGGGAGTACCCATACGGTTGACAGCTGATTTCTCAACAGAAACTATGCAGACAAGATGGGAGTGGCAAGAAATATTCAAAGTGATGAATAGCAAGAATCTACAACAAAGATTACTCTATCCAGCAAAGCTATCATTCAGAATTGAGGGCAGATAAAGTGCTTCACAGATAAGAAAAAGCTAAAGGACTTCATCACCACCAAACCAGTATTATATGAAATGCTGAAAGGTATTCTTTAAGAAGAGGAAGAAGAAGAAAAAGAAAAGGTAAAAGTTATAAGCAATAAATACATATCTATCAACAAGTGAAACTAAAAATCAAGTGAATAAAAAATCTGATGAACAGAATAAACTGGTGAATATAATAGAATCAGGGGCATAGAAAGGGAGTGGACTGACAATCCTCAGGAGAAATGAATGTAGGGGTGTGGGAAGAGACTGGACAAAAATCATACACCTATGAATGAGAAGAGTGGGGGGAGGGGTAAGGGCATGGGGTGGGATAGGAATCAGGTGGAGGGGAGTTATGGGGGAAAAAGAGGGTCAACTGTAATAATCTTATCAATAAAGATTTGTTTAAAAAATCAGTAAAATAAAATAATATTATGGTTTCAAATTCCAACATTCCTGCCATATCAGGGTCTAATTTTAATGTTTGCTATGTCTATTTAAATGGTGTTTTTTCCTTTTAGCATGACTGTTAAAAGGAAGACATAATGTATTGAGTAAAGAAACTCAGATGAGTAGGCATTTAGTAATATAGTAGGAAGGTGTGGAGAGAGTGGAAACATTTTATAGTCCTACTAGATGTTCAGTGCACGAAAGTTGTGAAATGGAGGAGGGGGTTACTGTCCTCAGCCAGGCCTTCACCCTCTCTAATCCAGGACACCTTGGGGGATATCCAACTGCCAGTTTAGGCCCAATCCCTAAACCAGGAGTTGGACATCCTTCTTTCAATTCAGGACCACTGGCTCCTAACCACTCCCTGCCTGCCTGCCTGCCCTAACTGCTACCCTGCCAGCCTGATCGCCCCTAACTGCTCTCCCCTGCCAGCCTGATCACCCCTAACCTCCTCTGCCTCAGCCCCTCCCCACCACCATGGCTTTGTCCAGAGGACATCCGGAAGATGTCTGGTCTAATTAGCATATTACCCTTTTATTAGTATAGATGACTGATCTCAACTCTTTCAGTGAACCCGAGCCCCTGGACTGTCAACTTTACCAATTTCTCAGTTTTTCCCTGAGTGGGAGAGGTTGGCTAGAAGGGCTAGAGTTGGGTATTTCCCTTTCCCCAGATTGGTTAGGCTTTAATAATATCTTAGCATACTATGCTCTGATAAAATAGTTTCTCCTAAGGGCAGGACTTATTAAGGATAGAATGTTCTGGCCTAATTCAAAACGGTTTCTTTTTCTCTACACCTGCTGAATGCATGAGAAGATTTTTCTGTGATCCTCACTGTGGAAATTGGTAGAGTTCCTGAAAGTAAAACTCATAAAAGTGTAGAAGCCTTCTGATGACTGGGAACCCTTGGAGTTTTAATCTCTCAAACGTATCCACACCAAGTCTTCAACAATTTGATAATCACAGTTCAAGTGTTTTTAATATTTTATCCCAGTAGTCATTTTCACAGAGGTGGGTTTCTGCTCCAGTAAATTGTGGTTCTATCTACCTGTCTCTCCAATTTATGGTAAAGAGTTTTGCCCTGTGACCTCATTTCTCTGATGGATCTAAAAAAGAGTTGATTTTTTAGTTATTTTTTACTCATTGTTAGGATGGAATGACAACTTCTAAGCTCCTTATATGCTGGACTGGAAACCAAAAGTCTGAAATATATTTTCAGATAAATAAAAGCTGATCGTTCACCACAAACAGATCTGTCCCATAAAAACTGTGACTCCCTGTCAGGGCACATTCCTGGGTTGCAGACTTGATCCCCAGTGGGAAGCGTGCAGGAGGCAGCCAACCAATGATCCTCTCTCATCACTGATGTTTCTTTCTTTCTTTCTCTCTCTCTCTCTCTCTCTCTCTCTCTCCCCCCATTCTTCTCTGAAATCAATAAAAATATATTTTTAAAAATGAAATAAAACATAAATCAAAAGAAAGCTGGAGTGGCTATATTAATATTAGACAAATAAAATTCAGGACGAGAAATATTACCAAGTATAAGAGGGATATTACATGATAATAGAGGGGCAAATTAACCAAGAATACATAGCAATCCTAGTAACGTATACACCTAACAAAAGTTTCAAAACACATGAAGCCAAAACTGACATAGCCAAGTAGAAACAGAAAGATCCATAATTATAGTTAGATTCAACACTCAATTATTGATAGGACTAATAGAAAATAAGGATATAGAAAGTCTAAATAATACTATCAACTTTACATGGTTGACATTTATATTTATAGTACATTCACCCCAACAACAGCAAAATACACATTATTTCAGGTATACCATATTCTTTGCCATAAACCAATCATCAAGAACACTTAGGACCAAAATCATAATAACTATGTTCTCTGACCACAAAAGAATAAAATTAGAATTAAAAACAAACAAAAGAATGATATCTGGAAACCCCCAAAACATTTGGTAATTAAAGCAACACCGTCCTAAATAACTCCTGCGTCAATGTGGAAGTCATAAAGGAAATGAGAAAGTATTTTCAATTGAATTTCAATGAAAACACAATATACCAAAACATAAGTGATGACCTTGACCAGCTCATCAAGGTTTACATCAATAAGTCATGTTGATGTCACGTGCCTCTAAAATGATTCCACAAGAAGTGCACATTCTTCTCTAAAACCCTTAACTTTAGTCTCATCATAAGAAAACATCAGACAAAACTAAGTTGGTGGCCCATAAGATATATGACCAGTACTCTTTAAAATTGTTAAAGCTATTGAAAACAAGAAAGAATATATAAAGAGACATGCTGACTAAAGATACTGTGTATCTTGGATTAGATCCTGGTACAGAAAAAGGACATTAGTAGAAAAGTTGCTAAAATCTGAATAAAGTCTGGATCTTAAGGTAATAATACACCAATGTTAACTTCCTAGTTAAAAAAAAAGTATAATAGCATGGTTGTGTAAGTTGTTAGCAGTAGAAGAAGATGGGTGAAACATGGCAGCTCTACCTAATACATAGAAACAAGCACAGGGAGGCTGCCAAAATGAGGATACATAGAAACAGACCCCAAATGAAAGAACAGAAAAAAACTCCAGAAAAAGAACTAAACAAAACAGAGACCAGCAATCAACTAGATGAAGAGTTCAAAGCAATGGTTATAAGAATGCTCAGTGAACTTAAGGAGATCATCAATAGCATTAAAAAAATCAGTAATGAAGATTACAATAACTTAAATGAAGAATTATTTATAGTGAATCAACAGTAGAGTTAGATGAGAATCAAATCATCAATCTATATATATAAAAGCCTAATATGCTAAGTGCCTGACCAAGTGGTTGGCTGACTGATCACTATGATGTGCATTGACCACCAGGGGGAAGATGCTCTGACCAGTAGTAGGTTAACTTGCTGCTGGGGTCTGGTCAAATGGGACTGGATTGAGACAGGGCCGGACACACTCCGGAGCCCTCTGTGGTCCCTCTTCAGCCACCAGCCCCAATCAGCCCCGATCAGGACTCAGCAAGACAGCCTTGATCGGCCCCAATCACTGGCCAGGTGGAGGGACTCCACCCATCCACAGATTTGTGCATCAGGCCTCTAGTTTAAATACAAGGAAGCAAAAAGTACCCAATCGGAATAGCAAAAAGAAAGAATCCAAGAAAAGGAGGGCAGCATAAGGAGCCTCTGGGACAACTTCAAGTGTACCAACATTCATATGATGAGTGCTGGAAGAAGAGAGTGCAAAGAAACTGAAAAACTATTTGAAAAAATATGAAGTAAAACTTCCCTAACCTGATGAAGGAAGTAAACATACAAGTCCAGGAAGTACAGAGTCTCAAACAAAATGAACCCAGAGAGACCCACACCAAATCACATCATAATTAAAATGCAAAAGGCTAAAGACAAAGAAAGAATCTTAAAAGCAGCAAGAGAAAAGCAGTTAATTACCCTGAGGGAGCTCCCTTAACAATGTCAGCTTATTTCTCAACAAAAAATTTGGAAGCCAGAAGGGATTGGCAAAAAATTTTCCAAGTGGTGAAAAGCAAGGACACAATCAAGATTACCCAGAAAAGCTATCATTTAGAATCAAAGGACAGATCAAGAGCTTCCCAGACAAGAAAAAGCTAAAGAAGTTCATCATCACTTGACCAGTAGTAAAGAAATGTTAAAGGGTCTTCAAGAAGGAAAAAAAAAAAGATTAAAAACATGAACAATAAAATGGTAATAAGTACATATCTATAAACAACTGAATTTTAAAAACAAAATAAATGAACAAGCAAAATACAAACAGATTCAAACACAGAGAACATTTTGGCGGTTGCCTGATAGGGAGTAGCGGGGAAGAGGAGATGGATAAAAAAAGATGAAGGACTTAAGAAGTACAAGTTAGTTGTTAACAGAATAGTCATGGGGATGTAAAGTACAGCATAGGGAATATAGTCAATAATAATTTAATAACTATGTATGGAGTCAGATGGATGTGGGATTTATTGGGATGATCACTTAGTAAATTATGTAATGTCTGATCACTGGGGTGTACACCTGAAACTGATATGATATGTATGTCAATTATAATTGAAAAGTAAAAGTTTATTTTTAAATGAAAATAAATAAATGGAGCATACAGAATGTGCCCTTTTGAATCTGGCATGTTTTGCATAGTCTAATGAATTTGATATTTATCCATGTTGTATCAGGAGTTTGTTCCTTTTAATTAATGAATTACTAATACTTTATTGTAAGGATGTACTATCATTTATATATTCATTCATTAGTTTTAGGACATATACACTGTTTCCAGTTTTTAATGATTATGAATAAAGCCACTATAAATATTTGCATGCAGATTTTTATCTGAACATAATTTTCATCTTTTAGGAAAATACCAATAAGCAGAATTATTGGGTCATATAACTGAGTTGTATATTTATTTTTTAAACTGCCCAAACTTTTCAAAATGACTTTACATTTCTGCAAGCATCATATGAGAATTCTAGTTCCCCTAAATCCTTGCCAGCACTTTTTATTTTTTATTTAAGCCATTATAGGTGTATACTGGTATCTCATGGTTTTAATTTCCATTTTTTTCTTGGTGATTATAAAGTGCTTATTTGCCTTCTGTATGTTTTCTTTGGTGACATGGCTATTCAATTATTCTACCCATTTAAGAATTACATTATTTATTTTCTTATTATTGAGTTTATAAAATTCTCCACATATTCTGGATACATGTTTTTATCATATACTAGGGGCCCAGTGCACGAAATTTGTGCATGGGTAGGGTCCCAAGCGGCTGTTGGCTGCTGGCTGGGGCTTCCCTTCCCCCAGTTGTCATCGCTGGCTGGGGCCTCCCTTCCCATGGTTGGCCAGCCAGCCCCACCCCCTGGTTGAACTCCCGGTCAAGGGGATAATTTGCATATTAGGCTTTTATTATATAGGATTAGTGGCCCAGTGCACAAAATTCGTGTACAAGAAAAGGGTATTAATTAGAGGAAATAATTTAATATTGCTATTTGCTCTTTCTCTATAATAGAAGTATCAGAGACTAAAGAAAATTAGTAAAATGTATATGAAAACCTTCCTCCTGTCAGAGTCTGGGGTGCACCGCAGGACCCAGAGTCAAGTCCCCACTCACTCACATGTGCCTCAAAATCACGTGAGACCCAGACCCAGCCGCCCCGCCACAGTAGGAGGCACAGCCTGAGGTCCCCCAGCCTGAAGCTGGGGCGGGGGGAGCAGCCTGAGGTACCCTAGCCCAGCACCAGGGCAGGAAGCACACCTTGAGGTTCCCTGTCAAGCCCTGCCAGGTGGGGGGTGAGGCCTGTGGTCCCCTGTCAAGCCCTGCAGGGCAGGGGGAGCAGCCAGAGGTCCCCTAGCCCAGCACCAGGACAGGAAGTACACTTTGAGGTCCCCCATCAAGCCCCACTGAGTGGAGGCCATGGCCTCAGGTGCCCTGGCCTGGTGCTGGGGCGGGGGTCAAGGCCTGAGGTCCCCTGTCAAGCCCTTCTGGATTGGGGGAGTGTGTAGGCCTCCTGTCCCGCATGCTGCGGCCATGCCCCCCGCTGGCCTCCCGTCCCGCTGCCACGACCACCTCACACTCTCCGTGAGCAGGTATGCATAGGGAAGGCTGAGCCAGGATAATTGGGAAGGGGTGATGGGGACCAGCATCCTGGGTGAGCTGGGCCTCACAGCCTCTCTGCTTCAGCTCCCAGCATCCCGGACCTAAAGGGTAGTGCTTTCACAGGGGCCTGGCAGGCACTGGATATGGCAATGCCTTAAAGACAGAAGAAGCCCCCATTAACTCTGGCTGGAAATGCGTTATGATGGAGGAAGCAGCCCAACATCAGGGCTGAAATAAGACCTTGGGTAGCCTCAGAGGAGTGACTTCAGTCCTTTGCTTCAGGCCACGCCCCCTGCCGGCCTCCCGCCCAACGCGCCCCGTCCCCTCCGAAGGTACGGTAATGTGCATGTTTCTCTTTTATTAGATAGGATGTGTTTTACATGTATCTTCTCCCAGTACATACCCATTTTATTAGGAATAATGATTTTTGTGTTATATCCTAGAAATCTTTGCTTAAAGATCACAAAGATTTTCTCCTATATTTCCCTACAGAAATTTTATAATTTTAGATTTTACATTTATGTCTATGATAAAATTTGAGCTATTTTTTCATATAGTGAGGTAAAGGACTGAGGCTCATTTTTTTCCTCAAGGATGATCTGTTTTTCAAGCACCACTTTATTTTATTTTTTTAAAATATATTTTATTGATTTTTTACAGAGCAGAAGGGAGAGGGATAGAAAGTCAGAAACATCCATGAGAGAGAGACATCCATCAGCTGCCTCTTGCACACCCCCCACTGGGGATGTGCCCGCAGCCAAGGTACATGCCCTTGACCGGAATCGAACCCGGAACCCTTCAGTCCGCAGTCCGACACTCTATCCACTGAGCCAAACCGGTTTCAGCTCAAGCACCACTTTATAAAAGACATTTTTTCCCCATTGAAATGCCTTTGAAACATTGTTGAAATAAATTGACTATAGGATACATAGGTCTATTTCTTATCTCCAACTTTGTTCTGTTTTGTCAAATTTGTTTCAGCTATCTTCATTTTTTTTAGTTTTCCATATTAAGCTTACTGATTTCTACAAACAAAATTGTGATGAGATGTTTTTATTGTGGTAAAATACACATAACACTTATTCTTTTAACCATTTTAAAAGTGTACACTTTAGCGGCGTGCAGTAAACGCATGATGCTGCGCAGCCGCCACCATGATGCAGTTCCATCCAGAACATTCCCATCACCTCGAAAGGAAACCTCTTCTCATTAAGCAGTCACCACTCACTTCCCCTTCCTCCCAGCCCGGCAACCGAGAAAGAGCTCGGTCTCCACGGATTTGCCTCTTCTGGGTAATTCATATAAACGGAATCATACAACGTGTTAGTCTTTGTGTCTGGCTTTTTTTTTTTTTCCGCTTAGCATAATATTTCAAACTCATTCATGTTGAAGCATGATGATTTGTGTTTCCTTGCAATTCCCTAGAAATTTTAGGATCAGCTGTTTATGAAATAAAAGGCCATTGGACATTTTTATTGATACTGCACTGAATTTGTGGATTTGGAGGGTGGGGGAGAGTATTGCAATTTTAACAGTCTCTTCCAGTCCATATACATGGGAAGTCTTTCAAATTTAAGTCTTCAGTTTCTGACATTGATCTTAAGTATATAAGTCTTGTACTTTCTTGATTACGTTTTTCTTTTGATGCTATTGTGAATGGAATTACATTTTTAATTTCTTTTGTTTTCAGCTATTCATTGCTAGTGTATACAACTACTTTTTGTGTGTGCTTCGCTTTTCATTGCAATTGTAATGAATCTATAGGTCAACTGAGGGCCAACTGATGAGCCTTACAATCCTGGGGGGACTGAGAACACGGATCCTTCACGTGGACCATGAAAGGCCTGCAAGGACCCCGTGGCATTTGGTCAGCCTGAAGGGCCTGAGGGCAGAGACCGTGACTCACCTGAGGCAGCGGCAGCAGCAGGCAGAGGTCCCCGGGGAGGGGACCAGCGCGGTGGGGCGGATGGGGCTCTCCTCAGCGGGCTGTGCACAGTTCAGAGCTGGTGAGGGAGGAGCATGCGCAGTCCAGAGCTGGTGAGGCTTGGACACGCCCACCCCGCACATGCTCAGCGTGCGTGAGTGCCTTGAGAGCCACGTGACTGTCCACGTGGGCGGCTGCTTCGCAGCTGCTTGACCGCTGGCGGGAGGGTCAGGGCTGGGCGCGTGGAAGAGTGAAACTGGCCGGGGAGGCCGGCTTCTTTCTCTAATAGGGAGGTTCGTGTTCAGCGTTGCCAGCTACTACGTGGGATGCCAGTGAAATTTGCAGTGAAAAAAGTTTCAGTACTATCGCAAGCCTAAGTACTTGCTGCTTATGTGAAATTGAAGTGTAACTGGTTGTCTTGTATTTTTATTTGCTAACTCTGGCAACTTTAATGTTAGGGTTTAGATGCCAAGTTTGAAAATTTAAGAGACAATGTTGTGCCAAGTCATATCACAGCCCGAGGCAAAAGGAAACGTGCCCTTAATATACATATTTTTGTGTATTTTAAAATGGGTGATGTTCCCAGAATAGTAAATGTTTGAAATATGTTAAAATTGAAAGGTTGGTATACTAAAATTCATATCATTTTTTAATATACATGTATTTTTTATTTCATAGAGGAAGGGAGAGAGAGAGTGAAACATCCATGATGGCAGAGAATTATTGAATTATTGATTGGTGCCTCCTGCACACCCCCTACTGGAGATGGATGGAATTGGAAACCGGCGCATGTGCCCTGACAGGGAATCAAACCATGACCTCCTGATTCATAGGTCAGTACTCAACCGGTGAGCCATGCTGGCTGGGCAAAATTCCTATTATTTTTAACTTTAAACATTGTAACAAAAAATAAAACTTACTATAACCTTTATTTTCCTGGCTTCCTTGGAAGCAAACTCATCAAGTTTTTCAAAATTTGCTTTTCTGATCAAGTGAGATCTTAAACAGTTTTTAATTAGCTTCATTTTACTGAAACTTTTTTTGTAGGATGCTGCTGTGGCTGGTATTGTTTTTAAAAAGTTCCCTAGACGACTTCTGTTACCAGACTCAAATGGTTTGCTGCTTGGTGTGTTCTATTTAATAAGTTGTGCCCCCACAGTGTGTGGTTCAGTTGTTCAGTGTGAGCCTATGAACCAGGAGGTCATGGTTGCATTACAGTCAGGGCACATACCTAGGTTGCAGGCTCCATCCCCAGTAGGGGGGTGCAGGAGGCAGCCAATAAAAAATGTTTTCATTGCCGGGACCGGTTTGGCTCAGTGGATAGAGCGTCGGACTGTGGACTGAAGGGTCCCGGGTTCGATTCCGGTCAAGGGCATGTACCTTGGCTGCGGGCACATCCCCAGTAGGGGGCGTGCAAGAGGCAGCTGATCAATGTTTCTCTCTCATCGATGTTTCTGACTTTCTCTCCCTTCCGCTCTGTAAAAAATCAATAAAATATATATTTTTTAAAATGCTCTCATTGATGTTTCTATCCCTCCCTCCTCCCTTTCTCTGAAATCAATTTAGAAAAAATATATTAAAAAGAACAAGTTGTGATTGTCATTAGGTAACTTCATTTACTTTTAGCAAGAAAAGCAGACTGGATTCACATCCAAAGCTCTGACTCCTTGAAGGAAGGCTTAGCCATTGCTTATAGACATTATTTGTTGTCTGTTGATTTCTTCTTTGGATTGGCTAAACTTATCAGTTGTGGTTAGAGTCAGGGTCAAGTTCTTCTAGCCAGAATAGGATTTAGTAAGAATCAGCCAGACCTGGAGACCCTTGTACTATCTAACACTTCCAAATTTGGGTAAGATTGAACTAAGAAAAATTTGTGAATCAGTTTTAGAGGATCCAAACTCAATTCTGATTTTATACAATGGATTATTGATACCATATGCTGCTTAAAACTACTTCAAATGGAAGATAACACTGGGATCAGACTTTTGAAAAGGCTTTTTGTAATCAGATGTATTAATAGAAAGTAACTTCTTCAGCTAAAAATTCCAGATAGTCCAGCTGGTGTGGCTCAGTGGTTGAGCACTGACCTGTGAACCAGGTGGTCACAGTTCCCCATTAGGGCACACTCCCAGGGCTGAGGGCTTGCTCCCCAGGGGTGTGTGTGCATGAATTTTAAATATATTTTTATTGATTTTTTACAGAGAGGAAGGGGGAGGGATAGAGAGTTAGAAACATCGATGAGAAGCATCAATCAGCTGCTTCCTGCACCCCCCCCTCGCCCCCACTGGGGCTGTGCCTGCAACCAAGGTACAAGCCCTTGACCGGAATCAAACCCAGACCCTTCAGTTCCCAGGCGGATGCTATCCAGTGAGCCAAACCGACTGGGGCAAATCTTAAACTGGGGTAGCAGGGAAAGCAAAGTTCTCTTGATGCTTCAAGATCCAGATCTAATGTTGTCTACTATAGTGCAAACTTTCAGACCCTCTCTCTTATTCAAGCACTAATTCCCAATTATTAGACCTCTCACATTTCACACATCTATTTATGAATTTCTTTCATCACTCTGAATTATTCAAAGGAAAAGGTAATATTTTATCATCATTGCATCCATATCTGATCTTTAATAACTACTGGAATTAATGAAAATATAAATTACTTTTTTTAGAGTGAAGGCTTTGAGAAACTGCCAGATCCAGGTTTGATTCCTAGGTCTTTCACTAAACAGCAGTGAGACCTTATATGACTTCAGGTACATTGCCTAACCTTTCTGACATTCAGCTTTTCATCACCTATTCTAAAGAATTGTTGTGAATTTGGAACAGACTGTAACATCCGAAGGCATGTTACACTACCGAAGGCATACTAAAATGCTCAACTCTTTGGTGCCATATTGAATATGCTAAGTTGGCTAATAAAGATTACTGAAAACAGTGCCCTATCTCTAAGGTTATTCTGTGCTTGTCTCCAGGAGCACACTGGATATGCAGGCACCAAAACATATGCAGGCACCAACACACCATGCTTAATGCAGGAAATATCCAAGATGAATGGTGAACATGTTATACCAGATAACTAAAGATATAAACACAAGATTTTCTGTATCTATTTTTCACATGGAAAAAATTTTTAAAACTCAAATGAATAAGACTCCCAGCTAAAATAGAATTGCTTAAGGTAGACCAATAAAAAACAACCATGAAAGCTCAGTAAGATCTCTGAAAAGCTTGTTTGAAGTTCTAGGAAAAAGGGCTTGTGAATCAAGCTTCTGGAGAATATGAATCTTGGGTTGATGAGCCAAAAGTCTGTAGCCTCTTTTATTCTTAGATCATTTTCTGAGTCTAGGCATGGGGTAGGAGACCGAGGACCCAGCTAAAGGAGGACTCAAGCAATGAGCAACTGCCAAGAGGCAGAGAAACCCTGGCAGTCCCAAGGGGCAGTGAAAGATAAAAATTAGACTATAGTTGGTTAGAATATTAAATAGGAGAGAGGGTTGAAGAGCTTAGTCAACCACTCAGCCTGTTGACTCACTAAGATATTTTCTGAATTCTGAAGCTGTGCAGAATGGAAGGTCAAGAAGCTTAGCAGAAAACCTCTGAATAAAAAGATGAATTTTGGGGACAGTGTGTAGATACTCAGGATACAAGGATTAGAGCTACAGAACTGCTTGGGGGTGGGGTGTGAGGGGAAAGATCCAGTGAACATTTTAGGCTTTCAACGAGAAAACCCCTGGGGGACGTTACCTGTAAAGAGGAAAATAAAGGTAAACCAGAGATAGAGTCTTAAGAAAACTGCAACCTAGCCTTAATTAAGTTGGCTCAGGCTTTTGATCAATCCCTCTTCTATCTAGTAGAGGAAATGGTGAACCTTTGTTTAGAAGGTTATCACCATCCTAAGCTAATACAATTTGTCATACACTGTGTCCAGCATTCAGTAAAAAATTACCAGGCATAGCAATAGAGTGGACCAAATGACCAGAAACTAAGGAAAAAAACGACAATAGGAGATCTACAGATAATCTAAATCATGGCGTTATTAGAAAAGAAGTCTTAACTGATTCATTAGTTCAAGAAAAACATGGAGAAAGCAAGAAATAAATTCCACAAAGAATTAGAACTTATTAAAAATAACAAATGGCCTTGGCTGGTTTGGCTCAGTGGATGGAACATCAGCCCTTAGACTGAAGGGTTGTGGGTTCAATTCCGGTCAGGGGCACATTACCTCCGTTTGTAGCTTAGAGGGACTTGGAAAGCATTATGCTAAGCAAAATAAGCCAGTCAGAGAAAGACAGGTATCACATGATCTCACTCATATGTGGAATCTAATGAACAAAATATATCCAGAGACATAGAAGCATGAAACAGACTTTCAAATCTCAGAGGGAAGGCAGGGATGGGGAGATGGGTGGGGAGATATTAAATGGGAAACGTACGTATCCACATATATGCATAACCCATGGACACAGATGATAGTGTGGTGAAGGTAGGGAGAGGGAGGTGGAGGGAGTCAATGGAGAAAAAGGGTAACATCTGTAATACTTTCAACAATAAAGATAAATTTAAAAAGAATAAAAAATAAACAAACCACCTAGCACACCAACTTTTCTATTTCTCATCTCTAAGCTCATCCTTCTATACTTTGCTGTTATATTGGAATTGTGATTCCATAAACTATATTTCCCAAATTTCCTTACTAGCTGACTTACTTATAGGCACTGCAAATGGAAAGCCCTAATGAAAATTAGATGACAGTAGGGAGGTAGCAATTGCCTCAAACCCATTTATTTAAAAAAAAAAAGTCTTTATTGGTTTTTAGAGAGAGAAGACGAAGGGAGAGGGATAGAAACATTGATGAGAGAGAAACATCATCAATCAGCTGCCTCCTGCATGCACCCTACTGGGGATTGATCCCGTAACCCAGGCCTGTGCCCTGACTGGGAATCTAACCAGTGACCTCTTCTTGGTTCATGTCAACCTCAACCACTGAGCCACACCAGCCAGGCAAAAACCCAGGATTTATACATCAGACATAGTTTATATATTAAGCCACTGAGACTTAGGGGTTACTTTATTATCCTTAGGATAAGCCAATCCTATCCTAATAAGATATGCAAAAATAATTTTGTAAGTAGACCCCTATACTTCATACAGTATACAAAAATAAAACTCAGGTGAATTAAATTCATAAATGAAAAAGACAACGATATAATGCTTTTAGAAAGGAATACAGGAAATATTTTCATGTTTTTAGTGTATGAGAGAATTTTTTAAACAGACATAAAAAGCATAAATCAAAAAGGGAAAACGAGGGGGAACCAAGATGGCGGCATAGGTGAAACACCTATCTTGCCGTCATGCTCAGCAATTTTAATACTGCAACTTAACGAAAGAACAAACACCTTCCAGAATCAACAGAAAGCTGGCCGAGTGAAAATTCCACAAATAAAAGTGAAGATCAGACACTGTGACTCGGAGGATTGGTGCTCGACAGCGTTGAAAGATTCGCGCGGAGAGAGGTTTGGAGCATGCGCCAGTGGAGAGGGCGGGCGGCTGAAAACCGGCCAGTTTTCTCGAACGGGGAGACAAAGACGTCCCACTGGACTGTTTCTCCAGCTCTGGGCGAAGTCCAGGGAACCCACTATCACACGGGGTGAAAACTGGACAGTGGGAGGGCATGCCGAAGCTTGGGTGCTGCTGGGTCTGCCGGCTTGTGGAGAAGGCAGCTTGCGCGAACAGCTCAGCTGCATGACTGCGCAGAGAGCTCTCTGCGACTTGCCCTCTCATTTGGGAAACCGTCAGACTGCTTTGTTTTACGACCCTGGGTGAGACATTGGGCATGCAGACTCATTTGGGGAGAGTCTGAATTCCCCGGCAGCCGGTGGAGCTTGGCAGCGGCTCTCTCTCAGAGGTGCTGGCAGCCATTGCCACCAACACAGAGTCCCTGGGGCCGCATAGGGCGGAGCTAACGCTGTCTGCTTGGCCTGGAGACTCCGCCCATCCAACCTGAGCACAGCTGAACTTCACAGACAATTGGCCTAGAGGTCAACCCCTCCAAGTGCTAACAACGATTAACCTGAACTTAACTTCAGCAAGACTGTGCAACCCATATCCACCTCAGGTAACTGGGGAGGCTGAGCCACTGTCCCTAGTAGGAAGTCTACCACACAAAGCTAATTGACCAACTCAGGGAAGCAGCCACCATGCAGAGACATGGAAAGAAATCAAATGTGAAAGAAATGGAGGGAAAAAAAACGACTGGACATGGAATTCAAAACCACGGTTATAGGGTTTCTCAAGAGGCTCCAACAAAAGGTTGAGGCCTATAAGGAATTAAGGAAGACTGCAAAGGAAATGAATGAGTCCTACAAGGAAATGAATGAGACCCTCAAGGATATAAAGGAGACTCTCAAGGATATGAAAAAGGACCAACCAGAAATTAAGCATACACTGACAAATAAAAAATATTACACAAAGACCTAAAAGTGCTCTGGAGCACCCCAAGAACCAAGTTCAAGATTTGAAATACAAAGAGGTAAAATCCACTCAGCTGGAAAAGCAAGAAACCAAAAGAATCCAAAAAATTGAAGATAGTGTAAGGGGCCTCTGGAACAACCTCAAGCATACCAACATCCGAATTATAGGGGTGCCAGAAAAAGAGAGAGAGCAAGACAATGAAAACCTATTTGAAGAAACAGTGACTGAAAACTTCCCACACATGGTGAAAGAAATTGACTTAGGAGGCCAAGAAGTGCACTGAACCCCAATATATAGGAACCCTAAGAGGACCACACCAAGGCACATCATAATTAAAATGCCAAGAGCAAAAGACAAAGAGAGAATATTAAAAGCAGCAAGAGAGAAACAGATGGTTACCTATAAGGGAGCACCCATATGATTGTCAGCGGATTTCTCAACAGAAACGATGCTGGCCAGACGGGAATGGCAAGAAATATTCAAAGTGATGAACAGCAAGAATCTACAACCAAGATTACTCTATCCAGCAAAGCTATCATTCAGAATTGAAGGTCAGATAAAGTGCTTCGCAGACAAGAAAAAGCTAAAGGAGTTCATCACCACCAAACCAATATTATATGAAATACTGAAAGATATTCTTTAAGAAGAGGAAGAAGAAAAAGATAAAAGTGTAAATTAGGAACAACAAATACACATCTATCAACAAATGAATCTAAAAATCAAGTGAATTAATAAGCTGATGAACAGGACAAACTGGTGAATGTAACAGAATCCCGGACATAGAGAGGGAATGGACTGACAACTCTTAGGGAGAAAGGGGGTGTGGGAAGTGCAGCAAGAGACTGGACAAAAATCATGCACCTATGGGAGAGGACAGTGGAGGGGGGTGAGGGCGGAGGGTGGGATGGGTACCAGGTGGAGGGGAACTATAGGGTGAAAAAAAAGGGGGAACAATGTAATTAATAAACTGAACAATAAAGATTAAAAAAGGGGGGAAAACGATAATGTAACATAAAAATTAAGAACTATTCGTCAAGTCAGAACTAAGAATGAAAAGACAAACTGGAAAAAATATATAACTTGTAAAACATATAACCAACAAAGAGCTTGTGTCCATAATATATTAAAAATTCCTATGAATCACTAAGAAAAAGATGTGAATAGACACTTAAAGAAACCTAAAGACTAATAGACATACAAAAAAAAGGTGTTCAGTGTCATTAATAATCATGTTAAAATTAATATTATGCAAGTAACAAGCTAACTAAAATTCAAAAATATGACAATACCAGATATTGAAGAAGGTTGGGATAACAAGAGCTCTCATTTACTCCTGGTGAGAATGTATGTAACCACTCTGGAATACATTAGATGGTATTGAAGACTCATCTAATAAGATTCAGCATTTCCACTTCTAGATATACATACTACAGAAGTATGTTTGTGTATAGGAGGAGGAATATGGATAAAACTTCAGATAGCAGTATTATTCATAATGTACAAAGACTGAAACCAACTGAAATATCTATTCAGCCGGTACTGGCAATATTATGGTATCACCCTAGAATATACATTAACAAAACTGAATAAACTATACAAATTAAAACAGAGAGAAAAATGGTGGCAGAGCAAATGGATGCTTTGAGACATGCTCCCAGGAACAAACTGGAATTACAACTAAACTACAGAAAAACTTCCTGAATAATCAACAGAAAACTCACAGGAGAGAACTCTGATACTCAAAGACCAAAAGTGGAGACTGCATAGAGACTAGTAAGAGGGGCAAAGGCACGAAAGGGCTGCCTAAGCACCCACAGACAGCAACTGAAGTCCCAGAGAGGTATCTCAGCTGTAGAGGGTTGCCACTGAGAATTCTGGGATCTAATCCCCAAGCTGGGCCTCCAGCAGAGAGCACCAAAACTAAGAAGGGTACCCACATAACATCTGGCTGTGAAAAAGCAGCAGTGTGCTGTTTGCCAGGGAGTAACAGCTGAAAATTCAGGCACCCTCTTAAAAAGCCAACACACAAATTCCCTGTGCTCCAGCAGAGGGAGGGTGAAGTGGACTGCAACTATGAGAGCAGAAGCCAGGACTGGGGACTCAGAGGGTAGAGCTCAGAAGGCAGACACCCCAAGTTTCCTGGTATGAGTCATTCCCTCACTCAACAGAGGACCTTTTCCCCACATAGACATTTGCTTTTCCTGAGGGGAAGACAGTTGACACACCCTATTGGAAAACACCTTAGCCTGAGGCCACTTAAGATATTAAAAATAACAATTAGCCTCCAGGCAGAAGCAACTGCCCCACCCTGTTGAAAAAAATCTCTCCCCATACCTAAGGACAATTGCCTGGAGGGCAATTCAAATGAGAATCCTATCAGTCTGAAGGCAGATGCTTTGAGTCTCTGGAGGCTTTGAGTCTTTGCCTTATCTAATTAGAAACAGCCTTTAACACTGTCCTGCACTAGAGACTAAGAGGTGTAGAGCATCTATCTAATAGTCACAAACCTAAACAGTGAAAATGAGGAGACAAAGAATCCCCAAATGAAAGAACTAGAGAATTCTCCAGAAGAAAGGATAAATGAAACAGAGATAAGAAATTTATCTGAAAAAGAAAGAAATTTATCTGAAACAGAGTTCAGAGTCATGATGGTAAAGATGCTCAACAGCATGAAAAAAGATATAGTAGCTATGAAAAAAAATCAAATTAAAACAGACTATAACAACATGGATGAATCTTAAAATCAATCATTGAATGAAGAAAGCCAAACACCAAAATATATATAAATATATAAATACACACACACCACACACACACACACACACCATGCACGCGCGCGCACACACACACACACACAGAGTCTGTATTTAAAAAGTTCAAAGTCCAGGAAAATAAAATTACTGCTCATTTAGAGAAGCAGACACAGATAGTAAAACTACAAAGAAAAGCAAATAAATGACTCCCATAAATCATTAGAATATGGTTACCACCAAGGTACATGACCCAGAAGGGGCTCGTAGGGGGATCCTGAGATGTGGATTTGAAAATTATCTGGGTGGTGGTGGCATAGGTAATGTTTTTACTACCTTCATGTTTTTAAACTGTACATCTGTGAGTCACAAACAATTTTGTGTATATACCTCAAAATTTAAAAATAAACATCACAGTTAAGAACATACATGACCTCTATGCTCTCTGGGAGACCAAGAGAGATGATTTCTCTCAGTTTCCAGAAAGGACACTGGAGCTTGGAGGATATATAAGTGTTGACACCAGATCTAGTACTCAAGGTCAAGGTTTTGCCACTAAAGTACTTATTACCCAGATTCTACTTCCACAGAGGAGAGGCATCGGAAATAGTGACATTGACAAAAGCTCCCATGTCTTAAAAAATACTCCAAATAAGGCTCTTTAAGGCTTCTGGCAGGGACATTTCATTTATTTATTTATTTATTTATTTATTTATTTAGGTTAAAGCCACATTAATAGAAATGCATAAAAACAAACATGTAAACAAGGTATCAGAACTTTGGTTCACTGAAACGTCTCACACCTAAAGCATCTGAGGTACAAAGGCACCTTGCAAGGCACCAGGCAGCCTGACTCTGCTGCAGCCGCTCTGACCCGAGATGGAACAGGCTGACCAGAAAGGCTAGGGACTGAGGTCACCCAGGACCTTCCCCTATCCTCTTGGTCTGCTCCAGACAAACATTCAGTTCTCCAATGACCCGCCTGACAGGGGCTGGAACATACAAAGGTGTTTGTCACGTTGAACTTGAAGACAAAAGACTGTGGGACCAGGAAGAGGACGGGCAGAAAAGGATGTCAGTCAACTTCTGTTGATCCACATGGCCTCAAGAACTCCTGTCCTCGTTCATGGAACCACTTATTGGAAACTGTGAACAGATAAAAACCATGTTACAATCCTCTAACCGGAGCAGCCCCCCAAATTAATGTCTCCTTCAGGATGAATCCTACACTGGACCCGCGATTCAGATGTATGACATGGTTGCAGGTCTCAAGTTACTCAGGAGCTAGTGAGGAAGACATATGTATAAACAGATCATTGTACAAAAGTCTGCCAGTGACAGAAGTTACAGGTAAGGTTGCCATAGAAACAGAGCCAGGGGGCATCTAACTATAGGCGGGAAGAAGAGACCACAGAGCTGGGCATGAAACTGAACAGGAATTATCCAGGGAAGAAATGGACAGACTATGATGGTTCCTATATCAAGAGGGTCCAGGAAGTGAGAACAGGCTGAGAAAGACATCAAGGCATGAATCACCCTGGTGTGTGATAAGGACCCCAGCCAAGTTGATATTACTGGAAATTGGTGGGTAGGAACTGAGAGGTAGAGGAAGAAGCAGAGGAAGCCTGTTAAGATGGTGGAGGGCCTGGACATCAACATCAGGAGCTGTGTGCCAGCGGATCCCATATGGGTGCTGTGGGTAGCCAAGTGGTCAGCTAAAGCTGTGTCTCAAATTCACATGGACCATTATTTCATTCCTCAACAAGGTCTCTTTCACAATGAATACAACAAATCTATTCCAGTGCACTACAGAATTCGTAGAGCATTTTAAATATGTTAATGTGAGGTGATACAGGTACTTCATTTAAAAGAATCTAATTGTTGCTCAGCTGGTGTGGCTCAGTGGTTGAGCACTGACATATGAACCAGGAGATCACAGTTGGATCCCTAGTCAGGACACATGCCCACATTACACTCAATTCCCAGTAGGGGGCGTGCAGGAGGCAGCTGATCAATGATTCTTCCTCATCATGTTTTCTCTTTCCCTCTGAAATCAGTAAAAATATATTTAAAAATCAAATTGTCTACAAAACTTATAAATATAAACAGCAATCTTCTTTCTACCCCTTTCCACTACCAATTCCCTCTTCCATTAGACATTCAACTTCTTTGTTTTCTGATATTTATCCTCATTTTTCTAAATAACATGGTTATAGTGCTATTTCTTGACTTTCGATTTGAGAATTATTTTATATTACCTCTAAAACACATACTTACTACCTCCTATATACTTAATATAATGAAATCACAGGTTTTGGTTACATTAATATTCAGGATTTACATTGTAATGGCATGTAAATATTGCTCACACATGAGCCCCCTAATAGATTATACTTATATTTCCTTTCTTGTACAACTTTTTTCCCCTGGTCAGCAACTGCCTCAATTTTCATTTTCATTTGCTCAACTGTCTGTGAACCTGTCACTGTTTACCTCCAAAACTCCCCAGGAGGGCTATAAACCCATCTCTTTATGATCACTTCCTGTTACACACTGGGTCAAGCCTCTCCATGGCTCACCACAGCTGCTTGTCTCTGCAGTTTGGCCCTAGCCTCCAGCTTCATCTCTTGGTCCCTGTGCCATAGGCCTCCCCTTAAACAAGTGACAAAGGAAGCCAGTTCCCACACCTGTGGTGCCTATTTTAGCCTGTGCCTTGCTCTGCATGCCTTGCTTGCCTGGGACACCCCTTCCTTTCTTTGATGCCAGTTGTTCTCCAGGGCCCCCTCTCAACCCTTGCCAGAGTCCGTCGCTCTGAGGAGCCATCCTGGACCTCTGATGCTTGTCTAGCTATTCTTTCTCAGGCTCCCTCAGCTCTCTTGGCATCTCTGAGAGTGACTTCAAATAGTTGTTTTGGCACATACCCAGCTGAATGGTTGGTGGGACTATCAGCAGGGGAAAAAAAATTTTTTTTAAACACCCTTGCTCCTGCTTCTGCCCAAGACATGCCTTGTACTGTAAGTTCCTCTAATATATTCTTGATATAATAGAAGAGAGGGGAACTCAAAAAGAAGGACAGTATGGCTTTGAGAAAGTCTGGCAGCACTTGTCTCCCAGCTCAGAGTCTAAGGATGGACCACTGAAGCCCACCGAGGCCACCAAGGCCAGCACCACTTCTCAAGCCACTCACCCCACTTGCAGCCCACAAGCACGGGGCAAGCAGCATGTCTCGTTCGGTAATCACCTTCCCCACTCCGCAAGAGGTTGTACCAGAATACTGCTGTGCCCTGGGAAAAAGAAACAGCCTCTCAGACAACATCCTTAGAGACTGGGCTGGAGAACCTGACTCTGAGCACCCCAAAGCCCCTCCCTGAGCAGAAACACCCTCTCTTTCCCGTGCACAGGGGGACAGGGCTCTGGGACGCCAATGAGAGAAAAGTTCCCCAGAAAGCACCTACCCTTCATGGGGAGGTTGAGAGGGGGAATGCCTGCCAACCTACCTGCCCCTAAGGGACCTCCCTCCCTATCTCTTCTCCCCAGATGGAAGCTGAGGCAACAAGATCAGAGTTGAGGCAAGAAGAGGCTAAGGCCCCTCCCAGTGAGAGTCAAGCAGGCCAAGGAACGGGACTGGGGAACATAAAGCCCATAAGAACATCAGAGCCATAAGAACCAGAACTTACCTTCTTAGGCCAAATTGCAGCCCCCAGATCAGGAAAGACAGTGGCACCTCCAGCTTCTACATCGCTCATCTGGGGATACAAGACATAGAGCTTGGCCCTTCTACACAAGGATTTCAGAGCAAGTGAGCCACAAAGGACATGACAAGGTGTGCAGATCAGCCTCCTCTAGGCTTAAGCAACACGGCTTAGAGGCTCTGCTCCATGGGCAGCCCTTCAGCTAAGAAAAGCTTTTCTCTAAACCCTGCTCATCTGTACGGTTCATCAGGACAGTCTCGATGCTACGGGCACGCCAGAGCTGTGGAGGAGACTCACATCCCAGCTGTCCTCGGAGGGAACAATATAAATCTCAGAAAATGCCTGCCTGACCTCCACCCCTTACATCCCCATTGGCCTGGGCCTTGCCTAAGCCACTATGCCCATGACTACCCTGACCAGGAGCTCCCTGATGCTTCTAACACCATCTGTGGCCCCCACTGTGGCCTCTGACTCTCAAACTTGCTCCAGACACGCACCTTCCCGGGCCACTGGGTGGGAAGGTAGGGCACTGTCTCTCCAGAGGCCCTGCTTTCTCCATGGTGAGACCTCACACTAACCAGAACACAAATTTCATGGAAGGGAGGCTGCACTCATGCCCACAAAGTGTGCCTCAACTCACGCCCCGAGCACCACTTCTTTCTCCTCTGGCTCTCTCACTGCAAGTTTTTGCCTGTAATGTAATAGCATTCGCAGCTAATAAATATTTCCACAGGACACATACCAGACAGATTGAAGGGCACTCGACAGACAGGGAAATGAATAACATGAAAACCCCTAACGGTAACAGCCCTGGGGATCAAATCCAAACTCTTTTCTAGAACCCTGAGGCCCTGTAGTCTCACCAGCCACTCCCGCTGGCCACTCTCAATCCATGCCTCCAAGCCACCAGCTTTTTTCTACTTTTCCAACATCCCACGCTCCTTCCCTCTTCCAGGTATCCACACACACTGTCCTCTGCCAGAAACCAAGTTCCACCAACTATTTTCCACTCAACCTTCAAGTCTCAATATTGACATGTTACTTCCCAAGGGAGGCCTTCTCTGAGCACCAACCCTGAGCTGTCTTCAAAGCAGTTGTCACCATGGCAATGAAACAATTACCTCTCCTCTGTTTAAAGTAAGCCTTGTATTATTAGACCGTCAGCCTTACAAGAGACCACACTTGTCCTGCTCACCAGCGTGTTCATGGCAGTCCCCAGCACATAAAAGCCACACGATAGTAACTTAAATGAGAAACCAGAGGAAAATATGGACACAGGCATCTGTCTCTGAATTTCTTGACAGCTTCTATGCCTCTTTAGGGCCAGCCCTCTCAGCAGAGGGGCAGGAAACTGTTGCTCATGTGAGGAAACCCAGTGGCATGAGGCTGGAGTGCAGATAGTCTGTGGGAGACAGGACACCAAGTTTGGGGAAACAAAGGCAGCTTTCATCTAAGCACTTCACGGCTACTTCCTCACTGTGCTGCAAGGGGAGAAGGTTTGGGGGCATCCATCCCAGAATTCCAGACTAACACTGGGCCCATCAAAAAGGAGCCAGGGCCCTAGCCAGTTTGGCTCAGTGGAGAGAGTGCTGACCTATGGATCAAAGGGTTCCGGGTTCGATTCCAGTCAAGGGCATGTTCCTCGGCTGCAGGCTCCTCCCCGGCCCGGGCCTTGGCTGGAGCTCATACAGGAGGCAACCAATCCATGTGTTTCTCTCACATCCATGTTTCTCTCTGTCTTTCCCTCTCTTCCACTCTCTAGAAATCAATGGAAAAATATACCCGGGCGGGGATTAACAAACCAAAAACAGAAGGCAGGGATGTGAAGGTGCTGGGGGTCAGGAGGGCGCCCACAGATGGAAACAAAAGCCAACTCTCTACTCCAGCCAAGAAGGGCCGGCCGGGCCCCGGAGCAACGCTGGTGGTATCAGCCCGACAGGAGCGGATGTTAAGAGCTTTTTGGACTCGGACTCCTCTGAAGGCTCACACACCACACGCGTCATACTCACGTAGTTTAAGAATGTGGCCACACGGTTCCCAGTCCCTAAATGCTTGAAAACATCGTGCTCATCGTTCTATAAAATTAAGTGAGAGTAAACAGGTGGGCCTGGACCCGATACTTACATAGTTAAGAAACGTCGCTAACCTATTCCCCTCTGTTTTGAGGCCGCTGTCAAAAGGACGCTGCAACAAACAACAACTTTCACCCAAGTTTGCAACTGACTTCACCCCCCCTCCCCCGCCACTAGGGCTAAAAGGGTCAGGGAAGGTAGTAAGTGTGTGTTCCACCCATCAGCCTGGACCATAGGCCAAGGCTGCCGGTAAACCCTGGGAGGGCATGGGCGAGGGGGCAAGATCAGCTTTCACAGAGACCTAGTGAGGTCCTCTGCTGGACACTCGGGCAGAGAAAGACAGGGATGGGCAGGAAGAACACCCCCCCACATCCCAGGGGAAGCAGGCAGGGCTCTGCAGGCCCCTGGGTCCAGACTTGGGCTTCTCCAGTAACAAAGAGTTGGCCCTGGAGTGGGGCGGGGGGGGGGGGGGGGGGGGGGGCGGGAGAGGTGTAGCCTGATGCTGAGGCTGAAGTGCTTCTAGAAGCTCCAGCCTTCTCAAACCAGCTGGAACAGGTCCCTCTGAAAGCACCAGCGACTTGCGCCTTACCCTGGAGAAGTCAAAGTGTGGCTCGTACTGTCCTCCCATTCCGTAATTAGCAACCTGGTGGGAAATAACAACGTTGGACCTCATCAGCAACACGAACAGCCCAAAGCAGCCCATGTCCCAGGGGTACTGTCTTCCCAGGTAATAACTAGAACCACTTGAACCCCCAAAACCAGAACCCACAAGACAAGCCTCTCTAAGGTAGAAGGTAACTATGCCCAGCCAGCAAGGGCAGAGCAAAGGCTACAAACATGTCTACCGCTAGAGGGAGATTAAGGCTGCAGCACAAATGCGGTTTCCCAAACAGAACATGGGCCATCTGCATGTGGCCACTGTGAAGTTCCTGCCCTGCAGGGACACGCAGATGCAGCAGAGGGAGCCCTTGAGACAGGCCCCAGCCCAAGCCCTGTTTGGGAGATAATGAAACGGTAATTCAGAGGAAAGACAACAACAAACTCAAGATTGGGATTTTTTTTTTTTTAATACTAGTTTGGGAGCTTCTCAGTGCCTGGCACCGCTCCTGCCATGTCTGTCACCATGCCCATGGAGGGACGACTTCCTCCACCCCGCAGCTGTCCACTACATGGAGTACTTTGCCTCCAAGTGAAGCAGCAGGACATGGGTGGCCAGCTGCAGGTGGCCAGAGCTGCTGCTGGACCTTGGTGCCCCCTGCAGGAGCTTGGGCCTGGAACAGAACCTGAGCCACCTCTCTGCAGCAGCCACCGGGTGTCATTACTGGGATTAGAAACAGTAAATGCCTTGCTGAATAGTTTATCAGCACAATGTAAGTCCTAAATCACAACAGTTGTTTTAGCTTCAGGAGATATGTTCATTATGAAAGCTGATCAAGTGGCACCATCAAAGTCCATCTGGGAACACTTGGCTACTGTGTCTTACCGAAACCTAAAAACCTGTGTGGGCTCAATTAGTCCTCAGAAAATTGGTACTTTTAGTGTATTCTTCTCAGCGATTTCAACCGTCAGGTGAAAAATGCTGCACAGTTAGCAACAACGGAGGCCCTTAGCCCTGGGGGAGGGCCGGGAGGGTGGACTTTACAAGAGAGAATCCTCCTTGTGGAGCATAAACAATATCTATCTAATGGAATGAAGTGCAGAATTTGGGCAGCATGATTTTCGGTCTCCACAAAAATAAAAACTTTGATATGAAGAATCAGGGGATGAAAAAATGCTGCCATCCACTGCTTCAGCCTTCAAGTTCCCATACCCCAAACACCTAGCAATCCTGTTGTTGGTGCAGGAGGCTGAGTCAACAGGTGGCCCGAAGGCTAGAGGTGCCTCTAAGGAGGGAAACGCTAGAGCAGTTAATGAAGTGACAGTACACAGGTTTTTTCTGTGGATCCACTCTCGTTGAGAACTTAAGAAAAAATTTTAAACATGACTGTGATGACCGTCCCACTGCATGAGGGAAAATTCCATCACGCTTGTCGCTGGAGCTGTGGAGCAGGACTGTATTTCCCAGCACCTGCCTTGAGTCAAGTGCTTACGTGTTCGCATCCCAGGGAGAGAAGCTGCATTGCCTTGGCTGGCTTACCTTTTAACAGCTGGGGAACCACATTTGATCATGGTGCTGCAGCTGTTGTACCTACACTGTCTAATACTGTTCCCAAATAGTACAAGTGTCATGGAAACTTCTGGATTTGCAGCAATCAGTCCACTCTGGTGCTCAGACTCATACCTTTAATAATAAGCAACTGCACATCAAAACCGATTCCTGTGAGGAGGCAGTCTTTTGGACCTTTAGAGTCAGTCATCTGAAAGATCAGGGTTTTTGTGATGCAGAGATCAGAGTGAAGACCAAAAAAAGTGAGAGCCCAGCAGGCATGGCTCAGTGGTTGAACGACAGCTTATGAACCGGGAGGTCAAGGTTCAATTCCTGGTCAGGCCACATGCCTGGGTTGCAGGCTCAATTCTCAGTGTGGGGTGTACAGGCGGCAGCCGATCAAGGATTCTCTCATCACTGATGTTTCTGTCTGTCTCTCTCCCTCTACCTTCCTTTCTGAAATCAATTTTTTTTAAAGTTAGAAATCCCTTTTTGGTGAGGCTGAGACATTAAGTTAGAAGTGTCTTTACTCTCAGAGTATTCTAGCAGTGTACCTCTCTTCTTCCATTTGGCCCTCATCCAATTCACAACAAAATCTCTACAGCAAACACTCAACTACAGCCGAAAAAAAATGTCAATGAGTAGCAGAGGAACCAGCTCCTTCCCAGAAGCCTGCAGCATTCCACAGGGACCCTGCTGTGCATTTATCACACTGCAAGTGGTCCCCAGGGATAAGCACTTAAAGATAGATGCTGAAGCCCAGGTTCCTGTCCCCCAGACCAAGTAGGATCAAAGCTTACATCATTGCTGCTGGCAAAGGAGATGCAAAGACAGCACTAAAATCAAATCAAACAAACATGGAGCCTCGCCCTGGCTGGGTGGCTCAGTTGGTTGTGTCGCGTGTACACCAAAAGACTGACAGTTCAATTCCTGGTTAGGGCACATGTTCAGGTTGTGGATTCGGTCCCCAGTCCGAATGTATATGGGAGGCAACTGATTGATGTTTCTCTTTCACATTGATCTTTCTTTCCTCCCTCCTTTCCTCTCTCTCTAAAATCAACAAAAAATATATATATATTTTTTTAAAACTGTGGTTGATTTTATACCTATCCATGAAGATGACCTTCAGGTTTGTTTTACTAATTGCCAAAAGAGAAAGAGAGAGAAAGGGGAGGGGGGGCGGGCAGGGATTTGCTTGGGTGTGTCCAGGTACAAGTTCAGAGAATCTTTTCCAAATAAGCTTCAGTTAAATCCTATCTAATAAAAGAGTAGTATGCAAATTGACCATACCTCTGCTACATCCACAAGCCATGCCCACAAGCCAATCAGGAGCAAATATGCAAATAAACCCAACCAAGATGGCTGCAGCCACTGAGAGCAGGAGGAAGGGTTGGGTTTCCCCGGCAATGGAGGAAGCCAAGCTTTCTCCCTGCCCTGGCCAGTTAAAGCCTCCACATAAGACTACAAAGTTTCAATTATAGAAGGTAAATAAATCCCAACAGAAATGGCTGCAGCCACAGAGTGAGCAGAAGGCTTGGCTCCACTCCAGGCTACAAAGTTTCAATTGTAGTACATAAATAAATCCCAGATACCAGAGCCTCCACTTGGGTCACTAAGGGGCATGGCCAGCCTGCAAACCACCACAGTCCCCTCACCCAGGCCACCCCACTCCCCAAGGGAACCCCCACCCTAATCCGAGACACCCTTCAGGGCAAATCAGCTGGCACCCCCACCCATGCACCAACCCTCTATCCTATCTAATAAAAAAGTAATATGCAGATTGACCATCACTCCAACACACAAGACAGCTGCCCCCATGTGGTCAAAGATCCTGCCCCCATATGGACACAAATGGCCACCACAAGATGGCCAGCAGGGGAGGGCAGTTGGGAGGGACCAGGCCTGCAAGGGAGGGTAGTTGGGGGCAATCAAGTCTATAAGGGAGGGAGTTAGGGGTGACCAGTTGACAGAGGGAAGTTGGGGGTGACCATGCCAGCAGAGGAGAGAAGTTGGGGGCAAACAGGCTGGTAAGGGAGTGGTTAGAGAGTGATCAGGCTGGCAGGCAGAAGCAGTTAGGGGCAATCAGGAAGGTAGGCAGGAGAGAAGGTGGGAACCAGCAGTCCTGGATTGTGAGAGAGATGTCCGTCTTCCCATTTAGGCCCGATCCCAGTGGAGTCTCAGATTGGCGAGGGTGCAGCCTGAGCTGAGGGTCAGCCCTTCCCCGCCCCCGCCGCCCCCTGTGCATGGATTTCGTGAACCGGGCCTCGAGTATTCTAATAAGCTCTCCTGACTGATCAGACCCAAATGTCAAGACTTCAGGTGAAGAGTGAGATCCTTAAACATGTAGAAACTCTGGCCAAACAGATGCAGGAGATTTGAGAAAAATGCCAGTGAAATTTCTCTGACAGTGTCTCAGGCCATCACTATACACAGAACCCACAAGCTCCGATGTTCAGAAGATGGCCAGTGCTGATTTGAACTCAACAGACTGAGGTTTCATTATTAGGAGCTTCACTCAAAACTTTCCAGCTAAGTGCTGCCATGTGTCTTCACAATCACCTTTGCAATGGGCAGGGATCCAGGGCTCCACAGTGGGCACTAGAGAAAAGCACTCCACCTTCACCAGCCAACTGGTCCAGGCTGCTCACTTACATCAATATACCACGGAGCACTCACCTCCAAGAACCGTTGACTGGGACTCAGCCCCACACCCTCTGAAGGTATTTATAGCTCTCTCTCTTAGAGGTGTCCCTGGAACAACTCAGGGTTTCAGCTTCTGTATTCCAGAAGACATGAATGGGCCTTGCAGGCCCACCACTGACTTCTAGCTCCTCGTCACATATAGAAGACAATCGATATTTGCTGAATGTTAACTGTTGAATGTCGCAGGCTTCTCAATGTGACGTCACTCCATATTCACAGCATTATGCAGTCGTACAGTTTATTGGACAGGCCTCCCTCAGCCTGGCCCTGAGCCCTTTGGGAGCCCATGTATCCAGGAATACCCCCGCCCAATCCCAGGGCCCAGGGCCCAGCCATACCTGCAACAATTCTGCAGTCTTGACTGTTAGCCCTGTGATGTGCTGCATCCGCCGGTTCACTCGAGCCACAACGGGATCCTCCTCCTCCTCCAGCCAGGAGCTAAGAGAAAAGAGGGTGAGAAAGAGAGGAAGGGAAGCCAGGCTCGGATGAGGTCCTGCACTCTCTCCCCAGAGGCAGTGTAGGTGAGTGCTCTATGCGGGGGAGGTAGGACAGGTAGGACAAGCCAAGCCACCCCCCGTCAAGGAATCCCTGGGTAGGACCTGGGAGTCCCTGGAGTTGGGGCTGGAACAGTCACCCTGCCCCCATCACCTTTGCTGACCTTTTGGAAACCCTGTAGCTGGCAACAGTGAGGACGCCTGTCTTGGGATCACGAACAGTGGCTCGTGCAAGCTGGAAGGCAGAAAGAGAGGACAGACTTATCCTTCTTTGCCTTGAGTGTTTTCCTCAACAACTGGGACCAGATCTGTGAGGAAAGAGCTCTGCAGGCAAAGGCTGTAGCCGAGGCCCCATGATCCTGCAAGCCAGGCCAGTGAAGTCATCTGGAGCTTCCACATTTCTGCTCTGCCGCCAGACCCTGGTCACTGACCTGCTCCGTCCCCATCCCCCTTGCTTTCACTCAGGTTGGTGCTGTCTGCCGAGTTATGCCTGTGGAGTCGGCTTGTCCACCCATCCATCTTCCCAGACAGCCCCCTTTCTCACCAGGCCCACGTGTCACCCCTGCCAGAGCACAGCCTGCGCATGGCTGCTCCTGCCATTCAGACTGTGCCCGCATCCCTGCGTCTCAGCCTGCTCCTCTCAGCCTGGCCAAGCCCTCGGTCCTGCTGAACCTCAGTGGCCTCCTCTGCCAAGAAACCTGCCTACACAGTCTCCTGCTACCCCAGCGGACACTGGCTCCTGCTGCTGCAGAAGCACACACAGGAGGCACAGATTCCACTCCCTTAGGTAAAGTCTCAAAAGGTCAGATGACAGAATTGGGACATAAGTGAACTGCTGCCTGAAGCCAGCCACCTCACATACGAACATGTACACTTCACATACACGCACAGTCCTCACCTACCGCATCTCTCCCCAGTCTCCATAGACAGGTGCAGCGATATACCCAGGAAGGGCCTGCTGCCCACAGCCAACCCCCAGGGCTTCAGCTGTAGACTGCCCTAATGCACTCACATGGGTGGGACCACAGACCCATATCCTACCCCCTTACCCTTAAACTCAGTAAACACCTCACGAGTGCCCACTACATGCTTGGCACTATGCTGGGTAATTGCAGCACAGCATGGGAAGAGCTGGGAGGGGGCATGCTTAATGTCAGTGAGAGCCCAGTCTGCAGGGTCAAGAATAGTTTCCTAAAAGAAAAAGAAAAAAAAAAGAATGGTTTTCTGAAGGAGGGGATCATGTAGCTGAGACTTGAAGGATAAGCAGGAGTTAGCCAAGTGGGGGAACGTTACAGGAAGAAGGAAGGAACGGCAATGCAGAGGGCCAGGGGTGAAAATAGGTGTGGCACTATGTGGGTTGTAAGTTAGACAAAAGAGAACAGACTAAAGAGGCAAGTGTATGGGGGGGTGAGTAGAGGTGGGAGGAAGGGGAGTGTGGGGGGGGGGGACTGGATCTAGATGTGACCTTGTGGCAAATCATAAACAGGGACAGCTTTCAGACAGGGCAGAGACACTCACAGCCTGAATGTAAGAAGCATCCCTGTGGACACCTCGTGCAAAGATGAGTAAGGAGGAACCGCAGAGGGAACAAGGAGGCCAGTAGAGAAGTCAAGGCAGAGTGAGGGCAAGAGATGCTGGTAGTCTGGGTAAGGGTAGCAGCAAGGATGGAGGAGCAGATGGACCAGAGGTGGTCAGGAGGTGCAATCAACCAACCGGGACGCTCTGCTGCCCTAGCACCTTCTGCTAAGACGGCTACTGCACCCGGGCGAAGGGCTCCTCCCTGATGACAACTGAGGGGGCAGCTAGATCCCATCCGAGCATCGGAGCCTCACTGCTGGCCTGACACCCAGGAGACCTGGACAGCTGTGCTCTCTCCCCAGGACAGATACGACTATTTTGAAAACAGATTGGGATTCCCAGGCAGCTGCCAAGGATTCCCCACTGGCCAAGTGAAGCTCGTCAGCCCCACTTCAAAGCCTGCACA
Source organism: Antrozous pallidus (assembly GCA_027563665.1). Classification (NCBI taxonomy): domain Eukaryota; kingdom Metazoa; phylum Chordata; class Mammalia; order Chiroptera; family Vespertilionidae; genus Antrozous; species Antrozous pallidus. The sequence goes on along the minus strand of CM050516.1, from coordinate 36,777,054 downwards.
GCATCTGTCCCTCACAGGCTCCGGAAAGGAGCGGTCAGCATGTGTGGCTCTCACATGGCTTCTGTTCAAAGACAAGTTTTCTCAACATCCCCTCCACCGCCTCTGCCTGCCACACACGTGCATGCGTCACCCCGTCACACACACACACACACACACACACACACACACACACACACACACACACGTGTTTCACTGCCCAGGTCTAAGGAACATGTGAGGAATGTCTCAGGAGACTCTGACACAGTACTGCCCTCACCCGGCAACCAGGAAAGTGTTTTACTTCCTTGGAGGGTTTTGGAGCTGATGCAGAGAGTGCAAAGGGGACTTGGGGGAAGGTCCTGTCCCCCTTCTACACACATACTGGCTAGATGCTCCCTCGGCCACATCAATGATACAACTGATGCTAGAACCTCAAATCAAGGTCACTCCAAGATGAGGTCCAGGATGCAGGGCAAGAACCTAGGTTTCCTCTTGGCCACTACAATTCTATTAGGAGCAGAGCTAAGTCCAGCTAAGTCCTCCCTGCTCATCACCAGTGACAGGGGAGCGGTGGGGATATGGCAGCAAGCAATTCTCTTCGAAAGATGTCAAATGGAAGCAAATCTTCTATGAACTAGAAATAGAAAAGTAACTTTATCATGTGATGACACATATGCAAAACTAATAGCCAACTGCACACTTGGCAGTGAAATACCAGAATTCCCAGTTAGTTACAAGTCAAGGATGCCTCTTATTTCAATGCTCCACAAGTTCTGGGCAGCTCACTGAGGCATTAAAAACAAAAGAACTATACATATTAAGAAGAAGACAAAATTTTTCTAAGTTGCAGGTGATACGACTATCTGAACAACCCAAGAGAATCAGCTGAAAACCAAAAGAGGAATAAGAGGTAAGATCAGTGGCAAGCTGTGACCTGCACAAGTCTCAGCGTCCGCGCGGGGAAGAGGAACATAAGAACACAGCCTGCTTCACCAACCTAAGCACTGAGGACAGGGCCTGTCATACTCAAGAACTTGGTCACTATCAGCTATTACTATGAAATATACTTTACAACCAACAGTTTAGCATATCATTGCAAACTAATATAACAATGCTGCCAGTAAAAATATAACAATGAAGAAAAGCAATCTTGGGTCAGGAGTAAGAACATTTTCTTTGTCAGCCTTGAATTCTTTTTTCAGTATGGAAAATGCAAAAGGCAAGAAGCAGAAGTCCCCAAAGAAGTCAGGGGAGCGGCAAAAAGCCTCAAAATCCCAACCAGTACCAACTAAAGAGAAATTTGAGGCTGCTGGTGAACCAAGTCAACAAAGAAGCTCAGAGATGAAGACCAAACGGAAGAGATCTAAGAAAGATGACAAAGTTTCTTGTCCACAAGAGATGGCACCAGAAAAAAAAAAAAGAGTAAGAATTCTCAAGAAGGTACCAATTCCTCCGCTGCCCCTTCACTTGCCATCAGTTAACCAGGTTCACCGAGGCCTCGTGAGGGGCTGGTGCCAGCAGTTAAAGCTGAGCACCGGCGGCCAGAAATGGGAAACATATGACAGGCTGCGTGCATATGCTTACCCTAATCAAAAGAATATTCCTGTCAAACCAGAGGAGGCAAAGATATTGACATTAGCACAAAGGAAATTGAAGATGCAAAAGGGGGAAATGACTCTGGACAGTTCTGCCTTCCTGAACTGACTGCTCCCCTGGCAGGGGGGCCTGCTCCTGACGGGGTGCTGCTGCTCTCCCAGAGAAAACGGACAATATTTTCGTGACAACTTCCACCCCGGATGATGTGTTTGCCTCCTGGAGCAGAATTGCAGCCGCTACCGGGAAGATTGGGAAGACCGGGAAGACTGGGAAGATGAAGAGTGTGAGATTGGCACAGGAGACCTCTGGTTGCAAGTGGTGTGTGGTCGATGGACAAAGTCTCCCTGCAGACACACAGGGTTGGGTTCAGCTACAGTTTTATGCTGGGCAAGCCTGGGTTCCTGAGAAACTGGGGCAAGTGTGTGCACGCTTCTTGATAGCTTCCCACAACTTTCCACCCCCAGACCTGGAGGATAATATGTTGTGCCCCAAATGCATTCATAGGAATAAGGTATTAGCAAGAAGCTTCCATTGCCAAGAAAAAGGGTACCACTATGATTATAATTAATGTGGTAGAAAGGTGACTACAATCAACTCCATGGTGCCACTGACAGCAACTCCAGGCTGCTTGACACCCTTCATGCTCCCTGCTTACAGGGCCCAGATAGGTGGGAGCAGATGTTACTCTCAGACTACCAACAGTGCCTGCTGTTTCGTCTGCTGGGATACGGTTATGTTTTAAAATAGACATGCATTTCACAAACTATCATTCATTGCAGTGAAGATGCAAAAGTCACACCCTAGGGGAACTCCAGCAGCTCTTTCGCGGTGGGAGCCTGAGCTGAACCTCTCGAGGGGAGTGGAGAAACAGGTGTGCTCCCTCACTAGCCTCCTGCCTCAGAATTGTGTCCTCTCCCAAAAAACATTCTTAATATTCAAAACATTTTGTGAAGTTGTCTGAACTTGGGATTTCTGTAGTGTGTCTCTGGCATAAAAGCACGGGGCACTTGGGCCAGTATCATTCCCAGTTGTAACTGTTTTTTATACTATTGCTGTTTAAAATATGTCCAAGGTTACTTCTGAGTCATAAATACCTAATATGCTTAAAATACATATGTAAAGTAATCCATCTGCTATGTTTTGAGAACTTCGTTGTATGTAAATTATTGTTGATGTTCTTAACTCAGTAGAATTAAGCCAAAAGGCATGATTTTGTTTCAGTGTAATAAATAAAATATACTTAATATATACTACATACATATCAATGAAGAAACAAAGTGAAGTTACAGTAATAAGAAAAATGCCCAGGAATAAACGTAAGAAGAAATATGCAGGCTTTATGAAGACAACGGGAAGAGATACAAGTCAATGAGGACACCCAGAAGGCTCTCGGTGAGAAGACGCCATACTGTAAAAATGGTCACTCTTCTTCTGTGCAGGCCCGACAGGAGCTCCACTGGACCCAGCCGGGCGGCTCCTCCCGAAATCTCACCCCCACACACCAGCTCCAACAGATTAGCTGACACCTCTCACTGTGCGCCTGCCCTGGCCCGTGCCCTTCTATCCTAGCAGCTGTGCTCTGCTCAGCTGACGTGGCTGTCCACATCAGGTTCCTCAATCTTCTTCCCCACTGAACCCACCAGGTCACACTGAGTCCGCAGCACCTCAGCGCCCCACAGTGAACTCATGCTGGACATGGCCAAGGCCAGCTGGGTAAGCGACAAACTGCCCCACGGTACCAGGAATGAGTGACCCAAGAAGGACCTGCAGAGACACCTACTTTGGGTTTTGCGATGTCCTTGATCCTCTGGATCTCCTCGTCAGACATGACGTCGTAGTACCTGACGATGTGTGGGCTGTCCCACTCGTCCTCCTCTTTGAAGGGGGCGATGAGCAGCTGTGGCGTCCTGTTGCCATCGTGGTACCTACAGAAAAGCCTCTTCTGCCTCTTGGGTGTCTGGGGAGCACAGAGCAACAGCCCTGAGCTGAGTGAGTCCCAATCCCTGCTCCAGGCTGGCTGGCTGCAGACACTGTCTCACACTCTGTGTCCAGCAGCGACTCCCTCCCCCGGGACCACAGAAGAAAACAAAACCCCTCCGCTCGATGGGCATAAAATGATACCCCAAACATCAGGCAATGTTTCTTCTTTCCCAAGTTCTGTGGCACAGGGTGACCCCCGACCTTTTTCACAGAGATGTGAGTAGGTTTACAGGGCTGGGGCATGGGGAGCCTTTCCAGGAGGAAGGGCCCGTGGGAGCAGGCACTCAGGCCTGGAGAAGGCCCAGACTGCCCACACCTGAGCTCCCTAACGACGCCCTGGGAGCCCAGGCTCTCAAGGCCAGTGATACCTGACACCAAATTCTAGCAACTGCCAGAGTTCCAGCAACTGTCCTGTGTCACTACAGAGGCCAGGACTTCCCTCGGGGCCTGAGCAACGTCCACATGCAGGGTTTTCTTCCCAACAGAAACCGGGCATGTTGGGTGCAGAGGGAAGCTCAGTAATAACTTAGAGGATTGAAAATCTACCTGATATGAGGGGAGAAAGTCTCCTGCCCTATATCTCAAAGAACTTTCACACGTCACCCTCAGCAGATACTAGAAAGAACTACGAGAGATGCTGAAAAATAACCCACAGAGGAACTTCCTCCCCAAGTCTGCCTGTCCAGAGCCAAAGCCCGGGTCCACAGCCCAGGCCCCTGACCCACCCACGTGTCTCACCAGTTTGACGCCCTCCCCACGACAGAGGCTCTCGTAGACGTCCCTCTCGGGCAGGTAGTCCACAGGCCTCTCGTAGATGCCGTCCTGGGGCGCCTGTCCAGCTTCTGTCTGATTTGATGCCATTTTTCCTCTTTCTTCCTCCAGCAACTGTTCAAAGTAACGCAGATTGCCTCCAGCCCGGTCATGGCTCGGGTCTAGAACAGGCAAAGAACAAGAAGGAAAAGGAAACCACAAACATCTGTTAGGCCATTTAGAGAAATTACTCTGTAAGCAGCATCTCCCAGCAGCTCACTCGCACGCAGCATCCTGCCTTCCACAGCACCTCACCAGGGTTCGCGAGTCAGAGCAGAAATCCAACAGATGTCCTCTCTGCTCTGGTCAGTGACGAGAAAGAAGCAACAAAGGGGGCACACTTGGCTGGCCATCGAGGGGGCGTCCTCTCAGGCCTCCCTGGAGGTCCCAAGGACACAGGTCCAGAGACCTGCCTCCTCTCCTGACTTGGCTGTGTGCCAGTGGCATCTGTTCCCTGGAGTCCATCCAGCCCTGGTGACCACATCGCATGCTGGCACAGCGAGAAGGCAGGCTGAAATGCTGGCAAGAAGAACAGCTACGTGACACTGCCACAACTTCAGCTGGTGGGCCCACAGCACGAGGAACACGCGTGGTGGGATTACTGTGCCCCTCCCCGGACGAGGAAACTCAAGCCCAAAGGTCTCCTGACTCCCCGACCGAGGCTCTTACTAACATGACAGAATCTTCAAAGCTCTCTTCCCACAGTAGTCTTGCTGGACATTCCTATGCTAGATGACATCAGACTCGTGAAAAGTATCAGCATAAGAAAGTCTTTGCTGGTCTGTGAAATTCCAGACTATGATGTTCCCATATGTTACTGAAAAGGATGCTTTATTTAGTTAGTTATTCCTCACTCCAGTATATTTTTTCCATTGATTTTTAGAGAGAGTGAAGGGAGAGATGGAAGGGAAGAAGGGGAGAAGGGTAGTGGGGGAGAAAGAGAGAGAAAAACTATGTGAGCGAGACACATCGACTGGTTGCCTCCCGCACACGCCCCAACTGGAGCCTGGGATCGAACCTGCAACCCAGGTACCAGCAATTGAACTCGTGACCCTTTGGTCTGTGTGCCAACCCTCTAACCACGAAGCCACACCGGCCAGGGCAAAAACAGTGCTTTTGATCTCCTTCAGTCCCATAGCACCAGACACATAAAACACTAATGCCATGGCAAGTCCACCAGTTAGGCCTCAGGCCTCCAACTATAAGGTCAAGGTCATTGTCACTGCAGCAACCCTGGAGTACAGCTTGCTCTCAAGATACAATGAAACCACCATCGTGCCTAAGAGCAGGTGCACATAATAGCAGCACCGGATTCCTAAAATGAAGGATTCCCTAAACAGAACTGAGTTGGTTAAGGAGCTAGCTGGTAGCTGGGCTGCGTCCAAAAGCAGTGAGGCATTAGTCACTGCCAGTGGACAAGTCAGACTGGCTCAACCCTAGGAGAATGGCCAGGTAGTGGCCAGTAGAGTTACCATTTCTGCCAGCTGCCCAGCCCACTCTGACCTTCCTCTAGAACCTTCTTACCAAGGGAGAGCAGGCGGCGGGTGAGCTCCAGGGCGCGGCGCAGGTCGCCCAACTGGAAGACAGCGTAGCTCAGGTAGTCCAGCACCTGGGCCTTGGTGGTGACGGCCTCCTCCCCAGCGTCCAGCTGCTTCAGCACCTGCTCCATCCACAGCACCGTGTGGTAATAGTCTCCTTCGTTGTAGGCTGAGCGGCCCATCCCAAAGCAGTCGTCTGCACTCATCACTGCCTGGTACTTGGTTCCTGCGCAGGACGGGCAAAGAGTCAGGCACCAACAAGCCTCTGTGTTAGGGACAGAGACTGCCACGTCGAGGAAGCCCGGGCCGCTGGCCGGGGCACCATCCCAGCAGAGCCTTACCAGGGCTTCAGACCACACACCTCAAAGGGCCATTGCTACAGTGAGCACAGCCAGGCTGGCCCTACCTTGGGTTGGGGTTCACAGCCAATCTCCTAGCCTCAGACTCCCCTTCTCCCCAGTGGGAAGGGGTCTTTTCTACAGAGGAGCCTGGGAAACCCACCAAGAAGCAGTTTTCAGGAGAGCATGAATGTCCTGTGAGCCACACAGGAGGTATCTGCTGGGCAGCTGGACATGTGAGTCTGGAGAGTAAAAAAAAAAAAATAGTTGAATATAAAAAACAGAACTTAGGTGGCATCTAAAGCCATGGATGAGGATAACTGCTTCCAGGAGAGTCTGAGGAAAGAATAGAGAAGGTAGCTGAGACCAGAGCCCCAGGGTGCACCTATACAGAAAGGACAGAGGAAGAATAACACCGGGAGGGACCTAAGAGGAGTAGTAGGAGCCATGAGACAGACACCAAGGGAGGCCAAGAGCCAAGGCTGCAGTGCCAGCTTTGGCCGCTAGGGGGCAGGGAACTTGCTGAGCATCATTTCAGCAGGTCCTGTGATGTGGGCTGAGCCCTGGAAAGTGACCATGAAAATTGCTTAAAACCAAGAAGATATGGTGTGTTAGCCATGGGGAGATGCAGGCAAGGTGGGAGGGTCTGTGAGTGTGTTCCTCAGAGAACAATGAAAGCAGGCCCTATGGAGAGCAAGAAGGAGCTGTGACTCCCTTGCCCACTCCACCCAGTCTCCCCCACCTCTGGCCCTGGAAGACAAGGAGCTTCTCTACAACCCTGCCAACAGTGACTGGGACACAGCTGACATGGAAAAGCTGCCTGTTAGTGGGCTCTTTCTGCCTGATGTCCAAGAGGGGGCTCTGCACGGAATGAGACCCCTGCTGCAAAGGGTTGGCTGCTGCAGAGACCAGAGCCTGCTCGCCCTGGTGGCGCAGGAACAATGCGGAACGGGAAGTTGGGGACAGTAAATACAAGATGGGGCTAGTAAGCAGGCCAGAGCCTCTGTGTTAGGGCAGGGGGTTCCCTGAGCCCCTGTCCACGCTCCACGGACCTCCACAGAGCTCCTCTGGCTCTGCAGGCCCAGGAACCCGTATTGATGGAGGCAGTGTAACACAGCTGAGAGGGCTGGGGCTCTGGGTGAGAGACAGGGTGGGTTTCACTATGGAACCCACCTGCTGTGTGACTGTGGAAAAGTTGCTTAGCCTCTCTGAGTCTTGGTCCTCTTATCTCTAAGTAGAGATAACAGCATCGATTTTAGAGGATTTGTGCCAAGAATTCAAAGAAATTATGTATGAAGATATCTCCTATGATCCCTAGGATTGTAATTATCTATAGCTTTTACCAACATGTCTCACAGATGGCAAGAATGTAACAAATGATTCACAGATACTCAGCACTAACTCAGATATCTACCCCCTGCAAAGTGCTCCCTAGAGAGTGCTCCCTGGAGTGCCAGCTGAGTTGACTGAGTGCTGAGGGCAATCAGACATGGAGCCCGCTGATGTGGGTAAAGGTGTTGTGCAGAGGCCATGGGGTGAACAAAGGAGCTGAGTGGTGAGGAAGCTTAGCACAGTCAATGGGCAGGAAGGCCAGAGAGATGAGGCCCTGCAGGACCTCAAACACCACACGTAGGAGGAACGTAGGTTTAGCCCTGAACTGACCACACGTAGGAGTGAGCTGGAGATATATCAGTCACAATACAACTGAGAAAGAAGTGATCAGAGGCTGGAGTCAGGGCCTCCAAGTACAGAAGACATTAGGGAGGTGGAACCTACAGGCCTTAGATTCTGGTTTTGGCAGCCAATGGATGGAGGTGCTCTTTTTGTTTTGTTCTTTATTTTTGATGGGAGAAAACTGGCTCTTTATTTTTATAATCTTTATTGTTGAAAATATTACATATGTTTCCTTTTTCCCCCTATCAACCCCATCCAGCCCACCCCACACCCCACCCTAGGCCCTCACCATCCCACTGTCTACATCCATGGGTTATGCATATATGAATACAAGATCTTTGGTTGATTATCTCTTGCCTACCCACCCTCCCCCACCTTCCCTCCGAGATTCCACACTCTCTTTCATGCTTCCCTATCTCTGGACCCACTCCATTCATCATTTTATTTTGTTGATTAGATTCCACATATGAGTGAGATCATGTGATACTTGTCTTTCTCTGACTGACTTATTTCACTTAGCATGATACTCTCCAGGTCTGGATGGAGGTTGTTTGCTGAATGAAGGGTGAGGGAGAGGGGTAGACAGTTGTAAAGAGGATGAGGATTTTGGTTTGGGACATGTGAATTTTGAAGAGCCCCATGGAACATGAAGCAGAGATGCCCCCCAGGCATTTGTCTGTCTGGCTGGACGCCCAGGAGACAAGCCTTGGCGAGGCCCACAGACCTGGATGTGACCCAGGTATAGGTGATACCTCAACGACGGAAACGGCTGGGCTCGCTCGCAGAAGGTATGTAGGGAGGACATGAGGTAGGGCTGGAATGCTAGGGAATAACCCCCTCCACCTCTCACTCCTCGAGGATGCAGATGGGTCTGTTAACTGAAGGTTAAAGGTCAATGCCTGGGTGGCCCCCTCTTCTCATCAATCCTTCTCACAGGTGACATGAGCTGACTTCTCTCTGGTCTTGTGGCCTGGGTGTCTCAGGAGAAGCCTACACTCCATCATGCTGGTTCACAGAGAGGGCTCCAGGCCCTGACCACCCAACAACAGAGAGCTTCCTTCTCCCACAAACCATGATTCCCGTGCTCGTACCTCTTTCAAGGTCCCCCTGGTTGAGGTGGCATCCAGGGTTTAATGGAGCCTAACTGGATCCTGAGTTTACTGACCTCTAATGGCCCCCCAAAACCCAATATATCTTCCATAACTTCTTATAAATAAATACACGGGAGCAATCAGGGGGAAAGGGCCTTTGGGGGTGGGGTGGGGGGATGGGAGAGAGAGAAAAACAAAAACAAAAACAGACTATGACCACAGAGGCCAAAAGAGAAAGGGCAGAAATCAGTGTCCCAGAATTCAAAGGAAGGGAGGATATCAGGAAGAAAGAGGCCATCGGTGTTTCACATGCCAGGGAAAAGTTAAAGAACATTATGCCTGAAAGCTGTCCTCTGGCTTTACAGGCTGAGTGGCCACTGGTGACCTTACAGCTACAGGATTGGTAGACAGGAGCGGGGAGGGGAAGGCCAAACTTTGTGCGTTCAGAAGGGCATGGGAATCAAGGAAGTGGAGAGAAACTAGATGTCTGCTCAGCAGCTTCACTAGGAGGGAAAATAACTAGATCAGCAGTAAACACTCAGAAGGGCCGTGGATCCTGTAAGAGCTAGAGCAGAGTTGTGTGTGGGCTCAGGGGTAGGTAGAGCCCAGAGCGGTACACACAGAATGAAAGGGACAGAAGCGCAACTGAAGGCACATGGGACACAGGACTGGGAGTCGAGAGATCAGTCTTGGGCAATAAGAAATCAAAGGGAGGGGGCAGAAGTGGGTCTGCGCAGCAGCCTCAGCTTTCTCTGAGGTATAGAACGAGAGGAACTGGCCAATACAGGGAGGGAGACTGCGGGCCAGGGCTCTGGGGGGACGGTTTCCATGGGAAGGGGAGATTGGCACCAACTGGAAACCCAAGAGAGGCTCACCCCCAGAGGTGACGATCCACCTGTGGGGGAGACCACAAGCGGGCAGTGCTCCAGCCCTGCCCAGACACCGTAGCAGAACCACAGGCTGGACTGGACAGACAAAGCCCAGAGTGGCGAGTTACCTGGGAGTTCCCCTTTGGAAATCGTGTCTGGGTCCAGCTTGTACGTGTCCTGAAGCCTCATCAGGGCCTTGGCGGCTCCCGTTTCGTCCTCGTCAGTGGGGAAGAACTGCCGCTGTACTGAGAGGTTGGCAATAAAACCTTTCAAGTGAGAGAGTGAGAACAGGAAGTTACCCTTGATCCAGGGGCAGAGTTCCACCTGGGACCAGAAAGGTGCTCCCTGGAGGGTCTCTGCAGTGTCCCTGCTCCTCCATCAAAAGCTATTTCCCTTCCACCAGGAAGCCCTCCCAATGGCTCCAGTCCATGGAGACTGCTCCTTTCTTGTTCCTCACTGGAGTGCTGTTCATTTGGAACTGAACAGAAAGATGGCCTCATACATTGGCTGACATGGGGGAGTCTTGGCTCCAGAGCACTCAGGCAGACCAGTGGACATGAGGCCAGAGAGGGCAACTGAGAGGGGAATCAGGGAGGCCTTGCTGGCCCTCAGGGGGGAATTGAATCACATGGAAAACCTGGATCCAGAAAGATTGGGCTGACCAGGTAAACACAGACTTCTAGCCTTCATCTCAAGTTGAGGAGCCCAAGGGATAGAGGTAGTCTACTAGGGAGCCCAGCTGACCACTCATTACTGACCACTGCCTCTTATCATCCAGAAAAATGATGATGACAGTCCTAAAGGCATGGTATGACCTGCACCCCCTGGGTTACGGACCAGGTATCACGTGGCCAGGCCAGGCCGGTGAGGCTGCACACTGGGCCTCGCTATGCTCTCCAGGGTACTCCCCCACGCCCAGACCTGCTGTGACCACAGGGCAGGAGCTCCCCAAATGCAGTGCTCAAGACCACAGCCTGGAGGCTGGGAGAGCCCCTCACCTCAGAAGTACCCCAAGGAAGCTGTTCTGGGACTGCAAGCCCTCGCTGTAAAGCAAGATCTGCACCTCCTGCAACCTCAGGACTCCAGCAGGAGTAAGACCCTTCATGCAGGGTTGCAATTCTGCCTGTGACTTGAGAACTGGGAGGGGAACTCCAAAGCCATTTCTTCCCAGCCTCTTCCCCAAAGCAGCAGCACCCACAGCCACCTACTCTCACAGCCTCGGGCTCAACCATCCACTCCTAGCCTTGCCTGGGGACCCAGGGACCAGGAAGCTGCAATGCTGTCTTCCTTGTGATTGCACGGCCAGGGACGCTAGTTTATAATCTAGTAAAAGGAAAAAATACCCCCCCCCCCCAAAAAAAGCCACACTGTCAACATGCCCCCTCATTTCAGGGGCAAGAACTCTGAAAGGTAGAGGTAAAAAGAACCTATCACTCCATGGGCCTATCTTGTCTCCTCTAAATAATTATAAGATTTTTCAAAGAAAGCAGATGCTGATTGTGGGGGTGGGGCATGGAAAACAAGAATGGAGAGTGGGAGGTCATCCAAGCAGACAGGAGGTCATCTGAGCAGATGGTCATCGAAGCAGGCTTAACCTTCCACAGTGCAGAGGAACAGTCAGTTCTGAGCTACAGGCCCAGGCTGGGAGGCAGGGGTCTGGGAAAGGCAGCCACAGCTTCTGGAAGCAGTGAGCTCACTGGGCACGGCTCCAGCCCGACTGAGCTCACCAAGCTCTCCCCAGAGGCCACCCTGCCTCCAGCCAAGCCCAGCCCAGTCTGGCCACATGGACTGAAATGCCTCAGCCAGAGAAACACGCAGACTGAAGTTAATCGGCATTCCCAGTTCAGGGAGAAGAGGCAGAGTCCTGGAGGCTGAGTCCAGGGCTGGGAGGCAGGAGGGCCCACCCCACCATCTCCTGTTGAGAGGGAAATGTTAAAGCATAGAAAGTTCTATCACAGTGAAAGCACAAAGCACAGTTAAAGCTTTAAACAAGTTCATGGACCTGCAAATATCACTTCTAGGAATGAATCCTAAGAAAATGACCAAAGATGTATGTGCAAGCCAGCTGATGATTTGGAAACAGTGCCACGTCCACTGACTTGACCAGTTTACACAACATCTGTGTGACACATCACTGCCTAGCCATTAAAAGGATGTTTCAGGAGAACATTTAATGGACATATAGAGAAGCTGCAAAATTCAGGAAAACAGTACAATTTTAGGTCACAAATCCATCAAAAGATATGTTTCATATCTAAACATATAAATGAAGGGGGGGAGTTAAAAAACAAAATAAAGATATGAATGGGGATGAATTTAGATGAGGCTTGAGCTGGCCCCAGCACCCGGCCACCTGACTCACTTCTGCTAGATCATTTGTTTCCTCAGAGCAAGTGAGCGTGCATCCCTGGCATATACTAGTATGTATGGTTCCTTTTTTGTTGTTTTTCAAGTATACGCATGTGTAAAAACACTGGAATTTGAGTGCTTATCACTAGGCAATTGGATTAAGAAATATAATTTCCTTATGTGATTGTGTATTTTCCAATTTTTTTAATAAAAATGTATTACTAAAGTATAATTAGAAAAAAATCATACCCAAAAAGAAAGTGAAAAAACTAGGAAAAGGCAAGAACTGATTACTAGTACATATTTAAAAACAAAGACACCCCATTGCCAGGTCCCGCAGAGGTGACGAGCATTGTGAGGTGACAGGGCACATGTTCACACACTGCGCATGCCCACCCACACCCTGTCCCAGGACACATTCAGACACACACTCCCCAGACACAAGCACACGAACATGCTGGCTCACCCAAGCACCTGCTCACTGCCCCTCACCTGCAGCGGAGTCCTGCAGGACAAGGTCCTCCAGCGTGGACCACTCTGTGTTCAGCCTCTTGACCAGTTTGTAGGCGTTCACAGGGTGGGCCAGGTAGCCCTCAGGGTCCGCAGCCGACTTGCTGGTCAGGGCTTCCATTTTGCTGGCCCAGCTGTGGAACCAGAGGAAAAGGAAGATTAATACACCCACCCACCCACACAGGTCTTGAGCTGTGGTAACTTTCCTGGTGAGATTTAGGATGCTTTTCATCAAGAGGCAGTAAGAAATGAATACAGCCCAGTCAGTGTGGCTCAGTGGTTGAGCGTTGACCTATGAACCAGGAGGTCACAGTTTGATTCCCAGTCACAGCACATGCCTGGGCTGCAGGCTCAATACCCAGTAGGGGGTGTGTAGGAGATAGTCGGTCAATATTTCTCTCTCATCATCGATGTTTCTCTCTCCCTCTCTTTTCCTCTTTGAAATCAATAAAAAAAAAAGTATATATTTTTAAACAAAGCCCTAGCTGATTTGACCCAGTGGATAGAGTGTCAACCTGTGGACTGAAGGGTCCCAGGTTCAATTCCAGTCAAGGGCATGTACGTAGGTTGTCAGTTGCAGGCTCCATCCCTAGCTCCAGTTGGGACACATGAGGGAGGCAACCAATCAATATGTCTCTCTCACATCGATGTTTCTCCCTCTGTCTCTTCCTCTCCCTTCCACTGTCTCTAAAAAACATCCTCCAGTGAGGATTAACAACCAAAAAATGAATACGTAACTCCCCACAATCTTTCCAGCCCCTCATCTAGATAAAATCTGGGGACCCCACTGTATACAAAGAGACTCTTAAATAGAAAGGAAAAAGCAGAGTCCTCAGCCCACTAGAGCCACCCCGGAGGACTGGCATGAAGTAACCGCCTGGCTTCCTCTTATGGGCATCCCCTGGCGGGCAGGAGGGCTGACTCAGGGGAGTTGTGGGGACCTGGGATATTGGACACCTCTTAATCTTGGAGAGCTTGGCTTCCTCCACAAGGATGTACTCCTTCAGAGACTGGACCAGATCCTTCTCTGCGTAAATCAGGTCTGTCATGTGCCCTGCAAGGGAGAGGAGAAAGGGCCAGTAAGAAACGGCTGAGAGATGTCCAGTCCCCTTCCTTGGGGCACAGAACATCCTCACAGAGGCAAGTCCCTGGGCCACGAGCAGGTCAGCTCTCATGGAGTTAAAGGGGACCTAGGCACTCACATGGTCCTGGCCCCCAGCTTCAGGGAGAGAGGTAAGCCCTAGGGGATGTGAGGTAGATGCACTGGGGTGCCTTAGGGAAGAAACCCCAAATCTCATTCTTTCGCCATCACACATATGGGCCATGTCACTGGAGCATGGAGATCCTGGAAGCTTCGTCACATGGAAACAAGCCCAGAGTCTTTAGGCCAGAAGGAGAAGAGTTGGATCCACCAGCCTCAGAATGTTCTCTGCTCAGAACCATTCTCTGGTCTGGGAGGGAGACAGGGAGGCCAGGCAGCCCAGGAGGAGCCTACGCTTCCCAGGGAGGGGGCCCAGCTGAGACAGCTGGCTCCCGGACAACCAGGTCATCAGGGCCTCGGAGAGGAACTGGCAACTCTGTGAGTGCCACTCTCCCTATAACTGGCCAAAGCCAGTGGAGAGGCCGTCTCGCCCTGGCTCAGCTAGGCGGTGGTCCTGTGGGCACATACCGATAGAGGTGAAGAACTCAGCCCGCACGCAGCCCAGGACACCAAACCAGGCCACCAGCAACACGGACGCCTGGCCTTTCATGGTCAGCAAGGGAGTGGCTGCAAGGTATTCGGTGACAGGCACTGGATCAACAGTAAAAAAAAAAAAAAAAAAAAAGAGGTGAGGAGACACCTACACATGTGCACTGCACACACACACACATTCAAACATGCAAAAACCCTGACCCAGCACACACAAGCTGTGGATACTCAGGACCGTCGGGGGTAAACCAGGGCCACATGTCCTGGGGAGAGACTCTGCCCTCTTAGCTCCTGGCAGCCATTGGCGATATGGGAAAGCTAAACTGCATGGGGCCCAGTCACCTCTGGTTCTAACAATCTGTGAGTCTGGCCCACACCTTCTTGTTTCACAGACTGCATATCTATTTCTGTCTTTCCTTCCAACTCATGTACCAAGACAGTGCTGGGTGCTGGGGACCCAAATACAACACGCAGCCCCTGCCCATAGAAGACTGACATTAGAGGAGAGACAATGACAGAAAAAGACACTGACAGACATTACTCCAGGGACCCACACCCAAAATGAAGTGTACAGCTGATGGTTGGCCAGAAGAGGAATAGAAACTGACCCCTGCCAGTCTGCACCTGGCCACAGCGAGAGCAGTCTGGGACCAGGCACTCTTGGCAGATGCTTTCCTCACTGGCAAGGCACCATTCACAAATATTTTCTAAAGACTCACATATGCCAGGCACTGAACTAGACACACCAGATACAAAAACAAATCAGCCACAGAGGACCAAACCCCAGCGGGACTGTGCTGCTGATTTGGGTAAGAGGCCAGCTGCTACTTCCTCATCGGCCTAGAAGAGCCAGACCAGCTCTGACGGCACAGGCACAACCTGGGGCAAGCCCCACTGGCAGTGGACCGAAGTATACCACAGAAGCTTCAGATGCCCGCCGCTTTGAGCTCAGCCACGCAGCCTGGGCATGACGGAGGACCAGCACCCCTCTGAGCATACATCATGTAAATACCAACTGCCAGTCCCTCCTCTTCCTGCTCTATTTCAGCCAAACCCCACAGGAAATTTACTTAAAGCAAACAAGGAAAATAAAGAGCACACAAATGCTCCCTCCCTGCCCTCCCCTCCCAGTTTGCTCAGTGGTCAAATCATCTACACATTCCTCACCTCACTTTTTCAGAAGAAATTTTGGTCTAGGGCACATACCTAGGTTGCAGACTGGATCCCCAGCATCGACTGGTTCACATGCAGGAGGCAACCAATCGATGTGTCCCTCACATCGATGTTTCTCTCTGTCTCTTCCCCCACTTCCACTCTCTCTCAAAATCAATGGAAAAAATATCCTCGGATAAGGATTAACAATGACAAAAAATGCTTCCCCCCACCCCCCAAAATGTAAGCCTCATCGAACATCTCTAAGTCTGAGCTGACTAATGTTAGTTCATCACACCCCCCATTCTTCACCTCACCTTTTCAGAAGAAATTCCAATCCACTACAGTTCCAGGCTAGGCTCCAAGAAGCTCAACCACAGCCCCCACCCCCAAACGGGTTCTCGTATCAGAAAGAGGAGAGAAGGAAATGACGCCATTTGTTCATGTCCCTGCCCAATGTCTACAGAGCCAGCAGCACACCCATCAGTGCCCTACGTGTTGGGAGCCCAGAGATACACGGGGCAAGAGCTTTCAGCCCAGAATCTGCAGTCGAGAAGGGAGCATTATGCTAAGGGGTACATCATGTGAGGGCAGCAGAGGAAAGCAAATCACAGGGAGAAGGGGAGTGGGACTGGCTAGCTCTGAGGTGGGTCCGGGTCCTCCCTGTTGCAGCCACAGGTCTGCACCCAGGCTGGCCATCCTGTATCTCCGCCCCAGGATTCCAGAAGGCCTTTCTTGTTGCTTACACAAGTCCTTTCCACAGTCGTGGTGTCTGCTCCTTATCTCTCAAGAGGCTTGACTAGCTCAGGAGAGCACGTTCTGTATGTTTGTAAGGGACCAGACCAGACACCGTTGGAAGTGAGGGACCCCAGCGCTTCTCCCCTGCATGTTGACAGCTGCACAAGTTCAAGGGAGGGAGAAGCTTCTCCATTCCTTTCAAACCGCCCTGGTGATACTGCCCACGGCTCATGCCTTACAGCACATAGGCAGAAGCACCCAGGTTTCTTCATTATGTAAATGCCAACTGTCATTTCTCTGGAATGTGTTGCCTGGCTTGGACTGAGCCCATCCACAAATCCCAGCCTAGAGGCAGAGCTCCAAAGAGTATTAGATAGGGTTCTGGGAAATGGCTTCCCAAGAGCCTGCGAAGTCCTGCTCTGCTGGAGGAGGGTGACAACGACTCTGCTGATCCACAGTTCGAGACACCCCCAAGGAGTCCCCGAACTGCTACAACCAACAATGCCCCCACAGGCATGGGTGCCCTGGAGCCCCACCATTTCTCCTGGTCTTAGGCCCCTGGACACTAAAAGCTTTGCACCAAAGGGTCAGGCTGGGAGGAAGCAACATCCAAGACAGGCTGTGTCCCACAGTGTGGGCAAGGCCAACCACCCATATGCCAGCCCATCCCATCTCATCTCATACTTGCACTCAGAGTTTACTTGGGACAGATAGGTAGGAGTTTGTGTGCCTGCCCTGTGCCTCCACCAAGCGTCCAGGGCTGCTGGAAGCCCTCCCAGGTACCCTCAGAAATCCGTCTTGGCCTGGAAATGGGCAATGTGAACCCTCCTTTTATGAAAAACAAAGTGGCACTGAGCCAGAACAGAAAACCAACACTGAGTTTCATTCGAGCTGCATCCCGAGTTTAGAACCATGTCTGGCCCATGTCAGATACTCAACAAATAATACTTCACCGCAGATTTGTTCAAGTTAGAAAACTGTCACAACAGAAGACTGAATTTCTTCCCTACAATGGATTGTTGCGGATCGCATAAGAATGGATACCATATGCATATTAGCATGGAGTGAAGATCAAAACATACTGTTAAGTGAGAAAAGCAGGCTCCCAAACATACATACTCTATGATTTCATTTTACAAGGAAAACCGTGTGTGCGTGTGCATGCGTGCGTGCGTGCACACATATATATGTAAATTTATAAATACACACAAACATATGCAAGAAGAAAGTCATAAACCTAGTTGTATCTTGGAGAAATACGTTTATCTTCCTCTTTATGCTTATTTGTATTACCTAAACTTTCTACAAGGAGCTCAAGGGAAATTTGAAACATATTTTCTAATATGCTTAAAATGAAAAGAAAATGAAGCAGGCCATCTCCAATGGACTCCAAACTGGCAACCCAAGTTTGGACCCCCACAGGGCGGTACTCCAAGTCCTGCCAACACCCCAGTGACAGTGATCCACCCACCAGATGACTGGCACCGCTTGTAAGCACAAGGCAATTCCAAGACATACAATCAGAGTCCCCAACAAGCCTTTCTGGAAAGGACATTTACAACCTGGCCAAATGGCCGTGGAAAGATGTTTCCAGCTGCAAACCAGCAGCGAGCGTCCTTAGCTTCTCCCCTTACCTCATCAGGCGGAAACCTCTGCCAAGCTCCCAGCTGCAGCCCAAATGCAACAGCTTGCCTTCTAACAATATATTTAACAGCCTAGAGACAGAACATGGGTTTGCTGAGAACAGGTCTTGCTTGGCACTGAGCAAGAGGCTGCCTGAACAGGGCTCCCCGCAGTGGCTCTGCCTCCCAACTCCAGGATGGAAAAGTCAAGAGGACAGGAATGTTCAACCTAGACTTGTGCAGACGTTCCAGCAGGCCCCGCCAGGCCCACGAGCTGTTGTCACTGGCACCCCAGAAAGGACGGGAGGCACCTACTCTCTTTACCTAATGTCATACCTCAGTCACCACCTAGGCGCAGCCATCCCCAATTCCCTCCTGCTGCCACGCTGGCCCCGCCTGCACTGCTTTCTCACCTCATCTGGCCTCCCATCCACCTCTGCTCTCCAAAGCAGCCAGTGTGATTTACTGCGGCCCCTCCTTTGGTCTCAGCCTCCCCAAGAGCCCTCCAAAGGCTCTCCAATGCCCTCAGGATAAAATCTAAACTCAGCTATAAGAGCCTTTTGAACTCTGTGTGACTTGGCCCCACTGCCTTTTCCAGCCCCGTCTCATGACTCCAGGTTTCATACCTTCAACTACTACCTCACAAGAAAAATATTGTCCTCCACGGAGAACCTAAGGAAGCCTAGGTGTTCATCTCTATCTATCTTTACACTTTCTCTGTCCCGTCCATGAACATGTAGATGCGTACTTCCCACTTGGAAACCATCAACTCCACACACATTCTCCTGTGTCAGTAAACCATCAACTCCACATTCTCCTGGGTCAGTAAACCATCAACTCCACATTCTCCTGTGTCAGTAAACCATCAACTCCACATTCTCCTGCAATGAAGCAGCAGAGAAAGCTGTAAAAATCGACCTGCAAAAGCCCAGTTGGTTATTCAGTCACTATCTTGGCAGGGACTTGGCAGTCTAGGTGAGGCTAACTCCCAAGAAGGAACTCCACACAAGGACACAATCCACATGCCACGGTATTGGATGCACCTGACGTGCTGTCTCAAACTCTTGGCCTCACCTAGCTCCTGGACCACTGACTCGCCTCTGACCCAGTGGAGGAGCCTGTCAGGCTCCAAATCTCTGGCTCTTCCCACTGCTCTGGGACTCCAAGGACATGCCACATCCACCTTCCCAGTGGCTGCTGGAGGGACCTAGTAATGTACCCCAGGAGCAGAGCGAGTTAACTCCTCATGAGACAGCTCTGACCAGTAAAGGGCAGAAGACAGAGGATGTCAGCAGATGAATTTCCTCTCCAGGCCTCCACTGAGAAACTGTTCTGCCACATGGCCTTTCTGTAGCGCTCGCCCAGAGATGGCCCACATGGCTGAACAACTGGTGCCGCTCTCTGCAGACCAGGAAGCTTGCTAAAGCACCATCCTGAATTTGCTTCCCATCCTTTGCTGCCTCAGTTGCCTTTCCCTCACTCTGGCTGCCCTGCAAGTGCACCTTCCAATGAAGCATTCAGCTCTTAAGCTCTGCCTCGGGCTGGTTTATGGGAGCTAGGCTAAGATAACCACTATATTTATTTCCAAAAACCTTTCATTTCTACCTTCTAATCCTCACCCAAATCTTGTAAACAAGATTATCATCTCCATTTCAGCTATCTATATATATAAAAGTCCAGCAACCCTTATGGTGGAACGACCAGAATGACCAGTTGCTATGATGTGCACTGACCACCAGGGGGCAGGCTCTTGGTGCAGGAGCTGCCCCCTGGTGGTCAGTGCACTTCCACAGCAGGAGCGCTGCAAAGCCAGAAACCGGCCTCTCCCTCCTCCACGGCAGCGCTAAGGAGTGTGAGCCAAGCGGTAAGGAGCAAGCAGGCAGGTGGTAAGGAGCGAGCAGGTGGGCAGTAAGGAGCCAGCAGGCGGGCAGTTAGGAGTGCGGGGTCCTAGATTGTGAGAGGGCACAGGCAGGGTTGAGGGATCTCCCCTCTCTCACCCCCATGCGTGAATTTCTAGTAGATAGATAACTGAGGCTAAGCATTTCCTGCACACCTGGCACGCTACGGGAAATCACTGGCAGAGCTGAGATTCAAACCCAAAACATACTTTCCACTAGATACTGCTGCATTCAATCCTCCTCAGTAACATCTTTTGGCTTATAGTACAAGGGCCTCCCAAAAAGCGGAGCCACACTTAGCCCTGGTACAGCAGGCCTGCTCTGGTCAAGGACTTTATTGCGATCCACAAAGCAACTTCATGACATCTGTGGTAGACAGTAACATGGACCCAAAAAACAGGAACATGGTGCCCTGAGTGCAGCTGATCGACACCCCTGCCCTAGACCCCCATCACGAATGACCTCACAAATGACCAGCAGCCCAGCTCAGGGCAAGGCAGTATAGTCCACCCTGGGGCCAGACAGTCCGGGTTAAATCTCAGCTCCACCATGACTTCCTGGCTTTGTGACCATAATGTTATGGGTCTCTCAGCCTTAGGTTTCCCATCTATATAATGGTGATAATGTTAGGATCTACATTTCATAGGGCTGTTGTGAGGATTGAGTGAGGTGACAAAGGTCAGTGGGCAGCCCAGCAGCACCAGGCACAGTTTATACCAGTCATCAGCATCAAGGGTACTGCGGGAACACCAGTAGACCTGAATCAGCCAGCTGTCCAGCCGATCCCTGGAGAGGAAGAAGGTCCAGTCTAGGGGTCAGTGAAGATGAAAACAAGGCAAAAATTGGGCAATCTCCAGGTCCCAGGGGTATTAAAAGAGAGGAAACATTCGTTCAGGAAAGAGGGGAGTTAAGGGTAATGCAGCACACTAGCCAACAGGGAATAACCCTGGAACTAGTCAATTTTACTGGCTCTATATCTCACCAAGGAAGGGAAGTTCTCTGGCAAAAGGTAGGGCACTGGGCCTATTCTCTACAAGCTCATGTGTTTGTATGCCTCTGACCAGCTCACTCCAAGTTCCTACAAGTACAAGGCCTAAGGATCTCGGCCACACCCTGGCCTTCAAGAGTTCTAGGTACAAAATAGGCTATATTCTAGCAAGCACTTGCTGGAAGGGTTAGAGCAGCGGCTGGTCTGTGATCAGGCTCAAACAGACCCTACCTGAGCCAGAGTGGTCGCTACTCTAACACTTAACTTAATCCTCGGCGTTGCAGTGATACCACTTAAAAACTCTTCCACAGCTCCAAGAAGGCTAGGCTATGTTTTTCATTTCCCTCTGCTCTAAGAATAAAAACCATATCCCTCATGCCACATCCCCAGCACAAACCCAGGGCCACAGGAGGCACCAGCCAGCCCTCTCTGCTCTAGGACAGGCTGGCGTCCCAGCCTGGAGCACTTCAAAAGTCCAAATTGCTAGATGTGAGCAACTTTTTGGATCCAGCTGCACGTGCCTGTATCACAGCATTTCCTGCCAACCTCCATCTGCATAAAATTAAACTCTTGATAGATCCCAGGATCCAGGGACACACCCACCAGCCCAAGGCACACCATCAGCCGACGTGGCCACAAATGGGCCTCAGAGCCTCCCAATAATGTAGGAGGGCCGAGTCAAAAAGTGAGGCTCTCTCAGGACACGAGAAGATCCCAGATTCCCTCACCCCACTCATTCCTTAGGGCTGCACCCTCGCAGTCTCTCCTTCTGATAAGCACTCCCTTCTGGGCTCCTCCCCTGGCACATGGCCAGCTGCCAGCGTGAAGCAACAATCTCAGAGAGATTATGAGCTACCCCATGGGCAAGAATAGTGCTTGCCACCTCCTCCTCCACCACCCGCTTTCCGGCCCCAGGCATGTTCTAAGCAGAAGCCAGGCACACAGGATGTACTCGGGGAATAAACAGAGATCAGCTATGGCCAGGCTAAACCAGCAAAGAAAATCCTCTCCTGGGCATCCCATTGCAGAGCCTGCCGCAGGGTAGAGGGGCCTATCATCACCATGTCTGCCTGCTGAGACTGACGGTGGCTCAGTATGACAGCATCTCTGGGATGAGGCCCCCAGCCAACTCACTCCATCCCTGCTACGTGGCTTCCTTGGCAGGGCCACACAGTGGACACGCTTGGCTGTCTGCGAATAAGGAGGCATTACAAGAAAAGGATTCTCAGCCCAAAGATCTAGTAAGTAGAGGAGGTGAAAAAAGACGCTGAGCCCTGCGGCCCAGAACGGTGGGAGCACTGCACCCTGCACACTTCGGGAGTAGTGTAAGCACAAGCCAGAAGAGATCTTGATTCGTTTCATAGAGAACTAAACTGTAGAATCTATTGCCCCAGATGTGGCACAGGCTGAGAAGAAGCAACAGCTTGCAAAAACATTCTGTAAGTGCTGAGGGGAACCGGGGATCTCCGCAAACTCTGAGACACTGGAGAATGCCCTAAGCTACCAAGCGACACTCCCCATCCCTCCTTCTCAGGGCCAGGATCCCCTGTAGAAGGACTGAGGCAGCCAGGCTCCCGATGGTTTCCATCAAGAAACGCAAGCCTGGGGTGTCACCCTCCAGCAGAAGACACATATCTCAGCCTTGGAAGGAACTCTGCTGTTCTTCAGCATCTTAAAGATGACCCACTGGAATGCAGAGGCCAGGGGCCCACCCCTGTGGCCCTGGTCCACTCTCCTGTTGCAAGGGCTCACTGAGCACCCTCGGAGGGTGCACTGTCCCTTCACTTGAACTCTGTGGACGGGGTCCATGGGCTACCCCCAAGTGTCTCTTTACCCATCACCTTGCTGGGGGGCTGCTCCCTCACCCAGGCTGTCCTCTGTTCAGGTTATCCTATGGTATATTCAGCCTTCATCTGACCACTCCCTCCTCCAGGAAGCCCTCTGACCTGAAGCATCCCGTCCTCTACTGGCGCTCCCTCTCCACTCCACCCTTCCCGCCCCCGCAGCACAGCACTCACCACACGCTCTGGGCCTGGACTTGCCTGTCTTCCAGCTGGTCTGCCCCTGGGCTAGCAGCTCCTGGCCGCCGTTTACAGAAGGTCCGATTGCTGAGTGAGTTAGGAAGTTATCGCAGGTTTCCGCAGCTGTTGGGGAAACACATCGGACAGGGATGTCTGGAGGCAGAAAACACACACAACTTTCCCATACTTTTGATGAGCACCTAGCCGGAGGGTCGGGCACAGACTCCAACCTCTGCCCTTTGCAGGGGGGAAGATGGCCCTCACTACCAAGAGCGGCCCCTCGGGGTCCAACTTCAGGCAGCCTGGGCCAGGCCGCCCCTTCCCGGGAGACTGACAGCGCAGGGCGGCCACGCTCCCCGCCCCGCGGGCCGCCGCGGGGACAGCAGGAAGGGCGCGCTGACCTCACCGCCCCGAGCCCGGGGAGGAGCGCAGGCGGCGGACAGGAACCCAGACGGGTGTAGACTCGGGGCGGAGGGCGCCGAGCTGCGCTGGGAACGCGCTGCGGCAATGGGACCCCCGGCCCCGAGGGGCCAGGACGCACGGCCCCGCGCCCCCGGCCTGCGCCCCGGCCCCGCGGCGGGGGGCGTGAGGCGGGCCCGGGCCGGGCGGGCACTGCGCTCACCTGGACACTCGCCGCTCCCGGCGTTTCCAGAACCTCCCGCGGCGGCGCCCGGCCCGCTAGGCACCTCCTCCCGGCGGCTCCGCCTCCCGGCCGCCCGCCCGGCTCCGCCCGCTTGAGCCGCTGCCACGTCCCCACCTCCCGCGCCGAGCCCGCCCGGCCCCTGGCTCCGCGCCCGGAGGCTCTGGGCCGAGGGGCGCCGCCGCCAGCGTCCCCCGCGCAGCCCGGCCGCCGGACCGCTCGCAGCCGGGAGCCGGCAGCCGGCAGCCGGCCTCGGGCAGCGGGAGCCGGCTGCGCGTCCGTCATGCCGCCTGCCGTCCGCAGCACGTACTCCGCGCCCGCACCCCTCTGGCGACTCCCACCTGGGGGTTCCGCCTCCCGCCTCCACAGCCCCGGGGCGGCTGCAGGGGGGGCCACGGCCCATCCCGGCCCCGTGCTGTGGGGGGCGTCCCTGGATGCTGGCTCACTCCCCTGGCCTCGGTGTGCCCGTTTCCTGGGAGGTCCTGCGGGGGACACAGCTCTCCTACGGCCCCTGCCCATGCTCACCACTGGCAGGGGTACGGGAGGGGTGGGGTGAGGTGGTTATGTCACCTGGGGCCGGAGAGGGGTGTCAGGGGAAGGGACAGACCAGGGCAGAAGGCCCCAAAGAAGACTAGGGACCTGGTGCCCACCCCCAGGGCCATGCTCCCAAAGGGCTTCAGACTGTTCCCCGCTCCTGGGTTGAGCACTCCTCCTGATTTATGGGTAGGTGATGGGTTAATGGGGAAGAGGGAGAGTAGGTGTGGGCACACTGGGGCCAACCCTCTGTTTGCCCAAACCCTTCCATACTACACAGGCCAAACACAGTGCATGCCTCCTTCAGCCCGTCCAGTTGGGGAGGGAACGAAGGCAGGGATGCAGCAAACCTCAGCCTGAGCGGGAGGAAGCCCTGGTTCCCACGCCTGCTCTATAAACCTTCCCGGTCATGAATGAGGGGAAACTCATCTGAGAATCTCATCAGGGAGCTCGCCCAGAGTGGGAGGGGCGCAGTCTTTGCCCGGGCGCCCTGGGGGTGTTCCCTGTGACACACTGTCCAGAGCTGGCAGCCCAGGTCTGGGGAAGGCACGGGCACACACACAAGTATACACAACACACATAAAATACAGAACAAGCCGCTGTTCTGGCCTGAGTCAGCTGCTTGCCAGAGCTCAGCTCAGCCAAACAGAAACCTTCCTGCATCTGCTGCATCCTGTTAGGCCACCTTCTCTCTGCCCAGATCCTCCCATCCTCTCCTTCTCAGATGCTTGTCCTGAGGATCTTGCTCCCCTTCTCAACTGGATCCTTCCCTTGACCTATAAATATGTTCAAGCCTGTACTGTGGGGTAAAAAAACC
This sequence comes from Antrozous pallidus, assembly GCA_027563665.1. Classification (NCBI taxonomy): domain Eukaryota; kingdom Metazoa; phylum Chordata; class Mammalia; order Chiroptera; family Vespertilionidae; genus Antrozous; species Antrozous pallidus. The sequence goes on along the minus strand of CM050516.1, from coordinate 36,752,220 downwards.
CTCATTCAAACCCACCAACTGCTACAGTGTCTCTCTCCTCAATCACAGCAAATGTCTCTGAAAGAACCCTTTGTCTTCTCATCCTCACCTCCCTCCTACCATACCAAACCAGATCTCAGAACATTCTGTAGTCTACACGTCCCTCAATTCAACAACTACTGTTACATCCTAATCTGTCAAAGCCCTGGTGTCTGACATGCCGGCAATGTCTGACCACTACCTCCCTGCAGCACTCATGTCCCCTGGTTCCCACCATCCTCTCTGGCCACCTCTGCCCAGGCTTCTTACCCCGCAAACACATCCTCCTCTCCACTTCTCCCCATTAGTCAGTAAAGGAGGGGGCTCCTCAACGCTCAGGCCTATAGGTCTCTCTGTTCCTCTTCTCTGTCTATAATTTCTTCCTATACACGGGTGACACAAATTCTCTCTACCCTTGCCTGACTCCTGAGCTCCAGACTCATATAACTGACTGCAGGGTCTAGATCTCCACTTGAGTGTCCCCAGGCACCTCAATCGCAAAATGTTCGACACTGGGTTCATGCTCTCTCCCCTGACACTCCACACCTCTCAAATTCCCTGCTCCACTGACAGAGCCACACCTCTCCCATCCGTTACCTAACCAGAAGCCTGGGCGTCATGCCTTCTGCCTCACCCCAGACCCTATCCTTCCATATCTCATATCCATTCAATCCTACCACCTAAATTATGCCTCTCTAATCCATCCATTTCTGCCCATCCTCTCTCACTTGGATGATTGTAACAGTGTCTTAGCTGGCTGCCCTCCTCCATTATTGTTTCCTCCCACCTCTCCTCCACACTGCTGCAACAATGATGTCCTCAAAATGCAGACTTGAACCCATTGCTCTCAGCTTAGTAAATTGCTCCATCCTTTCGAACAACCCCAAAAGTGGTTTGGGCCTTGCCCACTTCTCTAGCTACACCGTCCTTCCTCCAGTCCCTGTAATGGCCATTCTTCCCCACCCACTCTCAGGTCTTGGCTATACTGTTCTTCCTGTCCTCCTTTCCTACTGAATCCTTCTGATCCCCTCAGAGGGCTTTTTCTCACTTCCCTGACCAGATCAGAACCTCCTAGAACAGCTGCTATGCCCTGTGTGCTTTGTAAGACTTGCCACAGTGTATGTAAGTTGAATGATTGATTAATATTTACCCCACCACCACCACTGGCCTGGGAGCTGCAGGATTACATAGTTATATGTGGTTTTGTCCATCATCATATTCTCAGCCCCTACCACAAATAACAATTTCCTGCCTATGTGGAGGGATGGGTGTCTCCTTAATGCCTCATTCCACACAGCAGTTGTTAAAGGTCTGACTAAGGCCTCCACAGGGCCTCAGAGACCTGGAGTCCATTCATTCCTCAGTGTCTGCACCTCCTCTTCTCTTTTTTTTAAAAAAATATTTTTATTGATTTTTTTTACAGAAAGGAAGGGAGAGGGATAGAAAGTCAGAAACATCAATGAGAGAGAAACATCAATCAGCTGCCTCTTGCACACCCCCTACTGGGGATGTGCCCACAACCAAGGTACATGCCCTTGACCGGAATCAACCTGGACCTCTCAGTCCACAGGCTGACGCTCTATCCACTGAGCCAAACCGGTTTCGGGCCCCTCTTCTCTTATAAAGATGCTTTTCATTGGATTTAAGGCCCATGGAGTAATGTGAGTAATCTCAACACATGAACCTTCACTTAATTAATAGCTAAATCCCTTTTCCAAATAAGGTTACATTTACAGAGATAGGTATTAGGACACGGGCATATCTTTTTAGGGGCCGTCATTCAACGCACTATACTTGACATTCCCTCATGCCCTGCACAGGCTACTGGAGCCCTGTAAATCCATGACTCTTGTTATGAATCTCCAGCCCAGGCCCATTGCAGACCCACATAGCCTTTCTCTGTGGCCACTCAATAGGCAACCTCATTATCTCCCCATATCCTACTCCACATCACCCAAAATGCTCTGCTCCAGCATTTTCTTACCTCAGGAAATGAAATCAACATCTCACAGTCATTTCCATCTTCTCCCCCACCACATTCCCATATTGTAGCTCTTCCCTGGAGGATCTCAGTACATTCACTACTTGCCATTCCTGCAGTCATAGCCCACCATCTCTCACCTGGATCAACTACGCTGGCCCACAGCTCCGACTTAACTCCCTCTCTCCTTTCTGCACTCCACAGACAGAATGCTATATTAACAGTGAGATTCTGATCATGTCATTTCCATATATAGAACAAGGGTGTCCCTACTCCCAGAATGGACACAATTTCACCAAGGCTATCAATCCTCTTTATCCAGCCCTGATGGTCTTTTTTATCATGTGCAACCTCAAACTCGATGCACTGGCACCCTGGGCATTTCAAAGTTCCTTGGCCTTCCATGTCATTATTCCTGCCTAGAACACTTCTCTCCCAAAAGCTTGTTTCCTCTGAAAGCCTTCTGTGGGCCCAGCCTGAGCCAGGTTCCCACATAGACCCCATAACTCCTCGGAGATGACTTTCATGCATGCCACCAAGCATCATCCATGTCTACTTCCTTCACCACTTTCCCTTCCTGGGAAGGGGAGCTGCCTCTGTCCTATTTAGCACTGTCTCCAGCTCTAGCAAAGAGCCTGCTACCCAGGACCTCAACAAAAGTACATGAAGGAAGAAAAGAGGGAAGGAAGGAGAGATGGAAGGAAGGAAGGAATGAATGAATACATGAACACCCCTTACTACTGTGGCCGCCAGCAGACCTCACTAAACACAGCAGTCGTGTGTCACTGAATGAATAAACAGCCACCTTGAGCAGCCATGTTATACTCCTTTTCCCCAAATCCATTGTGTAAACAAAGCCATGCCTCCCTTCTGGAAATCACTCTACTGTGTTCATTCATACATTCATTCCACAAACATTTTCTGGGGACAGTTGAGGCCCTGGTGGGGATTCAGGAGCCATGAATGTCAAAGAAGCTCTACCTAGTGGGGAAAGCCAGCAGGAGAACAGAGACGCACACAGCAACCTTGTACAGGGAGGGAAAGGCTACCTGTAGGAGGTGCTACCTGTCTAGTCCCAATCCTAGAGTGCCTCTTCAAGCTCAATATCAGGTATGGAAGGCCACCTTTGACCCTAGCATGGCTAAGAGCATAGCAAATGAAGCCCTACTTTCATGCTGTCCCTGACATCACTGGCCAATGGCTCCTCAAAACAGGCTAGACTTGTCTCCCTATCACCTTCATCCCAAGGAAATGTCTCTTCAGAACAGATGGCAAAAAATATCTGAACTGGGTGAAAGGTATTGAATGAATGGAAGGGCAGGTAGGTACAGGCCTTCCCTTTAAACAGAAGTCTCCTCAGCCTGCCCAACCCCTGCCTTCTCCATTCACCTGTGATCCTGCCCTGGGGAAGGGGAGAGGGACAGACTCCACTGTTTGGCACAGAGGCCTGCCTGACTGCTGATAACTCTTAGTGGCCCTGGCAAACACCACAGCAGCTGGAGGCCTGATCCCTCCATGGGATTCCCCAGAGCAGAGTCCCCAGGATTAACTAATGCCACCCAGAGAGAATTCTGTACGTTCTATACCCATCAACACATCCAGCACACAGCCATTCACTGGACTAAGGGACCAACCCTCCTCTCCCAAGTTCCTCCCATTAGGGATCTAAGAAAAGGAAGGTGTGTCCCAGTTGACCCAGAGCTTTGATGGTAGAAGGAAAGAGGGCGGGAGGAACCAAGATAGCAGCATAGGTAAACACCTATCTTGCTGCCCCACACAACAATTTCAAAACTACCACTTAACAACAGAATAAACATCATCCAGAATCACTGAAAAGCTGGCTGAGTGAAAATTCTACAAATAAAAGTAAAGATAGGACACTGTGACTCAGAGGAGTGGTGGAGCGCAGCCTTGAAGATACGCATGGAGTCAGAGGTTTGAACCATGCATGCGCATGCGCACACTGAAAAGGGCGGGCGGCTGCAAACCCGGCCAGTTTTCTCCAACGGGGAGGGCAGAGGTGTCCCACTGCACTGATTCCCCAGTTCCAGGTGAGGTCTGAGGTCCGGGGAAGGCACACGAAAACCCGGGCATGGCAGAGGTCTGCAAGCCTGTGGAGAGGGCCAGCTTGAGGAGAGTGCGTGTAAACTTGGAACTGCAGTTTGCGCGTAAACTTGGGGACAGAACTTCGCAACCGCGCAGAGAGGACTCGTGACTTGCCCTCTCATTCGGGAGACCACCAGACTGCTTTGTTTTACAATCCTGGGCGAGACGTTGGGTGTACACACTCATTTGGGAAAAGGCAGAGTTGTCTGGCAGCGGGTGGAGACCAGCGGCTGCTTCTTCTTGAGGGTGCGTGCAGCCATTACCACCTGGCACAGAGACCCAAGTGCCCCATAGGGCAGAGCTGACGCTGCCTGCTCAGCCCGGAGACTCCACCCATCCAACCTGAACACAGCTTACCCTCACAGTCAATTGGCCCGGAGGTCAAACCCTCCTAGTCTAACAATAATAATCTGGGTTTAACTTCAACAATACTGTACAACCCATAAAGGATTGCAGTAAGAGTATCCACCTCAGGTAACAGGGGAGGCTGAGCCACTGTCCCTTAGAGGACATCTACCACACAAAGCTAATGGACCAACTCAGGAAAGCAGCCACAATGCAGAGAAATGGAAAGAAATCAGGTGTGAAAGAAATGGAGGAAAAAAGATGACTAGACATAGAGTTCAAAACCAAGTAATAAGGTTTTTCAAGAGCCTCCTAGAAAAGGCCTATGAACTTAATGAGAACTACAAGGAAATGAACAAGACCTACAAGGATATGAAAAAGGACCAACTAGAAATTAAGCATACACTGACTGAAATAAAAAATATTACACAAAGACCTAAAAGCAGTCCAGAGGACCATAAGAACCAAGTCAAAGATTTGAAATACAAAGAAGCAAAATCCACTCAGCCAGAAAAGCAAGAAGCCAAAAGACTCAAAATATTGAAGATAGTGTAAGGGGCCTCTGGGACAACCTCAAGCATACCAACATCTGAATTATAGGGGTGCCAGAAAAAGAGAGAGAGCAAGATAATAACACCTACTTGAAGAAATAGTGACTGAAAACTTCCCCCATCTGGTGAAAGAAAATGATTTAAAAGCCCAAGAAGTGCACAGAACCCCAAAATATAGAAATCTAAAGAGGACCACACCAAGACACATCATAATTAAAATGCCAAGGGCAAAAGACAAAGAGAGAATATTAAAAGCAGCAAGAGAAAAAAAGTTAGTTACCTATAAGGGAGCACCCATACGATTGTCAGCGGATTTCTCAACAGAAACGATGCAGGCCAGATGGGAGTGGCAAGAAATATTCAAAGTGATGAGTAGCAAGAATCTACAGCCAAGATTACTCTATCCAGCAAAGCTATCATTCAGAATTGAACGTCAGATAAAGTGCTTCGCAGAGAAGAAAAAGCTAAAGGAGTTCATCACCACCAAACCAATATTATATGAATTGCTGAAAGATATTCTATAAGAAGAGGAAGGAGAAAAAGGTAAAAATATAAATTATGAACAACAAATACGCATCTATCAACAAATGAATCTTAAAAATCAAGTGAATTAATAATCTGATGAATAGGATAAACTGGTGAATATAACAGAATCATGGACATAGAGAGGGAATGGACTGACAATTCTTGGGGAGAAAAGGGGTGTGGGAAGTGCAGCAAGAGACTGAACAAAAATCATGCAACTATTGGAGAGGATGGGGGGGGGGAAGGTGAGGGTGGAGGGTGGGATGGGTACCGGGTGGAGGGGAGCTATAGGAGGAAAAAAAGGGGGAACAATGTAATTAATAAACTGAACAATAAAGGCCAAGACCGGTTTGGCTCAGTGGATAGAGCGTCAGACTGTGGACTGAAGGGTCCTGGGTTCGATTCTGGCAAGAGCATGTACCTTGGCTGTGGGCACATCCCCAGTAGGGGGCGTGCAAGAGGCAGCTGATCGATGTCTCTCTCTCATGGATGTTTCTGACTTTCTATCCCTCTCCCTTCTGCTCTGTAAAAAATCAATAAAATATAAAAAAAAATAAACTGAACAATAAAGATTAAAGAAAAAATAGAAGGCAGGAGGTACAGCTTGAGTGGCGCCACCTAGTGGTAGCCCTACTGCTTCATAATTAGAGCCTGATGCTGGTAACATCCCCAGGATCCTGTGGGGCCAGCCCTGAAGTGGCCAAGTGTGTTCCCAGAGACTGTCCCCGCCACACACACACACACACACACACACACACACACACGCATACACGCACACACACACACATTTGGTGTTTGCAAAAAAAAGGGATCTGGCCCCACAGAACGGCTGCAAGTTCCCTCCCAGCTGCCTCCACCATGGGCCCCTGCAGCGCAGTCAGCTGAGCCAGCACAAGCTGGGCTGTCATTACCAGTACAGGGTGGAGAGAGGCAGTCCAGGGCCTTCAGGAACTGTAATTACCCATCAGGTCCCGGGCAGGCCCTCATGGTCGACACAGCAGGCTTAGATTTAGACTTACCTCCTCATCCTGCCCTCCTGCTTTTTGTGGGCAAGAAACTTCTAGACTAGTGCACATGCCCAGAAGGACAGAAGATAGTTAGGTATGGCGCTTACAAATCTTGATATTTTGATGCACAGGGTGTAAATATCCTCCAGTGAGTATTAAAATAATAATAATAGGGTTAAGGTTAGGGAGAAGCAGGATCTGATTTGGGATTTAGAAAGAGCACCCAGTCTGCCTACTGCAGGGGTGGGAGGAGAAGGGGGTGCAGAGCCTGGAGGTGAGTGGGTAGGGGCTGCTGCAGAGTCTAGATAAAAGCTGATGCCCTGGCCAGCATTTCTCAGTGGTTAGAATGTCAGCCAGCACACTGAATAGTTTGATTCCTGGTCAAGGGCATGTACCTGAGTTGCAGGTTCAATTCCTGGACCCAGTGCGGGGTCGGGTGGGAGGTAACCAATTGATGTGTCTCTTTCATATTGATGCGTTTCTCTCTTCCCCTCCCCCCCTCCTCTCTCCCATCTGCTCTCTCTAAAAATCAAAATATTCTCAGGTGAGGGTTAATTAAAAAAAAGAAAGAAAGCTGATGGTGACCTGAACTAGGGAATGATAATGCATATTGACAGAAGCGAGTATATTTAAGAATTAATAAAGTGGAAGGGCTATGTTCATTCACTCATTCATTCATTCAATAAATATTCATTGAATGTTTTGCTCCCATTCTGAGCTCCCTCTTCAAGATGAGGCCCTCCTCCTCACCCAAAATGGGTCTTTGCCCCTTTGGATCCCTCATCCCTGTTGCTCCTGAGCAGGCCCTGCTGAAGGCAATGAGTGGCAGCCCCCACAATGCAAGTTGGCCACCCCCAGAGAACACACCAGCATACTTCAAGGTTCCAGACTGACATGGAATCCTAATCACAACGTCTGGTTTCCTTAATTGCCAGACTTCTTCCACCACAAGGTAGCCACCTATGTAATGATGGTCTTGTCATTAACACCACCCTTCTTCTCCCTGCGCCTCATTTCCCACATCAGCTGCCCGATGCACTTCCTCTTGCTATAGTGACACAGGTTTGTAAGTCCCCTTATATCCTTTTTGAAGTGAGATGGCTGTCAGTCAATATGGCCGTGAGTGGCCCTACCCCAATCAAGTTGTGTAAATTCTTTAGGGCACAAACTTTGGGCTCCATTCCTATCACAGACATTGAAGATTTGCATATTCATTACAACAGCTTGCCAGTAGATAAAAATAAAATGAATTAAAAAGGGGGTATCTTCTGCTTATTTACAAAATCACTACCTCCACATAATCACGGGAGCCTGTCACCCGGATGGCTGAGGCCTGTGTGTGCCCGCTTCAAGGGCCCCAACCCCTCCTGTGGGCTCTCTCCTGCCTTTACGAGCCTGCCTGTGTCAGCTCTGGTTGTGGCTCTGACTCCCTCAGTCCTGTGAGTAGACACCATCAGTCCAACTTGCTGGTGAGCCCTGTCTCTGTCCCATGAGTCTGCCCCACCGCAGGATGGCCAGGGCCCTCATTCCTCTAGAGGCCTGACTACCTCACACCACATCAGACATGTTCCAACAAACCCACAACCTATCTAAGTGCATCCTATAGTTACCCAGTAAGAACATGGCTAGTTTCCACGATATAATGTCACATCTGCTAGCATTTCGTATTTATATTTTCTTTTTTGTAGCTTTCTAAATGTTTTCCTGTTTCCATGTTTTGCATGAACCTGTGAGTAGCTTAATGATCACTGTGCCTCTAGTGCCTGAAAGACAAAACAATTTGACAAGCCTTTATTGGGAGGGTCCTTACACACTTGACACACAGGCACACTCACACATACATGCACACACGTGCACACATGCTCTCAGGGTTGTGTGTGCTTGCATGACCTTGTGGGACTTGGCTTCTCGCATGACTAGGAGGAGGTTCTGTGCTCTACATTCTGGTTCTACCCTTAACCATGACTCTGAATCAGAAATTCTAATGTTGCTTTGAATCAGAATCTGACCTTATCCCTAACCCTGAACCAGCCAGTTGAAGTTTGGTATCAGGAAAGTGTCCATCTCCGTCACCTGCAGGAATTATGGCCTCAGAAAAGCAGGGATGGCTTGGTCAGGGCTTCTCCCTGCCTGAAGAGTGCATAACCCAGATGGCTAAGGTGGAGAGGTGGCTTTCCCACAGGGGCTGGGCCGTCAGACCCTACTGTACATCAGCAACCTTCGGGGCAAGCAGTGCCCTCTCATTCCAACAGTCACCCAACAGCTCTAGGCCAGGCCTCATCAATACTTGGGATTTTTCTCTACACTCCATCCTGAGACCCCAGCAGTTCTGTTTCCCACAGGAAAGACTGAGAACACTTTGGGGAATTCTGTGGTTACTCTGGTCCTGCTAAGCTGCAGCTGCAAAAATAATGTGGCCAGCAGAGGGCACATAGAACCCATTGTGGAATACCCTGTTAGAGGACCAGTCCCAGTCTTGCTGAAAGAGCCTCTCAAGGATTGAACCTGTGCCCTGCTCCTCCCACTTGCTAAGGGTTAGCTGAGACCTTTGCCTAGAATTCTTAAGCATGAGCAACTGAGGCAGATAGGGATGTTCACCAGGCGCTAGGGAATGACAGTGCTGGGACCTGTAGTGGTGGAAAAGACAGGGAGGATGTGGGAGGGTCCCAAACCCATTACTCAGCCATGGGTGACAGGGCCCTTCATAGCCAGGTAGGTTGGTTTGCAGCCTCACTAACAAAGGGCTAGAATGCAGTGAAGTTAGGTAAGGAGATGGAGAAGGTCATCGACAGGACCCAAGATACCTAGAATATCCTGGCTCCTATTGAGATGAACCCCTTAGAGAGAGATCAGAGGAGCAGGAACAAGCAGTCCTCATCTGGGTTTCTCTGCTGCTCTAAGCTGCTTCCGTGATTGGGCAGCTAATGTGTGGAGCCCTCTTCTTATACCAGGTGTGACCTAACACTTGACAGATATCGTCTGTGCTGGCTGGCTTCTGCTTGTCTCTTCAGATGCCCCACCTTTCTCCTCATTCCACTCTGTGCCCCTGGCTGCCAACCTGTATGGATGACATCAACAGGATCTCCTGCCCTGAGACTTCTGATTGGGTTTAACCAGTTGGCAGTATCAAGAAAAGATCAGCTAGAAGGAGGAAATGGACTTTGGGGAAGTTTCTGAAGCCTACTGGGGAGCCTGGCTCAGCGACTTGTCTAGCCTTGGGACTGTCTTTGAGTCATGCTGAGGGATAGCCAGGCCATCCGCCCTTCCACACTGGATCACTCAGCTTCCACACTGGATCACTCAGTTTCCCTCTGGATCACCCAGCTTCTACTCTGGATCACCCAGCTTCCACACTGGATCTCTCAGCTCAAGGCCTCTGAAGCCCTCTACACTCTACACCCTCCCTTGCTCATGTTCAGTCAGTCCATAAGCATTTGCTAACACCCCCTCTTTGCTCAGGCCTAGTTACTCAGGACACAAATACAGAGATGAGCCAGACAAAAATTCTTCTCCCACAGAGCTCATGGGATATTTTGGAGGGTGGGGGAAAGATGGAAGCAGGGACACAGATAAGGAAACACAGTAAATCCTAGGGGCTGAGGGAGAGTGCAGAAGAGGATTCTCATTGCTGAGTGGACTGTGAGTGGTTCTCCCCCAGAAGTCAGCCAGGGATACTCTTGGGGGTCTGAGAGATGGAAAGAGCAAAGCCTGGGAGAGGGAATGGCCCGTTCCCTTGGAGGTCTGTGGTAGCCCACTTTCCTACTGGGTTTCTGCATTTTTCTTACCAATTTGTAGATTATATATATTCTGGCTACAAATCTTTTGTTGGGTTTCCTCTCAGTCTGTGACTTGACTTTTAATTTCTTCACTAGTGTCTTTTGATGAACAAAAGTTATAAATTTTTATAAATCCAATATGTCAATCTTTTGTTTTTGGTTAGTTTTTCTATGTCCCATTTAAGAAAGCTTTGCCTATCCAAAGGTCATAAAAATACTTTTCTATGGTCTCTTAAGAAATTTTATTTTTTAGTTTTCATAGATAGGACTATGATCCAGCTCACATTAATTTTTGTGCATAATGTAATGAGGAATCAAGGTTCAAATGTATATCCACTTTATCCAGAACTACTTCTTGAAAAGACCATCCTTACCTCGCTGAAATGTAGTAGTGCCTTTGTTTTAAACCAAGAGACTGGATATATGTTTGTTCTGCAATTTTCTCTATTAACTTTGTATTTAGGTATTCCTTTTTAATTGCTTAGAAGTTTTCCCTTAATATATAAACTTAACTTACTAGAGTCAATTTATTAAATTAGAACTTTCATAATTGCCTGAACAATGCAAGACATTTAGAACAGATGAGCTCCATTTAATCCCTTCCACCTTTGTGCTACTGTCATTTTGTATTTTAAATTCTGCATTTATTGTAAATTCTACAGTGTATTATCCTATCTAATAAAAGAGTGATATGCAAATTGACCATCACTTCAACACTCACGATGGCCACCCCATGTGGTCAAAGATGGCTGCCCCCATATGGAGACAAGATGACCACCATAAGATGGCCAGCAGAGGAGGGCAGTAGTAGGCAATCAGGCTAGCAGAGGAGGGCAGCTGGGGAAGACCAGGCCTGTAGGGGAGGACATTTGGGGGGGACCAGGCCTGCAGGGGAGAGCAGTTGGGGGAACTAGGCCTGCAGGGGAGGGCTGTTAGGGGGTATCCAGGTTTGGAGGGGAGGGCAGTTGGCGGGGGACCAGGCATGCCGGGGACAACAGTTAGGGGTGACCAGGCTGGCAGGGGAGGACAGTTAGGGGTGACCAGGCTGGCAAGGGAGGGCAGTTAGAGGCAATTGGGCCAGCAGGGGAGCAGTTAGGTGTCGATCGGTCTGGCAGGGGAGTGGTTAGGAGTGATCAGGCTGGCAGGCAGGAGAACAGTTGGGAGCCAGCAGCCTTGGGTTGTGAGAGGGGTCCCAGATTGGAGAGGGTGCAGTTTGGGCTGAGAGACATTCCCTCCATCCCCCCATGCACAAATTTCATGCACCAGGCCTCTAGTTGTAAAATAATACATTGTCATTCTATGCAGTCAATAATTGTTTATTTTACTCACATATTTACCCTTTCTGATGTTATTCATTTCTTCCTATAGTTCCGTGTTTTTATATGGGATTATTTTCCTTTAGAACCTTTTATAGTGAAGTTCTACTGGTCACAAATTCAGCCTTGGTTTGTCAGAAATGTCTTTATTTTGCCTTTAGAAGAATATTTTTGCTGAGTAAAGAATTTTATATTGGTAGTTTTCTTTTATCTATAACTTAAAGACGTCATTCTATTGTCTACAAATTCCATCATTTCTTTTGAAAAGAAAGTTGACAGTCTTACAATGGCTACATTAAAGATAGGATGCCTGTTAATCCCCCTCTGACTACCTTTAAGAGTTTTTATTTGTTTTTTTCAGGAATTTGACTATGAAATGCCTAATGTAGTTCTCTTTTTATTTATCTTACTTGAGAGTATGTGTGTTTTTGTTGTTTGTTTTTTTAGCTTTTTGAAAGTGGATTGACATCTTTTATTGGTTTTGAAAATTCTTTACTATAACCTCTTCCAACATTGCCCTGTTTTGTTTTGTTTTTGTATCATCTCTTTCTGGGATGCCAATTATACAAACATTAGGCTGACTGACAGTGTCTCACATGTCTCTTATTCTCTCCTCTTCCTGTGCTTTTATTTCATCTGTGTATTTTAGTTAAGTTTATAGTTAACTTATTCCATCTTCTGCTATGTACATTCTGCTATTAAACATATGAATTCTTCTTTACATACAATATGTTTTTTCAGTTCTATATGTCAATTTTATTTTTTTATATATTATAACTTTATTTTTAAGTTCCCAAGCTTTACTTTACTCAGCTCTTTAGTCCTATCCCTCCATTTTCTTAAACATCCTGTCTAATACAGAGGGAATATGCTAATTGACCATCACCCCATCACAAAGATGGCTGCACCCACAGCTGAGGACAAGTTCCCATAAGGAGCCTTAACAAGTAATCATCAGGGACCTGAGGCTATGCCCTTCCCCATCCCTGTGGGGCTTGACAAGGGACCTCAGACCATGCCCCTGTTCTGGCATCAGGCTGAGGGACCTCAGGCTTCACCCCCAACCAGTGCCAGGCCAGGGGACCTGAGGCTGCACTCCTCTGCCTGGCTGGGCTTGACAGGGGACCTTAGGCCTTGCCCCCACCCAGTGGGCTTTGACGGGACTTCAAGGTGCACCCCCAGTGCTGGGTCAGGGAACCCAGGCCATGTCCCTGCCCAGCAGAGCTTGATGGGGGACCTGAGGCTGTGCTCCTCTCCCAGTACTGGGCCAGGGGACCTGAGGGTCCACCCCCTGCCTGGTGGGGATTGGTGGGGGACCTCAGGCCATGCCCCCCATCTGGCGGGGCTTGATGGAGGACCTCAAGGCATGCCCTCCACCGCAGTCTGTGCTGTGGGACCTCAGGCCACACCCCTGTCCTGGCATCAGGCCAGGGGACCTGAGGCTGTGCCCCCGCCTGGCAGGGCTTGACAACAGTGGGACAGGATGGGTCTAGATCTAGCCCAATTGGAGGGGGGGCACGGCTGGGTCTGAGTCTCAGTGATTTTGAGCTGCATGTGGGTGGGCAAGGACTTGACTCTTGGGTCCCATGGTGATTCCCAGACTCTGACAGGAGGGAGATTTTTATATACATTTTACTAATTTTCTTTAATCTCTGACACTTCTGTTATAGAGAAAGGGCAAATAGCAATATTAAATTATTTCCTCTAATTAATCCCCTTTTAATGTGCACAAATTTTGTGCACTGGGTCACTAGTCTTAATTATAATTATTTGAAGTCCCTCATTTCTGAAATATCATTGGGTCTATTTTCATTATTTGTCTTTTATCTTGATTTTCAGCCATTTGATTTTAGTTTTTTAAAATATGTGTGTGTTGTTATTTTTTTATCAGTTTATTTTTTTTTATTTTTATTGCTGAAAGCATTACATATGTTTCCCTCTCCCTCTCCCCCCACCTCATGATGCCTTCTAGTCTGCCCCTGCCCTGGCCACAGGCCTTCACCATACTATTGTCTGGGGTTATGCATATATGCATACAAATTCTTTGGTTGATTACCTTCCCATCACCACCCATCTCCCACCTTCCCTCTGAGATTCTGCAGTCTGTTCCATGCTTGTATGTCTCTAGATCTATTTTGTTCATCAGTTTATTTTGTTCATTAGAGTCTACATATGAATGAAGTCATGTCTTTCTCTGACTGGCTTATTTCACTTAGCATAATACTCTCCGGTCCCTTTATGCTGTCTCAAAGGGTAAAAGAGCCCTAGCTGGTCTGGCTTAGTGGATAGAGTATTGGCCTGCGGGCTAAAGAGTCCCAGGTTTGATTCCAGTCAGGGGCACATGCCCAGGTTGTGAGCTCGATCCCCAGTAGGGGGTGTGCAGGAGGCAGCCGATCAATGATTCTATTTCATTATTAATGTTTCTATCTCTTTCTCCCTCTCCCTTCCTCTCTGAAATCAATAAAATAATTATTTTTTTAAAAGGGTAAGAGATCCTTCTTTTTTACTGCTGCATAGTATTCTATGGTATAAATGTACCATAGCTTTTTTTCTATTCATCTACTGATGGGTGCTGGGGCTGTTCCAGATAAATATGTTTCTTATTAATTTTTAAAGACAAGAAGAGAGAGGGAGAGAGGTAGATAGAAACATCGAGAGAGAACCATTGATCCACTGCCTCCTGCATGCCCCCTACTGGGGACTGAGCCTGCAACAGAGGATGTACCCTGACTGGAAATGGAATTGGTGACCTCTTGGTACATGGGACAATGCTCAAGCAGCTAAACCACCTGGGTCACACCGGCCAGGGCTGGTCCTGGTTTTTAGCATGTCATATATATATATATGGCTAAGTGACCAACTGTACATCTGTCTGACTATCCAACTGACCGGCCAGTACATATGATGTGCACTGGCAATTTAAAAATAAACGTTGAGCCCTAACCGGTTTGGCTCAGTGGATAGAGCGTCGGACTGCGAACTGAAGGGTCCCGGGTTTGATTCTGGTCAAGGGCATGTACCTTGGCTGTGGGCACATCCCCAGTAGGGGGCGTGCAAGAGGCAGCTGATCGATGTTTCTCTCTCATTGATGTTTCTGACTTTCTATCCCTCTCTCTTCCGCTCTGTAAAAAATCAATAAAATATATATTTTTTAAATAAATAAACGTTGATACATATAAAGCTCTCACTGATGCCAATAGCACACGACCAACTAGCCAGTACATCGATCCAACAGTTGATGCCAAAAAGGGAAATTTTCCCATTGAATTTCTTAATAGTATTACTCCTTTGGGAATGCCGTGTCATAAATTAAAATTGAAAGTAAGTGCAATCATCATGCCACTGAGAAATCTAATAGTAAAATGGAGTCTTTGTAATGGTGCTAGATTTATTATCAAAACATAATAGAAGTTGAAACATTAATAGGATCTGCAGAAGGAGAGGTTGTTCTGATACCAAGAATTGATTTGTCCTTGTCTGACACTGGCCTCCCATTTAAATTAATTTGAAGACAGTTTCCTGTGATGCCAGCATTTATGATGACTATTAATAAATCACAAGGACAAACTCTAGACAGAGTAGGAATATTCCTACTTGAACTCGTTTTCGGACATGGTCAGTTATATGCTACTTTCTCTCGAGTTCAAAGAACATGTGACATTAAAGTTAAAATTGTAAATACTTCATCACAAGGGAAATTAGTCAAGCACTCTGAAAGTGCTTTTACTCTTAATGTGATTTACAGGGAGATATTAGAATAAGTTTATTCAATTTATCAGTAATTGTTTGTATCAATGTTTTTATATCATGTTTTTGTTATTTTAATATCATGTCTTTATTGTTGTTATATCATGTTGTCGTTTATTAATAAATTTATCAATCATTGTTTTTAACAATGTTGTTTTTATATCATGTTGTTACTGTTTATTATTAATCAATTTAGATATTATTTTCATATACATTTTATTAATTTTCTTTCATCTCTGACACTTCTATTACAAAGAGTGAATAGCAATATTAAAATATTTTTAGTTTTATTTTGTAATACTATATATTATATATACTATTTTGACATGTAATTTTTTGCAATAACATAATTACTGCATGAATCTTTCTTCTAATTAATTTCCTTTCAATGTACATAAATCTGTGCACCGGGCCACTAGTAATTTTATATTGAATAAAACACATTTGCTGAAAATTGGTAAAGCACTAGGAGAGGTTATCATCTAGAATCTAGGTAATATTATCTTCACCCAGAAAAAGGAGGATTAAGTGTCTTCTGGCAGGCATGATGCTGAAAGATCCTCTTCCTCCTGTGGAGGCTTGATTTTATGTTGTATTTTAGCCGGTTTAGCTGGGGGGAGAGGGGGTTGTCCTAGCGTATAACTCATTTCCAAGATGTGGCCCTCTCTCCTAGGGTGTGACTCTTTAGGTCTCGGCTAAAAATCTGGGTATTTCCCAAGGCCTTTCCACCTTAGCAGGACTTGAATTCAAATTTGTCTCCCAAGCACTTTGTAGCTGCTAAAATCTCTGCTCAGTTCTTTAGTCTCCAAGTTGCTGTTTACAATTAGGCCAATAAATTCAGAGGAATGTGTATACAATCATCCGGCTCCGTCTCTGTTGTTTCCTCTTTCCATAATCACCCCTCCTCCCCAAGTTGCAGCCTCTTTGGCATCTCTGAACTTCAAACCCTCAATCCTCAGTCTAGTAAGATGGATGCTTTCTTCTTGGTCCTTCTTCCCTCATATAACAATGTGAGGAATGTTCCCAGGAAAAAGTCAGGGTAAATGTGGAACTCACTACAGGCTATTCCCTTTCCTTAGGGATCATAATCCTTTACTACTTACCTTATCAGTTGTTCTCCAATGTTCTCAAATAGTTGTTTCATATATTGTGTCCAATTTTTATAGGTTGTTTTATTTTTGCAGAAGAATTAGTCTGATACAATCTGCCACCATAAGCCAGCTGAAGCTCAGATTCCTGGGCATGTGCAGCATCAGGTTCACATCCTGAATTAGGGGCTCCTTGTTTTTCTGTACTTTTTTCTTTCAGACTTTTATTGGATTCCAATCATGACTGAGGAATTGCTCATAAACTTCCTTCCCCACCATAAGCAATGGTAAACTAGACAAAAGATTTATAGCAACTGATTACAGGCATCAGACATACAGCAGCTTTCACCCTTGAGGGAGAGGAAATACGAAAGGTGAGTAAAGTTCTTCGTCTGGTGCACTTTCCAAACCATGGCAGAGGGAAGTGAAACCCAAACCAAGCAATGGTCTCACTGGAGGAAGAAACAGATCAGAAACAGGATGCTGAGGTGGGCAGGGAATCAAAGATGAGGGAGCTGCATGGAGAAGGAGCTCTAGGAATCTGCATGGAGGTTCTCTGGGCATTCCTGGGTTTTCTGGAGGCACAATTATAATATCATCTGCCAATAATGATCATTTTGATTCTTTTTATTACTTATTATACTTTTTCATCTACTTATCTCTTTTTTCCCCTCTCTTTCACTTTATTATCCCAGTTAGGACCTCTAGAGCAACACTGCATAATAGTAGTGAAAGGGACATTGTTTGGATCCCAACGTCAATGGGAATTTTAGAGTATTAAATCCAATACTGGCTTTTTGTTAACAGTATGTTTTTTGTGGGTTTTTTTTTTAATTAAGAACATTTTCTTCTCTTCATGGTTTTCTAACTTTTTACTGTGAATGGCTACTGAATTTTGTCAAATGCCTTTTGTTTTATGGATTTCAGAGAGAGGAAGGGAGAAGGAGAGATAGAAATATCAATGATGATAGAAAATCATTGATCAGCTGCTTCGTGCACACGCCCTACTGAGGATAGAGCCCAAAACCCAGGCATGTGCCCTCACCGAGAACCGAACTGTGACCTGGTTCACAGGTCCATGCTCAACCACTCAGCCCCGCCAGCCAGGCTACCATCCTAAGATGATCACAAGTTTCCTTTTCCCCTTTTAATCTATTAATCGATGGGTTTTATATTGTTATATCAAGCTTGTAATCCTAGAAAAACCCCCAGGTTGGTAACTATTTTAACGTAATGTGGAAGTAAATTTATTATATTCACAAATTAGATGGACCTGCCATTTTCTTTGCAGAGGTTGTCTTGGTGTTAGGACGATAAACACATCTTCACAGGGATGTGGAAGCTCTCCATCCCTCTCGCTCTGGAACGTCACGGTTCTCTGAGGAGGAATGCTTGTGCTCCTCCTCTGGGCCAACAATGTTTCACGTTTTAATGCCCAGGATTGCAGCTCTTTGTGGTCAGCTTGTCTTTGTGGTCAGTAGTTGTGTCTAGACACAACTACTTCTCAGAGCCTGCTGGTCCCAGAGTTCTGGGCAGGGCCCATCCCAATGCATCTCTGTCCAGACCCACCATTTCCCCTTCCTCTTCCCTGAGATGAGACAATTCTTGTTTAACTCTCAGCACACAAAAGCTCTTGTTATACATTCTGTTGGAGCAATCCTGGCTTCTCGTGTGGGAGGGTGTGTCCCCTTCTGATCCTTAGGCGAGTCCACCTCCTCACAAACAGGGTGATCTCAGAGGCAGCACACAATGCGGTCAGGAATCCCCGCAGTGGGGCTCGGGTCACATCTAAGCTCTTGCCATTGTGGGTGGGTGTGAGAAACGTGGGTGTGTGGAGTCAGCCCCCACCACTTGGTCTGCACAGCTATGGCCCTGGCCTTGGAAGGGAAAGTAAGTGAGAAAGAATTTGGAAGATTCTTGGGGGCCAGGAAAATAGCCACCCAGGACATGAGGCTGACTCATGGGTCCTACTCCAGCCCGTTTCTCCCCGCAGGCCTGGATCTGGCTTTGTCTGCTCTGAGCCCTGTGGCCCCTGCACCTGGATTCCCAGACCCAGGGCCAGCTGGCGGCTGCACTCCGGTGGCACAGCTCTGCTCCACTCTCCCAGCAGCACAGGCGGCCAACTCAGACCAGGTGGCCACAGCTGGGATGTTCCACAGCCCGGTCCGGTGAGGTCAGCCTAAACAGTCCCTGCCAACCTGTGACTCAGCCACGAAAAGGCACCATTGGGCAGTGCTGAGCACCACGGGGCAGGATGCTTCACCAAGACCAATCGGTGACTAAAGGAGCTAGTGCTGCAGGGGAGAGGGCGGCCATAAGAGATAGAAAGGATGGGGCAGGGACGACAGACTATGCTAATGGGACTCCTGAGGAAGCTTCACTGCCTCCCCCAATCTCATTGTCCCCATGATTTCTCAGAGGCAGAGGACAAAGGCCTGATCTATTCTAGTGAGAAATTCATGCAGGGTGGATTCTGCAAAGGTTCATCTTGAGAAGGGCCAAAAAGCCCGGACTTGCTAAAACTGGTATGGCTCAGTGGATAGAGCATCGGCGTGCGGACTGAAAGGTCCCGGGTTCGAGTCTGGTCAAGGGCATGTACCTTGGTTGTGTGCACATCTGCAGGAGGCAGCTGATCAATGTTTCTTTTTCTATTTTTTTCTTTTTTTGTAAATATATTTTATTGATTTTTTTACAGAGAGGAAGGGAGAGGGATAGAAAGTCAGAAACATCGATGAGAGAGAAACATCTATCAGCTGCCTCTTGCACGCCCCCTACTGGGGATGTGCCCGCAGCCAAGGTACATGCCCTTGACCAGACTTGAACCTGGGACCTTTCAGTTCACAGTCCGACGCTCTATCCACTTGAGCCAAACCAGTTTCAGCTGATCAATGTTTCTGACTTTCTATCCCTCTCCTTTCCTCTCTGTAAAAAAGTCAATAAAATATATTTTAAAAAAATAAAGTTAAAAAATGCTTTCTCTCATTTAAAAAAAAAAAAAAAAGCCTGGACTTTGAATCTTGGAAGTTATATTCAAATGAGGCTATACATTTTGTATGTGTGTCACAAACATTGTTCAATACTCAGGCCTATGCATAACTCGTAGACACAGCTAACAGTGTGGTGAAGGCTTGAGGTGGAGGGCGGATTCCGGCCAGAAGGGGTCAAATATGCCCACTCTCCCGGGCAGCACGCAAGAGAGCACCACCGCTCGCCCAATCAGACTGCAGGTGAGAATGACCACTCTCAGCCAGCCAACACACAAGAAAGGAGGACCACCATTCACCCAGCCAGCATGTAAGAGATGACCACCACCATTCACCCAGCCAGCACGAAAGAGAGGGGGACCACCATTCACCCAGCCAGCATGCAAAAGATGACCACCACCATTCACCCAGCCAGCATGTAAGAGAGGGGGACCACCATTCACCCAGCCAGCATGTAAGAGAGGGGGACCACCATTCACCCAGCCAGCATGTAAAAGATGACCACCACCATTCACCCAGCCAGCATGTAAGAGAGGGGAACCACCATTCACCCAGCCAGCATGTAAGAGAGGGGAACCACCATTCACCCAGCCAGCATGTAAGAGAGGGGAACCACCATTCACCCAGCCAGCAGGGAAGCATGGGCCAAAACTCCCTGGTGCAGTCTAGAATTAAGGACTGACACCCTGAGCCCAGACCTCTAGCATGACCCTAGGAACTCTCCTGTCACCCACAGTACCAGCAGCACCAGCAGCTGTGGTGAGCCCCAGAGGGGACAACCAATGAAAGCTGTCTTACAGCTGGGCAGCCTTATGTGGGAGCCCCCCGGCTTCTTCCTCTGACCACAGCCAGGATCGGCAGGGGGTAGCTAGAAGAGTCTTCAAATTTTTCTTAAATTTTCTATGCTGTACATCAGACACTGACAAGCAGTGAATCAAAAGATCACAGTAAAACCAATATAAATTTTTACAATACTGGGCAGTGGACGGCCAAACCCAGCCAGTGGGGAAGGGAGGAATTCCATTCACCAGCCAGAGGGCAAGAGAGGGTGACAATTCACCCAAGCAGCATGCAAGGGCCTCAAGATTAATATAGATTCACACTTTTCAAGTCTAATTTAGCATTCCTAGGTACTACAGAGAGAAACTCTCAGTGTGGTGCTAGGTTATCTTTAACCCCCTCAAACTCTTGGTAAATTTCCTTTTTAAACAAAAAGTAAACAAACTTCAGGATCAGAACCTTTGAATGAGAAATGGTATATTGCTGTAATTTAATGTTATTATGTTAATTCTACGTATTTTATGTTTTCCTTTTCTCGTGGAAAATTATCACCATTTTCCAGGTGGGAATGGGATATGCTATTTTATTTTTAACATTTTGAAGTGAAAAGGATAAGATTTAAAATATATATGATAAAGGTCATACACAGATTTTGGCAAAAAAGCATGAAGTTGATGCTTTTAGTTGGGAAAGTAGAGCAGGTGATTGATTCCCAGCCTGTTTCTGAGCCAACCTTGCGGGTCCACATTTTTTTTTAAAGGCTCATTTAAATTAATTTAAAGCAATTTCTAAAAATAAAGATGTCATGTACATATTACTTTTGATTATTTTTACAATCTTTTCCTCATTATAACATGCTTTGTTGTTGGAATGTGGTCCTGGAAAACACATAAAGGCATGAAGATATATAAAAAAGTAAAAAACACAGAGTAACACCATTCAGGAAAAAATACATTTTATATGTGAGTTGCTTTTTATTATATACTTTATCAACCCTTCTTTTGTATACTTACATGTTTAATTTACTTAAAATTTATACATATTTTATATTTAGCCCTAGATTATTCCCAGATACGTCTTTACTAAATAAAATTTCATACAACTTCAATCAGTTATAATGAGGCCTGGCACATAAAATTCATACACAGGTACGGTCCCTAGGCCTGGCCTGTGATCAGGGCTATCTTCCTGGCTGTCCACAGCTGGTCCCGCCCAACACCGCCCGCCACCTCGGGCTCCTCATTTGGCATCAGGTGATCAAAGCCTGACAGCAGTGGGAAAGGGAAGGGACCAGGAGGTGGACAGCGTGCGACTGGTCAGGTGGTCCCATTAGGGTCAATTTGCATATTACCCTTTTTTTATGTAGGATAGAGGCCCTGTACATGGGTAAGGGTCAGCAGGCCTACCCTGACTGGGGGCGCGGATCAGGCTGTGGGGAGGTCTTCCCTAAGGGGCGGGGCCAGCCGGGGCAAGGGGCCACAGTCATTCTTGTCTCTGGTCGTTCTGCTGTTTTGGTCACTGGGCTTTATTATATAGGATAGGATGAGTGAGGCTTTCTTTTGGAAATTGGGCATTTAAACCTCTGTTTTCCTTATCAAAAAACACACTTTCCAGCTTTTTGCATATTTACCCTTCTGCTATAGGAGAATAAAAACAGCAGGTTGAGCTGTGTACTAATAGTCGATGAGAGCTTTGGCTCTATTGCCCTACCAAGCCAACAGGTGTAGGGAGATAATTATCTACTTATGAAAATGGTACAGGTGTTGAAAATATTTTTTCCAAAGCAGAAGATCAGCATGGTATAACTATCATTTTAAACACAAATAGGCAAGACGATTAGAAAACAGCAACTACAACACAGACAGCAACAATAACAACCACTCTACACCAAGATAATAAATAACCCACTATTCTAATAAATAACCAACAGCTGCATGTTCATCTCCCTCCTGCCCTAAGGATCTCTCTCTTCAGGGGAATGACTACACCATCACTTAACGCTGATGTTACCAGGTGAGAGAGGCTGAGATTATACGATTTTACGAGAGGTCCGGTGCACAAAATGTGTGCATGGGGGGGGGGGCGGTCCCTCAGCCCACCCTGCACCCTCTCACAATCTGGGACCTCTTGGGGATATCTGACTGCCCATTTAGGCACACAGGGATGGGGCCTAAACCGGCAGTTGGACATCCCTCTCACAATCTGGAACCACTGGCTCCTAACCGCTTGCTTGCCTGCTTGCCTGATTGCCTCAACCACTCTGCATGCCTGCCTCATTGCCCCTAACCATTTGCCTGCCTGCCTCACCACCTCTAATCCCTCTGCCTACCTGCCTGATTGCCCCTAACCACTCTGCCTGCTTGCCTGATTGCCTCAACCACTCTGCATGCCTGCCTCATTGCCCCTAACCATTTGCCTGCCTGCCTCATCAACCCTAATCCCGCTGCCTACCTGCCTGATTGCCCCTAACCACTCTGCCTGCTTGCCTGATTGCCTCAACCACTCTGCATGCCTGCCTCATTGCCCCTAACCATTTGCCTGCCTGCCTCATCAACCCTAATCCCTCTGCCTGCCTGCCTGATCACCCCTAAGCACTCTGCCTGTCCGATTGCCCCTAACTGCTAGCTTACCTCTCTGATCTCCCCTAACTGCTTCTGTCTGCCTGTCCAATGGCCCCTAACCACTCACCTGCCTGATCACCCCTAACAACTCACCTGCCTGCCTAATCACCCTTAATCACCTCTGTCTGCCTGCCTGATCACCCTTAACTGCTCACCTGCCTGCTTGATCACCCCTAACCACCTTTGCCTCAGCCCCTGCTGCCGCAGCTTTGTCTGGAAGGTCATCCGGAAGTATGTTCGGAAGGTCGTTCAGCTGTCTCATCTAATTAGCATATTATGCTTTTATTATTATAGATTAGGGCATTTTGTTGGGAAACATAAGGAAGCTAAGGGGATAACCAATGATCTTCAAACAAACTTGTCTATTTTTTGCCAGCTCCACTCAACCTGAATACCAACAACTTAAAAGACTATAGTCTCCACAAATACTAGGATTCCATGAAATTGGCCGTGTTCTCTGTACCTTAAATAGTGCTTGGTTTTTAAAAGACCCTTTAATAATGTTGAATGAATGAGCCATTATCATAATAGCTATTATTTCTAAGTAACCAATGTGTATTTATGTTGTGTTTTGATTTGCTATACCAATTCCAGTAGTTAGTATTATCTGAATTATCTCACTGAAGAAACAGGCTCAGAAATGTTCTGTGTCAAATTCATACAGTGATGGGACTAGGATTCAAAGGTAGATATGTCTGAGCCAAATGCTTCAGTGCTTTTCTCCTACAAAATGAAAAAGAGTTAATACAACTTCAAAAAGGGCTTCACATATGAAAAAGGAAAACTCCAATAGTCAGATTCATATCCTTTTATTTAAAACTAGAGGCCCGGCCGAGACTGGTTTGGTTCAGTGGATAGAGCATCAGACTGCGGACTGAAGGGTCCCGGGTTCGATTCCGGTCAAGGGCATGTACCTTGGCTGCGGGCACATCCCCAGTAGGGGGCGTGCAAGAGGCAGCTGATAGATGTTTCTCTCTCATCGATGTTTCTGACTTTCTATTCCTCTCCCTTCCGCTCTGTAAAAAATCAACAAAATATATATTTAAAAAATTTTTTTTAATAAAATAAAAAATAAAACTAGAGGCCCACTGCACAAAATTCATGCACGGGGGGCAGGAGATGTCCCTTAGCCCAGCCTGCACCCTCTCCAATCTGGGACCCCTCAAGGGATGTCCAATTGCCTATTTAGGATCGAACCTAAATGGGCAGTGGACATCCTTCTCACAATCCAGGACTGCTGGCTCCAAACTGCTCACCTGCCTGCCTCCCTGATTGCCCCTAACAGCTTCTGCATGCCAGCCTGATCACCCCCTAACAACTACCCTGCCAGCCTAATTGATGTCTAACTGCTCCCCTGCCAGCCTGTTTGCCCCCAACTCCCCTACTCTGCCGACCTGGTCACCCCAACTGCCCTCTCCTTCAGGCTTGATTGCCCCCAACTGCCTCCCTTGCAGGCCTGGAACCTCCCACTGTCCTCCCCTGCTGGCCATCTTGTGGTGGCCATCTTTTATCCACATGGAGGCAGGATCTTTGATCACCTGGGGCCAGCCTTCTTATGTGTTAGAGTGATCATCAATCTGAGTATTTCTCTTTTATTAGATAGGATAGAGGCCTGGTGCTTGGGTGGGGACCTGCTGGTTTGCCCTGAAGAGTGTTCCAGATCAGGGTGGGGGTTTTCTTGGGGCATGGGGCAGCCTGGGTGAAGGGCCTAAGTTGGTTTGCAGGCTGGCTATGCCCCCAGCGACCCAAGTGGAGGCCCTGGGATCTGGGATTAATTTATGTTCTACAATTAAAACTTTGTAGCCTGGAGTAGAGCCAAGCCTTCTGCTTGCTCCGTGGTGACAGCCATTTCTGTTGGGGTTTATTTATCTTCTATAATTGAAACTTTGTAGCCTAGAGTGGAGGCCTAGGCGCTAGGGCTCCAGAAGCTTGACTTCCTCCATTGTCCAGGCAACCCTAGCCTCTGCTCTCTCCAGTTCCGTGGCTGCCGCAATTTCTGTTCGGATTATGTATCTTCTATAATTGAAACTTTGTAGCATGGAGTGGAGGCCTAGGCCGGCAAGGGCAAGCAGAAAGCTTGGCTTCCTCCATTGCCAGGGAAACCCAAGCCTCCCTCCTGCTCTCAGTGGCCGCAGCCATTTTGGTTGGGATTTATTTGCATAATTTGCTCCTGATTGGCTGATGGGCATGGCTTGATTGGAGGTACAGTCAATTTGCATATTACTCTTTTATTAGATAGTATAAATATCTTTATTTTTTCAGTTTACATTCAATATTATTTTATATTAGTTTCAGGTGTACAGCACAGTGGTCAGACAATCATATACTTCACAAAGCGCTCCCCCCAATATTTCCTGTTCCCATCTGGCACCATACATAGTTATTACAATATTATTCACTATATTCCCTATGCTGCACTTTACATCCCCATGACTATTTTGTAACTACCAATCTGTACTTCTTAACCCGTTCACCTTTTTCATCCAATCCCCCAACCCCAACTCCTTTCTGGAAACCGTCAGTGAGTTCTTTGTATCTATAAGTCTGTTTCAGTTTTGTTTGTTTATTTATTTTGTTCTTTTCATTCCACATATAAGAGAAATCATATGCTATTTATATTTCTCTGGTAGACTTATTTCACTTAGCATTATACCATCCATGCTGTCTCAAATGATAAGATTTCATCCTGCATTATGGCTGAGTAGTATGTCATTGTATATATATGTGCCACCCCTTTTCTATCCACTCATCTACTGATGATGGGCACCTGGGCTGCTTCCATATCTTGGCTATTGTAAATAATGCTTTAATGAACATAATGCAAATATTCTTTCAGTTTAGTGTTTCTGGTTTCTTTGGATATATTTCCAGGTATTGAATCACTGGGTTATAAGGCAGTTCTATTTTTCATTTTTTGAGCTAACTCCATACTGCTTTCTATAGTGGTTGAACCAATCTGTAGTCTCACCAACAGTACGAGGGTTCCCTTTTCTCCACATCCTTGCCAACACTTGTTGTTTGTTGAATTATTATGATAGCCATTCTGACAGGTGTGAGGTGGTATTTTATTATAGTTTTAATTTGCATTTCTCTGATGATTAATGATGGTGAGCATCTTTACAAATTATTGTCCGTCTGTATGTCCTCTTTGGAGAAGTGTCTATTCAGGTTCTCTGCTCAATTTTTAATTAGATTGTTTGATGTTTGTTTGTTTGTTTGTTTGTTTGTTTGTTTTGGGTGCATATGCTATCATTCTTTCACATTTCCTTCATTTGCATTTTATTGAGAGCCTAGAAATATGGCAATGGCCTAGATTTTTCCAGCCTGCTGAGTGGCCCTGGATGTCAACTCTAGTGTCAGTGAGAGGAAAAGGCTCCTTAGCCAGGAGACAAGAGTGTCCTTGCCAGGCTGCTGCTGAATGTAGGTATCTCTAGATATGTGGACTGGGGCAGGCTAAGCTGTGCCAGGAGTCATTCCCATGCTGATGGACGATTAGCAGTGTGTGTCTGAGGGGCCTTGGTAATTGGATTTCTGTGCTGCATCCCATGCTTGTTTCTTTGTCAGCTCTCTGCTTTTGGTAGAGCCTTCACTGCTCCTAGACACTTGTCTCTTTCCCGGGGCCAAGAAGAGCAGGGTTCTGCCCCCTGCTTGATCCAGAGCATGCGATGGTCAGGCGAGGACTGGGAGTGTCCAAGGCACTGAATGAGCACATAGTCCAGTTGCTCCCGGTCCCTTTGCTTCTCGACCTGGAGGAGTGATCTGCAAAACAAGACACCTTCTCTGCTTGGGGACCAGTGTGGCTGGCTGCTGGAACCCTTCAACTATCAGAAAAAGCTGGAAACCTGCGAATCAATGGGCAGGACTTCTATTTGGGGGCTACAGGAGGCTGAGTGACCTAGAGCAGGCTGCCTACACCAAGCATGTTAAACACACGGCCTGCAGGTAACATGTGGCCCACAACGAATATTTTTGCAGCCCAGCCAATATAACGGTATGTAAGAAACATTTTAATAAAATTTCCTAACTTAATTTTTACAATATCCTGTTATATATAATTATTAATAACGAACTGCAATGTTCGCTAATGACTGATTACTATAATCGTGTTGCATTCATTTCCTTTACACGCCTTACACACAGGCGCACCATTTCTCTCCACTAATACTAGCAGCGAATATTTTAGCAGCTGATTCCCATGTCATTAGTCTTCTACTGACTTGTTTGGTGTGTGCAACAGGAAATATTTCACTTACAGAGAACAAGAAAAATAGGTTTGTTTGCATTACACTTGTTAATTTGTGCAGTTATTCAGTGTCTGGTAAGTTAATGTTCAAGAAAAAATATTAATTTTTATTAAAATGTTCTATTATTTTATGTTAACGATGACTCATTTATTCCAGCCCTTTGTATTCAGCATGTCTCTATAGAAATAAATCTACGTTTCTATGAAAGCTGAAGCTTTTGTTTTTTTGCAGCCCACATAAACTTAACCCTTGTTTATTTGGACCATGTTAACCTTTGAGTTTGACATGCTTGGCCTACATCCTCTGGTCTGAAAGAGGAGTAGGGGTAAGTATGGGGGTACCGTATTGAGGTACGGGGGAGACCATAGTGCCAGTGGAAGCTGCCTCTTGAGCCCCCAGTTGCACAGCACTCAATCACATGGGCTGCCTGTTCTGTCACTTCCCTGCCTGGACTGGGGTGAGCCACCTCTGTCTCTCACCTGCCTGCTGCCTACCCCCTTGTGTGAGATGCCACTCCTCCCAACACCCCCCACCCTCAGGCCTCAGGGCCAGGGCCTCCTGGGGCACAGCTGGGTAAACCAGTCTCCACCCTGTGTCTGGCAGCCTCTTTGTTGGGACCCAGAGCAGACAGGTTTTCTCTGTGAAAACAGCAACAAAGCAGGTCTGACAGGGGTGCTGCTGGGGATTGCAGATGCCTGAGACATGTCTAGTTCCCGGTGCAAGGGGCATAGTATAAAGTCACCAACACATGGTCTTACCTTGTTCAGAAGCTTAGATCAACCTCTTAAAAGCTATGTGAGCTCGGGGTGGTCACTCATCTTCCCGAAGGCGCAGTTTCCTGGTAGGAACTGATTCTGTGTTTGTGTCGGTTCTGGAATTTGGCTCAGGGCCAGTAACTAGGCTCCATTTGTCACAATCAGATTTGTCCCTGTTGGGACTCTCAGAGACTGCCTCCCTCTAGAGCCTCTGGCCTCTCAGTCCCCAGAGGAAGCAGGACAGCGGCAGTGTGGGGAGTCCCCACCACAATTCCAAGGCTCGTTTATCAGGTCTAGGTTAGACACACAGCAAGCACTCAATAAATGTTTGTTGAGGGATCAAATGGCACAAAACTAGAACCTGGAAACTCCCTTTGTTACAGGCACACCCTCCCTTGTGTGTTCTGTCGTGCACACAGCCCAAAAGCCAGCCTTGTTGCCTCCTTGACTGACTGTCATCCCATGATATGTGGGGCAGCAGCCCTCAACCTGCCTCACAGGCTACACCACCCCAGACCTTCCTTTTGGATGTGGTTTGGTGTCCATGCCCCTGATTGCCCTTCAGAGCCCCTCAAACACTGCCTAGGACCCGCCTTGGCTCCCTATCACCATAGGGCCAAGTCCTAGCCCTGTAGAAGGCTGGCACAGCCCTGCCCCATCCGGCCCTGCCCCTGATCCCTACCTCCCACAGATTCACAGGTTCTTAGCCTTGACCAGCAGGCCTCTTGAGAGCAGATCCCTGGGTGGCAGGGGCCCCAGGACCCGGAGCTGGGTTAGACAGGCTGCACAATAGTGGGGGCTTCTCAGATTCTTCTTTTGCTGCCCACTGGGAGCCTGGATTGGACTGGGCATCCCATGAAGAAGGAAGCCCATCAAGGATTCCAATCCCATTGGAATTCAGGCTATTGTCTGGGAGAAAGGAGCTGGGCCTTCAAGGAGACACCTAGTAGTTAACCCTGAATGGGGCAGACTCTACCCAAAGATTTTTGGCCACTGTGCCAGGGCAGGGTCTGAATTCTCTGACCAGCCCCTAGCACCTCACAGGAAGATATTCTCAAGGGCCGCTCCATCAACTTCACCACACCCCTCACCGAAGGCCGGGCAGTCCACTAAGTTGGCCTTAACCTTAACCTAAAGTTGTTCCTATCCGCCCTTCCCTCTCCTTCCCTAGGCTCAGCCTCAAGGCCACCTCCCAAGGGCATCTGCTTCTGCTGGAATTTGCCAGCCAATTGAGGAAAATGCACTGTGGTTTCTTCTGACCTTGGACAGACTTGGCCGGGCACAGAGTACCTGGGCAGAGTGCCCTGATACACTTGGGGCTCTCTTGAAGGACGGGGCCACTGGGTGTAGTCTCCAAGGCAGCAAGAGCTAAAGACTTCCCTGTCCTAGGCCTCCTTATGCCCTCCCTGCCTTCCTCTGGGCTATGGCCAAGGGGTGAGCTGAGATAAGAATTCCCATAGTAGTGATAATATTGTTAGTAGCAAATGTTTTTTAATGCCTTCTGTGTGCCAGGCTCTCTGTTGGGTCCTCAGGAAACATAAATAAGATAGACACAGCCCATGGCCCCACGGATCTCTTGATGCCAGCATAGGCTGTGGCATACAGAAAGTACTCAATACATATTTGTTGAGTGGATAAAGAATGCATGAGATGAGCAGTCTGGTTATACCCAGAAGCACAGATGCCTGGTGGGATGTGCAGTGAGCAAGTGAAGGCCACAAGGGCAGAGGTGAGGTATGACTCAGCTCCTATATCTCCACCTTGGAGAGAGCTCCCAGGCCCTGTGACTGCCTGTGACTTGGTGCCTGATAGAGATTCAGCAACACAGCGATCCCCTAGGAACAAGGCCATTAAGAGTGAGAAGAAAATTCTGAGGGCTTCCTGGAGGACGTATTGGGGATGGGGTGGATATAGGGTACCTCAAGAGTGAGTTCACAGTGTGGCCCCTAAGAGGGCTATTCTCCAGGAATGCAGCCCAGCCTAGGCCTATGAGAAAGAGGACTCTGATATCCTCTTAAGCACAGATGTCATCAACAACCTATTGTGGGGACCCTGGAACTGCCTCAGGAACCGTACAATGAAATGGGAAAGTTCATGTATCAGATTCTAGAAGAGTCCCTCCCACCTCACCCCTATCTGCTACCCTGGAGACAAGCCTTTGGAGATGGACTACATGCCCAGATGCTGAGGGAGGGACTAGGAAACTCATATTCAGGAGGACCATCCTGGAAGGGGGTGATATACTCCCTCAAACGGAAGTAAAGAAGAAAACAATGGAAGGATTCTGGGGAGTGGGGAGGGGTGGCAGTCCCTAGAAAGCCATGTCTAAGAAGGAGTTTCAGGTATCCACCATGGGATGCCTTGGGTTGGAACTTCCACAGAGTCTTGAGGTCCCCTCTCCCACCCAGCAAAGCTCTATGCCATCTACATTCACGGTGCTCTTGGGGTCCAGATGAGGAGCCTGGCCACCCCCCCACGCTGTTCTCCTGGCCCTCAGGCAGTGGCAGGAGTGGTTACCCCACTCCCCAAGTCATTCAGTGAGGTCCAGGTCCGAACAGCCTTTGGCCTAAGGGCCTCTGAGAGACCATCCAGAGACCAACTCCCCTGCTGCCCCTTCCACTCCATCCATGTGACCCCAGAAACCTGCTCCACTTCACAGTATTGATGCTCTGTGGGTGTGGACACCCACCTGCACACACACTCATACACACCACTGCTACACACACCACTCCTGTTTCTCTGCAAGCTCGACAGACAGCAGCACCCCATCTCCCAGAGAGGAATCCATGTTCTACCCCAAAGCGTGCCACTTCCTTAGACTACCCTAGGCATGTGCCTCTCAAACAGCGGTTCTTCTTGGAGGCGTAGTGACTCCCAGGCACCTCTCACGCTACCCCCTCTCAGCCTCCTGTGGGCAGAGCCCTTACCAGAACTTGGCTAAGAGGGGACACAGGGTCGTCAAGAATGACGAAATTAGGGACCTCCTCAGAGTCTGGAGAAGCAAACACTGCTGCCCTGATGCAGCCAGGAGAGCCAGCTGGCCACGCGGTGGCACCTGCGAAGGCTGTTCGGGAAGTCCTGGAGTGTGTGGTTGAGAGTGGAGAGAGGGCCAGGAAGGGCCAGGAAAGTAATCCACTCCCCTGTTTGTGGGACAGCTGCTACCCTAGTTCTCCTAGCGGCTCCTTTTCCAGGAATCTTGGGAAAACAAAACTCCTTAAAAGGGGGATGGGACAGAGCTGTGCAGGAGAAGGCTATGTGTCCTGCGGAAGCAGTGACACCTGAATGACAAGGTAAAACATCTGGCTTCTGGACTCCAGTCAGGGTCACCTCAATCAGACAGCCCTCCTGGCCTCCGGGAGCGAGGTCGGGTACCTTTCTGCTCCACCCCCGTACTTGGCAGTGCGGGCTGTCACGCTGAGTCTGTGCGCCTGACCTAGGCCTGTTCAGGCCCAGGGCTCCCCAACAGTGCTCGCTGCGCTGAGGACTCGCGCATCGAAGGGTGGGGGCGCAGGTTTGCCGGCCAGTACTCGGAGGAGGTTACTGAGCAAGGAGCGGCCCCATCCCCCACCTGCCTACCCTCTTCTGCCCCCCCCCCCCCCAATCCCTCCCCGGCTGGGCGCCGCCCCGTAGGAGCGACTTCAAAGGCCTGTGCCGGAGCTTCCGCCGGGCTCGGGTGCACGGCCCGCAGAGCGCAAGCCGGGCCGCGTCCCGGCCGTCGGAGCCGTCCCCAGCCGGGGGTCTCCGCGAACCCGGAGGGGGGCGAGGCGGCAGGCGGCGTGGGCTGAGGGCGGGTCTTTGGAGCCCCCTGAAGTGGGAGGGTCGGGGCCGCGGCGGGGCCAATCCGGGAGCGCGGGGAGCGGGGGCGGGGGCCGGGCGGAGCGGGGTCCGGGCCGGGCGGGCCGGGGGCGGGGCACGGCGTCCAGGCGGCGGCGGCGGCGGCGATCCTCAGTGTCCGCTCGGCTCCGGCTGCGGCTCCCGCCCGCGATGCCCCACTCCGTGACCCTGCGCGGCCCTTCGCCCTGGGGCTTCCGCTTGGTGGGCGGCCGGGACTTCAGCGCGCCCCTCACCATCTCGCGGGTGAGTCCGGTGGGCACGGGGCAGCGGGGAGGTCCTGGATCTGAGACTTGGTCCTCGCGATCCTCCCGGGACCCGGATCCCCGACGCTCCTGAGGCTCAAAGGCTAAGGGTTGGCCTGGGTGACCCACAGAATATAGAGGAGGCTTCCAGGCTGGGCAGGTCGCCCCAACTCCTTTTTCCTCCCTTCTGCGGGGCCTGCCTGCCCTGCCCCTTGAAGGAACACCCCACGAATTCACACATCAGCTTTCCTGCTGGCCTCAGTTTGGGGGCTCACTGCAGGCCAAGGAAGGACCAGTCACGGGCCAGGGGTTTGGACAGATCTACAGAAGCTCAGCAGCACCCCTTAGACTGAACCCAACCCAAAGATTTGGGGCAAAATGATTGAGTCCCCTCCCCTTATCAAAGGTCACTGCCAGCAGCTGGGGTCCTCCCTGAATCCGAAAAGAGAAAGATCCCCACACTGGTTTGGTCACGCTCTTCAGTGACCTAGGGTGACCGAAGGGGAAGTAACAGGAGGAATCTTTGGTTTCCAGGAAAAGGAGAGACTTGACTCTAAGCTTGTGAGACCTCTCCCCTCAAGGCCAGTGGCTGGGTTAGCCTCAGCCCAGTTCCTCAAGATTCCAGGGCCGCCCTCTGCCTGACCGTATTCTGCCCCAGGCTTAGGGGAGGGAAGGGGGCACACCCCCACCCCTGCTGCGCTGGGGCTAATCTGAGGACAGAGAAGCAGGGGAGAGGACTCAGGCCCCATCAGAGGCGGTGCCCATTCTGGAGGAGATGGGAGCCTGACCCCAGTCTTGGGGCGCCGAAGTTTGAAGGGCCAGAAGATGGGACTCAGACTCAGCCCCTGGGGGTCCCAGCCTAAGGGACAGAAGAGGAGACCGCCAGGCCCTGCCCTTGGAGGCCCCAGTCTGGAGGGAAGGAGCGGAGGCGTCTGAGAGTCACCCCTTGCTCCCCGCACAGCTGCCCTGGCCTCTCAGGGGCCTGTGTCAGGGAAACGAATCACCTTCCCCATCCTCCTGCCACCTCTCCCCATGGGGGCTGGACCAAGCTGGCTGGACTTCCAGACACTTCTTTCCAGTTCTTGGGAGCCGGGTGGGCGCCAGGTGGAGTGTGGAATCATGGAATCCCATTTCTGGGGGCCAGGGTGACAGGCAGGCCCAGCTGTCCTGGGAGGCTTCCCACATCTGCCCTCACCCCGCACCACTAGGTCCCTGGGGCTGAGTGAGGTAGGCGGCTACACATCCGGGAGCCTTTCATCTCCCACTTTCCTGAGGGAGCCCTGTTGGGGGAGGGGTGTGAGCATCTTGGTCTGCCTGTGCAGGTCATGCTGTGTGTCCCCAGAGGTGGGCTGGTGGGGGCGCTAGACTAGCCGGTGGGCCAGGCGTCCTGGGCGTGAGGCTGCTGACAGGCTCCGTGGCGGCGGCTGACGGCCACAGGCGGCAGGGAGCAGAGACATCTGTTGCCCACGCGGCTGGCTGCCTACAAGGAAAGGCCTCCACACGTCACAGCGGCGGCGGCCTTGTTTGGAGCTGACAGTGATGCAGGCCCCTGGCAGGCAGGCAGGCAGGCTGGCTGGGAGATGGTTTGCCTGGAAGAAACCCCCCTTGTCCCCCAAAGTCACATGGCAGCGGCTCAGGCCTGAGGAGCCAGGATGGCTGAGCCTGGGTTTGGGTGGGATCTGGGGAGATTTATGGGGCTGGGGAGGCACAGGCCACAGCCTGCCCAGCAGATACCTCCAGGGCAGGTTTGCAGACACTGAGGATAAATGGGAGTGTCCTCATCCAGGGGTTCAAGACCCAACCCTCTCATGCTTACAGCCCCCCCCCCCCCCCCCGAAGGGACAGCTACACTCTGGCAGGGAGGAGGCTGGCAGCCTGGCAGAGCTGGGACCTTGCGACCTTAGCTCACAAAGCCTCTAAGAACATTGTCCAGGGCTCCTTCCCCACAAACTACAGTGATTGCTGGCGTGGGTGTATCCATGGTGTTCCAGGTCACCCCCTAAGGGGTGTTGGTGCCAGCTCCCCGGCAACTGGTGCTTGGAATGAGCATCACCGAGTGCCCGACGCCCATGGGAGGTTTTTGCCCTGATTGTCTCAAATAGTTCATTCTCACAGCAGCCCTTAGAACTCCCTCTGGCTTTACATTACTGATGGGGACACTGAGGCTCAGAGAGGCTAAGGTGATGTACCCTGAGAAGCAGAGCAGGGACAGGAATCCAGGCCTTTGTGGAGCTGGCTGGGACTAGAGGGAAAATATGGCACCTGATCTCCGGCTCCTAGCCCGCCCCAGCCTCTAGGCTGGGTGGAGTGGAGCAGGGGCTGGGACTCTGTAGAGGCTGCAGGTAAGGGGGCTGGTTCACGTCAGAGCCTCCCAGCTGACTCACTGCTTCCCTCTCCCTCCCTTCTGTCTGTTTATCCTTCACTCTGCAACCGGAGGGATCAGCTTGATTCAACTCTGTCCCGTGATTTCTCTGCTTAGAACCCTCCAGGGTTCCCATCCATCTAGGACCGTGGTCAGCAAACTGCGGCTCGCGAGCCACATGTGGCTCTTTGGCCCCTTGAGTGTGGCTCTTCCACAAAATACCACGTCCTGGGCGAGTCTATTTTGAGGAAGTGGTATTAGAAGAAGTTTAAGTTTAAAAAATGTGGCTCTCAAAAGAAATTTCAATGGTTGTACTGTTGCTATTTGGCTCTGTTGACTCAGGAGTTTGCCGACCACTGCCCTAGGAGAAATGCCAGATTCTCACCTGGGGTCTACAAGGCCCACAGGCCTGGCCCCTGCTCCTCTTCTGACTTCATCTCTTCTACTCTCTCCTCATTAGTGATGCATTAGCCACAAGCCTGCTTTTATTTTTACTCTCTCTCAGATGAGCCATTATACACTTTGATCCTTCTGCCTGGGACTATCTCTCTCCCCTCCTTTGTTTTTGCAGAAAAGCACATGGTAGTTATGAGCATAGGACCTAGAAGCAGTTGACCAGGATTGAAATCCTAACTCCCACTTACCAATTGAGTGTCCTTTACTTCTCCAGACCTCGGTTATCTCACCCAGCAAATGGGCTGGCCTTCAGGATTAATGAGACAATGCATGGAAAGTCAGTTGGGAAAGTCACCGTTTCCTGGCCTCCCGCCTCTCTGACCAGAAATCTCTGGGCTAGTGGAGCTGGCAGGAGTTTCAGCCACCTCTGCTTTGGAGAACTTCCCCCACCCACAGGGGCCTGAATGCGCCCTTGTGCTGGCTGAGTCATCCTGCAGCCATCCCCCTGAGGAGGAAGACTCCTCTTCAGTGTGGGGCCTGGGGTGAGGCCCCCCTCTCCCTGAGCCTCTCTCTCTTTGTCTGGAAGTAGGGATAACAATGCGTCTGTCTCACCAGGTGCTTGAGAGGGTGCCAAGAGCTAGTTATGGGTAAAGCACTGAGCCTAGGCCATGTCACAGAGGGGGTGTCCCTGAGGAGAGGGGGCCAAGCAGGGCCTTCAGGAGAGGGTGGGATGGAGGACAGGCCTGTGCAAGTACCAAGACCTTAGGAGTGAACATTGATGGTGGCAGGTGCCTGCGGATGTTATGCTCCAGAATATTCCTCAGAGCAGCCTATTGCAGGGTAGGTCAGCTTGGGCTGTGTCCACACCAGGACTCCAGCCAAGGCGCTGCCAGCACCTCAGCGTTGGCCACTCACTGCTGAGCACTAGCTAAGCTGAACCTGGCCGGGTCTCCAGAAGCCCCCACCCCAGCAATAGGAACAGGGTGACTGGCAGCTCTGGAGCCACAGCAGAGCACTGCTGGCAGGACTGGGTGAGAATGAGGGTGCCTAACATCCATTTCCAAAAGCTGTGCCAGGACTGGGAGCGGGTGAAGGGCTCCCTGGGCTGGCCACTCAGGCTTCCTGGTGAGCTTGTCCCCAACCTCAAGCGGCCCTCACCAGGGGGCCAGCATCGGAAGCTTGACCTCTGGGGTTGGGGACACTGGGGAGGCCTGAGTGAGTGCCTGTCCTGCAGAGGAAGTGGGGGTAGAATGGTGACCCAAGAATGCAGGCTGGCACTGGAGGGAGATGGCTCTTCCAGTCCCAGGGCGGGCAATGACCAGGACCTAGAGAGGCACTGACAATGTTAAGGGAGCAAAGTGGCACAGGGGATGGACAGGGCACGGTGAGAGCCCAGAGGAGGGGCTCCTGGGGGACACAGCCTCTCTGCTGAGACCTGAAGGATGAGGAGGAGTAGGCTGGTCATTAGGACTTGGGATCAAAGGAAAGAATGTTCCAGGTAAAGAGAACAGCATCTGCAGAAGCGGGGAGGTGAGAGACACCTGTTGCTCATGAGTGCCCCCGGGACATTCGGGTTATCTAGATAGAGTGTGGGTGGGTGGAGGTGAATGTGGGGTGGGATAAGAGGAGACAGGAAGGGAGCCACTGAGGGTTTGAATGTCGGTCACAGGGTAGCCATGCGATCTGGCTGGGTGGCGTGATTTGTGTAATGTCCAAGCTTTGTGTGTATCTAGGAGCACGTGCATGTGTGCCCCTTGCATATCCTTGGGCATATGTGCAGGCTGTAGGAGTAACGTCTCACTTGTCCCAGCCCAGAGGAAGCCCCTTGCAAATGCCCTAATACCCCACCAGGCCTCCAGGTGCTGGAATCGGGGTGTTCAGAGCAGAGGCTACATAAGGCCACATGGTGATGAATGCCCAGCCGTCCGACTTGTCCGCCCACAGGTCCATGCTGGCAGCAAGGCTGCACTGGCTGCCCTGTGCCCTGGGGACCTGATTCAGGCCATCAATGGTGAGAGCACAGAGTTCATGACACACCTGGAGGCGCAGAACCGCATCAAGGGCTGCCACGGCCACCTCACGCTCTCCGTGAGCAGGTATGCATAGGGGAGGCTGGGCCAGGATATTTAGGATGGGGTAACTGGGGAGGGGGGCAGTATGCCGGGAGTGCTGGGCCTCACAGTCTCTCTGCTTCAGCTCCAAGCACCCCAGAGTAATGCTTTCATAGGGGCCTGGAGGTACTGGATATGGCAATGCCTTAAAAACAGAAGCCCCCTTTAACTCTGGCTCGAAGTGTGTTGGGAACTTACGGTTGGGGGAAGCCGCCCAACATCAAGGCTGAAATAAGACCTTGGGTAGCCTCTGGAGGGATGACTTCAGTCCTTTCCTTGTCCCTAAGTGACCAGCTTAATGACCAAAGAGGTTACTTGTCCAACATCTCCTTTAATCTTTGAATCAGTTTGATAAAGTAAAACCTCATATAGGCCCCTCTACCGATGAGACTCTACAGATGAGACAACTGAAACTCAGAAAGAGTAGAGGGTGCCCGGCCAGCATAGCTCAACGGCTGAGTGTCAACCTATGAGCCAGGAAGTCACGGTTCTATTCCCGGTCAGGGCACATGCCTGGTTTTGAGCTTAATCCCCAGTGTGGGGCATGCAGGAGGCAGCCAATTAATGATTCTCTCTCATCACTTATGTTTCTATCTCTTGCTCCCTCTCCCTTCCTCTCTGAAATCAATAAAAATGTATTTTTAAAAAAAGAAAGACTAGCAAGTGCTTAAAGTCCCACAGCCAGGGAGTTGGGAAGTAAAATTTGACCTCTGATCTCTCTCAATCCCAGAAACTCCATTCCTATTTGGCTGCTAACCACTCCTACCAGCCCCACAACTGCTGTGCCCCAGATCCCCATTGTGGCCCATGCCTCTGCCCTTGTTACATCCGGATGCCAAGGCCTATTAATGTTATTCAGCCTCATGAGGGGAGGATTGGCAGTCACTAAGCCCCATCTGTGCCCTACAGATGGTCTAGGATGGAAGGTCTACCTGGGGCGTCTCCTGCTGTGTGCAGGCCCGGGGTCTTTGCTCAGTTCTGATAACAGTTGGCTGGTTCGTGGCTGACTGAGATCTCCCTGCCTCTTGTCTTGCCTGGATCCAGTGAAATAACTGCTGAGCTCTGCCACATTCACTGATAACAGGGACTTTCCATGACCCCCTGTGGACATGTGTGGAAGAAGCCTCCCCAAACCACAATACAGCTAACCATGTCTTAGAGATGGCAGGAGGGGGTTGGTCCATGGGCCTGGAGCCATTAAACATGGTGGGAAGGCTTCTGAAGTAGTCCCCATTTGTGTCTGGCCCAGGTCCAGATTGGGGTCAGGGCCACTGGCTCTGCTCTAAGTGCTAAGTGGGTCCAGATGTAAGTCCAGGCCTTGTGCTCTCCACCTGGCCCACAGTGCAGAGGCCCCAGCCTGGGAGTTCAGCAGAGCTGGTCCTCATCCACACTCTGGGATCTGAGATACCCCATATGACCTCTGTGCTCCTGGGTTTCCTTCTCCATAAAGCAGATCGCATTCATCACCCTCTCCCAGACTGAGGTACAGGCTGGGCCGGGGAAACATCGGCACTGTTCTGCCCACGAATAGCCTCTGAGGCCACCCCACTTGGCTGGGTTCCTGGGCCCTGACTCACCTCTCGCCTTGACTCTTACGGCTGAATAAGGGAAGTCCCGGTGGTATTGGGGCTGGGGGGGGGGGGGGGGCGTGGAAGGTGTGGGAGGCTCACAGCAGGCCTGAGTCAGGAGGTTCCCAGAGGCAATGATGTCAGGGCAGGGTGGTGGGATGGGGGCAGGGTGGAGGGCCCCCTTCCTTCCTTCCTTCCCTGGTCATTTGTTCCAAGCCAGCATGGATGGAGCCCGGAGTCCACTGACCTGTTCCACTCTGGGCGTTTCAGTCCCCAAATGCTGCCTGGCCATGGAGCAGGTGCCAGCACAGTCTCCACTATCACAATTCCCGTCCCAGCTCTGCACTTGGGAACTGCTGTCTTCCACCAAGTGATTTAACCTCAGAGCCCTTAGCTTCCTCACCCTAAAATGGGGACTGTCTTGTGATCTGGGGTTTGAGTGATGATGATGTACCAAGTTTGTTCGGTCAGGGTGAAAACCTGGGGTCCAGTCCTCAGGAGCCCTATCCCCAATCATGACACATGATTCTGGGGGACCGATACGCAGAGGCCCTGATAACTCTCTGGGCCACCGTGTCTTCTCCTGGGCACCATCTCCCCTGCAAGATCCTTGACTGCTGTCTATCCTGCCAGGACCTATGTTATGCTTGGGCCCCAAGGGTCCCCCCAACATGAGCTCTACCCAGTCCAGCTTCCCTCCCTGGCCTCTTGTGTACAGAGGGCTTTTATCCTCCACAGACTTCTCTATAGGATGAGAAGTGAAATAGAGGCCCAGCTTCCCTGCTATGCTTATTTTGTCTGGAACTCAAAGCCAGGTGTCTAACAGTTCAAGCTAATCCCCACTTTCTGGGCATGCTCTGTAGATCGACTTTCCTGGCATCAGCTCCAACCCTGGGGCCTCTGGTGAGAACTCTGTTGCCCATTATGTGCGGTACAAGATGCTTGTGCACAGCCCACCCTTTGGCTGCCACTTTGCTTAAAGATGGCAGATGGGGTCACCTCCCCAGCCTGAAGTGAAGGTCTGGAGATGCAGGTTGACACATGAAGAAGCCCTTCACTCTGATCTGATTTCTTGAGCCACCCTCAGGGCTCTGGGCCTTTGGTGCTCTCTGACCTTCAGAAATCAGGCTTGTACTTCTCTTCGGGGCAGAACTTCAGGGAAGTATAAGGCAGATAGCCACATGCGATGTCTTTGGTTTATCCCCAGAGTACTCAGTGGGTGGAGGCCACGGTGAGAACTGTGAGTTGGGGCAGTCACTAGGTAGCCGGGCTGAGAAGCTGGACCCAGATGGCAGTAGTGGTGGTGTTTCCCTGGGGAGCAGAGGTTGGTGCCACAGACCTCCAGATGGCTGTCGGGGAGAGAGGTAGGAGGCAAAGAAATGGACAAAGGCAAAGGTGAGGACTGGGGATAGTGACCAGGCCCCCGTTCTTTGACCAGGCAAAGGTGAGGAAGTACAGAGTGGGTGTAGACTACAGGTCTGCTGAGTGGGGAGAGAGGTAGGACTGAGCTGCTGGCCTAATTATTTGGCCTCAAGGAACCCCAAGAAGTGGATACGAAGTAGAAACCCCAAGAGGCTTTTGGGGCAGAGAGGAGGCATTACTCCCCTTTGGTCTGACTAGCCTCACTTCATACCCACCAGCCAGTCCAAAGTCCATGCACCCCTGGCCTGCCATCCCACAGGGCTACTGAGTGGTAGGCTGGGCCCCAGGCCAGTAGCCTCCAGGCCTGTCTGCCCTGCTTGTGTCAGGTTAATGATGTTTTTTCCCTCCTGAGTGGTGTTTGGCTTTTGGTTTCTATGGTGAAGCAGGAATTTCCTAATGGCCTGTTTCCCATCTGGGCTGGGCAGACATTGGTGATGACTCTGCCGGCATCAGCAGGAGGGAGGCACATCCCTCAGCCTCCATTCCACCTCCCCCAGAGCCCATGGATGCCTGACCCCCAAGCCCAGCCAGAGGCTGCAGACAGAAGAGGGCTGAGCGGATGAGCTCCCAGCTGATTGATGTGTGAGGCCTGGCTCACTCTGTTGTGAGGTGGCCCTCTTTTTGCTGAGCTTATTTATGTAGCTCCCTCTCTAGGAATCAGGCCGGAGAGACATGGAGCAGCTGGTAGGGAAGGGACACACAGTCCCATCCCAGGTGGGTGGCAAATCTAGAGTCAAGTCTCCTCGCCACAACAGCCACCACTCTAGTGCCGGGAAAAGCACTGGGGTAGTTTCCTTCTCTGTACAGGGGGTCAGGCCTGGTCCTGCGTGGCTCTGGGCCCAGAACCCAGGCCTTCTTGGTCTTAGTTCCCAGGCACAGTAAGCAGATATATCTGACCGTCCTAATTCCTGCCACAGGCCTGAAGGCAGGAGCTGGCCCAGTGCCCCAGAGGATAGCAAGGCTCAGGCACACAGGATCCACATCGATCCCGAGACCCAGGTATGTAAAGACTCAGAGCAAGCCCAGGAAGAGGGCCAGGCCTGGTCCACAGGTTCAGCTGCATTGCATGTCCTCACCAAGGCTCTCGGATCCCCAGGCCAGACTGAAGCAGAAGGCTTCTCTGGGCCATGCCCATGCCCCATCCTGGGCTCCCCAAGTAATGGGCACCTGTTGGAGATTCTGTCTGTACTCCAGGCAGTCCTGGATTCTGGGACTAAGGTGTCTGTGATGGGGAGGGACTGGGCCAGGCCTTGGCTCAGGGCTACCACCCACCCAGCTGGATTTCACCCTGGCGCCCAGTGATGCCAGACCAGGGGGAAGCCACCAGGCTTTGGAGCAGAGTGGGGACAACCTCAGGCTATGAGCTGACCTTAGGCAACAGGGCATTTTTGTATTTCATCCTGGCCTTGAGTAATCACCTGGCCAGAGCCAACCTCAGGCCATAGGGCTGACCTTTGAATGTAAGGTACTTCCTTGCCCTATCCAAGGCTGAAATGTTCTCCTGGCCATCCTGGAATTGCATCTCACAGACGTCAGGCTGAAGGCCTACCTGCTCAGTCACTTCTTCATGTGTGACAAGAGTCACAGCCATGGTGCTGTCCTCAAGGAGAATGAGGAGGGCCAGTCTGTTCGACAACCTCTTTGTGCCATGGGCTTGAAAGGCACATAGTTGGCAAGACTACAGTATAAAACACCCCACCCAGCTCAACATCTCTGTGCCACGAAGTTTGGGCAAGGTGGAGACTGGCCTGGTGTGTGATGAACTGAGATCTGTGTCCACTCTGGCCACGGAGGCTTTGCTGTGCCGGAGGAGAGGACCTACTGTGGCCTCTCCTCACCATCTGTCCCAGTCCCCACCTTGCCTTTGCTGGCATCCTGAGGCCACAGGCTTATCACATGCCAGGGAGTGCCTATTCTAGAAGGGGCGAGACACTTAGCAGTTCTGGAATGGCAGAAGCCAGGGGTCTAAGGAGTCCATGTGACTCTGTCAAGAGATCAGAGAGGAAGTGGGAGGGCAGATGTGAGGGGTGAGGGATGGGGCAGCATAGCAAAGAAACTCTTGGTTTCCTCTATCCCGGACTTCCGCTGTTCTTGCAGAGACTTGTGGCCACACCTGTGTCTCAGAAGCTTGCTCTGGCCCCATGAACCCGAGGCTCATGGCAGCTGGGGAAGAGAGCTGGGGGGGGGGGGGGGGGGAACACAGACAAATCAACCATACTTGAGCCAGGCAGAGGAGAGCAGCATTGCACAGGCCCCCGACTCATGTGAGGCTCAGACCAGAATGGTAGGACAAAGGGGTCTGAGCTTGCCCTGTTCGATCTCCAGGAGAGGCTCAGGGCCAGTGGACCTGGGGCCTGAGAACTGGGCCTAGGCATAGTAAGCAGATATAGCTGACCATCCTAATCACCCCACAGTGTCCCTCACTGACCTCTTCTAGGACCAGGCTGCTGAGGCGGGAAGTGCAGGGATTTTCCACAGGCAACAGGGCAGCCCCTCAGCTGCTGCCCGCCTTTTGTACTTAAAAGGTCATGAGCTCCCTGGGTGGCGAAAGAAACACTCCCACCCAGGCCTGGCAGGACTGTGTCCTCAGTAACACAGACACAGGGCCATTGTCCCACACTGTCCCCACCCTCTGCCTGCAGGGGAGGAGGGTGGGCCCAGCTGGAGCCCTCAGAGGAGGAGAAAACCGCAGTTGGCCCTAAGACCAGCCCTAGCTGCCCTGGCACGCACCCCCACAAGGGATGCGATGGGGCCAACAGGAGCTTCAGACCCACCTTCCGTGTAGGGTTTAGGCGACTCTCCTCTCAGGCCTCACGTGGGAACACAGGAGGCACTTGGTACAGCCCAGAGCGGAGGAAGGATGGTGATAAGGAAAGGTTGCCTGGAGAGGGTGGCATTTAAACTGAGAACCAGGCGGCAGGTTAAGGCAAGCGTGGTGGAGCAGGCAGCCCTTGCACACTCAGCCTGCTCTCTCCAGACTTGCAGACAGCTGGAGCTTGGATTCTGAAAGGTGCCATCTAGGCTCAGCACCACCTCCGTCCAAACTGAGAGCCCCAAAATTTGGCCATAGTCATATGGGAGACAGTCTCCCCCATTCTGCTCACTAACCCAGCCAAGGCTTCAACAAGGAAAATCAGCAGCTAGCAGGCACTCAGAGTGCAAGCACGTGACACCAGAGCACCACCACACAGAGAAGAGCAGCCCAGGAATGGGGCTCAGAAATGCCCAGGACATCTACTCATCCAATGAGCGTTTGCTGTGCGGCAGGCACTATGCTAAGTGCTTTGTAGGCAACTGTCTCATTTTATCCCCACGAGGAACTTAGGATATAGGGATCATGCTCCGTTTCACAGATGAAGAAACAGAGGTTCAAAGGTGAAGTGACTTGCTCGGTGAATGAGTGGTAGCGCTAGGACCGAGGTCACCATGGGTGCCCTTCCCACCAAGTTCAGACCTAGAGCCGCTGCTGCATGGGTGGCTGTGGAGGAGCAGAGGCTCTGAGGAACCTGCAATAGACTCACACCCGGCTGGGTGGCGGTGAGTGGGGGCCTCCTTCCTCCAGGTCCCTGACTTCTCCTTCCTGTTGAAGCCTCCTCTGTACCAGGCCAGCCCTGCCCCCAGGGCCCAGGGCCCACCTGGTCCCCATTATAGGCCAGGCCAGCCTTGCCCGCCTGCTTGCCCAGCAGACACACGTATATGAGAGTGCTCAGGTTTCTCGGGGCTCTTGTTGGGTTTTCCTGCTGCTCTTGCCTTCCTGACGGGGGCCCACCTGTGCACCTCTCCTTTGTCCGTTGGGGTGGGGGATGTGGTGGTATCACCCCATTCAGCTGCTGGTCCACCCATTTATTACCCAAGCTCCTGCCCAGCTCAGAGCCTGCAAAAAGCAGGGGTAGTCAGGCAGAGCCCTGCAAGCTTGACTGTGCCCCAAAGCTGGAGGCAGCCTGAGTCCAAGCCAGACTTATGCCCCCCAGGTTAGGCATCCTTTCCTCCCCACCCTGCCCACACTGTAGAGCGGTGGTCACCAACCGGTGGTCCACAGACCACTGGTGGCCCATGACATCCAAAAGGTTGGTGACCGCTGCTGTAGAATAAAGCGGGCATTTATATGTCACCTTCCAGGCTGAGGCTCAGACCCCCTTCATGGCCTGGGTGATTGGGCCTCACCCTACAGTCGGGCTGCTCTGGCCACCAACCTCATTCCAGCCATGGAGGCCGCCATCGACATCCCCAGGGTGACCAGCACTGTCTGAGTGTACATGTGACTCCATATGTGTCACTGGGTTATGTGGGTGGATTGGCTGGTGTGTGTTGTCTTCATGCACACGTACATGTCAGAGTGTGTGTGCCTGTGTTCATATTGCTGTGGGCATGTTTGACCCACATGTCTGACCCGGCAGAGACAGAGATTCCCAGACCCCATTCAGACCCACAACCCACAGAAATATCCCTCATGGGCTGAGGACACATGTTCAGGGCACCGCTCACCAAAATGTTTTCGCCATGGGCATCAGACTGGCCGTGGCGTAGCGGGCCGGGAGGCTTGAACCCTGGCCCTGCCTCTGCCCCTCATCTGCGGTGCCTGCAGAAGGCCACCTTTTCAGCCTGGGAAGCAGGAAATGGGGACAGAGGTACAAGCCTAGAGGAAGCTGGCCTCACAATGGCACATTTCAAGCCCAGCCTTCCGCCCCAGTGATTGGTGACCTTCCTGGCCGTAGGACAGACGTAACTTCTTTGTTTCTAGCCATGGACAGTTCTGGCAATTAGGAAGGTTTGGCATCAGGACCACCTCAACAAGGAAGCCACACACACTGGACTTTAAAACATTTCTTGGGCTGCCCCTACCCTAACACCCCTCACGGGCACTGTGGTCAGAACCACCGCAGGAATCAGGAGCCAAGTCTGAGTCTCAGGCCTGCAGGTTTTTGTGCTGACTTTCTACAAGCATTTCTCGGGGGGAGAGGATGGGGGCTGAACCAGGCCCCTCTGAGCTGTGCAGTGTGAGGAACTGTGTGTGCAAAGGTGTGGCTCAGCCCTTCCCCACAGACTCCCTCCCTGGCTGGGCACCATGACCCAGAGATGCCAGA
Source organism: Antrozous pallidus (assembly GCA_027563665.1). NCBI lineage: Eukaryota > Metazoa > Chordata > Mammalia > Chiroptera > Vespertilionidae > Antrozous > Antrozous pallidus. The sequence continues at coordinate 36,707,357 of CM050516.1, read as the reverse complement.
GCAGGGGCAGCCAGCAGGCATCCAAGAAGGCCTGGCATAGTGGAAGGGGTAGCTGTGCTAGGCGTGGCCACAGGCACTACCCCAGAGGGCGTCCCAGTAGTACCCCAGACCTCTCTGTTTCATAGGATGGCAGTCCGGTGACCAGCAGGCGGCCCTCGGCCACAGGGATTGGTCCAGAAGATGGCAGGCCAGACCTGGGCTCTCCTTATGGGCAGTCACCTCTCCTCTCAGCCCCTCACAACGGCAGCGGCAGTGAGGCCACCCTGCTGGCCCAGATGAGCGCCATGCGTGTGTCTCCACCCCACAGGTAGTGCTGGACACGTGGTTTCTGCAGCCACACCTAGATCCCATCTTAAGCCCCGACCCCTCACATCTCACCAGGTTCCCTCTTGACCCTGATCCTTGATTCTTGGGTCTCAGCGGCTCGCACACTGACCCATGAGGCTTTCACCAGACCTCTGAGCGGGCAGAGTGAAGGTTGGCCCTGCAACCCTGTCCTCCCGTGCATCTCTTTTGCCCAGCACGGACCCAGGCAGAGGCCTCCCGCGGAGCCGCGACTGCGGAGCCCACAGGGGCTCGGAGGTGTACCGGATGCTGCAGGAGCCTGCCGAGCCCCTCGCGCCCGCGGAGCCCAAGCAGTCGGGTTCCTTCCGCTACCTGCAGGGCATGCTGGAGGCTGGCGAAGGCGGTAAGACGCCAGCCCCTTCCCCCCATCTGCCTTCCCACTCCTGGTGCTCCGGGATCGACCCCTGGCTGCACCATCCCTGGCTCCGCCCTTGCCCCAAGTGCCCCAAACCCCATCCCCAGTCTGTGTGCCGGGGTTCCCGAAAGCCGTGAAGGTTTTCCTTTTTTGACCTCCGCCCGTCCGCACCTGGCTCATGCCACCTGCGCTCGGGCTTTCAGGGGAGCGGCAGGGACCTGGCGGCCCCCGGAACCTGAAGCCCACAGCTAGCAAGCTGGGAGCCCCGCTGAGTGGCCTGCAGGGGCTGCCGGAGTGCACACGCTGCGGCCACGGCATCGTGTGAGTATCAGCCCCTGCCTGCCCCCACCCCCCAGTTCTCCACTGACACCCCGATGCCCTGGACCAGGCAGGCTGGAGAATCTGCCTCCCAATGCTGTCCTCTGCCGGCCTCCCATCAGGGGTACCATCGTCAAGGCGCGGGACAAGCTGTACCACCCCGAGTGCTTCATGTGCAGCGACTGCGGCCTGAACCTCAAGCAGCGGGGATACTTCTTTCTGGATGAGCGGCTGTACTGCGAGAACCACGCCAAGGCGCGCGTCAAGCCTCCGGAGGGCTACGACGTGGTGGCAGTGTACCCCAATGCCAAGGTGGAACTCGTCTGAGCTGCTCCTGTCACCCCACCCCCACCTCTGCTTTCAATGCCCCGTGCGGCCCTTGTAAATATGCATTTGCCCCTGCCCCTCTTAATAAACTCCCTCTGCCGGGCCTCGACCATGTCAGTGCCTTAGCCTCCCTCCCTCCGGTGCAGGCCATGGCTCCCGAGTGCTAGCTGTTCAGAATCCAAGCATGTCCTGTTCAGGACTGGGCCCTGGATGCAACGGAGAGCATGACAGGCACTGTGCTGTCCTAGGAGGCCACAGCCTGGATGGATGGCAGACATGAATCACAAGTTCTATTCAAAGGGAGGCGAACGAGGTCTGGGGTGCTGTAAGGTGATGTCATGCCAAGGGATCTGACCTTCGTGGAGTCAGGGAAGGTGTCAGCTGAGAGCTAAGGAGAGAAGAGCTGTGCCGTGTGAGGAACTGTGTGTGCAAAGGTGTGGCAGAGGCGAGCACAAACAGGAAAGGCCCCGTCCTGCCACCAGCATGAGCGCAGGCACCCCTAGCAGCCTAGGAGGATTGCACCTCAGGGTGTTTGCCTCGGGGAGTGTCTCTGTTTCCCGGCATTCTCAGAATTTTCTTCTGGTGTTTCTCCCTTTCTCCCCTCTTTCTGCTCTCCCTTCCCCTCTCTCACCACCAGGGGGCGCGCTTAGTGGGGAGGTGGTGAAGAAGGGTGAAGACTTCAGAACACTTGCCTGGGGCCGCACCCTTCAACCACTCCCAAGTTGAGTAAACATCCAATTCAGAGGCCAGTTGTTACCCTGTGTGCGCAGCAGCCTCCATCTTTTCGCAGCTCGGTAGCATGCATCCTCGTAGAGACTGTCACGTTTAGAAAATATTAATGCTGCCAGAACTGTGAACTGTGGCTGCTCACACCAAGGACGCTCCTGGACTCCGTGTCATGTGCAACTCCTCCCTCCTTAGCTTGCTCCGGACTAGAAGCAGCCTTGTTTATTTAGTCCGGTTTTATTTAGTGAACCTGAATAATATGCGTTTGTGCTCTTGTCAATTTTGTACTATTGCAAACCACTTCTCAATTCACACTCTCACCATCAGCACACCACAGTACTCATTTCCTTGCACTCTTGCCAACACAGGACTTTTTTTTTTTTTACCGATCTAAGTAACATGCAATATGTAGTTGCTTTAAGTTGCATTTCTCTGATTACCAGTGATGAGCACTCACTCAAATATATATTGTGTTTGTGGGTGCTGAGCAAACAGCGGGGAGCAGAAATGTTCTCCCAGAGTTTGTGGGGGAAATGCTTTAAATTCTTCACTCTTTTTACTGAGGTTTAACTTCTTTTTTGTTTTGTTAATTCTCACTTAAGAAAATTTTTTCCATTGATTTTTAGAGTGGAAGGGAGGTAGAGACGGTTAGAGAAGAAAGAGAGAGAGAATGTGAGAGAGGCACATGGATTAGTGGCTTTCCCCGCCAGAACCAGGGATGGAACCTGCAACCCAGGTACCTGCCCTTAACCAGGAATCGAACCCCTGAGGCTTTGGTGTGCAGGTTGATGACCTGACTACTGAGCTACACTGGCCAGGACTATTTGATATTTTCATTTCAGAGGGGAGAGGGAGAGAGAGAGAGAAACATCAATAATGATGAGAATCACTGATTGACTGCCTCCTGCACGCCCCTTACTGGGGATGGAGCAGCAACCCCAGCATGTGCCCTTGATCATAATCGAACCTGGGACCCTTCTGTCTGCAGGCCGGCGATCTATCCATGGGGCCAAATAGGCTAGGGCTATTTAACTTCTCAATTATAGATAGGAACTTTACATACTTCTGTAAGAATCTATGTTACTCCACTGTTCTATTTTCCTATTCTTGTGACAAAATCATAGTGGTTTGATTGCTATCATTTCAGAGTTTGATATGCCAATCTCTCCTCCTTGTTCTTCGTTGACAAACATTTCCAGGCTATTCTTGCACTTTTTCAGTAGTCAGAGGTTTGGATTCAGTGTTTCAGGCTCTGGAAAAAACAAGCAAACAAACCTCTGACCCGTGACTGGGGTGGCCCTGAATCTGGAGACTCCCTGGCTGAGAACTGCCGTGGCGTCCTTTTCTCCCCAAGAATACTACGATCTGTGCTTACTGTCCCATCGGTTCAGGTGCCCAGAACGCCTTCTCCTAAGAGTTTACTTCCGTTTTCACCTAGATCTCGGGTTCCCGCTTCCACGGGTTCCTAGGACTCCTTCCAGCAGCTCCTCCCGCCCCTCCCCGCCCCTCCCCGCGGGAGCGCAGGCCCGGGCCCTGGGCGAGTGTCCTTGAGAAGTGAGGTGAGAAGAGGGCCCGGCGTCCTGGGCCCTGGGCCTGCAGATAACCGCGGCCCCACCCCGACTCCCAGCCCCCCCAACCCCGTGCCGCGAGGCTCCCCGCTCCCTCCCGCCGGCAGCACGCAGCGAGGCCCCCCAGGAGCGGACGGAGGGCCCGCCCCGGCGCCGAGCGCGTGCGCACGTACCCACGCCCTCCGGCGGCACCGCCCACGGCGGGAGGGGTGTGGGCGCGGCTGCGCTCCGGCCCCACCCCGCGGTGCCTGCGGACTAGGTTGGGGCTCCACCCGGTCTGAGGCGGGAATGGAGGGGAGGACCGGCAGCCGGGGAGCGGGGGAAGCAGTTAGGCACAGGAACCGGTGGAAAAATACAGGCACAGGCCTCCACCTGGCTCTCAGACCCAAACCGCAGGATCTGCCACCCACAGCCCCGCTCTGTCCATCCACCAGCCGCCGGCACTCCCCTCAATCCGGGACGCGCCATCACCCCCTCACCCCACAGGGTCTGCCACCCAAATTGCAGAGTCCTTGAGCTCCCTTGGCACCATGGGCACCAACAGCTGCACTCCCGCAGGGCTGCAGCCCCCAGAGAAGCCCTTGTCTAGGCGGGTATTTGCGTGAGGCAGGAGCTAAGAGGATGGTGCCCAGAGCGGGGCTGATCTGTCCTCTCCCAGGTTCAGGACTCTGCCCAGTGCCTCCGACACCCTCTATAGCAGGGGCCCTGACCGAGCCCAAAGGTGGTGAACATAAACATCTGGGGGCAACATCCTATGGGACAATATCTCTGTGACCCAGGATCCCCCACTCAGACTGCACCAGCCCACCGGGCCCTGTCCCAACTCTCATTATTGTCCCCGAACCTGCTCCTCTCAAGTCCTCACCTCCGGAGCCTTCCAACTGGACTTGGACTTCATCCTCTATACCCTCCCCCCACCATCCCATCCTACCCATCATTCTGTCTGGGGTTCTGCCTCTTAAGCATTTCTGGGGCCCAGTTCAGGGCAGCTGGGGTATCCTCCCACTCCCTTGCTACATGCCGCCCCCCCCCGCCCCGCCCTGAGGACAGAGCATCTGATTGGTCAATTATAGGCCTAGCATTTGAAAACTCTCTGACTTCTGTTGCTGAACTCTTGATCTCGCTTCCTCTGCTGCACCTGACAGTTCACCATTCTTTGAGCCATCCTGCCTTTTCATGCACCTCAGAGCTTCTCTCAAGCTCAAAACGCCTTTATTTTTTCTTTTCCATCCAACAAACTCCTACTCACCACTCAAGGCCCGGCTCCACCTTTCCCCCCAGCAAAGCCTTGGCAGAGTTAGTTTCCATCCACATGCCCTCCATTCCATCCCTCCCTCCCTATCTGGTGTTTCTGGCACAGCCTGTTACCAACCTGGTCAGAGCCTGGCCTAGACCTTCCTTTGTCCTGCCCAGACCCCAGGCCAAGCAGCGCGCACACACACACACACACACACATCCTGGGCCTTGCTTTGCTCTCCTGGTTTCGGTGGGCATACTGCCTAAACCCTCAGAAAGGTAAGGCCTTGAGGGCAACTATCTCCCACCTACATCCTCAAGCTCAACTCATTCATTCCATTAATTATTTACTAAGAATCTACTATGTTCCAGGCATTGCGCTACTTACCAGGAAAACATTTTGGACAAACATATAAATACAGATTATAGGCAGTGCCATAAAGGAAACAAATAGGCCATTACAGTAGACAATAAGTAATCCCTTCGTGTGAGGAATTTAGAAAGACCTCACAGATACAAAGACATTTGAGCAGAGACCTGAGATGGTAAGGAGGAAATTGCGGTCCGGGCAGAGGGAACAGGAAGTACTTAAGGCCCTGGGTAGGGCTGGGAGAGGAGGCATGTGCTTGTTTGTCCTAAGAACAGGGAAGAAATGGCCCGAGTGGTGGGAGTGAGGTGGCTGAGAGCAGTAGATGAGGTCAGAGAGATGTGGGGACAGGAAGGCTGGCCATGTTGACGTTGTAAGCCACAGGAAGGACTTTGGATTTTACTCTGAGATGAGAAGCCAGAGGAGTGGAATGACCTGGACTTTTATGTTTTAATCAGGATCCCTGGGGCTGCTGTATGGAGAATGGACTGCAAGGGGCAAAGGTGGATGCAGGAAGACCAGTAGGCACGACTGCATTCACCCCTCACTAATTCCTAACCAGCCCACTCCCTCCAGAGCTCCAGCCCCAGGCCAGGCCCCCCCTCCCCCACTGTCCGGCCTGGGTGCTGTAACAACCTCCCGTGTGGCCTTTCTGTCTTGGGCCTGGCCCCTCAGTACCATCCCACACACAACAGCAAAGGGAACTTTTTAAAATGCAATTCTGATTATGTCACTCCGCTATTAAAACTCCTGGCTCCCCACTGCTCTCAGGACAAAGTCTAAACTCCCAGCCCTGCCCCCAGGCCCCATGACGTGCAGCCCCTGCTGACCTCGGCTGACAGCTCTGGCTCCTGTTCCCACAATTCCAGTCACACTGACCTGCAGGTCCCGCTTTACCAGGCTCCTTCCAGACTCTCACAGCCTGCCTTGTCCTCACAAGGAGCTTGAAACCAGAGTCCTTCCTTTTGGTTCTCTGTGTGACACCTTTACTGCCCCACCTTCCTCCTTGAGAACCAAGGAAAGGGGTGAGGGCAGGAGAATGCTAGAGGCTGCTTCGTGGCAGCCCTCCTCCCTTCCTGGCCGAAGACCCAGTCCCTCTAGTGGGCACAATAGCCTGCCTCTGGGCTCACAGCCCATGAGCAGCTGAGTTGGGGGGAGGAAGGAAGGGCAGGGAGGGGAGGTGGTGTTAGCTGCCCACCTGGGAGCACCCTGCCTGCTCCTCTGCCTCTGGGTCTCGCTGCCTCGCTTATCTGTACTCCAGCTCCATCTGGACCGCTTATTCTTACCCAAGGCAACAGCTTCTTAACTCTTCCAATACTCTTCACAACTCTGGCTAATTTCATGATTTGCCATTTCCCACACTCATTCCCCAGCACCCCCAAATGGAGGTGGACGTGTAAAAAGGGTTGAGGGTCGTACAGGGGTCTCTCTAACAAGCAAGAGCTGTCCTCCCGTGCCCCCACAACTGCCAGTGGGAAACTGCTAAGGTCTTTTCCACTGCTGGGGTGCATTACTCTGGAGAAGGAGCTTCGACGTAAATGAGTAAAGAGACTAGACAAGAAATACAAATTTGGGAGGCTCCACTTTCTAGTGAAGTGGGGGTTCTCCACATTTCCCAACCCACAGCTTTTTATTTGCTGGAAAACACATTGGCCCTTTAGCAAAGCAGATATACATATCAAAGGTAAGGGCCAGTAAACAGTAAAGGAGCATCAGGTTAGGGCAGTGGTTGGCAAACTCATTAGTCAACAGAGCCAAATAGCAACAGTACGACTGAAATTTCTTTTGAGAGCCAAATTTTTTAAACTTCTTCTAACGCCACTTCTTCAAAATAGACTCGCCCAGGCCGTGGTATTTTGTGGAAGAGCCACACCCAAGGGGCCAAACAGCCGAGTGTGGCTCAGGAGCTACAGTTTGCTGACCAAGGGGTTAGGGGAATTGCCTCCGGCTGTTCCAGCAGCGGGTAACGATACGCAGGTTTTCAGCCCTGCGGAAAGAGCCCATTCAACCTTTTGAGGACTTTTCACATTTATTATGACCCCTGGGCTTAGCCTCCAACAGGAAACGATTTGGGTCCCGACAGAAACCAAATTTCATCCTTGTTCCTGTCCGAGATGAATCATCGTGGCTGAAGGTAAAGGCTAGAAACGCCAGGAGAGGCTGCCAGGGGCTTTACCTGTTCCTGGGGTTTCCTCAGCCGTGAGGGCTGAGAGACCCACCCGGCCAGCCCTGTGAGCAGGCCCGTCGGCAGTCAGACCTGGGTAAGCCACGCCCAGAGGGAAAGCACCCCTCAGCAGCTTGCTCACCAACAAAGGCAGCAGTGGAAGGTCACTCGGGGGTTCTCCAGGGATTTTTGGTTTTCAGGCACATTTTCATGGGAGCCAGAGCGCAGCCACAGACTCAGAGTAAGAGATACAAGTTGGTTAATAACTGTAACAGGAGTGAATGTGTCCCAGGCATTCATCCCCATGTCCTTGGTGAACTGATATTAACCCTCACGTCAATCTGAAGGAAATACAATTATTATCCCCACTTCATGGATGAACTCAGACAAGTTAAAACATTTGCTAAGATCACACACAGATTAGCTACTGTCCATAGCAAGAGCACCCAGGGCAACCTGTCTTCCCTGGAGAGCACTGCCTGCCCTGAATGACCTGGGGACTCTGCCCAGGCCGCTCTGAAGGGTGCTAACTGGTCTCTGCTTGGCAAGGTTCCCAGAGCAGCCAGAGTGCGAGGCTCGGACTCACCAACCCCTCACACAGGGCTGGGTTCCCAGGCCTCCATGGGGAATGGAATGGTGGAAGTTGGCCTGAATCAAGGTGATCCTTGAAATTTTGGGTCAGAGTGGAGATAAGGCTGGTACCCACAATACACGATCATAACTCCAGCCTGCACGAACCCACCCCTATGCCTGCTTGACTTATTCCTGAGGTTAGGTCATAATCTCTGCTAAATGGCTATCCTGGTTGCTCACCAGCTCCTCAGTGGTTCCTAAAGCTGCTGAGATGATTAGAGAGAGAGGAAGATATAAGAGTGAGAAGGAGATAGCCTACCAGGAGTGGCCCCCTCCCAGCCCCCAGAGCACTCTGATTGCTGGAGCCTGCCCTGGTCGGGGGTAGTCTCTTAGCCCTCAGCCCTGTCCTCCCACATCATGCTGTGCCTTCTCAGCCCCTGTTCTTGTTCACTCTCCTGATGGCCCCGAGCACCAGCCTCCTTCCGGCTCTGGCCCACCTCCTCATTCCTCTTCAAATGCTCATTCTCTAGAGGGGCTTGGGTTGTTTGGGCCTCTTTCCAAACTGCCCCTGCCCTCCTTTAGTAGTATCACCAAGTTCCCCTGGATTTGGTCTGAAAGGACCGAGATCAGAGGCTACCTTGGCCTAACCAAGGGCTGGATCTTGCCCTGCTAGGACTCCACTTTGATTTGTAAACTTCCCAGTACCTAGAACCACCTACACAACAGATTCCTGATAATCCCAGCGATGTCCAGCATTCCTGCTTCCAATCAAAAACCCTGACTGGCTCTGCTCTCTGGAGACTTCAGCCTCCAAGAACTATGCCCAAGGCCCCCAATCCAGACCTCTAACTAGACTGGGAATATCTACTTGGATGTCCCAAATACACCTCAAACTCAAAACATCCCATACCCACCTCATCATCTTCTCTCCAACTACTCTTACTCCTATGCTCCCATCTCAGAGAAAAACACACCAACCACTCACCATCCAGTTCCCCAAGTTTGGATCTTCCCTGCCTTCTTCCCCTTCCTCAGCCCACATCTAGTTGGTCATCATGACCTGTCCTTGCCACCCCCTGAACAGCTCTGGAATCCATCTACCAGATGGGTTGGCCACAACCATCATCACCCTCTTGGACAAGTCTCCTCCCTGGGGTCTCTGCTTCCACCCTAGCTTCCTCCTCTGCATTCTCAACTTGGCCACCAGAGGGATCTTTCTAAAAACAGAAATGGCATCAGGTTTCCCTTCTGACTGCCATTGCCTCAGAATGAAATCTAAAGCCATCTAACAATTAAGGATGTCTAAGGTCAGTGGCGGTTACACCTCTGCCAACCTTTCCAATCCTCGTCCCTGTGCCTTTCCCCACCACTGCTTTCTGGCTCACATGGGTAAGTCTCAGGGCTGGATCAGATGGTTCTGGTGCCAGGAGGTGGTCTGTGGACCCACCTGCCCCATAGTGTTGTCTCCAAGCCCTCTTGGCTAGAACAAGCAGAAGCAGGAGCTGAACATATGGATAAGGCTGCCAGGGCCCTGCCTTCCTCCCACTCCTGGGCAGCACCCAGTGAGGGGCAGCACCCAGTGAGGGGCAGCACCCAGTGAGGGGCAGCACCCAGTGAGGGGCAGCACCCAGTGAGGGGCAGTGCAGCCTGGTCCTCCCAGGGCCTGTTTGAGTAGGATGACAGGCATATGACTCATGGCTTCAGAGTCTCCCGGCATACTGTTTTCTCCAGACACTGCTCCTCCGGGTGTCCCAACCTCAGCTGCCCTGTTTAATTCTCACTTTCTGCTCCCAGATTTCCAGACACTGAAGCATGGGGCACCTACAGGCATGTCAGCACTTACGCATGTGCAGTCTGGAATTGGGGGAGTTAATACCCAACGGGGCACACCTGAACCAGTGAGGAATCGACACCTGCGGATAAATGTTCCTACTTCTGAACCTTTAAACAGACATTTCTGAGACAGTCTCCTGATTTCCCATAGCTGTAAACAACCCTGAGCTGTACCCTCATAGTTGCTTTACCTCCGTAGTCTTTTATTCATGTTTTCTTAGAGCTATTCCTAAATAGATGCTGTTTAGAAAGCATACTTACAAAAAAAGGGATTCTAGAATGGGAACATTAACCTTTCCAACAGAGCTAAGGACCCCATTACTGATGGTAAATGGAATGATAATCATCTCTGGCAGGCAGTTACCCAAACTCTTACCCATGCTAGATTACACTGTGATGCAAGTGAAACTAAAACATTGCCTTGTTTCAGTGTTTTTTAATAGGGGTGATTTTGCCCCCCTTCCACTCTCTCTAAAAATCAATGGGAAAAATATCCTCAGGTGAGGATTAACAATAGCAAAAAGCTGTTTGCTTTTATGTGGGATAAACAGCAGCACCTATTTACTTTCTTGTCCTGGGCCATGTGAATTCTCCTGCTCTCTTTCACAATATAGTTTTAGTGACTTTGGTTGCCTTTGTAGTCCATAGAACATCATGATGGTTCACTGTATTGGCGGCATAATGCTAATTTGCCACCAATAAGATACTGCATGCCAGAAGATAGGGGGTGGGCAGTATGAAGATTCAGGGCCTCCTCTACTGGTGAAGTTTTTTCTTACTTTTTTATTCTGGACTGAGTTAACTGTGTGTAAAAGTAAACACACTCGTAAAATGAACCCCTAAAACCATCATCATAGCCAATCTTAGTGTATCTATATACTTTCTCACTTCTTCCATCTCATATTATTTTGAAGCAAATTGGTTAGGTTACTAGGGATCCAGTAGTCAGGCACATACCAGGTCATCCCCTGTAAGGTAAAGACAAGTTGTTGTACCTTGTACCCTTTATGTCCTTTGTGTAAAAAGACATAGAGCATGGCAATATTACTCTGACTCCTTTAATGGAGGCCAGTGAAGCCCAGAGCAAGAGAGCTCCACAGTATGTCCAAGTATAGCGCAAGGTTCTACTATCTGTTCCATATGACCCAGCAGAAGAATGGAGCTAGAGGTGTTTGTGGTGATAAGATGCTGGGTAGAGTCTCCCATTAATTCTAAAAAAAAGGAGTTTCAGTACAGATCTCTAAGGTTCCAGAGCCTTGTGCAGCAGAGAGCTGTTTGCCTTTGGAAAAGCAGCTGTGGCAGTGGGGCATCATGAATCTAGAGGTGTCCAGCATGAGCTGGGTATTATCAGATTCTATCAAGTCATAAGATTAAGCAGGCACAGCAGCAATCCACCTATAACAGAAATAAATGATAGATTCAGGATCAGGGCTGAGCAGGTCCATAAGACTCATGTAAGTTAATGAATAGGTGGTTCTGACTCCAATGCCACCTGCCTTAGCTATACTCACAGTTCTCCCTTAACTCAAAAGTATGGTTTTGTGGGATTGTCCTCTATAACCAACTGGTGGGGGAAAAATACTCAGGCCTGATTCACAGATGGGTTAGTTTGCTATCAGAGTAATTATATAATAATTACACCGATCAGTTACAAAAACTGGATTGTTATTGCAACACAGCCCCACCTAGGGGTGGCCCTAAAGGACAATGGTGGAGGGAAATCTTCCCAATGGGTCCAGCTGTAAGTAATGCACTTGGACATTCATTTTTTATGGAGGGCAAAATGGTTCAAGATATGGTTCTACATATACTCATATGCAATGGCAAATAGTTTAGTTGAATAATACTGTTCATCTCTCACACCTGTGCAACCTGGAAAAGTGCAGGGAAGTTGAACCAATGGAGCCAGAACTAGGAAACAAATACCTCCTCATTCTGTATAACTCTTATAAGGTCCCAGAGGGGTTGAATTCCAGTCACCCAGAGCAAGGAAAATTGGGACAAGGCTAAGGCAAGTGAAATGAGAGAGGCATTGCCTCAGGTGCAAAATTTAAGGGGGCATAGAGAAAGTAAACAATTAAGTTAATTATATCTTAATATATTTTTTAAAAATCAAAATCAGTATAAAAATCCATATAAACAAAATATTAAAATCTTAAGTACAGATAGGATCAGTATTGCTAATTTTTTCCTTTGGCCTCTAGATCCAATATGTCTCAGCACAGCACAGCCACCGATCCTGCCATGGCCAGTGACCAGTTCAATTACACAGTCTTGTGCTGGGCTTCCCTCCTTCTCTAATTGCTCTCCTTTAGTCCCTCACACCTTTCCCTAGGGTTACTACTCAAAATAAACTACCTCGACTTAAGTTCTTGTCTCCGCCTTTGCTCTTTTACTGCGGGAAGAGGAGAGGATGAAATCCAAGCTGTGTAAGATAGTGACCACATTACAGTAAGTATTCACTTAATGTCACTGATGGGTTCTTGGAATCTTCAACTTTAAAGAAAACAACGTATAAAGAAACAAATTTTACTATAGGCTAATTGATATAAATAAGAGTTAAGTTCCCATGACATATTTCTGGCCACAAAAAAAATCATCAAACTTTTAAATAAAGACCTCCAAACACTTCTAAATGTAAGCTAGACATACACTCAAAAAAAAAATTAACACAAACAAGTAAGATTATTTCCAAATCCGCTTCCTCCAGTTCAGGGTCATAGGTGGCCAGAGACTATCCCAGAAGCTCAGAAAACAAAGCCAGAACCCACCCTGAACAGGACACCCTTCCATCGCAGGGTCACACACACACACACACACACACACACACACACACACTCTGGCAGGCCTGGTCCCTCCCAACTGCCCTCCCCTGCTGGGCATCTTGTGTCCACATGGGGAAAGCCATCTTTGACCACATGGGACAGCCATCTTGTATGTTGGAGTGATGGTCAGTCTGTGTATCACTCTTTTATTAAATAGAATAGAGGCCTGGTGCATGGGTGGGGGCCAGCTGGTTTGCTCTGAAGGGTGTCCCAGATCAGGGTAGGAGTTCCCTTGTGGCATGGGGCGGCCTGGGAGAGGGGCCTGTGGTGGTTTGCAGGCTGGCCATGCCCCCCAATGACCCAAGCGGAGGCCCTGGTATCTGGTATTTATTTATCTTCTACAATTGAAACTTTGTAGCCTGGAGTGGAGCCAAGCCTTCTGCTCGCTCCATGGCTGCCATCATTTCTGTTGGGATATATCTTCTATAATTGAAACTTTGTAGCATTGAGTGGAGGTCTAGGCCAGCAAGGGCAGGTGGAAAGGTTGGCTTCCTCCATTGCCCAGGAAACCCAAGCCTCCCTCCTATTCTCTGTGGCCCCAGCCATCTTGGTTGAGTTTATTTGCATATTTGCTTCCAATTGGCTGGTGGGCATGGCTTATGATTGTAGCTAAGGATGGTCAATTTGCATATTATTCTTTTATTAGATAGGATATATATCTGCCATATATATATATATATATATATCCCTCAGCCTGTAAAGCAGGATCTGGAGAAGCAAACTTGTACAAAATCTCCAATTTGACAGGTCCTGCAGCCTGTCAATTTCATCTGCCTCACGAACCCCAGGACTCTGACAGCAGCCCCAGGCTAGCAGAGGGGACTTAGGCCTGGACACCCAGCAGACTGTTGTCCCAGCTCTGGTTACCCTGTTCGTTAGATCTAGGCGCCAGACTGGATCTTCTACTCCTCCCTTCCTCCCTCCCAGTTTCTGGACTGGGGGCGGTCCCTTCTGCCAACTGGAGGCTTTCCAGTCCAGATGGCTCTGGCAGCCACCCCATAAAGAGCCCTGGGGTGTGTGGAGAGAGCGAAGGGATCCAAATGAGAATCCAGGAGCGGTGACAGCGGCGTCTCCATGAAGTGCTCTGACAGTGGGCCAGGCTTCCTGTGGAATCCTCTAGGGGCCCGCGCAGGACCCTGGCACCACCCCTGCCCCCCACGTCCCTCCGCCCCAGCCTATCTCTGACGCAGAGTGACCTTGCCCGTCCCTCCCGGGCCCTGGGCCTGTTTCCCCTTTTTCAAGGTGAGGCTCCCGGCTTTCCGAGAGCGCCGCTCCAGACGCCGCCGGCCGGGCACCGAACCCAGCCCTCCCAGGACGAGTGGCGAGTGCGCGCCCCGTCCGCCAGTGCCGGCCACGGGCGCGGCGTGCGTGCCCGAGGAGAGTGCGCGCTGTCGCCGCGCCGCACGCGTTCCCGGAGCACCGATCCCACGGACCCGCGTCCGCCTGAGGCCAGGGGAGCTCAGCCTCCGGATTGGAAGCGCCCGCGGAGAGACCTCCGCCCCGGGCGAGGGGCAGACGCCGCCCGGGAGGGCCGAGAGCCGACCTCTCCAAGACTGCTCTCCAGCCTCTGCTCCTCCCTTTCGCCCGCTCTCTCCCGAGGGCCCAGCTCCGGGGCCCGGGTTGGTCGCTCAGCGCTGCGGGGTCGCCGGGGACGCGGAGCTCTGGAGCCAAGCTTCCTCCCCGCACGCAGGTAGCCCGCTGGGTCCCAGCCCCTGCGGAGTCTAGCCCCGGGGTCGCAGGCGTTCGGAGCTGGTACTCGAGGCGGAGCCGGCCAGGAAGCCCCACCCCAGCGGGCCCGGCCGCCCAGCCCTCCCCAGCCCCAGCCCCAGCCCCAGCCGGGATGGGGGTGTGGTCCCGACTTTCTACCGTGGCTTCCAGCTTAGCGTCCAGATCCCGCTGCAGGTTTCCCGGCCGCGTGTTCCAATTTCCGCAGCCTGCCTCCCCCCAGAACGCCCCGCCAGCCCCGGGAGACGCCCTCGCAGCGCGGCGCCCTCCGGAGAGCGCTCCCGCCGCCACCGCGCGCTGCGGGCTGCCGAGCGTGGCATGCGGGACTACGACGAGGTGACCGCCTTCCTGGGCGAGTGGGGGCCCTTCCAGCGCCTCATCTTCTTCCTGCTCAGCGCCAGCATCATCCCCAACGGCTTCAACGGCATGTCCGTCGTGTTCCTGGCAGGGACCCCCGAGCACCGCTGCCGGGTGCCCGACTCGGCGAACCTGAGCGGCGCCTGGCGCAACCACAGTGCCCCGCTCCGGCTGCAGGACGGCCGCCAGGTGCCCCACAGCTGCCGGCGCTACCAGCTCGCCGCGATCGCCAACTTCTCGGCGCTCGGGCTGGAGCCGGGGCGCGACGTGGACCTGGAGAAGCTGCAGCAGGAGGACTGCCTGGACGGCTGGGAGTTCAGCCAGGACGTCTACCTGTCCACCATCGTGACCGAGGTGGGTGTGTGCAGCCCTCTGTCCGCGTCAGTCCTCTTTGAAGCTCCCCGGCGCTGGCTGTCCCACCACTGGGCTATGCTTCTTATGTAGGAGTGCAACCCAAGAGAACCGAACTCATATGAGGCTCATTCTCCATCTTTCTGTCCAGTGTGGAGGGGATGGAGAAGGGAGTGTTATGGCCAACTGTCTTCTCCTTTTAGAGTTGCACAACAGATGAAGTTGTTTCTCAAGTGCCTCGGTGCTGCCTGAGAGAGGCCCAGCCCCAGGCTCCCCAGAGGTACAGCCTGACTCTGTCACAGGCAGGAGGGGAGTGTAGGGGACGCTGCTGAGCTCAAGTGCAGATACACATGGGCAGGTCTGCCTGCTGGTTGCCAGACTTCTGGAAGCATGGGGGGGGGGGGGTGAGGCGGGGACGGGTGGCTTCGGGGAGGCTTGAGCTCGTTTCCCGGAAAGGAGCAGAGGTCCTCCTGATGCCTGTTGGGTGCAGGGATCAAAGGAGGCAATAACCATGGCCCCAAGGTATTTAAGAAGAGACAGACACACAGAGACCCCCCTGAGCATAGGGCCCAGTGGTGGATGAGGGCTCCAGCTCGTGCCATTAGCCTCTCAGCATCCTAAGTGATTTGATGGCAGGGTTTCCAAATTTCAGAAGTCGGGATACAGACAACTTCACTCCCTGCGTTTCCTGCTTTGCCTGGGTAAAGGCCAGGGGATGCTGGGTCAGGGCACGGGTCCTTCTGAGAAGGGTATCCTCACAGACTAGTTCTCTGCTATTGGTTGGGCAGGTAGGAGTCCCAGCTTCTGGACCCTCGTCTGCTCGGTGTTCCTCCCAAGGAAAACTGGAGGGGGGGCCTCTGCTTCCCCCCTCCTTCAGCACAATGGGACACCCATCAGATACCACACCTGTTGTTGAGCTGGGGGCACTAGGCTGTAGACATCTCAGAGATCAGATGCCTGTGGGGCATACTGGCCAGGTTACAGAGAGGGCTAACGTCAGCAGGGTTCTGGAGCCTGAATTCCAATCCTGACAGGCTTGCTCTGTGACCTCGGGCAAATATATTGCCTTGTTTGTGGAGAGAACAAGGTGAGGAAATACTCCAAGAAGTGAGGATAATATTTGAGCAAAGTCTGGAATCACGAGCAGGACTTATCCAGGCAAAGAATGTGGCAGATCCTGGGAATGGAATTTTATAGATCAGCGTGCCTGGAGCTCAGAAGATGGCAGGTGAGGCTAGAAATGCCTACAGAGGCCAGTTCCCGGTGTGCCTTGTAGGAACGCAGAGGAATCGACTTTATTCCAAGAACAGTAAGGGTTCTAAGCAAGGAATAACATGGCCAGGTTTGTGTTTTCAGAAAGAGTTCACTCTAGCTTCTAAAAATCAAGATTAGTGAGGAAGCTGTGGGAGTTACTTTGGCAGAGACTGGTGGCCAACCAGGAGTGGTGGCTGCAACATCTACAGGCCCTATGGAAAGTGGGCTCAGCCTATGGGCCACCTCAGATTCCCCCGGCATTGGTGTCATGCCTACCTTAGACTTTAAGGTGGCCATTCTTTGATCCCCTAACAGGGCCTCCTTGTGCTTGCCCATGCCCTGCCTACATCCTGGCCTGAGGCACCTGAGACTGGAGGCTAGTTCATCCCACCTCAGTTCCTAGAAGCGGCGTCAGCAGCCAAGCTGGCTGCTGTCTCCTCCCTGGCAGCTGTGTTGACCAATTTCTTTTCCCTTTCTTTCTTTCTTTAAAAATCTTTATTGTTCAGTTTATTAAATACATTGTTCCCTTTTTCCCCCCTATAGCTCCCCTCCACCCGATACCCTTCCCACCCTCTGCCCTCACCCCCCCACACACTGTCCTCTCCCATAGTTGCATGATTTTTGTTCAGTCTCTTGCTGCACTTCCCACACCCCTTTTCTCCCCAAGAATTGTCAGTCCATTTCCTCTCTATGTCCGTGATTCTGTTACATTCACCAGTTTATTCTGTTCATCAGATTATTAATTCACTTGAATTTTAGATTCATTTGTTGATAGATGTGTATTTGTCATTCATAATTTACACTTTTATCTTTTTCTTCTTCCTCTTCTTAAAGAATATCTTTCAGCATTTCATATAATTTTGGTTTGGTGGTGATGAACTCCTTTAGCTTTTTCTTATCTGCGAAGCACTTTATCTGACCTTCAATTCTGAATGATAGCTTTGCTGGGTAGAGTAATCTTGGTTGTAGATTCTTGCTATTCATCACTTTGAATATTTCTTGCCACTCCCTTTTGGCCTGCATCGTTTCTGTTGAGAAATCCACTGACAATCGTATGGGTGCTCCCTTATAGGTAACTAACTGTTTTTCTCTTGCTACTTTTAATATTCTCTTTGTCTTTTGCTCTTGGAATTTTAATTATGATGTGTCTTGGTGTGATCCTCTTTGGATTCCTATAGTTTGGGGTTCTGTGCGCTTCTTGGACTTTTAAGTCAATTTCTTTCACCAGGTGGGGGAAGTTTTCAGTCACTATTTCTTCAAATAGGTTTTCATTGTCTTGCTCTCTCTCTTTTTCTGGCACCCCTATAATTCGGATGTTGGTATGCTTGAGGTTGTCCCAGAGGCCCCTTACACTATCCTCAATTTTTTTTATTCTTTTGGTTTCTTGCTTTTCCAGCTGAGAGGATTTTACCTCTTTGTATTTCAAATCTTTAACTTGGTTCTTGGGGTACTCTAGACTGCTTTTAGGTCTTTGTATAATATTTTTTATTTCAGTCATTGTATGCTTAATTTCTGGTTGGTCCTTTTTCATATCCTTGAGGGTCTTGTTCATTTCCTTGTAAGTCTTGATCATTTCCTCATAGGTCTTGTTTATTTCCTTGTAGGTCTCAGCCTTTGCTAGGAGCCTCTTGAAAAGCCCTATAACCATGGTTTTGAATTCCATGTCCAATTGTTTTTTTTTTCCCTCCATTTCTTTCACATCTGATTTCTTTCCATGTCTCTGCATGGTGGCTGCTTCCCTGAGTTGGTCAATTAGCTTTTTGTGGTAGATGTCCTACTAGGGACAGTGGCTCAGCCTCCCCAGTTACCTGAAGTGGATATGGGTTGCACAGTCTTGTTGAAGTTAAGCCCAGGTTAATCCTTGTTAGCACTAGGAGGGGTTGACCTCCAGGCCAATTGTCTGTGACATTCAGCTGTGCTCAGGTTGGATGGGCAGAGTCTTTGGGCCAAGCACAGCGTCAGCTCCGCCTTATGCCGCCCCAGGGACTCTGTGCTGGTGGCAACGGCCGCCAGCACCTCTGAGAGAGAGCTGCTGCCGAGCTCCACCAGCTGCCAGAGAATTCAGACTCTCTCCAAATGAGTCTGCACACCCAATGTCTCACCCAGGGTTGAAAAACAATGCAGTCTGACGGTTTCCCGAACAAGAGAGTAAGTCATGAGTGTTCTCTGCCTGGTCACGCAGCTGCGCTGTTCCCAAGCTCACCTGAACTCTGCACAAGCTCGCCTTTTCCACAAGCCGGCAGGCCCCTGCAGCACCCGAGCTTCAGCATGCCCTCCCACTGTCCAGTTTTTACCCCATATGATTATGGGTTCTCTGGACTTCGCCCAGAGCTGGGGAATCAGTCCAGTGGGACGTCTTTGTCTCCCCCGTTCGAGAAAACTGGCGCAGTTTTCAGCCGCCCACCCTATCCGCTGGCGTGCGCTCCAAACCTCTCTCCGCGTGTATCTTCAACACTGTCCTCAGCTGCTCCTCTGAGTCACAGTGTTCTATCTTCTCTTTTATTTGTGGAATTTTCACTCAGCCAGCTTTCCAGTGATTCTGGATGGTTTGTTCTTTCATTAAGTTGTAGTTTTGAAATTGCTGTGTGGGGCAGCAAGATAGCTGTTTACCGCCATCTTGGTTCTTCCTTTTCCCTTTCTTTCTGGTTTTGTTCCCCTCAGGTGTCAGGGGTGGATAGCTGCTGGCTTCCAAGTACGTAACTACCCTGTTGTGCCCTGATTACAGAGAGGAGGCCTGTGGGATGCTCTTCATCTCTCTGTCTCTGTCTCTGTCTCTCTGTCTCTGTCTCTCTCTCTCTCTCTCTCTCTCTCTCTCTCTGTTTCTCTCCCTCTCTCTCTCTCTCTCTCTCTCTCTCTCTCTCTCTCACACACACACACACACACACACACACACACACACACACCAGGATTTGGTTTTTCCCCTCCTTGCTTCCTTTTTGGGTGGTGGGAGTCAGGTAAAAGGCACTGGTTGGGAGGAAGGTGGGAGAAGTCCCAGGTGGCTGGAAGGGGGGTGGCTCTCCCCAGAGAATTGGTGGCACAGGAGGAGTCTGGAATCTACTGGAGCCTCAGTTCTGACTCCACACTAACCACCTGGCTGACTTCAGCATGTTACATTCACTGCTGAAAGCCTGTCTTTTCTTATCGACAAAAGAGAATACCAGTGTATGAAAAGGCGCTCAGCATCACTAACTGTTAGGGAAATACAGATGCAAATCAAAACCACAATGAGATATTACTGACACCCACTAGGATGGCTGTTATTTAAAAAAACAAAAGCCTAAAAGGGAAAATAAGTGTTGGCGATGATGTGGAGAAATTGGAGTCCTTGTGCACTTTAATGGGAATGTAAAATGGTGCAGGCACTATGAAAAACAGTATAGCAGTTCTTCAAAAAATTAAAACTAGAATTACCATATGATCCAACAATACCACTTCTTGGTATATATACAAAACAATTGAAAGAGTCTTAAAGAGATATTTGTACACCCAATAGCCAAGGGCGGGACATTGTCACCATGGCTACGACACAGGCATTTGGCAATGCCTCAGCGCTCTGGGCCTCTGGGCAGTGAGGGAGGATCCGAAAGGCAGCTCTGGGCAGAGCAAAGGCAGAAAGGCAGCTCCAGGCCAGAGCAAAGTCTGTGCCAGCAGCCAGGGGAAGGAAGGCCCATTCTGCATGAATCTTCGTGCATCCCTAGTATAACCATAATTTATTTATTAATATCAGGAAATTAACATGGGTCACAATATAATTAATTAAATTTGAGACCTTGTTCTAACTTCACCAGTTTTTCCACGAGTGTCCATTTTCTGTTTGGGGATCCAGTCCAGGGTTTTACATTGTATTTGGTTGTCATGGCTCTTTGGATCCTCCAGTCTATGATAGTTGCTCAGTCTTTCCTTATCTTTATCTTGACACTTGTTATGAGTCTCCTTCGTTTTGGATTTGTGTACATTGTCTCACCATGAAATTGAGTTTGTGAGTTTTGACAAGAATACCATAGAAGTGATGTGTCCTCGGGGCATCACACCAGCAGGTACTTAGTATCGATATGGCTTATTACTGGTGATGTTAACCTTGATTACTTGTTTAAGTTGGAGTCTGCTGGGTGTCTCCATTGTAAAGCTACTATTTTCCCCCCTTTATCATTAATGAATATCTTGGGGGAGATACTTTGAGGCTATACAAATATCCTGTTTCTCCAACTACAACAACTGTTTCTGTGGCATTTGCCTAGTGGTGATTTTTGCATCTTCTACATTCTTTCCAATTTATCAATTGGAATTCTGCAAAGAAGAGCTTCTTCACTCCCATTTATTTATACAATTATTACTTTATATCAGTACAGACTCACATGTATTTATTTTGTTTCATGAGTTATAATCTAATACTATCCTTATTTATTCTGATGCTTCAGTTGTGCCAGTATGAACCAAATTATTTTTTACTTTAAGGATAAAGAATGTAAAAGTCAGGGCAGGGGCGTTTGTCTGTCACTGGAGTCAGGGCTAGAGAAGTCTGTGGTTGGCCAGGGAGGAGGCGTGCCAGCCATCACAGGACAGGAGCAGGAACAGGAACGAGTGGAATCTGGCCCAAAAGGTTGAGATTGAAGCTTCTGTTGGGGAAGGAAGGGACCCCAAACATCCCAAACCAGCTGATGATGGATGCTTCTCACTGAGACCTACTGTAGTGGGGTACCAGCCTCCCTGTAGCCCGTCAGTGTGATGGACTCCACAGAGCAAAGGCCGTGTGTGTGTGTGTGTGTGTGTGTGTGTGTGTGTAAGCTCAGAAGCCTCCAGCCCCGAGGCTAAAAGAGCAGGGAGGGCAGCCCATTCACTGCTCTCCAGGGGGGCTCGATTCACCTGAAGGGCCTCAGGCTGAGCAGTAGAGGTGAGCATAGCTTCTGGCCAGGGTCTAAGCATGGGCTGGCCTCGGCCTCAAGCACGTCCTCTTTTCCCATGGAACATCAGGTAGTCTTGACCCCATTCAGCCCATGGGCTGGGAAAACTATGCAGTCACCTCTGAGTCAGGTACCACTTTCAGGCCCCATGCTCCTGAGGCCCTGAGAGAACCTGCTTTTGGTGAGGACCAACTTCCCCCTTCCTCCTCCTCCTTTTCCTCCTCCTCCTCCTCCTCCTCCTCCTCCTTTTCCTCCTCCTCCTCCTTCTTTTTTAGAGAGAGAGAGAGAGAGAGAGAGAGAGAGAGAGAGAGAGAGAGAGAGAGAGAAACATCACTGTGAGAGAGAAACATTGATTGGTTGCCTCCCATATGTACCCAATAGGTGATTAAATCCTTAACCTAGATACTAGTATGGGAATTGAACCCACAACTGTTTTGGTGTATGGGATGACACTCCAACCAACTGAGCCACTGGCTAGACAGGATCAGCCTTTTGTGGCAAGCTACCAATGGCCTAAGGCAGGGTTACTTCCTCACCAGACAAACTTTTAGCCTTTCTAGCAGTTGGATGCTTCCTCAGAAATCCGTGGGTGGAGCTGCTGGTAGTAATGCCTTTAAGCATGAAAGAATCTCCAGCAAAGGGCCTGGACCTTTGGAGGCACTAACCTTGTGCATCTTTCCTGGGACTTGGGGTCAGGGCATGGATGGACAGAACAGGACACACTGATTTCCACCCACAGTCCAAAGTTATGAGGTTGAAACACAGTGGCTTCATCTCTGCTACAATAACGCTTATGGGAGGCATTGGAGCAGCCAAGGGGGAAACAGTGAGACAGACTGAACCTGGCATCTATCTGATCACTATGTGGGAGTGAGTGCATATGGCAACACGCAGAGATGTGCCTCTCCTGGGACTTGGCTGGGCCTGGCAGGGCTCTGGCAAAGTTGCAGGCTTTGAGCCGTAGGCAGGTTTAGGCTGTTTTCTTTCCATCAGGCCTGTAGGTGGCCTTGGGACACCGCTGGCCAGAATGGGGACTGACAGCGGTTATCAGGATAGCCTGAATATAACCAAGCTCACACTCAGACCTGCCCTTTGGCACATTCCAAAGGGGGTAAGGTGTGGAGACCTCTGCCTCTAGTCAACACCAGCAAGACTTTTATTTCCAGTCCATGCTTGCCAGAGAACAAATAAAGGAGATGCAGGGGCATTTCCCTAGCTCTGGCCTGAATGTGCTTCCCTGTTTGTTTATCAGCCGCCTCACTCTAAACAGTGCCTCTCAGCTGTGCTCCTCTAGACAATGCCACCAGGATCTCAGAGTGGGCCTTTGTCTAGAAACTGCTTCACCTACACCTCCTGCCAAGTTTCGGGATAAACAGACTTTGTCCAACCCTCCTGGTGGGCAGCAGAACTCTCACACAGAGTCCAAGAGGTAGGTTGTCATAAAAACAAGGCTTTGGCAGGGCTGATCAGAAGAGCTGTAGATGCCTTGGGCCTCTGCAAGGACTATAATTTGTCCTTTGTGATGGGCCAATCAATTTATATTCAAGGCCGGTACAGGCCTGCCTTGTTATCTGAAACCTTGGTGTAGTTTTAGGCAAGGATACCATTAGGAGCAGAGATGGCGCAGGGAGAATGGAGGCTCTGGTGAGAGGCAGGATTGACTCACATGTCCTCACAGCTGGCATAGACAGCCCACGGCTAGTGGTTCCTGCTCTGTTTGCCAGGCTGTAGGGAAGGTCCACAGCAGTACAGATGCCATTCCATTTGCTCACACTCCCAAAGTGGAGCCTGGTAGAGCTGTAATGGATTCCATGCCAGGACGCAAGAGGAGAGCCAGGTCCCTGAGTACCCTTCTCCTTCCCTCAGGCCCTCCAATCCCATCCCCACCGTCCCACTCAAACTCCATGGGTCTTTCACTTTGGGTAAGCCTCTGATGACCACAGAACTTTTCACTGAGGCCTCTCCACCTACGGTTGATGTTTCTTTACCTCTAATATGAAGGGAAAAAGATACTGAGAACATTTTAAGATTTAGCCCACCTCAATTTCCTGACCTTCAAGTTGCAGAGGTTTAATTTCTGGTGAATGCAGTGAGGAGATTGGGAGATCCTGTCTTTTAATCAGCTCTTACTGATACGGTGGCAGTTCTACCACAGGTTACATAAGCCAAGACTATAGGGACTCTTGTTCCAGCTTGTTTGTGGAGTGGGGCTGATTGCCCTTGCCCCAGCTCATTTGTAGGGTGGAGGTTCCATGGTGAAAGAGGCAAGCCAGAAAGACAGAGGCTATAACCCCCACCCAGAGTCCAACTAGGGGCTGTCACTCTGAGGGCTGCTTTCTCTGCCCTTAGCTCTGGAGCTGGCGCTCAGAGGTGTTTGCCCTCTGAAAGGCAGTCCCATTATAACAGAGAGCTCTGAAGCTATCCCTACAGAAAATAACTTTATTTGAAAGTGTGCTGGAGTTGAAGACTAAGAGTGATGTTGAAAGCAACGTAGACTGTGGTGATAAAGAAGAGGAGGTAGCAGCTCCATTAGAGCACAAGCTAACCCATAGGTCAGCTAGTTTACCAGTGGAAACCAGAAAAAGAAAGAGCTCAGATCATCCCTCCTAGAGTCAGAACAAACCTCAAAAACTACTCCTGCAAAGGGATTTGAATTAATTGAACTAGACTGTGGGATAATTTATGTGCTAGGGGATTATTGAAAACAATAAAACTATCAGCTGGGTCTGATATCTGCAGAGGCAGACAGCTTAATAGGAAAATAAGAGAAAGAGCAGTCAAAAAGAGCCCTGCTAAAAGCTTTGTCATCCCAGGGTGACTGCATAAGCCCAAGCCTGTGCCCTGCGAAGAGCAACGTGAGAGGCTTCACACTGAAAGGGAGCCAGACATCACTTAGACTCCAACCAAGTTACCAAAAAAAATCAACAAGCAATTAAAGACCAGCCTTCCTAGGGTGTGGGTGGGGTTCAGTGCTCAGAGTTTCCATAATATATTTCCTAACATATCCAGTTTTAAACAAAAGGAAATTAGAAGATATGCAAAGAAACAGGAAACTATGACCAATACATAGCAGAAAAAGCAGGCAACAGAAACCGAATGAAAGGGCCCAGATATCATGTTAACAAAGACTCCAAAGCAGCATACTTAAGAAAAGTAAAAGAAGGTATGATGACAATGTCTCATCAAATGTAGAATACCAGTTAAGACAAAATTAAATTTATATATAAAAATTAAGGAGAGGTTCTGGAGTTGAAATATATAGTAACTGAAATTAAAATTCCGTAGAGAGCTTTAATTGTATATATGAACAGGCAGAAGAAAGAATCAGCAAACTTGAAGGTAGAACAACAATAATTATGCAATGAGAGAGAGAGAGAGAGAGAGAGAGAGAGAGAGAGAGAGAGAGAGAGAGAGAGAAATGAAGAAAAAATAAACAGCTGTAGAGAAATGTGGAACACCATTAAGCACACCAACATATGCATAATGGAATACTAGAAAGAAAAAAGAGAAAGACAAAAAAAAATCTAGTCAAAGAAATAATGGCTGAAAACTTTCCAAATTTTATGAGAAACATTAATCTACATAGGTCAGAGCTCAGCAAAGTCCAAGGAGAAAAACAAAAAAAGTTCTACACACAAACATATCACAGTAAAACTGCTGAACGACAAACACAAAGGGGAAAATTTTAAAGCAGCAAGAAAAATATGACTTCATATACAAGGGGACTCCAATAATATTTATGTTTGACTTATCATCAAAAACAATGGAGGCCAAAAGGCAGTGAGATAACATATTCACAGTGCTGAAAGAAAAAATATATCAACCAAGAATCTTATCTCTAGCAACACTTTCTTTTGAAAATGAAATAAAGAGCCCTGGCCAGTTTGGCTCAGCAGCTTGGGCGTTGGCCTTCGGACTGAAGGGCCCCAGTTTGATTCTGGTCAAGGGTACAAGCCTGGGTCGTGGGTTCAATCCCCAGTGGAGAGCATGCAAGAAGCAGCGCCAATCAATGATTCTCTCTCATCATTGATGTTTCTATCTCTCTCCCCCTCTTCCTTCCTCTCTGAAAGTAATAAAAATATTTTTTAAAAGAAAATGAAATAAAGATATTCCCAGATACACAAAAACTGAGATAATTTTTTGCTAGCAGTACTTCCTTACAATAAATATTAAAAGAAGTTATCCAGGAATACATTTTTTTATTGCAAAACATGCTCTGAAAACTACAAAGCATGTTTGAAAGAAAGTCATGACCTAAATAAATGGAATGACATCTCATGGTCTTGTGATAGGCCAATATGAAGCAGAAGACTTAATATTGTTAAGATGGCAATACTCTCCACTCCAAGTTGATATACAGATTCAACACAAAAGATACTCAATATTGTTAATCATCAGGGAAATGCAAATCAAAACCACAATGAGATACTTCTTAACACCATTGGAATAGTTATAATTAAAAAGACATACAGTAACAAATGTTGGTAGGAATAGGGAGACTGTTGTGATAAGACAGAATAATGCTGCTGTGTACACAAACATTCATAGCAGCATTATTCATAGTAGCCAAAAATAGAAACAACCCAAATGTCTATCAACCTATAAATGGTTAAATAAAATATGGTATTTCCATACAATGGTATATTATTCAACCATAAAAAGGAATGAAGCACTGAAACATGCTTCAACATGGGTGAATCTTGAAAACATAATTAGTGGGGGAGGGGGAATCAGTCATTAAGGGCACATATTATATGATTCCATTTACATTAAATGTCCAGAATAGGAAAATCCATAGAGACAGATAGTATATTAGTGGTTGCCAGATCCGGGGGGGGGGGGGGGGGGGGGGAGAGAATGGGAATTGACTGCTAATGGGCATAGGGTTTCTTTCAGGAGTGGTGAAAACATTCTAAAATTAGTGCTGATGGTTGCACAACTCTGTGAATAATACACTAAAAACCACTGAACTGTACACGTTAAAAGAGTGAATTTTATGGCGTGTAAATTATATCTCAATATAGCTGTTATAAACAAAAATAATTAAATAGCCATCTTTTTTCCCCCAACAGTCAAGAAATTTTCAGCTTTAAATAGCAACTAAGTTATAAGGAAGAAATTGGGGTGATGTATATTCTATTATTAACTAATTATACTTCCTATTTTCCCTGGGATGAAAAATAACTATAAGAGGATGTGACCAAAATACAGTTTTCACTCTTAAGTGGATTAATGTCCATTTATAAAGGGATTTTATGCTTTATCGTAAAAGCCTTTTGGTCATTGAATACAAAGTTCTTGTTTCTGAGAATCTCTTTTGCTTAGTCAGGTTTAAGTGTAACCTGCTTTGCTTATTCATTCATGTTGTTTGTTCTAAGTCATGGTTTTGCTTAGGACAAAGGTTTGAGGTTAGTAGAAAGGGAACTGCCATTTAGGAAGGTGTGTAATATGTCAGACACTCTACTTACATTTCTTGTCAAATGCTCACAGTATCCCTAGAAAGGGGTATCACCCCTGTCTCTCCTCTTGGACAATGAAAAAGCAAGCTGAGAGGTGTGACTGAGTCGCTCAAAGCCACATAGCCATCAGTGACAGAACCCGAGAGAGCCTGTGCACTTGCTCAACATCAGGCTGCCTTCCAGAGTTCTCATTTCTCTGCAGTTCTTTATGGTCCTTGATGCCTTCGATAAGTGCGAAAACCTTGGCTACTTGGGGAGTTCAAGGTTGAGGATGATTTCCAAAGGACAAAGTGTGACACCACACATTTTCCAAACTCGTTTCCCATTACTCCTAATTGTTCACCATTTGTTCATTAACAGTTTGTTAAGCATCCATCATGTGCAAGCATTAGTTATCTCAAATGATTTTATGAATAGGTTCAGTTTTTAGAACTCTGTCCATCTGGGGAAGATAGGGGAAGGGGGTGCCTCTTTTCTGCTCTAGCCAGAGAGCAAGGGCACAGTGGCCCAGCACAGCTGGGCTGATGCACGCACATGTGCATACCTGATCTGTCCTATAAAGTATGCTTGACCTTGAGCTTTGTGGAGGCAGAAACCATGTCTGTTTTGTACCCCACACAGAGTCTGGCCAAGAGCAGGTGTTCAATGACAGTTGGATAAATGATTAAGCAATTTCCTTTACCAATCCACTAGAACATGGGCTGGTCACGTCAGTGCCTTCATTTCCTCATTTGTAAATGGGGATAAAGAGAGTACCCATTCCACAGTAACTTTCAGATCCATGAGACAATGCAATGCACACAGTTAGCACTCAATCCACTGTCGTTGTCATTCCCGTTGTTTCTGCTGGGAGGGCTGAGAGGCACATTCTTCTATGGCAAGAGTGACCTCCTGTCCCCTTTTACCTGGTGACCTGGGTTTTAAGTTCTTAAAGCGGAACTGAAGGCTAGCTGGTCCAGCTACATGGAGCTCACTCTGCCCTGTTGGGGAAATCTTGTTCTGAGACTCTGAGGAGGAGACAGACAGAGTAACACTGGGAGGACACATCCAGTGACCCTACTCTGCACATCTTGGACCAGTTGGTTTCCGCAATCTACTCTCTCTCTCCAGGGGATGTGTGTGTGTGTGTGTGTGGGTTATGCTTCAGAAATGTTAGTGTTTGATCTCCAAGCACAAGTCCAGAGGAATACCAGCTGGCTCCTCACCAGGCCATCTACCTCTGAGCGTGTTGTGTAGGTCTGTGAGAGGCCCAAGGCACAGGTCTGTCCCATCAAGGAAAAGACTGTCTCCAACTGAGCCTATCATGTCACTGTTAAGCACAGAGAGTTCCTTGGGCCCCTGGCTAGTGAGGCCCCCAAGACACACCCTCAAACGCCAAGGGTCTGGAGAAGACAGGACCTGAACTCCCCAGGAATAGCCCTGTGGAAAAAAGGACTCCTCTTCAGGCTGACAGCTGATTTATGGGACTGCTGCCCCGAGAGCCCCAGCTGGAACTTTGTCTGCCAATCCTGTGTCCTGGTACCAGGCCCTTTGCAGCTTTCCTAAAAGACTCCTCGGATACAGCAATGGCCCAAGAGAAGACCCAGCCCTGGAGCCACCCCAGGTAGCACTGAGGTCCAGCTGCCGTTCTCTGCTGGGTATGAGCAGGCTCTCTAAAAGGCAGATGGCAGCCTGCATGGGCCTGAAGCAAGTGGCTGCGGTGACACACGGCCAGCTCCTGTGTAGCATGATATTGACAGGGCTTCTTGAGCCCTTCTTCAAGGAGGGAAGGGGGGCCTAGCACCATGGCTGCATGGCCTCCAATAGGAGAGTGATGGAGAGCTGGTCATTGCTCACCCTTCCCAGGACTCCAACTCACAACTCCTTCCCCTGCTCCATTCCCCAAAGAGACCAAATTGAGCCACCACTGAGCCGACTTTGTGGGTGTGCCACCTGTGCGACCACAAGGGCCCATGCTTGGTTTTAATGTTCTAATATTGACGTCTTGAAATTCTTAATTGTTTTTTAACAAGGGGGTCCCAGCATTTGCAGTTTGCATGGGGCCTGCAAATTAGGTAGCCAGTCCTTCCCACAACCTTTGCTCATCCCAAGCCTAGCCTTCTCCTTTCTCCTGATAGCCTTCTTCTTTCTTTGCTGTCTCTAACTCTTATCTCCCCTCATCTAAGGCAAAGTCCTGACAGAAAAAGTTTTTTTTAAAAATCATGAAGAAGAGAGACCACATTATCTTCAGAAGAGCTTTTCTGCTCCATTGCAGGTGGAATGGTGATGATTGATAATGGACACATCGATACTCCTACCAAGCTGGAGATCTTGGCTCAGTCCAAGGCTGAAGGCTGTGGGGGAGGCCTCCTATCCCCAGTCCTGCTGTCACCTTCCTTGCATAAGTGTATGGGATGGAAGTTCATTTTATCCAGCCTTTGAAATTCATGTTCAAAGCAGTAGATGCGTACAAGATTGTAGAGACCTGCGTTGGTCACTCACATACCCTTTTACTTGCTATGACTTCAGACAAACCCCAATCTCAGAGCTTCAGTTTCCTCTTCTGCAAAACGGGGTCACACTTCACATCATGAGGCTTTGAACTCTCAATTGCTGATCTTACTGTGTGTTGGAACAGCTCCAAGCTCTTTTTTGACACCTGGGCCAGTGAGTTTTGGAAGTGGGTGGCCATTAATTCATGTGCACATCCTGTCTACCTTTCCCCATCCTTTCACTAGGCCCATGAATCTGGCCATACAACTTTGGAGGGTTTGTGACCTTTCGCATGAAGCCCCTTCAGGGACCCGAGGTGAAGCAACCCTACTGTGGGTATGGTCTCAGGACTTCTCCGGGGTTTGTGACTGAGGGTAGAGAGCTGAGTTCCTGGGCCACATTGTTTTTCTTCTGCAGAGCTGTGCTTGGACGTCCCCCTGTGGCCAGCATCCTGGGCACCAGCAGAGGCAGCAGGATAAGGGTATTCTCAAGGATGCTGTCCTTGCCATCACAGTGACCCCTTTCTGGAAGAAAGTGTCTAGGAGAGACTTCTCTCAGGTCTCAATACTCAGGAGCTTCTGCAGAACGAGTTTATCACCATGTGCACTGCGGTCCTGAGTGCTGAGTGGTTGGGATGCTCAGAGCTGATTTCAGGGCCTCCTAGCAAGTAGGCAGGACCCTGGGCAGGGCAGCAGGGGGCCAGTCTCCCCTCGGCTTGGGTATTTTGCAGCCCTTCCTCCCCTGTGCTTGCCCTTTGCCCCAATTCCTTTGGCTTTTTGTGTAACACTTTTCTTTTGGAATTATTTTTGTACACACCTCTCTCTGCTGCAGAATGAGGTATGACAGAAATATGTGAATTCATGTTTAAATCTATTTCAGGGAAGTTGTGAGCATTAAGAACTGAATTGCTTTGAGACTGTCATAAAGCTGGGGTGGTGGTAGGACGGGAAGCAGGGGCTCTTTGCTCTGGACCAGCGATTTTCCACCTTTTCCATCTCGTGGCACACACCGACTGATGACGAAAAGTCTGAAAAAAATACATATATTGTGCCGATCTGACAAAAAAATATAGGTGTAATTTTGATTCATTCGTATTAGATGTCTGTTGTTATGTTGGCTATTGCTGTTTTTTTATTTGACAATCTGCAGGAAAAGAGGTCAGTGCCCCTGACTAAATAGTCAGGTATTGGGTGTTTTAAAAATTCCTGTGGCACTCTGGTGTGCTGTGGCACGCTCCTTGAAAATCGCTGCTCTAGACCAGTGGTCGGCAGACGGCGGCTCAGGAGCCACATGTGGCTCTTTTGGTCCATTGACTGTGGCTCTTACACAAAATACCACATGTGGGCGCGCACATACAGAGCGACTGAAACTTCATGGCCCATGCGCAGAAGTCGGTTTTTGGCTCTCAAAAGAAATTTCAATCGTTGTACTGTTGTTATTTGGCTCTGTTGACTAATGAGTTTGCCGACCACCGAGAGTCTGGACCAATCATCTGGCCACACACAACAACCTCCTGACCCACAACCCCCAAATACTCATTGGCACCTGCTTATTTTTTAAATAAATGAAAGTTCATTGAGCACATGTTGAAATTTGTGCAACCTCCCTTGAGACTTTGCTGACTTGACTTAAGTCAAGAGCTGGGAGGAACTGGAACGCTGACTGAACCCTCATGTTATTGATCAATCAGCAGAGACTTGTTAGGGCTACAACAGCCCCGGGGCCCTGGGGAGTGGGAGAGCCCCACTTCTGGGAAGGCTGGGTAGGAAGGAGGGTGGAGTACTGTAGATGGGAGATAAGGGTACATCCCCTCTGGCTCAGTGGGGCCCAATCCAGGCTTCTGGTGTGAATGGACCAGGGAGCACAGGGTTCTGTGGAGGAGTCTCCTCAGCGTGTATAACCGCAGACCCCCTTGGGCCACAGGCACTTTTAACAAGGAACCTTTATACCTGGACCAAGTGACCATGCCCCTCCCCGTCCCTCGGGCGTTTCTAACACCTCCGCTCCCTGCTCTGACACCTTCACTCCTGCTCTGAAGTAGACCTGCCACCTCTGCTTCATGCCATTGTGCAGCTGAGGGTCAATCAGCAGAGACTTGTTAGGGCTACAACAGTCCCTGTGTGATGCCAGCAGCGCCAGGACATCACACTCCCTTTCAGGAGAGGAAGGGGCTCTCAGGGAGGACAGTGACTTGCCCCAGTAAAAGGTGGTGCGGTGCCCACCCCGGGACCCTTTGCTCAATGGCGAGCCTGCCCTTGGCTGCTGTGCTGCGCTCCCTGTCGCTGGGCTGGGCTGGGCCTGCCGGGAAGCGGGCTCACACCTCGCGCTGTTTTCCCTGGCAGTGGAGCCTGGTGTGTGACAACGACTGGAAGACGCCGCTCACCTCCTCCCTGTTCTTCGTGGGCGTGCTCATTGGCTCCTTCTTCTCCGGACAGCTGTCGGACAGGTGAGGAGGCCAGGGGCAAGGTGGGCGAGGGCCCCTTGTCAATTCTGTTTGTCCTGGGGTCAAACTGAATTCAAGGTGTTTCCACCCAGAGAAAGGAGGCTCCTCAGGCCAACAAGTCCGTGACAGGAGGAGCCATGATGCCTCCTGTTTTTCCTGCCTTCAGCCCCTTTCTGGAAAGTGGGTCCTCATATTACCAAACTCTTCAAAAAAAGGGTGCGCAGCTGCCCAGCCAGTACGGCTCAGTGTTGAGCATCAACTATGAACCAGGAGGTCAAGGTTCCATTCCCAGTCAAGACACATGCCTGGGTTGTGGGCTCGATCCCCAGTGGGGGACCTGCAGGACACAGCTAATCAATGATTCTCTCTCATCATTGATGTTTCTATCTCCCTCTCCCTTCCTCTCAGAAATCAATAAATATATATATATTTTTAAAAGGTACACTGCCACCACCACTGCCTCCCACCCCGTCCCTAACTCTTAGGTGACGTGATCTGTTCACAGACAGCTGTCAGCCAGTGTCAGGACCAGACTGTGAGCAACTGCTTGCTCATGTGCACCGCTTCTGCTGTGGGCCGGGCCCTGGCCAGGCACGGGGGCCACAGCACTGATCCCCAGCTCACAGACTCGAGGAAAAGGCATCACAGCTCCATGGGAAATGCCCGCTGACCCCCGAATATTCTGTAGGGATAGAGCAGGAAGGTAGGAATGCTAAATGGCAGTGTTGAGAAGACTGTGCCTCCCTTACAAAGCCCAAGGGGACCCCAAGCTCAACAGCCTGAGACCT
Source organism: Antrozous pallidus (assembly GCA_027563665.1). Classification (NCBI taxonomy): domain Eukaryota; kingdom Metazoa; phylum Chordata; class Mammalia; order Chiroptera; family Vespertilionidae; genus Antrozous; species Antrozous pallidus. The sequence goes on along the minus strand of CM050516.1, from coordinate 36,674,970 downwards.
GAGTTTGGAAAATGGGGTGGAAGACTGTTCTGCTCACACCTGGGATCCGTTCCTCCCATCAGTCACTATCAAAATGGGAAATTAAGATTTAAGCCAACTACAGGGTTGCTAATGAACATTCCTAGAAGCGGAATGTTCCCGCAGAGCAGTGGTTCACAATTTTGGTTGCACATTAGACTCACTTGGAAAAATTGTTTAAATCCCAATGTCCAAACTGCACCTCAGACATAAGAATCTCAGGAGGTGGGTCCAGGCACCAGCATTTTGTTAAGGCGATTCCAAGTGCAGCCAAGGATGAAGACCGCTGCCACAGAGCGAGTCTTGGTTCTGGACATATAGATGTCCTGTGTTGCTGGTATGAGATGTGCCTGCCGTCTGTGCTGTACCCAACTTCTAGAAATGTGGTGGCAGCTTTTACCTGTGATTTGTTCTCAAGTGACTTCCATGTGGCCCTTGCACAAGCTGCTCTGTGCTTTTGAAATATGGTGGTTCCGTAGGAGGCTTAGCCTCTCACAAGGTAACTCCGGAGCAGATGGATGCCTGAGATCTCTCCAAGGAGGAACCGGAGAGGATGTGAACAACAGAGAGAAAAGCCTATCTTAACCCCACACCCCCACCCCAAAATGAAGTCTACAGAAGTGCCTGACTTGGTGCTTCCCACACGCTGAGTGGCAGTGCCGCTATGACCTGCTCAGGCCATGTTTTGTGCTGTGCTATTGTCTACAGGTTTGGCAGGAAGAGGATCCTCTTTGCAACCATGGCTGTGCAGACTGGCTTCAGCTTCCTGCAGATTTTCTCCATCAGCTGGGAGATGTTCACCGTGTTGTTTGTCATTGTCGGCATGGGCCAGATCTCCAACTATGTGGTCGCCTTCATACTAGGTAGGAATGGCTTCTTACCTTTAGGGCTTCTCCCTCCAGCCCTCTGAGAGGCCCGGGAAGAGGGGGGCAGGGAAGAGGGCACATGAAATGCTCTTACCCAGTACAGAAGAAAGCACCTCAGCCTGTGAGCTGTGCCTCCAAAATGGGGCCAGCTTGGGATGTGGGGGTGGGGGCCTCTAGCCACAGCTCTTTGATCAGACATGGACAAGGTAGGCACGCACAGGGAGCCAGCTCTGTGCTGGGTCCTGAAATGTGGTGGTGGCTAAGAGTTCAGACTGATGGGAACCAGCTACATAATAACTGAGACACATTTCAGAAGCGTAGGGTTTGAGAGAGGTGTAAAGTGTGGCGGGGGAGGGGGGGCTGGGGGAGGGATTTCTGTGATCTGAGCTGTGAAAGCTCGACATTTCTGCCAGGGACAGGGCAGAAGAGTGTTCCTGGTAGCTGTGCATGGCCTGTGGAGGGACTTAGGAGAGCTGGTGTGGCTGGTGCACAGGTGGGAGAGGCACATGTCAGACGGGAGTTCAGTGCCAGCCCGCCACCGTTGGGCAGCTTGGCTGTCACCCTAGAGCATATCAGCTGTGTGCAGGACCAGCCTCGGTGCTGATAGCAGTCCTGTCTCTGAGCAGCTGTCTTGCTTTTGGAATATCAGGCTGCAAGCTGAAGGCCATGAGGAGGTCCCCAGGGCCCTCGCCAGCTTTTCCTGGGAGGAAATGAGGTGAGCTGCAGGCAGGTTGATCAGGGACTCCACAGGAGTGAGGGCCCCTAACATGCTCTCTGAGCCCACCTGCTCTCGGAACGGGTGGGAGAAGGGGACACCTCTGGGACAATAGACACCAATGCCATGTCTAGTGTGACAATACATCATTGTGGGCTCACTGCTGTCCCAGTTTATTTCTGCTGTCACAGCGTAATGATTGGCAGTGCACCTTTAATGAAAGTTTAATGATGCTTCTTATCTCAAAGCCTGGATCTATTAAGACGATCCTAATCCCTTTTGAGTGTGGATGACTCATTGGGTTTGGAGGTGCTGTGTTTTCTTAGTTGAGGATGTGAACACCCTTTGTCGGGTTGCCAAGATGGAGTCATTCAAATTGCACTCCTTTGATCATTTGCGAAGAGCCCTTGCCGTGGGCCCAGCCTGGGTGTCTAAAGGGGGGAGGAGGGGAGGACATGTTGAAGCAACATGGACCTAGTAGATAGCACCCTCTTCACAGGCTCAGCAGGAAGGGGGCCCCTCTCCTCCTTGTAGGGGGAAAGAGAGGAGCAAGTGCTTTTTCTTCTTTAAGACAGTCATTTGTATAAGGGACACAGACCTTCAGGACAATGATGCTGGAAACCGGAGATTGGAGGAATTTGGGGCTGAACTTGTCTGATGAGCTCCAAGGACACAGGGTTTTGGGACACAGCAAAGTCTGTCCTTCTCATTGTCTAAATTCCCCAGATCTGTCTTCCTTGTGGTGGCCTTCCCAGCATCTGAGAAGCCCAATGTATGGCTCTGCGTGGGCCAGAGACTAAACAGGCTTCCTCAAAACAGAGAGCTCTGCCAGAGGCCAGCACACCCTCGCAGGAGGACATAGAGGACCTCGGAAGGAGAAAGCAGAGAACTGTGGTGAAGCCAGGGAAGCCCTGTCACTGGGATTGGGAGCCAGGTGGGGTTTGTGCCAGGCCTGGCCTCCCTCGGGTTCGGCTGAGTGGCCGGCTGTGCTTTGGGGGCCACGGAGCCTTCCCTGTATGACTGGATGAGGCCGGGGCACCCACCCTAAGCATCCTGCAAGGAAGTCTGCCCAGCTGGCTCTGACACTACAACCTACTCCCCTCCCTGCTGCCCATGCTGAGAAGAGGGAGAGGGCCAAGGGGGAAGGAGGTCGTGGAAGATCAGTTAGAGCTTAGGTGTGCCAGCAGAATCAGCGGGCAGGACGCGGGTGCAGCATGGGCCTGGGCCCGGGGGTTGTAGGGTGCTCTGGAGCCTCCTGGCTGTAGTCTTACTCATCTGTGCTCTGTGGGAAGCTGTCGGCTTTGTGTCCTTGTACGGGATTCTGTGTTGGGTTCTCAGGTCTGAACCTTCTTAAGAGAGTCACTGGAAACCAGCCTGACCCTGGAACCTGCAGGCTCCCTCATCAGCGCCTGGGGTGTGGTGAGGTGACAGGACCAGTCAGTACAAGGCCACCATTGTGGCTGGCTTACCTGCAGCACAGCAGCTCCCTCTGGCGTTTGAGGGCTAACACGGTGAATTTCTGGTTTTGACTAAAATAAACCAAAGCTTGGAGTCTGGGCTCACAAATTCTGTCTAGGCCTTCACTGTGCCCTTTGGCTCTAGAGAAGAGCTGGCAAGACTCTCCAATGATGACCTCCAGTTTTAAGAGTCTTCACATTAACATTAATTCAAGGAGCTGAATGGCTCCCATTCTCTAAGTGGTGCAGAGATGGATCCTCTCTTTGTTCTGCTTTTTAAAAAGCCTGCCAGAGTCAGAGGAGACAAGAAAAGGGCGAGAAGAGCAATGCCATCCAAGGGAACGTAAAGGGGATACCCGTGGAGAGGAGGAATGGGGCTGGTTTAGGAGGAAATGACCACTCAGGACAAAGGACACTGACCCTCCCCGTACTCCAGCTGCCGTTACAACCCACTACTGTTTCCCAGAAATAACGCCTTCAACCTGTCCATAGCTTGTGGGCAAAATGCCAGCGGCAACCCTCAGCTAGCTGCTTAAATTTATTCCACAGTTAACTGCCTCCTATCTGGAATGATCCACTAATTTTAATATTTTCCCAGTACTCCTAATATCAACCTCCATGCAGTATTTGTTTCAGTATGTTGAACTATTTAAAGCTCTGATAGTCCCTTTGATAAGTATGCAAATGATTGCATCTTCCTTTATTATTTTGGCTACCAGAAATCTTGGGAAAAAATGAAATTTAACTATACCCATTATGCAGCCTTTATCAGTCACATATTTTTTAAGTGTTTTTAAATTGAGATATAATTTGTATAGCATAATATTCTTTTAAAGATTATCACTCAGTGGTTATTGGCATACTTACAACGTTGTACAACTATCAACTCTATTTCATTCCAGAATGTTTCATCACCCCCAAAACACACCCTGTACCCATTAGCAGCCACTCCTCATTTCCCTCTTTCCCCAGCACCTACAACCACTAATATACTTACTGTCTACATGAGTTTGTCTCTCCTGCACATTTCTGAGAAATGGAATCATATAATAGGTGGCCTGTGATGAAGTCCTTCACTTAACATTTCCAGGGTTGGTTCATGCCGTAGCATGAACCAATATTCCATTGTAAGAACATGCCACATAATGTTCATCCACTTATGAGTGGATGGACATCTAGGTTGTTTCCACTTTCGGGCTATTATGAATAATGTGCCATGAACATTCAAGTATGATATTTTTGTGGATTTTTTTTAGTACTCTATGGTATGTACCTAGGAGTGGAATTGCTGGGTCTTATGCTAATGTATGTTTAACCATATAAGGAACTGCCAGACTGTTTTTCCAAAGTGATCAGTTGCATATTTTTATTCTTTACTCCAAGACATAACTTTTAACCTTTTTTATATTTTATTTTAATGCTATCATCATTTTATTACATCCAAAATCTTCAAGGGATGAAATGGGGTAGAAATGCATTAAAAAAGATGCAGCAATTTGCTAGCACCCCTTGTCTGCACCGCACTATGTAAGGGAAGAAGCAAGGACTCACTCCTGTTTTCAGGGAGCTCACATCTGGTTGGCAGAGGCTGAGAATACAATTATTGCTAAGGACATGAGTCATAATGGGTGAGGCGGGAGGGGGGTATACGCAGAGATAGGAAAGGTTACTTGTAACTAGAATGATCTGTGAAGATTCATAGAGGGGAGATAGGAGGTCCTGAGCAGGGAGGGGAATATTTGTTAATTTGAAGAGAATTCTGAGTATTTTCTGGGGAGCAAAGAGAGGTTTTGCTGCCTTCCATTGGGTCTCTTGGTCAAAGACACTGTATTTTCTTCCATCATTCCCCTAACACCTAGCACATTTCAACTGTTTGACCAGAATAAAGGAATTAAGTTCTTGAGCACCTACCATATGCCAGACACTCTACAAGTCACTTTACATACATTATCTCAGTTCCCATAGTAATAATTTCATGAAGTAGGATTGAGTCACTTGAATAACAAATGAGCATCACAGAGCCCAGGAACCTCTGGGTCCTACCTCATATCCTGGCAACTGCACCATGGTCTTGTTTCTTGGCCTGAGGTCAGCGGCAGGCCTCTGTTGGTCATTCATGGAGGGGCAGGTCTTGCCTCCATGGGGAATGGATTCGGTAGTGCCTGACCAGATCTATGACGGACTACCACAGTAAGGCCTGATCAGTGTGGAAGTGAGCCTGGCCCTCTCTGATTCACTCCTTGTTGGAGAGAGTTCTTGGATAGTTGGTGGTGGCAATCAGTGGGCAAACATTCTGGCCCGAGATGCCCCTGTAGCTTAGATGTCAGAGTTTTACTCCTGAGAGGCACCCAGAGGCCCTCCCAGACCAAGGCCAGCTGGTTTCTAGCTGGTTCAAAGACCAGCCCAGGCAAAGAAAATGCAAATCCTCCCTTCTGAAAGGAGATAGGGCCTCACTCACGTGTGTCTCCTCCACAATCTCAGTTGATGATCTGCTTGATAGGGCTAGACTCTGTCCCTAGATTATTTTTTTTTTTTTGTAGACGATACTCATAGGTCAAACAGACCAGACTTGCCCAGTTAGTGTTGCTCAGTGGTTAAGTGTTGACCTATGAACCAGGAGGTCACGGTTCAATTCCTGGTCAGGGCACATGCCCAAGTTGTGGGCTTGATCCCCAGCAGGGGGCATGCAGGAGGCAGCTGATCGATGATTCTGTCTCATCATTGATGTTTCTCTCTCTCTCTCTCCCTCTCCCTTCCTCCCTCTGAAATCAATAAAAATAAACATTTTTTAAAAAACAGACCAGACTTAAATCATGGCTGCCCCATTTATTACATATGTTTGAATTTAGGTAATGTGTTCCAACTCTTAAAGTCTCAGCAAATTACATTATAAAATAGAAGTAATATTCTTCTATAATTATTGTAAAGATTCAAAAAGATAATATAGGTGAACACTTAATCTGGAACCTGACACAAGTGCCTACTCAAAAAAAAAAAATGCTAGCTATGAAGATGATGATGGTGGTGGTTTAGGAAGGTGATTACCTAAAAGTCAGAGAGCAGAAAGTCATGCTAACAAGCAACTATTCAGGTTCATGCCATCCATATTGATCCATGCACTGAAAGGCAAAGAGGTAGATTTACGAAGCATTTGCCCCCCATGGTTACTCAGCAAAGTCAAAAAACTGTTCTGGCCTGGGACCCAAACTTAGAGAGAGATGATTCAGAGATCTAGTGGGATACCTTCTCTCTCTGATCAGGGGCACGGAACTATGAGGGAGCTCCCTGCGCCTCATGAGTCTACAAGATTTCGCGCATGGTCCTGTGCACTTTCTGTTTTCCACAATCAAATCCTCTGCCATCTCACTTCTGAATCTCTGCTCAGGAACAAAACATCCCCCATTCATTTCTGTGTCATGATAATCACAGGCAAAGTGTTTAGGAACCATGGCAGGGGCAGTGTTCCTATGGAGTGGTAGGAAGGCCATTAATGAAGTAAGAAAAGATCTGGAAATAACATTCATGAGCCTCAAAATGGTCAGGCCCGATCCTTGGAAATGAATTTAGGGCTGAGAAATGCCTGGGTGGTCGGATCTCTTGTCCACGATCTAGGATGAGAGAGGCACCGGTATGGGCCATGTCAGTCGGCCTGGTTTCAGCAATGGCTGTTTCAGAGGGAGCCTCAGAGGCGTATGGCTCAGTCAGGCTGAGGAAGGAAGAAGTGGAGCAGGGGCCTGAACAGGTAGGCGTGGGCAATCAGTAATTTTACTACTTCTCTGTAATTAGCCCCTAATTCCTTAGTCTGTGCTTAGGGCATTTAAACATGATTGAGAAAAGCTGTCTTGAAAGCCAAATCTGAATGTTCTATTTTGTATTTCCGGGCTACTTCTCTGTAGTGGTGGGAAGGCCTCAACCAGAAGGTGGAGCGCTTGTCATTGGCCAGATCTCTGCCTCTGGGGACCTCGAGTGGACAGTGGAAAGGGCCCGGAGCTTCGTGACCACAGAAGGAGCTTGTTCTTGGATTCTGAAGGGCGGGTGGCATCTCTGGGAGAACTGGTGCCCAGACAGCCATGTGGCTCTAGGCAGAGCAGGACCCAACGGCCACTTGCGTGTCTTCTCCCAAAACAGGGCCCAACACCAAGGCGTCTTGGGCCTTTGTGCTGTTCTGGGAACGCTCAGTGGAGCTCCCTGCGTGTGTGGCCAGCTCAGGCCACGGTCTGCCAGGCGGGCAGAACGGCGCCTTCTTTCTTTCCCGGTCTGAATGGCCTGGTCTGCCTGGCCACAATGTGGCTGCAGGAGAACTCAGCCCCTGGCTCCGGGCCTGTTCTGTGCCCAGTCCAGAGCCAGCTGGATCCCATGTATCACTTCTCAAGGCTCAAGGGAGGCTAAGACTGTCCTAGCACCACTCAGTGACAGCTCTCCGGTGTTTCCCAAGAGGCCAGTGTGTGTCTGCACGTGGAGAACAGTGGGAAAGGCTCACGGCACGGTGCCCCCACGAAGCGCCTCAGAAGAGCCCCCACTGTCTCCTGGACCGCCTCTTGCTCCTCACCCTGAGGCTCTGGTTTTGGAAATGTGGCATTCCCAGAAGAAGTTACTTCTTGGGGCTGGGCTTTCTATTTCTAAGACATGAAATGATCTTTAAAAATAAAAATAAAAATCTATGGCTCTTTTAAAATCTCATGAAAACTCAGCGTTCTATAAGGTGATAAGTCTTGAGTCACTTCCCACCTTCCTCCATCCTGCCCTGGGCCGTGAGACAAACGCCCTTCCCCTCTGCGGCGGTAGCCTGAACTCCCACTGCCAGGTAATGATGTGTAAAGCGAATATTAAAGTGAGTTAAAATGCTAATACTCCTCCCTTGTTTTGAACAGGAACAGAAATTCTTGGCAAGTCAGTTCGTATTATATTCTCTACGTTAGGAGTGTGCACATTTTTTGCAGTCGGCTACATGCTGCTGCCACTGTTTGCTTACTTCATCAGAGACTGGCGGATGCTGCTGCTGGCGCTGACCGTGCCGGGGCTGCTGTGCGTCCCGCTGTGGTGGTGAGTGTGGCTCAGCCCCAGACAGCCCCCTGCTGCCGGCCAGCACAGCCTGGAGCCGAGAGCCTGGTGCTGACCCTGGTGTGATCGCACTGGAGCTGGCTGAGGCTGGGCCTCGAAGCCCAGAGACTGTTCTCCTGGCTGGGTGGGTCTGTGTGCTGGGTTTACTTCTCCTCCGTCCCACAAAGCACCCTTCTCAGGAAACCCAGCCTTTCCCCTCCCCAGTCTTGCCTTGGTGGTTTTTATCTGTGGAGATGGTCTTGTTGGGTTTTATGGTTTAGAACTCCACTGCCCCTCCCACACCGAGTGTTTTGACACTTTTCTCTAGGAACTCTCTTTCTCCCTATGGACTCAACTAATGTAGTTTCTGTCCTCAAGCATCTAAGGAGCGCCTGTTTATCTGCTTTGTCTGGAAGGGCGAGAGAATTACTTTCCTTTAATGAGTTGTCAGAGAAATGACCTCTTCTCTCCTCCCTCAACCCGCCAAACCCATTTTGACACATGAGTATGGGAATCACACAATCACAAAATCACTAGCCCTAGGTTTTCCCTTTATGGTTACGTGGAGAGAGCAGATTAAGAAAAAGGGAATCTGGTCCCAGCCATACCCTCTTTTTGGGGAGTCCCCATTTCTTTGATTTTTCACATTTAAGCAAGAGGAAAGGGGATTTCTTCCATCACTGGGTCTATCTCTCTCTGTCTCTCTCTGTCTCTCAATTCTTTTTTGTTTGGTTTCAGGACATCGAAATCAAATCTCCCAGTAGTGCCCTGGTCAGTGTAGTTCAGTGGTTAGAGCATTGGTCCATGCACCAAATGGTTTAGGTTTGGTTCCCAGTCAAGGGCAGGTACCTAGATTGCAGGTTCGATCCCCCAGGTTCAGTCGGGGAGTGTGCAGGAGGCAATTGATGTGTGTCTCTCACATCGATGTCTCCCCTCCCTCCCCCTCTCTCCCTTCCACTCTCTCTAAAAATCATTGGAAAAATATCCTCAGATGAATATTAACAACAGCAACAACAAATCTCCCAGCAGTGACTGGTTTTATCGAACTGTTCTACCTACTTGCACACAGTGAATGCTTCTTTGATCATTTTTTGGAACTCACACTTTAGACAAGCCCTCCCGGTCGCCCTGTCCTGTGGACATACTGCCTGGAGAGGTGCCTAGAAGCCCGTTATCTTGCTGCAAGTGTTATGCAACCACAGAGGCTGATAGGTAGCACATATTGGCCTTGTTGCACCAGATGGCTCAGGTTGGACCCACTCCAAGCTACTCTCTTCTTATGACCTCTAAGACTCTATGGTTTACCAGTGTAAATTTTTGGCATGGGTGTGCACTGGGGGAGAGAGCACCTCCCCCCTCCCTTATTTCCCTGGAATTTGAGAGACAGTGTGTTAAAGGTTAGCTACTATTCTGATTCGGCGGTTTCCCCTGGAATCCAGTCTGATGGTCAGGAAAGCTTATGGCGAACAAGGGCAGGCCATTATCTACCCGGCTCTGCCTCCAAGGAAAGCAAGGGCAATTTTCTGAAAGAGGAGTCACCATCACCATCATCATCATCATCACACCCTCTAACCACACCCCCTTGCTAACTGAATCTAGTGTAAATGCTTTTGGTGACCCAGTGCTCTCTGAAGACACAAGACAAGATAAGTTTTTTCCTGCCTCTTCAGATGAATGATTTTAATAATTGATGTTCTCTGGCTCTCATCCTTTTGGCATACGAGACCAAAAGACCATACGTACTTTTAACATATGTTATAATCAAACTTATAACTGTATACTTCTATTGGGGGGGGGGGAGAGAGAGAGAGAGAGAGAGAGAGAGAGAGAGAGAGAGAGGAGGGAGAGAGAGAAAGAGAGAGAGAGAGAGAGAGAGAGAGAGAGAGAGAGGGAGAGACTAAAAATAGAATGGTTCTGATTGACTAAGAGATTAGTAGGGAATTTAATTTGTGGGTCTTGGATCTTTCCCTCAGGAACAACTCTGATAGGTCAGCCCCTTGGGTTTCCAGCTGAGAAGGCCCATCCCAGGAGGAGCAGCCTCACTCACTTGCCCTAAGGAGAGTCCTACCTTCTGCTGCCCACTGGCTGGTCTGGGGGTGCTCCTGGCTATGGGCACACTGTTTAGGGACAGCACCACCCACACAGACACAGTCCAGGGCCAATACAAGCTGTGTGCTGGTCCTGAAAGATTAAAACAATGGTCTTACCATTTTCCTACAAAAACAAATCACTTTATTCTGAACTTGTCCTTACAGTGGGCCTCCCTGCAGCGATGCTGGGACGATGGGCTGGGCGGGTGTGGGGGTTCGGGCTGCTGGCTCTCTGCTGCCCGTCAGTGAGTGACAGACTCTCCAGCAACCCCCGCCCCTGTTCATTGTGCATGAAAACTACAGAGAGACTATCATGTACAATCTCACGTGGTGCTCCACTGACTTTTTAAGTGATCAGCTAGACTTGATTCTTCCTACGCCAAAACCCTTGGCAGTTCAGCAGTAGGGACTGCAGTCAGCCTGAGTACGTGGGCTGGAAATGGAAGGGGAGCAGAGTCATTGCAGGGGCTTGAGGATTTTTTACGTCCCAAGTTCCCTTTAAAAGGCTTGCCCACAAGTTTGAATAGAGTATGTGATAGAGGGTAGGGAGGGAGCCCGTAGATGCAACGGGGGGGGGGGGGGGGGGGAAGCTTTGCAATATCCAGCTGCCTAAACATTAGGACTGAGGCCAATGATGCCCTCAGGGCCTGTAGTAAGAAAGATGAGATATTTTTAAGAACAACCTGATTGGGGACAGATACTACTCAGAAGCCAAAGTGCCCATAATGTACACAGTGGCTGTGTGTAAGACCCCTAATTCTGCACTAAGACAGTAGTCACTAGCCACATGCTGCTTTTTAAACTAACATTGGTTAAAAGCAAATGAAATTAAAATTCATTTCCTCAGTCACACTAGCTCAATAGCTGTACATGGGTAGAGGCTACTGTACTGGACAGCCCAGCTCTAGTTAGTGAAGGTCAGTGACCTGACATCATCATGGTTGCAACAGGGACCTTGTAAGGGCACCTTCTGAAAACTGCAAACTGGGTTCAGTTTTCAACCATTGTGCTGGGAGGCTGGGACAGGGAGCTGGGGTTGGCTATGTGATCAGCTGTCTTTTGCTCTGAGGTCATTCCTCTTGAGGCTTTGGAGGGGCCGTTTAAGTAGAGGAGGCCTCTGTGTCTGCTACACATAATCTACGTCCTAAGTACTGATGAATAGATAAGGACAAGAGCCGGCAGAAGAATGGCTAAGAGATTCTAAGAAACAAAAATTGGGAAGGAATTTAAAAATATAAATAAATATGTGCATGATAAATATAAATAGAAAAAGAAAAATAGAAAAAATAAGAAAGAAGTTAACTGTGTTTGACCATCAATTAAAATGTAGAAAGATTGTATAATTTTTTAAATTAACTTTCTAGACATAAAAAAAAGACAACATTGGCTGTCTCCCCAAATCTGGTTTGGGGCTCACTGACCTGGGGACCTGTTGAAGTTGAGGAGGACAGCCCAGAGGCGGAGTCAGGGCACCCACCTTCTCCTCTGAGGAGCACAGATCCCAGGCTGTCCTCACACACAGACTGGAGCCCAGCACCAGCAGGGGCTCCAGGGAGCCTGCTAGGGACACACACACAGAGACAATGGGCTGTGTTTCTTTTTAAGAGCCACACTTGGCTATTAGGTTTCTGATTGCCGTCTCCAGCTCCCCGGGCTTAAACCCATGCACAGTTAACGTCATACCTTACACTGCTCCTGGTTTCACATACAACTGATGATCAGTTTGTGATTTGCTCAGAACTTTTAAACGTGAAGGTGCTTTTTATTTATTTCTATAATCAGTGGAAATATTATGAGGCCTCAGCTTTAAAAAAAACAAACTAGAATTTTTACAAAATAAAAATTATTTGGGGCACAACTTATGATTAATAGTATCAAACCCTGCCTTTGTAAAAAATTATATACCAGTAAAAATGAATTCCAGGTTTATTCCTGAATCTCCGCGGTGGCTGATATCCCAGAGGAGATTTAGAGAGGCTGAAGATATCATGCTAAAAGCTGCAAAAATGAACAATGTAGCGGTCCCGGCAGTGATTTTTGACCCTGTGGAGGTAAGCATTTGCAAATGTTTTCTCTCGAGGTCAGTCATGCATTCTTGATCTTAATGGAATTTAATTTAAATCATTGTACTTTGAGTGCCCACCAGGTACCAGGCTCTGTCCAAGGCTTTAGAGACACAACAATGATTAAATTCTGAGATAAAACCCACCATGAAGAGGTGTGTGTGAATTAAATGCATTAATATATGTAACTGCTTAATATAGAGCAGTGGTTGGCAAACTGTGGCTCGCGAGCCACAGTTTGCCACTCTGTTGACTAATGAGTCTGCTGGCCACTGACCTAGACTCTTGATTCCAATAATTATAGGCTGTTGTTCCTTGCGAGCCACAGTTTGCCAACCACTGGCATAGAGTGTTAATTAAACATTAGCTCCCTTCCTTTTTGCAAGTTCATCTCCAACTTTTTATTGGTATTGCTCCATACCATTGATGTAGCTACATACTGGTGAATATATATACACATACACACATGCGTGCGCGCACACACACACACACACACACACATACACAGTAGAGGCCCAGTGCACAAAATTCATGCACAGGGGCGAGGGGGGCAGGTCCCTCGGCCCAGCCTGCACCCTCTCACAATCTGGGACCCCTCAGGGGATGTCCTCAGGGATTCCTGTGGGATGAGGCCTAAACCGGCAGTTGGACATCCCTCTCGCAATCCGGGACCACTGGCTCCTGACCGCTCGCCTTTCTTCCTGCCACGAGGCACATTGACCTGAACTGGATGTGTCCACAGAGGGAAAGGGAGCTTGTGCTTTCCCAAGGCCCAGTCACCTCCCCTGCTCACCTCCCAGGGAGAGTCCTCTTTAGGAGGTCTGCAGAGCCCTGCGCCAGCACATGCAGCCTGCTCGAGCTGGTGATGGAGAGTCTGCCAGACGCTCGTGTTAGCCATATGCTCAATTCTCAGGAAAGGAAACTGAGATACAGAGAAGTTAAGTAACTTCCCCAGGATCACTCAGCTAGAAGTCTCACTAGATCACTCCAGTGCCAAAGTGCATGTATACCCGGGCTTCTCTACCTGATATGAGGAGCAGTGGTGTTAACTTGGACAGGAAAGAATGAAAAGTAGTATCATTTGGAAAGCAATCTCAAGCTTCTCAGATTTCCTTTCTGAAGCATCTCCAACTTGCTTGGTGCCTGGTCCAAAGGCATTTTGATGGCTCCACACAGGCCAAGCATGAGCACTGGATACCAGAATGTTCTTGTCCTGAGATTTCCAAACATGGCTGCCTATCACAATCACCCAAGGGACCTTAAAATGCATACTCCCAGGCATCTGTCTCTCCCCGCGCCCCTAGGAAAGAGTGTGATTAAGGTGGGAGCTAGCAACCTGCATTTTCACAAAGGCCCTGTGGAAGCACCAGATGTCAGCACAGGCCTGACTCACGGTCCCATCTGTGCATGGTACTACTTCCAGAGCCCTCGGGGTTCCCTCCAGCTGTGCAGGGGCTTTTCCCTGTGGTCCTAACAGAGCAGCATGCTCCAAGTAGTTAGAAAAAACAAGGTAATTTGCCTGTGTGCTGCGTGATGAGGCATCTATTATTCCTGAAAGAAGGATGCTAATACCTGGGGGAACACCAGCTACAAAGGTGGACTGGCGCCCTCACTTCTTTTATCATAGAACCTCCTTCCTCAGCCTCATTGTACACACACCATAGGGCCATAAAGTCCTTGCACCTTATCCCAAAGAGATTCCCCACCTCAGAGCCTTGTAACCTTTTCGTTTTAATGCTAATAAGCTTGGTTACCTAGATTCCTAATATATGGCAAGTTAACATCAGTAAATTAAAAGTAAAGGAGGGCTCAGAGGGAAGGTGGGGAGGGCTGGGTGGGAAGAGATTAACCAAAGAATTTACATGCATAGCCCATGGACATAGTGCGGTGAAGATCTGGGGTAAGGGGCGGGGGCAGGCTGGAAAGGGTCAATGAGGGGAAAAGGGGGAGGGGGGTGACATATGTAATCTTTCAACAATAAAGTTTTTGTTGTTTTTTTTAAATAAAGGAGGGGAGCCCATTGCCAGTAGTAAGAAATTGCCACTCACCACTAACAACTAGCATCTTCTCAATGGCACAGTAATAATGTTAACAGTTAAAATGTATTGGGCATTTACGTAGTTCAGGTAAATGCTAAGCTACATTTAATCTTCTCAACTCCATATGTATATTGTGGGACACCATGGAGTCCCTCCAAAATGTATACATACTTAACAGCTGATAGCTCAATTGATGTTTCTTTCTTTTCAGGTTTGACCCATTGGAATTAATTGTTCAAAGTGTGTATAGTTTTTGGGGAGCATCCTATTTTACAGAGAAGTGAATAGGGGCTGAGAGAGGATAAATAGCAACTTTCCCAAGGTCCCACAGTTCACTCAAATCTGTTCAAGCCTGTTCTGACTCAGAGACCTCAAGCGAAGTATAAAAAGCAGACAGGACCTCATGGCATATAGCCCTGCCCACGCAAACATCACAACGCAGTGTGACTCAGCTGCCCATAGTGATGAGCATGAGGCAAGGAACGGCTATGCTAGCAGTTAGCTTTCTATAAGGGACAGTGGAGCCAATGTTATATATTTTAAAGGCTTCTGTCTTAAATTAGCCACAAACATTTTAGTGTTAGAATAAAGTGTCATATATGTACATGCTCTTATTCCCCAAGAATTCATGATTTCTAAGCATATTCAGAGTAAAGTGCATAAGTTTTTGCAATACTGTCATGGCCAAAGATACTTCCTCACTGGCTCTTAATCTTATGGTTATTTGCATTATTTTAGCTACAGGAGCTAGAACCCCTGAAGCAGGAGAAATTTTTTATTCTGGACCTGTTCAGGACGAGAAATATTGCCACAATAACCATTATGTCTATACTGCTATGGTAAGTAATAAGTGATCTGGAAGTGTGGTATACAGCACATAAGTATCTGACTTATTTTCTTTAATTCAAGGGAATATCAGGATAAGGCCTGGTCTTCATGAGACAAAATAAAAATTATCCTATATAACCCTGACCGGTTTGGCTCAGTGGATAGAGCATCGGACTATGGAGTCAAGGATCCCAGGTTCGATTCTGGTCAAAGGCATGTACCTTGGTTGCAGGCACATACCCAATAGGGAGAGTGCAGGAGGCAGCTGATCAATGTTTCTATCTCCTTGATGTTTCTAACTATCCCTCTCCTCTCTATAAAAAATCAACATATATATTTTAAAAATTATCCTATATAATAAAGAGGTAATATGCAAATTGACCATCACTCCAACACAAGATGCTCCCTGCCATGTGCACACAAGATGACCACCACAAGATGGCCTGCAGGGGAGGGTAGTTAGGGGTGAGCAGTCCTACATGGGAGTGCAGTTGGGGGCAACCAGGCCTGCAGGGGAGGACAGTTAGGGGTGACTAGGCCAGCATGGGAGGGCAGTTAGGGGTGACCAGACCAGCAGGGGAAGGCAGTTAGTTAGGGGGGACTGGGCCAGCAGGGGGAGGGATGATGGGGACGACCAGGCCAGCAGGGGAGGGCAGTTGGGGGCAACCAGGCTGGCAAAGGAGGGCAGTTAGGAGTGACTTGGCCAGCAGGGGAGGGCAGTTGGGGATAACCAGGCTGGCAGGGGAGGGTAGTTAGAGATGACCAGGCTGGGAGGGGAGGGTAGTTAGGAGTGACCAGGTTGGCAAGGGAGGAAAGTTAGGGGTGACCAGGTCAGCAGGGGAGGGCAGTTGGGGGGACCAAGCCTGCAGGGGAGGACAGTTGGGGGCAACCGGGCCTGTAGGGGAGGGCAGTTGGGGGCAACCGGGCCTGCAGGGGAGGGCAGTTGGGGGCAACTGGGCCTGTAGGGGAGGGCAGTTGGAGGCAACCAGGCGTGCAGGGGAGGGCAATTGGGGGTGACCAGGCCTGCAGGGGAGGGCAGTTGGAGGTGACCAAGCCTGCAGGGGAGGCCTGCACCCTTTCCAATCCTGGAGCCTTTGGGGGATGCCCAACTGCCTCTCACAATCTGGGACCGCTGGCTCCTAACTGCTCTCCTGCCTGCCTGCCTACCTGATCAACCCTAACCCCTCTGCCTGCCTGCCTGATAGCTCCTAACTGCTCTCCTGCTGGCTCCCCCGATTGTCTCTAACTACCTATGCCTTGCCCTGCACCCAGGACCCAGGATTCCCTCTCTCTGGCCAGCCACAGATACCCAGGACCCGGGCTGGCTTCACTGGGGCCAGCCATAGCTTCAGGGGACCATGGGTGGGTGGCTTTGCCTGGACCGCAGCCACAGGCACCCGGGACCAGGGGGCAGGTGGTTTGTCCCTCTCCCAGGCCATAGCCCCAGCCGCTGGCACCCGGGACCTCGGGGTAGGCAGCTTGTCCCTCTCCCGGGCTGCAGCCTGGCTGGTCCCCATTCCTCTCTCAAGCTCATTTGTGCCTGGCTGGTCCCCATTCCTCTCTCTCCAGTGTTGAGTGTCTGAGCCATTACTGCATGAGAGCGTGATGACTATTTGCATATTAGCTCTTTATTATATAGATATTTAGAAATGTTTTTTTTATTGAGTTCAAAGAGGAAAGGTGGGGGAGAGAGAGAAAGAGAAACATCAGTGATGAGAGAGAATCATTTATTGGCTGCTTCCTGTACGCCCCACACTGGGGATCAAGCCTGCTCCCCTGGGCGTGTGTCCTGACGGAATCGAACCGTGATCTCCTGGTTCGTAGGTCAACGCAACCACTGAGCCACACCGGCAGGCTACCAAGTGATTTTAAAATAATGAATTTACTAGTTTTAATAATAGATCTGTCAAGAAATGAGGAAGGAAAAAAAAAGATGATTGTCATAACTAGTAGGTTCAGACTGCGGCTAGTCTATTTTTAGGGCCATCCCATTTTGCAGTTTGAGGAAACTGATGACAGAGCATATAACTGAATTAAGCAAATGTGTCCAGGCACCTGGCTTTCCTCCCTCACTGCAGGGCCTCCTTAGTTCTCACCTGTCAGCATAGTCACTGGTTTTTACCAAATGTGAAAATCACTGAGATTCCTAGAGAGATCAAGTTTAATTTTTGTTGCATTTTTCAATAGCCCTTGTGCTACCCAACCTAATAAAGTATGTATAAAAATCTCCAACAGTGTCCTGAAAAGATTCTTCAGATATCCTCTGCTTTCATTTATCTGAATAATAAGCAAACTTCTGCACAGAGAAGCCCACACAGGGCAGTGATTTTTCCACAGAGAAGCGTTTCCGTGGAAATGAACTCTAATGACAGGATATATGGCGTGCACTTCATGATACTTTGAAGCATTATGGGTCTCCATTATTTTCCCAAAAGTGAGTTTTACTAAATCTTTTGGAATTTACTATAAGTGGATCCCACAGTATTACCTGTTTCTTTTTCCCCTTCTTCTTCTTGTTTTTTTGGTAAGAATGAAGTCTGGATTTTATGTTCACTGACATGATTGACATACATTCTTTCTTCAAATAGTAGCTCTAAGGGAATGAAGATGTACAAACTGTTCAGGAAATATTGAAATGTGAAATTAACTAGACCAGGATAGGTGTCATGTACTAGTATATCTAGACTTGTGCTGTCCAATAGAACTTTTTGCAGTGATGAAAATGTCTTTATCAGTGTTGTCCACTGCAGTAGCCACTAGTCACATGTGGCTATTAAGCAATTGAAGTGTGACCAGTGCGATGGAGGAAATGATTCTTTGATTTTTTTCTTTTAAGTTTTTTTATTGTTGTTGTTAATCCTTACCCAAAGATATTCCTCCATTGATTTTTTAAGAGAGTGGAAGGGAGGAGAGGGACAGAGAGAGAAGCATTGTTGTGAGAGAGACACATCAATGTTACCTTGCACGCAACTTGACCAGGGATGGGAATCTAGCCTGCAACAGAGGCATGTGCCCTTGACTGGAATTGAACCCAAGACCCTTCAGTCTGCAGTCCAATGCTCTATCCACTGAACCAAACCGGTCAGGGCTGATTTTATTTAATTTTAATGTATTTACGTTTAAAAAGCCATATGTAGTTAGTGGCTCTTTATAGAAAAACAGAATCTAGACAATTTCTTGACCATTATGAAAGTTTAGAGTGATTCATGCCATCCTTTTATCACGTTTGTTTTTTTCTCTTTTTCTTTTAGGATGCTAACCTCTGTCGGTTACTTCGCTCTGTCTCTCAACTCTCCTAATTTACATGGAGATGCCTACCTGAACTGTTTCCTCTCTGCCCTGATCGAAGTTCCGGCCTACATTACAGCCTGGCTGCTCCTGCGGACCCTGCCCAGGCGATATATCATAGCTGGAGTGCTGTTCTTGGGAGGAGGCGTGCTTCTCTTAATTCAACTGGTACCTGTAGGTAAGTTAACAAACAGTAACAGCTTAACAGAGAAGACCTACACCTTAACGTGGGCTAATTATTGGTCACTGCTCCCTGTTTATGTAGCCTTCCCATCATATACCATTCATAAGTCAATTAGACAAATGATAGCTTCTATGTAATTTCCCATCTTCAAAACAATACCCTCAAAACAGATGAGTCAGCCTTGGAGAGTTGGAAACCATTACCTGAAAAGGAAAAATAACGCTCCCAGTCATCCCCATTGTAGAAACCTTCACCCAAACCCTCAAACCTCTTTCTTGAAGACACAATCCTGATTCCCGATTTCTTGGTACTTTCTAAGTTGCGTACTCAAGTGTAAGAGTTAGTACTTCATGCCAGTTCCAATATAAATTCAGTAATTTTTAGGGTCTGTAATGCTTTAGTTAAAGAGCACACAGAACAACCTAAACTGATAAATAAAAATAGATCTAGATATATAGAAGCATCAAACAGACCGTCAAACCTCATTGGGAAGGCAGGGGAGGTGGAAGGGGGAAGGGGGAAGGGGGAAAGATCAACCAAAGGACTTGTATGTATGCATATGAGCATAGCCCATGGACACAGACAGTAGCGAGGTGAATGCATGTGCTGAGGGGTGGGAGTGGCCAGGGAGAAGTCAATAGGGGAAAAAGGAGACATATGTAATACTTACAAAAAAAATTTAAATTAAAAAAAGAGCATACCAAGAGACATATGCTTCCTTTCCCCTTATGTCTAACATTCTCATACTATTAATTGTTAAGGCAATAGATTATTGATACCTAGTATTATACATAGAAATATGTATTTCTTGCCCGGCTGGCCTGGCTCAATGGTTGAGGGTCGAACTATGAACCAAGAGGTCACAGTGCGGTTCCTGGTCAGGGCACATGCCCAGACTGAGGTCTCGATCCCCAGTGTGGGGTGTGCAGGAGGCAGCCAATCAATGATTCTCTCTCGTCATTCATGTTTCTATCTCTCTCCCTCTGCATTCCTCTCTGAAATCAATAAAAAATATATTTTTAAAAGGAATATGTATTTCTTAATAATACTAAACAAATTAGAAAGTATTGGTCCTTCTGGTTGAATATTAAACTTAACTATATTAACATGCCAATGTCTTACCATGAAAGTGCTGTTACAAGTAAAAGTGGACAAAGGTCACTGAATGTGTAAATGATCTAGACTAATAGTAGAGCCAAGCACAAGGCGACCCCTCACTCTCCATCTTTGTCCATGTCAAATTATTAAAACATTTGAAGAGAAAATGTTATTTGGGGAATATCTCAACATTTTGAAAAACATGCTCTTTCAAGCAAAGAGAACCATAAAAGCTACTGAGTTAAGAACATATCACTTCTAAAGCACCTCTGTTTACACTGGGTCTCTTTTCCAGATTACAACTTCTTGTCCATTGGCCTGGTGATGTTAGGGAAATTCGGGATCACCTCTGCTTTCTCCATGCTGTACGTCTTCACCGCAGAGCTCTATCCCACCCTGGTCAGAAACATGGCTGTGGGGATCACCTCCATGGCCTCCAGAGTGGGCAGCATCATCGCTCCCTACTTCGTGTACCTCGGTGAGACACAACTTATTCATCTGTTCTTTTCTTAAATGTAAAAGTAATATATTTTAATTGCATAGAAAGTACTGAAAAAAAGTACAAGTTTATCTCTTCTCTCTCAGTTCCCCAAATCATACCCCTAGAAGTAATTAATATTAACAGTAGCGTTCAGATATTTTGTGTGTATATATATATATATTTTAACACACAAAATTATATATATATACATATCTATACACACACACACACACACACACACACATACATACTGAGTAGCCAGCGTATTATGATCTCTGAACACATAATAATCTGATTACTCAGATTATATACAGTGTATATCCTATATAATAAAAGGCTAATATGCAAATTTTCCCTAAACCAGGAGTTTGACCAGCAGGCAGGCCATCCAACTGCCCATGTCCCCTCTCCCTGGCCAGGCTGGCCAGACCCTACCCATGCATAAATTCATGCCCCGGGTCTAATACACACACACACACACACACACACACACACACACACTAGGGACCCGGTGCATGAAATTCGTGCACTTGGGGGTGGGTGGTCCCTCAACCCAACCTGCCCCCTCTCACATACTGGGAGCCCTCAAGGGATGTCCAACTGATGGCTCACCACAGTTTCATCTCCACTCCTGGGGCCGGGCGCTCGTGCCGCTTGGCCCCGCCCCCGCTCCTGATTGGCTGGTAGCATAGCCAATCAGGAGCGAAGGTACAGTCAAATTTGCATGTTTCTTTTTTATTAGATAGGACACACACACACACACACACACACTGAGTGGCCAGATTATTATGCATTCAGAGGTCATGATAATCTGGCCACTCAGTGTATGTATGTATGTATATGTGTGTGTGTGTGTATATATATATATATATATACTTCCAAAGTATATATATATATATATATATACACACATACTTCCAAAGAATATATGAATTCTCAGAATAGGTACACTCAATTCTTACGAGAAACATTTTCCTATTTTATACATCCTCTGCACAGCTGCCCTAAATAACAACACCCAAACACATTATTATATAGAATGGTATCATTTCCCTTTGTTCTTCCCTGTACTTTCAAATCATGCTCATATAGTCAAACAGTGGGCCATTGATACATAAAAAATGGAGAAGTCTAAGACAAAGCTTCCTATTTCACAACCACTACTCCTGTTAGTGACTCATAGCCTCAGCACAGTTTCAAGATTAATGTTTTGGGTTGTTGTTGTTTTTTGTCAAATAAAATTCTTGGGTGTGTTGTTCCTCTATAATCTCTCTATGCAGATGGGAAGCAAAATAAGGATCTGTTATTCTCCTGAGTGACATTGTAAAAAGAAGAGATGAAGTGGTTCTTCCAGTTACATATAAAACCAAGACTTATGAATGCTGCAAAAAAGAAAGAAAGAAAGAAAGAAAGAAAGAAAGAAAGAAAGAAAGAAAGAAAGAAAGAAAGAAAGAAAGAAAGAAAGAAAAGGAAAAGAAACCAAAGCACTGCTTTCACAGTGCCTAACATTTATTTTTTTAATTGGATTGAACATATTCCTTAGATTTTTTTTTTTACTCCCATGACTCCATAGACCTCGCTTTCCACTGCACCCTACTGCTTTGGAACAAAGCAAAGGTCACACCAATCTTGGTAGCCAGTAACTGTCCCTGCACAATGCTGGTCAACCTCTTTCCCCTTAATGTCCTCCCATTCCCTCTTCTCCAGTTACTTCCATCTTCAGAGAACTTTGCTAGGCAGATATTTCTGCCAAAGGAACGTCTTTCACACATGAGCATATAGCAGCTTAGAGAATACCAGTTGACATGACAGACCTTCTAATAATGCAAAACAAAGGGTATATTTTGCATACTTTTTAACTTCGGAAAATGTTCCAATTTAAACTGCTGTGAAGTACTGTTTGCCACCTTTACAAAATGATGCTTGAGAGCTTCTGGAGCATCCCTTTTTCTAACTATGTCCCGTGTCTTACAGGTGCTTACAACAGAGCTCTGCCCTACATCCTCATGGGCAGCCTAACCATCCTGATTGGAATCATCACCCTGTTTTTCCCTGAAAGTTTTGGAATGACTCTACCAGAGTCCTTAGAGGAGATGCAGAAAGTGAAATGGTAAGTGGAACTTTTAAAAATGATATCAAAATGTCTCAGAAAGAATAAATATGCAAGAATGGCTAGGGAGAGTAGCATTATCATGTAATAAAGTATATTATTAAACACTGGTAGGGATACACAGTGTGCTAATGGTAAAGGAATAGAAATCACTGGAATAGAGTTCGAATTAAAACCAAGAAAATACGAGAATTCTGTATATGAGAAAAAGTAGAAATTCAAAAGCAGTGGGGAAACGTTAGATTATTCAGTAAAAGATATTAAAACATTCAGTTAGCTATTTTGGATAAATAAAAACTTGAGTCCTGCTTCAAAATATATCCATATAAATTCCAGAAAGATTAAAAGTTGTAGCCTAAAAAATGTAAAATTATAAACATACCAGAAGAAAAATATTTTTATAACTTTTGAGAGGGCCTTTCTGGGCATAATCTGAAAAGTAACGAGCCATAAAAGCAAAAATTGATATAGCTAATTATGTAATTTTAGAAATCGTTGGTACAGCAAAAAAGAAACCATAAACAAAGACAAAAGTCAACAAGGCAGGAGGAAAATATTTGCAATATGCAACACAAACCCGGGGCTGGTATACCTAATATACAAAGTGCTCTTAGTGATTAGTGGGGGAAAAGACAAACAACTCCATAGGAAAACGTAGCAAAGGTCATCAACAAGCAGTTTACAGGAAAGGACATTTCAGTGGCAGATATACACTGAGTGGCCATATTATTATGCATTCAGAGATCATAATAATCTGGCCACTCAGTATATATCCTATATAATAAAAGGCTAATATGAAAATTGCCCCCTCAACCAGGAGTTCGACCAGCAGGCAGGCCGGCCAACCGCCCATGTACCCTCCCCCTGGCCAGGTTGGCTGGACCACACCCATGAATGAATTCATGCACCAGGCCTCTATAATACACACACACACACACACACACACACACACACACACACACAGAGGCCAGATTATTATGCATTTGGAGACCATAATAATCTGGCCACTCAGTGTATATATGAAGAAATTATCCACATTAATAAAAATATATCAAATAAAATAATTCAGTTTCATTTCTTTGGCTTATGAGATTATGAGGGTTCCTCCTGATACCAACCAATTCTAACACCAACTGTCCTATAATTTAATTCAGTTCCAACACTAACTACCTGGAGTTTGCATCAGCCTTTACTGGTTTAAAGGCTCGGTCTCCCTTCAGATGTCAGTCACAGGTATCAGGTCCTCCGGTGATTCACACTTCTGTCCAACTTGGCTACCAACTTGGGTGTTTCCACATACCCACTCCTGAAGGACGTTTGGTAGTCTGCTAGAATGACTCGTAGAATTCAGGATAACACTTTCCTTACTGTTACTGGGTTTACCGTAAAGGATACAAGTTAACAGCCAGATGAAGAGGTGAGTGGGGTGAGGTCTGATAGGGTCCACAGTGCAGGAGCTTCTGTCCCTGTGGAGTTGGGGAGTGCCCCAGCCCAGCACAAAGATGTGTTCACCAATTCAGAGGCTCTCTGCACCCCAGTGTTTAGGGGGCTTTATGGAGGTTTCATCACATAGATATAGATTTTCACCATGGAGGTGATCCCACAGCCGTGTTTCTGACCAGGCTTGGATAGAGCTCTGCAGTGAACACATGGAGAAAACAGGTGGGTTTGTAAAGTTGCCCTTTCTTCCCTTCATGGAGGTTGGGGGGTGGGGTGAAAGTTCCAGTCTTCCCATCGAGGCTTGGTTTTTCTGGTGGCCAGCTCCCATCCTGAAGTTATCTTAGAGGGGCCCAGCCAAGAGTTGCCTCATTTGAACAAAAGATGCTCCTATTACCCCTATCTCTCAGGAAATTACAAGGGACTTAAGAGTTCTACTATTGGTAACAGGGACAAAAACCAAATATCTTTCTATGATATCACAGATTGGCAAACATTTAAAAGATAAGTGGTTTGGTAGGAGAAGTTTAGATTTTAGAATGAGACTGCCTAGCTTCAAACCCCACAACTATCGCATAAATTTGGGGAAATTTAATTTGGGGTAAACTTAATTTTCACTAAACTTTAGTATTGTAAGGTTATATAAGAAAATGTGTTTTCGTGCCTGGCCATGATAAAGATAAGTCTTTATCATGTGAATAGATTCTGATCTCTGACAGAACATATAATAAAAGGTGCATATTTTTGATAAGCTATTTTCTTGTAATGATACAACCAGCTCAATATCAACTTTAACTCATGAGCACTTCATTCTTACCAATCTATCCTTTCCTCAGGGAAACGAAAGAGTGTAAATTCTGGGTTTTGTTGATGGTTAGTTAAGAAAATGACTCCAAATATTCAAAATAATAAAATATTAGCTCTAGGTTCCACTTAGAGTTACAATCATTATTTGTTCATTGAAGAAATGTTTTCCAGTGTCGGTTTAGGATTTTGAGGAAGAGAGCTGTGAATATTTAATTTTCTTTAGCACGCATCTTATTTTCAGGTTCAGGTCTGGGAAAAAAGCAAGAAATTCATTGAACAACGAAGAAAACCCCAAAGTTCTAATAACTTCATTCTGATAAAATGTCTACCCCACTTGGTGAGCTGAAAAACAGAGACATAAGACCCTGAAGAAACTAAAGCTTTTCCTGATGAAATGGACTGACTGTACCCAGATGGGCCCCGCTGTTGAGAAATGCTTGTCGTGTAGCAAATTCTGGACCACTCTTCCAGATAATCTCCTTTAAAAAAAAAAAAAAACTAACCATTTCTAGAGTCCACCTTACTAATTAATTCAGCAAAATGGGTTTGTAAGGTTGTTTGAAAATGTTAAGGACTAGTCAATACACATAAAGATTAACACTCATTTCCAAACATACAACTGCTATCCAAATAAAAAGTGTCACTGTATTCATACAACTGTCAGGTGACAACAGTGTGTGTGGTGTGTGTGGTGTGGTGTGGTGTGTGTGTGTGTGTGTGTGTGTGTGTGTGTAATGAACCGGCACATTCAAAATTATAGTTCTTTCTACAGTGAACTCATATACTGCTATAATCAAATTGCAACATTCCTAGCCATAAAATTTCATACACTCCTTTGAGAGGATTAACAGTGTTTGCTAGAGATCAAATAGCCTAGCTCCTATTTTTTAAATTATTATTATTTTATTGATTTTAGAGAGGAAGGGAGAGAGAAACATCAAAGATGAGAGAGAATTATTGATTGGCTGCCTCCTGCGTGCCCCCATTGAGGCTTGAGCTCACCACCTGGGCTTGTGCTTGGACCAAGAATCAAACTGGGACTTCCTGGTTCATAAGCCAACGCTCCACCACTAGCCACAGGGGCTGGGCACCTGTCGGCTTTTAAGAAGGGAACCAGAGCAGTTCCCAGCTACTATGCCAGGGGCTACTGCTCACAGACTATTAAAAGATCCACTTTTGTGCTCTCTTTGAGCACATGACTAAACCTTCTATTTCCTAAGACTGGCTTAAGAGATATTTTACTGGTAAACAGAGAATCATGAAAACTGCAAAACAGTTAAATTGGTAGAGATGGTTTGTGTGCCCCACAGCCAAGAGGGGTCAGCACCTAGGAAGAAAGCTGTCCAAGCCAGCCATCTAGGGAGCCTTTTAAAACAGTTCTTTCCATTAATACTCCTTCCCAAGCACAGTGTGCAGCTACATCCACTCCACCAGGATGCTTCTGATCAGCAATCGAGGAACCTCTGCTCCATGAATGAGCGGTGCAAAAGATAAAAGCTACCATGAGTTCAGAAAATAAATCTCAGCTCTATGTTGCACCATGTTTTGGGTCGAGATGATAGCACAGCAAGCAGTTACTTGGGGCAGTGTGCTTTCATTCAGCGTGATGGTGGCTTCTCTGGGGGCAGCATGGTGACCAGGTACTAATAACCCTTTAATACATCCAGGGCCATGGTGTGTGTGTGGAAATAGACAGCTACTAATTTGTAATATGCTGCTTGGTGGCATCATTTCCTCAAAATAATTATCCCCAAATGTTAACTTTCACTGTCTAGATATTTTTCTTTTTTAAATGTATTTTTATTGATTTTAGAGAGCAAGGGAGAGGGAGAGAGCAATAGAAACATCAATGAAGACCATGATCGGCTGCCTCCTGCACACCCCCTACTGGGGATCGAGCCCGCAACCTGGACATGTACTCTGACCAGGAATAGAACTGTGGTTCATACGTGGGTTGACCGACGCTCAACCACTGAGCCACGCCGGCGGGCTGTCTAAACATTTTTCAAAGGAAGCTTTCATGTAACATCCTGATACACTCATTATTTTGAAATCCTTATCTTGAACTTTTCTGACAAGCTCCGAATTTGTTCTCTGGACTGCCATATTCCTAACACAGTGGTCGGCAAACTCATTAGTCAACAGAGTGGCAAACCATGGCTCGCGAGCCACAGTTTGGCGACCACTGTCCTAACACATCTTTTATATCCTACTGACACACTGCTTCTGCATTTTGATTATTAACTTAAAATCCACTAACATATCTTAGAATAGCTTATGCTCTGTCTTTGGGGATACAGGTGAGCAGCTATATCCTGCTTTTATTTCCCCATTGATACAGCCTGTCTAATGGCCATCCCACCTTCCCTGCTAGGCACTAGGCAGCCTGTCCCACAGAGAGGAGGTCATGCCGACTCCCAAGAAGCTCTCCTTGAACTTCATTCCCAGCAGCAGTGACTGTTCACTCTGCTGTGCTCTCCCAGTACTTGTTATCCTCCCTCTGTTGGGCTCTATTCCCCACCCCCATGTGGTGATTAGTCTCTGGGAGCCAGAGACCTTGCCTGTTTATCTTTTGATAAATATTTATTTTAATTGAAATACTTTATAACACTAGGTTGGTAAAAAATGTTATGTTTGATACATAGATATTTGAATATTTAAACACCTAAATGTAAAATGCTCTTAAAAGCTTTTTTAAATACAAAGAGTAAGGATGTGATAATTACCTTTTATTGCTGTTTGTATGGTGCTTTATATTTTACTAGAGGTCCAATGCACTAAATTCGTGCATGGATAGGGTTCCTAGGCCTGGCCAGTGATCAGGGCCCGTCTGTGGAGCAACCAGTGGAGCAATTGGGGCCCCTGTTCACACCCGTCTTGGCCTGACACCTCTTGCTCACCTGCTTCACCATCCTGCCATGGTCCCGCCCTCATCAGGACCCTTTAGGGCCTGCAGTGCCTCCACTGCTGCCTGCTGCCAGCACTGCATACCCCCATGTTCTGCACCGCCCTCTGGTGGTCAGTGTAAGACCTAACTCCCTGTCAGTCGAATTCCTGTCTGAGGACAATTTGCATATTAGCCTTTTATTATATAGGACTAGTGGCCCGGTGCATGAAATTCATGCATGGGGGGTTCCCTTAGCCCAGTTTGCACCCTTTCTAATTGGCGACGCCTTGGGTGATGTCTGACCACAGGCTTAGGCCCGATCCCACATAAACTGGGGGTCGGACATCCCTCTCACAATCTGGGATCACTGGCTCCCAACTGCTCAACTGCCTGCCTGATCACCCCTAACTGCCTCTGACTACCTACCTGATTGCCCCTAATTGCCCTCCCCTGCCAGCCTATCTTGCCCCCAATGGCCCGCATCTGCCAGCCTGATCTTGCCCCAAACTGCCCTCTCTGCTTTAGCCCCCACCACCATGGCTTTGTCCAGAAGGAAATCAGACATCCAGAAGATGTCCAGTTGACCCAATCTAATTAGCATATTACCTTTTTAGTAGTATAGATTATATAGGATAGAATTGCTTAAATGGGAGGAGGAGCCTTTTTCATTAGGAGGAGATGCTCTTGGCAGACAAAAATACATAATCCCTATATCTGGACTGATAGCCAGCCATATGCACTATACTGCCAAACCAGTAATTAAAAAATCGAACCGCTTTCTTGCCCTGACCGATTTGGCTCAGTGGATGGAGCATCGGCCTGCGAACTGAAGGGTCCCAGGTTTGATTCCGGTCAAGGGCATGTATCTTGGTTGTGGGCACATCCCCAGTGGGAGCTGTGTGGGAGGCAGCTGATTGATGTTTCTCTCTCATCGATGTTTCTAACTCTCTATTCTTCTCCATTCCTCTCTGTTAAAAATCAATAAAATCTATTTTTTAAAAAATCGAACCACTTTCTTATACTTTACACCAAACAAGTATTGCCCTTAAAATCCTTCCTCAGCCCCCACCTTAGGTTCTGCCTTTGCAGTTTACCCTAATTAGGTTCTGATTGGTTGGTTTCTATGCCAGTAAGCATCAAAAGCTCTGCCTCCTAGGCAACCATTGGCTCCTCGCATTTCACCCAAATTTGGTTCTGATTAGTCGGTTTCTATTTCAGTCAGTGTCTCCAGGCCTATCAATCTCCGGGCCTAATCAGAGAGACAGGGCTGATCAGCAGTCCCAGTAGAGGCCCAAGATAAAGAGAGGCGTGGCTGCTGGCCAGACCCAGAGAGAAAGAGAGAGGCAAGTGCTGATCAACAGCTGCCACTGAAGCTATGGATCAGACCCTGCTTCTCCCTCCAGGTCTCTCTTCGGGTCTCATCCGCAGCCCTCTCAGCAGTCAGTGCTGGGTCAGGGTACCCGCAGCAGTGACAGTCAGTGCAGGGTCACTACAGCAACCCAGAACTGACTTCCAGTCAGTCGAGCCTTCAGCCATTTTGGATGTTACAGAACCTGGGTTTTTATATATTAGGATAATAGGAAGAGATGATTTTTTAAATACATATTTTATTATTTTTTAAATATATTTTATTTATTTTTTTACAGTGAAGAAGGGAGAGGGATAGAGAGAAACACTGATGAGAGAGGAACATTGATCAGCTGCCTCTTGTACACCCCCTACTGGAGATGTGCCTGCAACCAAGGTATATATATGCCCTTGATCAGAATCAAAGCTGGGACCCTTGAGTCCACAGGCCGACGATCTATCCACTGAACCAAACTGGTTAGGGCTATATTTTATTATTGATAATACTTCAGATAGCTCACATTTTCCTTCCCTCCACCCCAAGATAATTTTTTAAAATCTGTTTATAAAAAGGCAAGTACCTAATTGGTTATGTCTTTGATAGTTCAAAGACCAGGACAATCAATATATGCCAAAATTGTATTTGGTTCAATTCAAGATATATTCCTGATTTATAAAAACTACTTTTAAACTTAGGTCTACAAAGCAAGTTTCTGCACTTGCTTATGAATATCAACCTCAGACTCATAGCAAATATTGCACTGCATGTTAGAGTGAAACACTAGGAGCATGCCATTAACAGAAATTTTATGGATACATGTTTTTAGCACCTTTTTCAACATTTTTTAGTAAGTTTTAGTAACTGTAGTCATAGTATAAAATGTATATAAGAAGTTAAACTGGTAGAAAATAGACTAAATTACCAATATTAAGGAGCATATACTGATGTTCTATTTTTAAAATGCAAGACAATTAACTAAAAATTCTTACATTTAATAGATTCAGTTTAAGTGGAAGCATATTAAAAGTTTCCACTTTTTATGTACTAGATATAACCAGCTAGAAAATATGTGTGTATTGAGGGCAGGAGGGGGGTGGGATGGTGGGGAACAGGTTCTGTTCATAATATCATAAAAATATAAAATACCTAGAAATAACCTTACTAATAAATATATAAAACCTAAGCGAATCAATTATTCCATTTTATTAAGACTTAAATAGAGACATGCCATGATTCTGAATGGGTAGAATGAATGCTTGCCTGGTTTCTGGGCCCTCCTCTCTGTGCCCCAATATGTGCTCTTCCTAGGTATTGGCAAAGCTTGCTCTTTACTTCCTTTATGTCTTTGTTCAGGTGTCACCTGTTTAATTAATCCTTACCTGACCACTCTATTTTAAATTGTATCCCTTTAGCCCTTTGTCCTGATGTTACCTGTCCCTGCTTCATTTTTCTCCGAAGTTCTTATTACCCCCTGACATCCTAACTATTTACTTCCTCATTTTGTTTATTGTCCTTCTCCTTCCTCATCCAAGTGCTTCCTTACAGTCCATGAAGACCACTTCTGTATCTCCAGGAGTTAGAACCTTGGTTGGTACATTGTAGATGCTCAATGAATATTTGTAGAATAAATGTATTATATTTTCATTATTATAGTTAAAAGAATCAAAGTAATTACTAGTTTTCAAACAAGGAAACACTGGTCAATAAACATACAAAAAAAAGTGTTCTGCTTCACAAGTAATCAAAAAAATACTAATTGAAGTGACAATGTGATGCCATTTTTCAACTACTACATTGCAAAGGTTATAAAATGAAAGTATTCAATAAAATTTTTTTAGAATTTTTTTAAAAATAATTTTCAAAAAAATAATAATAAAACAAAATGAAAGTTTAATATTGATGAGAGTATGATTAAATGCACTCTCATATTCTTCTGGTGGGAATGTAAATTTTTTTATTGTTTTCTAGAAAACAAATTGGCAAAGTGTTTTCAGAGCCTTAAAATGCTGGAGTTTTTTGAGGTATTACTTCTACAACTGGGAAATCATCAGAGATATAAGAAATATTTATGTACATAGATGTTTATCACAGATATAATGCGACTCACATAGGGTAATTTTAAGGTTTCTAGTGGCATCATAAAAAAAGTAAAAAGAAACAGTTTTAATAAATAGTGTAATAATTCAAAATATTATTTCAACAATATAAAATTATTAATATCTTTTTTATAAAGACAATAGACAGGCTCACTTAAGGTAAAGACTGATCTTTGTCAAGGAAGCTACAGGCCTGCTTTTAGTTAGGAATTTTTATGTTCAGGTCATCCTATGTAGTTACTTTTGGTCTCTGACTTTTTAAGGCCCACCACGAAGGCCTCTCTAATCTTGTCCGATTTAGTACACGAACACTTTTTCATCCACATGTGGATAACTTCCTAATTTATATTCTATGCTGATCTCTCCTATGACCTTCAGTCCATATATCCAGCTGTCTCCAAGTTTATGTTTTAAAATAACTTTAAAGTATTAATATATTTAAATATAAGTTTATTTTTATGTTTTAAATAAAACTCTTTGCAATCCTAAAATGTTTCATAAAATAACGAATTACTTTTCTAATCATAAGGATGTTTAAAAATAAAAACTTTTATTGAGTGTCAACTAAGTGTGAGTGGAAAGCAAAGATGAAGATCATGGAAAATGCAAACTTCCTGCTCTGAGTGGGCTCAGTCTGGCCAGATGATAAACTCTTACCTGTGTGGCTACAGCAAATAGCTCATGCCTCCCACTTGAGGTTGAGCTCTGTGGAGCTGAAACTCAGGTCAAAGTCATTTTCTGCCATTAAGACCCGGGTATGTTTATATCTCTCTTCCTCCCTGAGCAGGAGTCACCTCTACCCTGATTTGGACCAAGCCAAACTTGCGTTGCTGAGGGAAATTACCTTATTATTGAGTTTATATATTTAATAGGCCGCTGAATGGATTGCAAAATATTATGAGGATTTGAACTATCACCTAATGACTCTGAACACAGAGAAGTCTTAAACCCAGTTTTGAGAACCTTAAGACCAACCTTCTCCAACATGGCAAACATAGTCCTTCTTGAATCAAATACTGTCTGTCCCTGCATAACCCAACATCTCACCCTCCTACTATTGCTTTCCCTGCTACAGTGAAAATCCATTCCACTGTGGACAAACAATTCTCCTCCTGCAAATATAGTCCCAGTAGCTCTCTCTCTACATCCTGGCCTTGACAGAGACCTGGCTTCCCCATCACTCCACTGCCCTCATGGTTTTTCCTGTCTCTCAGATAGAGGCTGTTCATTTATCACTTTCTATAACGTCAGAGCCAGGTAAGGTTTCAGCATTTTCCTGTTTCCAAACCATAATTCCCTCAGCTTCACATCTATAAAATGCCTCCTTTGAGGTTTACACTGTGCTTTCTGGTTGCTTTTACCAACAATCTGCCCAGTTGCTTGTCCACATTCTATGAGCTCTCTGGAACCCAGCCAGGCGTAGTGATGCCTTTTGTGCTCGGAAGGCTAAGTAATTTTACACCTCAACCTCATAGTATTTGACCTTTACCTGTATTTCAGCTCCTTCCTTCCCAGGACACACCCTAGATGACCTCATCAGTCACAATAACTACCTCATTCCAGAACTATTTACTTTCCTCCTGATCCTTCAGCTCTGACCTTGATATTCTTTCCTTTACCTTCTAGTCTATACCTTAAGATCCCTTCAATTCATTCACACTACTACCCCCATCCTTTCGTATATTCATCTTGCAAAATCTAAGCCCAAGATAAGCCAAACCATTTTATGCTTCATCCTCAATCAAAGTTGTTGAATTAAGATATAGGAGCGAAGGAGGATCGTTATGGTTGGGGAAACAAGTGGGTTGGCAGAGTCAAGTGGGTTGAGGGTACAGCCAAGATTGGAAAGGTTGTGTGATTTTCTCCAGTGCCCCAGGGTAGGAATGATATGCACTAATGGTTGGATTTGGGGCTCTGCAGTCCAGGTGAGCAGAATGACAAGACAATGGAGGAACTGAGACTGATTGAAGCAAAAGACCATAG
This sequence comes from Antrozous pallidus, assembly GCA_027563665.1. Taxonomy (NCBI): domain Eukaryota; kingdom Metazoa; phylum Chordata; class Mammalia; order Chiroptera; family Vespertilionidae; genus Antrozous; species Antrozous pallidus. The sequence goes on along the minus strand of CM050516.1, from coordinate 36,642,135 downwards.
TATCTAAATTGAAGAGGAAAGGAAATAAAACACAAGACAACTTCTGTTGATCTTAGCATGCTATATCCATCTACCTTCTTTTCCTTTATTTGGGGTGTATGAGAACTTGGCACAATGTTAAGACCCCATGTTCAAAACAACAACAACAAAAAACCATGACCTTAGGTCAGCCTAAGGTGACAGGATCAGTGCCATCTGCCTTGGACCATCCACCATCACAAAAATGTGACTATAGTGATATGAAACCCAAGGAAACCAAATGCAGTCAGTGGGTAAAGGCCAAGGGCTAGAGTTCATTTTTCAGGATAATGAGATATAGCATCCTATCTAATAAAAGAGTAATATGCAAATTGACTGCACCTCCACAAACCATGCCCACAAGCCACACGCATCAGCCAATCAGGAGCAAATTATGCAAATAAACCCCAACCAAGATGACTGCAGCCACTGAGAGTAGGAGGGAGGCTTAGGTTTCCCCGGCAATGGAGGAAGTCAAGCTTTCCACCTGACCTTGCCGGCCTAAGCCTCCACTCAATGCTATAAAGTTTCAATTATAGAAGATACATAATCCCAACAAAAATGGCAGCAGCCAGGGAGCTGGAGAGAGCAGAGGCTAGGGTTGCCCCAGCGATGGAGAAAGTCAAGCTTCTGCAGCCCTGGCCGGCCTATGCCTCCATTTGTGGCTACAAAGTTGCAATTATTGAAGGTAAAGGTCCCAACAGAAATGGCTGCCGCCACGGAGGGAGCAGAAAGCTTGGCTCTGCTCCAGGATACAAAGTTTCAATTGTAGAACATAAATAAATTCCAGATACCAGGGTCCGCTTGGGTTGCCAGGGGGCATAGCCGGCCTGCAAACCACCACAGGCCCCTCGCCCAGGCTGCCCCATGCCCCAAGGGAACCCCCACCCTGATCTGAGACACCCTTCAGGGCAAACCAGAAGGCACCCACCCATGCATCAGGCCTCTATCCTATCTAATAAAAGAGTAATATGCAGATTGACCATCACTACAATACACAAGATGGCTGCCCCCATGTGGTCAAAGATCCTGCCCCCATGTGGACACAAGATGGCCACTACAAGATGGCCAACAGGGGAGGACAGTTGGGGGCAATCAAGCCTGCAGGGGAGGGCAGTTAGGGGTGACCAGGCTAGCAGAGGAGGGAAATTGGGGGCAAACAGGCTGGCAGGGGAGCAGTTAGACATCAATCAGGCTGGCAGAGGAGTGGTTGGGGGGATCAGGCTGGCAGGCAGAAGGGGTTAGGAGTAATCAGGAAGGCAGGGAGGCAAGTAGTTGGGAGCCAGCAGTCCTGGATTGTGAGACCCTCGAGGGGTCCCAGACTGGAGAGGGTGCAGGCTTGGCTGAAGGATAACCCCTCACCCCGCCATGCACAAATTTCATGCACAGGGCCTCTAGTTAATAAATAAGAGTGAAGGCCTGGAGGCAGACCAGTTAGATTATAATTTGGACCTGCCACATACTAACTATAGCAACTGGGTAAATTATTGAACTTCTCTTTTGTTTCTGTCTGTAAAGTAAGGACAGTACAAATTTGTACCTCATAGAGCTATTGTAAGGACTCCATGATGCCATGGGCTATTGTTAGTGCTATTGTAATAATACAATAGCAAGCAGGTTTAATACTTGACCATGGCTTTCTAACTTCTACCTGAACCTAGCATCTACCTCAGAAGAACATCAATAACTTATAGTACCCAAAGTTAACTCAGAGCTTTTTGATATCTTCCTATGGAATCTTAACTCTAAGATGACTCCATTCCACAGGGAGACCTAGTTGCTATGTATCTTCTCTCTTGGGTGATTTCATTCCCTTCATGGCTATAAATACCATCCATATGTGTATCAATCATAAGAAACATCCAAACCTATAAAGAATTTTTATGAGTTTATTTGAGCCAAACTGACACTTGCTAAGAAGCAAAATCTCAACAGATTAAGAAAATGCTCTGGAGAATGGCAGTTTTGCAGCTTATTTTATACATCAGAATCAAAGGAGAAGACATAGGAGTTTTACATGAGATACATTGATACATAGAGAGGAGAGGAAAAGCAAAGCAGGGAAATCTCTGGGGTTGGGTAAAAGTAAAATGGAGAGACATATATTCTTTTACACTGGTGGGTACAGGTTAGGCCTATTAGAGCCCATTACTTCCCTCCATTGTAGGCTGTGACCCCACCCCTGAATTACCAGGTAGTGTCACGTTAGTGTTAACCACTAGCACTGTAGATATGATGCAACCCACATAGTGTAATTTTAAGGTTTCTAGTAGACTCATTTAAAATAAGTAAAAAGAAACAGTTTTAATAAATAGTACAATAATGCAAAATATTATTTTAACAATATAAAACTATTAATATCTTTTTTAAAAGACAATAGACAGACTCACTTAAGGTAAAGATTGAACTTTGCCAAGGAAGCTACAGGCCTGCTTTTCCTTAGGAATTTTTATGTTCAGACCATCCTATGTAACTCTTTCAGTCTCTGACTTTTTAAGGCCTGCTATGTAGACCTCCCTGATCTAATCAGGTTTAGTACGTGGACCCTTTTTTGTCCATATTTGGATAACTCCCTAATTTATATTTTATCTGAACTCTCCTAAGACCATCAGTCTCATATATCCAGCTGTCTCCAAATCTGTATTTTAAAATAACTAAAAAATATAATATATTTAAACATAGGTTTATTTTTTATGTTTTTTAATATTTTAATCTTTATTGTTCAGTTTATTAATTACATTGTTCCCCCTTTTTTCCCCCAATAGCTCCCCTCCTCCCGGTACTCATCCCACCATCTGCCCTTACCTCCGCCCACAAACACTGTCCTCTCCCATAGGTGTATGATTTTTGTCCAGTCTCTTGTTGCACCTCCCACCCCCTTTTTCTCCCCAAGAATTGTCAATCCATTCCCTCTCTATGCCCATGATTATGTTATATTCACCAGTTTATCCTGTTCATCAGATTTTTAATTCACTTGATTTTTAGATTCATTTGTTGATAGATGTGTATTTGTTGTTTATAATTTTTATTTTTACCTTTTATTCTTCCTCTTCTTAAAGAATATCTTTCAGCAATTCATATAATATTGGTTTGGCAGTGATGAACTCCTCCCTTAGCTTTTTCTTATCAGAGAAGCACTTCATCTGACCTTCAATTCTGAATGATAGCTTTGCTGGGTAGAGTAATCTCGGTTGTAGATTCTTGCTAGTCATCACTTTGAATATTTCTTGTCACTCCCATCTGACCTGCATAGTTTCTGTTGAGAAATCCGCTGACAATTGTATGGGTGCTCCCTTATAGGTAACTGTTTTTCTCTTGCTGCTTTTAATATTCTCTCTTTGTCTTTTGCTCTTGGCATTTTAATATGATGTGTGTTGGTGTGGTCCTCTTTGGATTCCTATAGTTTGGGGTTCTGTGCGCTTCTTGGACTTTTAAGTCAATTTCTTTCACCAGGTTGGGGAAGTTTTTGGTCACTATTTCTTCAAATAGATTTTCATTATCTTGCTCTCTCTCTTTTTCTGGCATCCCTATAATTTGGATGTTGGTATGCTTGAGGTTGTCCCAGAGGCCCCTTACATTATCTTCAATTTTTTGGATTCTTTTTGCTTCATGCTTTTCCAGCTGAGTGGATTTTGCCTCTTTGTATTTCAAATCTTTGACTTGGCTCTTGCAGTCTGCTAGACTGCTTTTAGGTCTTTGTATAATATTTTTTTATTTCAGTCAGTGTATGCTTAATTTCTAGTTGGTCCTTTTTTCATATCCTCGAGGGTCTTGTTCATATCCTTGAGGATCTCGTTCATATCCTTGTAGGTTTCATTCATTTCCTTGTAGGTCTCGTTCATATCCTTGTAGGTTTTGTTCATTTCCTCGAAGGTCTCATTAAGTTCATCGGCCTTTTCTAGGAGCCTCATGAAAAACCTTATAACCATGGTTTTGAACTCTATGTCCAGTTGTTTTTTTTCCTCCATTTCTTTCACATATGATTTCTTTCCATGTCTCTGCATTGTGGCTGCTTCCCTGAGTTGGTCGATTAGCTTTGTAGATGTCCTCTAAGGGACAGTGGCTCAGCCTCCCCAGTTACCTGAGGTGGATACTCTTGGTGAAGTCCTTTATGGGTTGCACAGTCTTGTTGAAGTTAAGCTTAGATTATTGTTGTCAGCACTAGGAGGGTTTGACCTCCAGGCCAATTGGCTATGAGGATCAGCTGTGTTCAGGTTGAATGGGTGGAGTCTCCGGGCTGAGCAGGCAGCTTTGATTCCCATCAGCTTCGCCCTATGCGGCACCTGGGACTCTGTGGTAATGGCTGCACGCACCTCTGAGAGAAAGCTGCCGCCGAGCTCTACCACTGCTGGACAATTCGGCCTCTCCTCAAATGAGTCTGCACACCAAAGTCTCACCCAGGGTAGTAAAACAATGCAGTCTGGTGGTTTCCCGAATGAGAGAGCAAGTCATGAGTCCTCTCTACACGCTCATGCACTTCTGCTGTTCCCAAGTTTACATGCCCTCTCCACAAGCTCGCAGACCTCTGCAGCACCCAAGTTTCAGCGTGCATCCTTACTGTCCAGTTTCACCCTGTGTGAGTGTGGGTTCCCCGGACCTCACCCGGAACTGGGGAATCAGTGCAGTGGGACGCCTTTGTCTCTCTCCCCATTAGAGAAAACCAGCCGGGTTTGCAGCCGCCCGCCCTATCCACTCGCACACGCACTGCTCCAAACCTCTGACTCCACGCATATCCTCAACTCTGCCCTCCGCCGCTGCTCTGAGTTACAGTGTCCTATCTTTACTTTTATTTGTGAAATTTTCACTCAGCCAGCTTTCTGGTGATTCTGGATGATGTTTGTTCTGTCGTTAAGTTGTAGTTTTGAAATTGTTGTGTGGGCCAGCAAGATAGGTGTTTACCTATGCCGCCATCTTGGTTTCTTCTCTATTTTTTATGTTTTAAATAAAATTCTTGCATGGGCAACAAAAGAAAAAATAGATAAACTGAACTACATGAAAATTTAAGACTTCTGCACAGAAAAGGAAACACAATCAATAGTGTGAAAAGCAACCCATAGAATGGGAGAAAATATCTGCAGTTCATATAGCTGATGAGTTTATTATCTAGAATAAAGAACTCCTACAAGTCAATAACAACTAAACAACCTGAGTTTAAAATGAGCAAAGGACTTGAATAGGCATTTCTCCAAAGAAAATATACAAATTGCTAACAAGCACATGAAATATAAATTAAAACTAAAATGAGGTAGCACCTCACACTATTTGGGATGGCTACTATTAAAAACATAGAAAATAACAGGTGCCAGTGAGGATCTTGAGAAACGGGAAACTTTGTGCACTATTGTTGGAAATATAAAATGGTAGTCTAAGTAGAAAATAGTTTGGCAGTTCCTCAAAAAATTAAACATAGAATTATCATACAATCCAGCAATTCTTCTGAGTAATACCCAAAAGAACTGAAAGCAGGGCCTTGAAGAAATATTTACTAGTATGCATTCATATTCATAGCAACATTATCAACAACAATCCAGTGTCCATCATCAAATGAATGGATAAACAAACTGTGACATATAGATACAGCAGAATATTATTCAGTGTTAAAAAGGAAGGAATATTCTGACAATCACTATATAGTACAGTTAAACCTTGAGGACGCTATGCTGTGAAATAAACAGTCACAGGACAAACACTGTATGATCCCAGTTACATAAGGAACCTAGAACGGTAAAATTCATTAAAACAGAAAATGGAAGGATGACTGCTAGGGGCTGGGAGAAGATGAAAAATGCAGCACTATTATTGTTCAATGGGTACAGTTTCAGTTTTGCAAGATGAAGAGTTCTAGATGGTGGTGATGGTTGTAAAACAATGCAAATATACTTAATGCCCATGAACTGTACACTTAAAATGGTTAGGATGATAAATTTTACATTATATGCCTTTTACACCAATAATTTTTTTTAATTAAAGAAAATTTTTAACTTCACAAACCTCCACTCCACCTAATTTCCTTCAAGTTGTTTAGTCCAAAAATCCAGGAGTCATCCTTAATTTCCTTCCCTTATCCAACAGTAAGTCATGTTACCTTTTGCTTCCAAAATGTATTCTGAATTCATCCATTTATCTCTTCCATAGATACACTCTACTTCAGGCCATTAGATCCTCTTGCCTTAGATGCTGCAATAATTTTCTAATGCATCAACCCATTTTCATAATTCTTCACATAGCAGCCAAAGTGTTTCTTTTATAATAGAAATCACACCTTATCCTTTCTCTGCTTGAACATACTCTAATCATTTCTCATTGTACCTAGAATGAAATTCAAACTCCTTGACACTTGTAATCCTATCTAATAAAGAGGGAATATGCTAATTGACCATCACTCCATCACAAAGATGGCTGCACCCACAGCTGAGGCCAAGATTCCATAAGGAGCCTTAACAAGCAATCAGTAGGGACCTGAGGCTACACCCCCTACCCTGGCATCAGACTGGGGGACCCAAGCCACACTGCCGCCCCAGTGCCAAGCGGGGCTTGATGGGGGACCTCAAGGTGAACTTCCTGTCTTGGTGCTGAGCTAGGGGACCACAGGATGATCCCCCACCCCAGTGGCAGGCCAGGGAACCTCAGGCCATGCCCCCCACCAAGTAGGGCTTGACAGGGACCTCAGGCTGCACCCCCACTGGGCCAGGGGAGCTGAGGCTGTGCCTCCCTGCCTGGCTGGGCTTGACAGGGGAACTCAGGCCCTGCCTGCCCCCCACCCAGTGGGGCTTGACTGGGGGCCTCAAGGTACACCCCCATTGCTGGGTCAGGGGAACCTGTTGGGACTTGAAGGAGGACCTCAAGGTACGTCCCCTGCCCCAGTCTGGGCTGAGGAACCTCAGGCCAAGGCTCCCATCCTGGTACCAGGCCAGGGGACCTGAGGCTATGCCCCCTGCCCAGCAAGGCTTGACAAGGGTGGGACTAGCAGGGTCTGGGTCTCATGTGATTTTGGGTGCATGTGGGTGGGCAGGAACTTGACTCTGGGTCCCATGGTGAGCCCCAGACTCTGACAGGAGGGAGTTTTTCATATACATTTTACTAATTTCCTTCATCTCTGACATTTCTATTATAGAGATAGGGCAAATAGCAATATCAAATTATTTCCTCTAATTAATCCCCTTCTAATTCGCACAACTTTCGTGTCACTAGTTGAAAAATAAAAATAAAAACTCCTTGCCATTGTCCACAAGGCACTGGATGAACTGGTCTCCATATAAACTGGCCTCCTGCCAATGCCCCTGCCCTTATGTCCCATTACTATTCTCTTTGATCACTATGTTCTGGTCATGCTGGTTTTCCCTCGGTAGCTTGAAGCGCATGACCTTACCTCACAACCTTTGTACTTGCTGCTCCTCTGCTTGGCACACTCTCTTCCCAGATCTTCACATGATGGGTTTCTTCTCATCCCTTGCATCCCAGCTCAGATATCACCTTTTAAAAAAAGTATTCACTCACCATTTTATCTATAGTAGCCACCCCCTGGTTGTCACTCTTTATACCATCATCCTTTTTTTCCATCCTTTTTTTTTGGCCCTTACCACCACAGGCACACCTCAGTTTATTGAGCTTCACAGATGTTGTGTTGTGTGTGTGTATGTATGTGTGTGTGTGTGTGTGTCTATTCAAATATTTGATGAATGAATGAATAAGTAAACAACATTAATAACCCAATGTTCACCCTACCTGGTTTGACTCAGTGGATAGAGCATTGGCCTACGACTGAAGGGTCTGGGGTTCAATTCCGGCCAAGGGCACATGCCCAGGTCACAGGCTCAATCCCCAGTAGGGGGCATGCAGGAGGCAGTCAATCAATGTTTCTCATCATCAATGTTTCTGTCCCTCTCCCTCTTTCTTCCTCTCTGAAATCAATAAACAAAACAACAATTTTCTTTTTATGTCACGTACATACATAAAACTCTTTCAGAAAAACCTGTATTTCTAATTAACCATCACCAATATCTTTTCCATCTATTCTAGAGGTTGATAACTAGTCTTTAAGATGCAAGCAGTGTATTTCACATCTCATGTTATGTAGGTATTGCCTTGAAGGGAACAAGTTTGTATTCCTACTGTCACTCAAGTTGGTAGCAATGTGTAATTATTTATATGGAATTTTAAAACTTTTCTGTATCTCTTAAGCCAAATTGTGGATTTCACATTGGAAATTACACTCAGTCAAAGTCTGGACATCTACATACTTAAAAAATTGTTCAAATGACTTCTGATCAAACTCTTCTATTATAAAGAATGTTTCAAGGCCCATTCTCCACATGGCTGGTTACCTATGTGTCCAGGTCAAATGGCCTGGAGTTAAAATGCAGGATCCTATAATAGCACAAATGTGATTTCTCTGGCTCTTCCGTTTGTGCAACTCCAATCTCCCTCAAAGTCAAATGTACAGATCACAGTTGGCCTCATGAATACAGACTTTTCTGTTAATTTTTTTGAGATGTGTCTGCCGTAGACACCTGGAAAAGAGCACATACCCACTGAAGATGAAGGCCAGCTGCTCTGCTGTGCCCCAAAAGCTGATATGCATGGGTGATGACATGCCACTACAGATGTGATCTGATGAGGTGGATAGACTCCTATTCCTTCTCTTTTGGGTCATACTCTGATGTTATGGGACCAAGGCAAATAATGTCTGAGAGATTTTAGCAAAAATCGCTATTTCAAATTTTGCTCAAGATTCCCTTTTCATAAAATCTGTGAGGTCAACAGCAGAGAGTGGACAGACCAGACCCACTGCATCATCCTCCACTCAGATGCTGAAGCTATAATATTGGACTTAGTCTAGACTTTATTGTTTGCAAGTTTCCTCTTCCTCAGGTAAGGAGGTTACATAACCTTCAGACTTGTCCAAAACTCTGGAGGATGTTTAGTTCATAAGGTGTTTTATCTATGGTCAATAATCAAAATAAAACTAATAATTATAGCTAACATTAATTCCATAATGTTTAATAATCTATATATTAGTGATTTATTGCTAAAATTACCCCCAAATTTAGCAGCTTAAAACAATAAACATATTATCGCTGACAATTTCTGAGGGTCAGGAATGTGGGAGCCTCTTAGCTGGGTAGTTCTGGCTCAAGGTCTCTCATGAGTCAAACTATTGGCTGGGGCTACAGTCATCTAAAGACAAAAATGGTGGCAGCCATGGAGTTGAAGAGAGCAAGAGGCTAAGGTTGCCCCCAGCAATGGAGGAAGCCAAGCTTTCTGCCTGCTCTGGCCTGCTTGGCCTCCACTTAAGGCTACAAAGTTTCAATTATAGAAGATATACACCAACAGAAATGGCTGTCGCCATAGACTGATCAGGAGGCTTGGCCATGCCCCCCAGTGGCCCAAGTGGAGGCCCTGGTATCTGGGATTAATCTATGTCTACAATTGAGACTTTGTAGCCTGGAGCGGAGCCAAGCCTTTGGCTCGCTCTGGGGCGGCAGCCATTTCTGTTTGAAACTTTGTGGCCTAGAGTGGAGGCTGAGGCTGGTAATGGCAGGCTGAAACCTTGGCTTCCTCCATTGCCAGGGAAACCCAAACCTCTGTTCTTTCCAGCTCAGTGGCTGCCGCCATTTCTGTATCTTTTATAATTGAAACTTTGTAACATTGAGTGGAGGCCTAGGCCGGCAACAGCAGGCAGAAAGCTTGGCTTCCTCTGTTGCTAGGGAAACCCAAGCCTTCCTCCTGCTCTCAGTGGCGGCAGCCATCTTTGTTAGGGTTTATTTGCATAATCTGCTCCTGATTGGCTGGTGGGCGTGGCAAAGGTATGGTCAAATTTGCATATTACTCTTTTATTAGATAGGATTAGAGACCCATTGCACAAAGATTCATGCAATAGGCCTTCCTTCCCCTGGCTGCCGGCACCAATTTTCCTCTGGCATTCCAGGCCTTTGCTCCGGCTGCAGCAGAAAAGCCAAGCATCAAGGCTAGGCTTCTCTGCTCTGGCTGCAGTGAAGAAGCCAAGCCTCTTCAGTCTTCAGTTGTCTTCAGTCTTCAGTCCTCACTCTGTGCCTATGTATGCAAACTAACCCACCATCTTTGTTGGGTTAATTTGCATTCTCATGCCTGATTGGCTGGTAGGTGTCGTGGAGGTATGGTCAATTTACATATCTCTCTTTTATTAGTGTGTATATATATAATATACATATAAAATAATGTGTCAGAGTCCTTTCCATGGATCGCTCAAATGATGTGACATTTTTGCAAATGTACTATTAAAAAATAGTGACTGCCCTAGCCAGTTTGGCTCGGTGGATAGTGCATCAGCCTGCAGATCCTCCCAGTTTCAATTCTGGTCAAGGGCAGATGCTCCCAGGTTCGATTCTGGTCAAGGGTTAGCCTGCAGATGCTCCCAGGTTCGATTCTGGTCAAGGGCCAGCCTGTAGATGCTCCCAGGTTCGATTCTGGTCAAGTGCATATGCCCAGTGTGAGGGCCCTGTCTAGAGTGTGCCAGCTGTTTAAGGCCACTCTGGGTGTGGGAATTATACTCATGGTGTTCAAGATTACTTTGCTATTTGCAGGTGCAAGAAGCAAGGACACAGCTATCTTACTGTATGTATACTGTGCAACCATACTTTTCTATAACTCAAAAGATTGAGGTCACTAGTTGGCAAGACACCTCTTTTGTCTAAGTTAGTATTAAAGTATGTTACTGACCCGCAGGTAGCAGCAGCTGCTTAGTGAGGCTGTAGCTCTAAGGCTGGCTCCTGTCTAGCTCCTATATTAGAGGCTATGGTTATGTTGTAGGGAAGATGTATTGTTACCTAACTGGTGTACAGCTAGTGCATGGAACTTTGAATAACTGCTTTGTCTAATAGCTCCTGTCATAGCAATGGCTACTTGAGCTACAATAAAGACTCTCTTATATACCCACAACTTCTCATCATATACCTATATCCAAGGAGGTTCAGTCCCTAGCAGAGGAGCTTGGACCCAACAATTAGTGTAGTAGAGCAGGACAAAGGAGTAAGTACTGCCATGAAGGCTGCAGCAAGCAGGATCAAGGAAGAACTGGCACTAACACCCGGGTTGTGGGCTTGATCCCCAGTAGGGGACATGTAGAAGGCAGCCAATCAATGATTCTCTCTCATCCTTGATGTTTCTATCTCTCTCTCCTCTCCCTTCCTCTCTGAAATCAATAAAAATATATTTTTAAAAAAACAGTGACTGTCTCTAAAAAAAAAAAAAAGAGAGGAACCAAGATGGCAGCATAGTTAAACACCTATCTTGCTGCCCCACACAACAATTTCAAAACTACAACTTAACGACAGAACAAACATCATCCAGAATCACCAGAAAGCTGGCTGAGTGAAAATTTCACAAATAAAAGTAAAGATAGGACACTGTAACTCAGAGCAGCGGCGGAGGGCAGAGTTGAAGATATGCGTGGAGTCAGAGGTTTGGAGCAGTGCGTGTGCGAGTGGATAGGGTGGGCGGCTGCAAACCCGGCTGGTTTTCTCTAATGGGGAGAGAGACAAAGGCGTTCCACTGCACTGATTCCCCAGTTCTGGGTGAGGTCCAGGGAACTACACTCATCCGGGGTGAAATGGACAGTAAGGAAGCACGCTGAATCTCAGGTGCTGCTGAGGTCTGTGAGCTTGTGGAGAGGAGGTGTAAACTTGGCAAGAGCAGAAGTATGCGAGTGCACAAAAAGGACTCGTGACTTGCTCTCTTATTTGGGAAACCACCAGACTGCATTGTTTTACTACCCTGGGTGAGACTTTGGTGTGGAGATTCATTTGGGGAGAGGCTGAATTGTCCAGCAGTGGTAGAGCTCAGCGGTAGCTTTCTCTCAGAGGTGCGTGCAGCCATTACCCCCAGGCACAGAGACCCAGGTGCCGCATAGGGCGGAGCTGATGCTGCCTACTCAGCCCGAGACTCCGCCCATCCAACCTGAGCACAGCTGAACCTCACAGCCAATTGGCCTGGAGGTCAAACCCTCCTAGTGCTAACAACAATAATCTAGGCTTAACTTCAACAAGACTGTGCAACCCATAAAGGGCTGCAGCAAGAGTATCCACCTCAGGTAACTGGGGAGGCTGAGCCACTGTCCCTTAGAGGACATCTACCACACAAAGCTAATTGACCAACTCAGGGAAGCAGCCACAATGCAGAGAAATGGAAAGAAATCAGATGTGAAAGAAATGGAGGAAAAAAGACGACTGGACATAGAGTTCAAAACCACAGTTATAAGGTTTATCAGGTGGCTCCTAGAAAAGGCCGATGAACTTAATGAGACCTTCAAGGAAATGAACAAGACCTATGAGGAAATGAACGAGACCTATGAGGATATGAAAAAGGACCAATTAGAAATTAAGCATACACTGAGTGAAATAAAAAATATTATACAAAGACCTAAAAGCAGTCTAGAGGACCGCAAGAACCAAAGCAAAGATTTGAAATACAAAGAGACAAAATCCACTCATACGGAAAAGCAAGAAGCCAAAAGAATTCAAAAAATTGAAGATAATGTAAGGGGCCTCTGGGACAACCTCAAGCATACCAACATCCAAATTTTAGGGGTGCCAGAAAAAGAGAGAGAGCAAGATAATGAAAACCAATTTGAAGAAATAGTGACTGAAAACTTCCCTCACCTGGTGAAAGAAATTGACTTAAAAGTCCAAGAAGCGCACAGAACCCCAAACTATAGGAATCCAAAGAGGATCACACCAAGACACATCATAATTAAAATTCCAAGAGCAAAAGACAAAGAGAATATTAAAAGTAGCAAGGGAAAAACAGTTAGTTACCTATAAGGGAGCACCCATACAATTGTCAGTGGATTTCTCAACAGAAACTATGCAGGCCAGACGGGAGTGGCAAGAAATATTCAAAGTGATGAATACCAAGAATCTACAACCAATATTACTCTATCCAGCAAAGCTATCATGCAGAATTGAAGATCAGGTAAAGTGTTTCGCAGATAAGAAGAAGCTAAAAGAATTCATTACCACCAAACCAATCCTATCTAATAAAAGAGTAACATGCAAATTGACCGTACCTCCGCTATGCTACTAGCCAATCAGGAGCAGGGGGCATGGCCAGCAGAGGTGGCCAGCAGGCGGGGTCTGGCCAGCAGATGGCATGTGGCCAGCAGGCAGGGGTGTGGCCACAGTGCCGAGTAAGCAAGCACTATTCTATAAGCTGCCCACATGGTACATAAGGGCCGGCAAGATCCCTCCCTCATTACACTTATTGTTGACTGAGTTGCAACCTTTCGCGGTGACCTTGGGACGGTTAGGGGAATTTTATGCCATGATATGCCCTCATGAGGCTCGCATGTACATTGCTCTGTTAGGCTATGACTGAGGTGTGGGGTTTACCTGTTGCATGGGACATGCAAATGAGCTCCAGGGGCACCTTGGGTAATGAGCGCTCATAATCCTGCCCAGGCAGAAGGACTTGCAGTGCCTTGCAGAAGCCTGGGTTGGCCTTGGATAGCTGGTCCCCTACCGTCTCCCACCGGGCCGGGGCTGCTGCCGCTGCACCCAACCATTTTGCTGCGGCCTTGGCATGCGCGTTGGGACTGGGGTCCGGTGTGGAGAGCCCTTCGTCCTGGGAAATAGGGCACGGCTGCCCCCACATCCTTCATGCAACACATGGTCTGTGGGGAACCTGGCCCTAAACCATTCTGATTCTGGGTTGGCGTTTCCTATGTAGAAGAGCAAGTCCCTCGTAGCGAGCTATTGAAAGTCAGCCCTCCACACAATGATTCCATTGACTCAACAGATGATGCTGATAAGGAAAATTTTCCCATTGAATTTCTTAATAGTATTACTCCCTCAGGAATGCCATGTCATAAATTAAAATTGAAAGTGGGTGCAAATCATCATGCTATTGAGAAATCTTAATAGTAAATGGGGTCTTTGTAATGGTACTAGATTTATTCTCAAAAGATTATTACCTAACATTATCGAAGCTGAAGTATTAAGAGGATCTGCAGAGGGAAAGGTTGTTCTGATTCCAAGAATTGATTTGTCCCCTTCTGACACTGGCCTCCCATTTAAATTAATTCGACAACAGTCCCGTGATGCCAGCATTTGCAACGACTATTAATAAATCACAAGGACAAACTCTAGACAGAGTAGGAATATTCCTACCTGAACCTGTTTACACACATGGTCAGTTATTATGTTGGTTTCTTTTGAGTTCGAAGAGCATGTGATGTTAAATTTAAAGTTGTAAATGCTTTATCCCAAGGGAAATTGGTCAAGCACTCTGAAAGTGTTTTCACTCTTAATGTGGTATATAGGTAGATATTAGAATAAGTTTAATCACTTTATCAGTCATTATTTGCATCAATGTTGTTTTCATATCATGAGTTTGTTATTGTTGTTATATCATTTTGTTATTATTTATTTATTAATGAAATTATGTATTATTTTCGCTGAGACGGGTTTGGCTCAGTGGATAGAGCGTCAGACTGCGGACTGAAAGGTCCCGGGTTTGAATCCGGCAAGGGCATGTACCTTGGCTGCAGGCTCATCCCCAGTAGAGGCAGCTGATTGATTTTCTCTCTCATCGATGTTTCTGACTTTCTATCCCTCTCCCTTCCACTCTGTAAAAAATCAATAAAAATATATTTTTAAAAAAAGAAAGAAATTATGTATTATTTTCATATACATTGTACTCATTACCTTTTATCTGTCACACTTTTATTATAGAGAAATTTTAATAGCACTATGAAAATATTTCCCCTAATTAATACCCTTTTAATGTGCACGAATTTCGTGCACCGGGCCACTAGTATTATATGAAATGCTGGAAGATATTCTTTAAGAAGAGGAAGAAGAAAAAGGTAAAAATATAAATTATGAACAACAAATACACATCTATCAACAAATGAATCTAAAAATCAAGTGAATTAAAAATCTGATGAACAGGATAAACTGGTGAATATAACAGAATCATGGGAATAGAGACAGAATGGACTGACAATTCTTGGGGAGAAAAGGGGTGTGGGAGGTGCAGCAAGAGACTGGACAAAAACTATACACCTATGGGAGAGGACAGTGCGGGGGGGAGGTGAGGGCAGAGGGTGGGACGGGTACCAGGTGGAAGGGAGTTATAGGGGGGAAAAAAGCGGAACAATGTAATTAACAAACTGAACAATAAAGATTAAAAATAAAGAAAAGAAAAAAAGACTTAAAATGAACAGGGTTATCGATTTGATTTTAATACAATTGACACGAAATCCTGTCATTTTTGCAAGACACAACATTTCAGAATAACAATCAAAGTTATAAATAAAAGTATATCAGAATCTTGTAGAGTCTTGGAGATTTTTATATACTCTCTAGAATACCCATTTTAATACAGTTATTTCTTTATTTGACAAAGCTTCACATGTACCTTAAGTAAAAAAATTTTCTTCATAAGGAGAGAAATCAAATCCTGAGGTATTCTCGGATTCCACTGTTATGACCCAAAGCCAATTCTAGATCAAGAAAAAGTCTCTTAGGTGCTCTCCCTCTGGGGAGCATGCCAACGCCTTTCTCTTGCCCTTTTCCTTCCCCTTTCCCCTCCCCCCAGGTGTATTACCATTACATTCCTCACTCCGGAGCTCCTAGGGCCTTCCCTTTGCCTCTATTAATGTTCCTAAGCCCATTTCCTCTACAAATTGCTTCTTCTATCTCTGTGATTTTTGTAAATAAACGTTCTCTTACAGTTTTGAGTCTTGGCTTGGAATTCTTCCTAGGGGAAAAAAAGTAAGTCTCTTAAAATCCAAACCCTGGGAAAGTTTTCAGACATATTTGACCAAAAGATCATGTATCATTATGAAACAATGTTAAATTATTTATTCATTCAAAGTGCTTCCACAGCCTGCACTGGGTTTTGGGGTGGGCATTAATTTCCCCATTGCTCCCAGGATTGCTATAGCTCCCAGACCTCCAGGCAGAAGATTTAGAGTGTTTAAAGGACTTATTTCATCAAATTTTTCTTTTACTCTCTGGGAGGGGAGCGAGACCTTCACTCCCACCCCCCTTTTTTTTCTCCTTTTCTTTTTCTTTTCTTTTCTTTTCTTTTTTTACTATATTATTATTGATTTCGGAGAGGAAGAGAGAGGGAGAGAGAGATGAGAGTCATTGATTGGCTGCCTCCTGCACACTCTATTGGGGATAGACCCGGCGACCTGAGTTTGTACCCTGACCTGGAATTGAGTCATGACCTCCTGGTTCATAGGTCAACCGGCACTCAACCCCTGAGCCACTGCAGCAGGCTTCCCCTCTCTTTGAACCACCAATTCAGGTTTTTCTGAGTACGATTCTTGTGATGTAACAATCGGAAAGCTTGCCTGTAAGCTCTTAGTCTGTTTACCAGACTTTTGGCAAAACAACTCCAATCGAAAAATAGTAATAACAATTAGACAAACAAGAAGGAGCAAGAAACTATATAGCAGTATGGTTTCTATGCAAATTTCTTTAAGCAACAATATTATAAATTAAAAACACATCTATTAAGATAACCTCCCCTGCCCTGGTCTATTTGGCTCAGTGGATAGAGCATCAGCCTGTGGACCAAAGAATCCAAAATCCAATTTTGGTGGCAGGGGGGTGGGGGGATATGTACCTTGGTTGCAGGCTCCTCCCTGGGCCCTGGTCAGGGCTTTTGCAGGAGGCAACCAACTGATGTGTTTCTCTCACATCGATGTTTCTCTCTGTCTATCCCTCTCTCTACCATTCTCCCTAACAATCAATGGAAAAACATTCTTGGGTGAAGATTAAACCGCCCCCCCCAAAAAAAAATCTATCTTATCTAATAAAAGAGTAATATGCAAATTTGATTGTACCTTCACCACACCCACAGCCAATCAGGAACAGATTATGCAAATAAACCCCAACCAAGATGGCTGCCACCACTGAGAGCAGGAGGAAGGCTTGGGTTTCCTCGGCAACAGAGGAAGCCAAGCCTCCTGCCGTTGCCTGCCTAGGCCTCCACTCAATGCTACAAAATTTCAATTATAAAAGATACAGAAATGGTGACAGCCACTGAGCAAGAGTGAACAGAGGCTTGGGTTTCCCTGGCAACGAAGGAAGCCAAGGTTTCAGCATGCCATTACCAGCCTAGGCCTCCACTCTAGGGTACAAAGTTTCAAACAGAAATGGCTGCCGCCATGGAGCAAACAGAAGGCTTGGTTCTGCTCCAGGCTACAAAGTTTCAATTGTAGACATAGATTAATCCCAGATACCAGGGCCTCTGCTTGGGTCGCTGGGGGGCATGGCCGGCCTACAACCTCCACAGGCCCAGGTTGCCTCTTATCCCAAGGGAACCCCCACCCTGATCTGAGACACTCTTCAGGGCAAACCAGCTGGCCCCACCCATGCACCAGGCCTCTATCCTATCTAATAAAAGAGAAATACACATATTGACCATCACTCCAACACACAAGAGGGCTACCCCCATGTGGTCAAAGATCCTGCTCCCATGTGGACACAAGATGGCCACCACAAGATGGCCAGCAGGGGAGGGCCATTGGGAGGTTCCAGGCCCTGCAAGGGAGGGCAGTTGTGGGTGATCAGGCCAGCAGGGGAGGGCAGTTGAGAGGGACCAGGCCTGTAAGGGAGGGCAGTTGGGGGCGATCAAGCCTGCCGGGGAGGGCAGTTAGGGGTGACCAGGCTAGCAGAGGAGGGAAGTTGGGGGCAAACAAGCTGGCAGGGGAGCAGTTAGACATCAATTAGGCTGGCAGGGTAGTGGTTAGGTGGTGATCAGGCTGGAAAGCAGAAGCAGTTAGGGGCAATCAGGGAGGCAGGCAGGTGAGCAGTTTGGAGCCAGCAGTCTTGGATTGTGAGAAGGATACCTGACTGCCCATTTAGGCTCGATGGTATCAAATAGTTCAAAGATGCCCCAAAAGGTGGGTCAGGACTTCTGGTTCTGCACACTAAGGGCTTTTACCCAGTTTGGGCTCATCAGCCCATCAACAACCCTTTTCCTTTCCCTAGCTGGACGTAGCAGGCAATCAGCTTTGAGGGGAGAGGGTGTGGGGGGAGGGAGAGAAAGGGAAGGGAGGAGGAGATGGTCCTCGAGTACACTTGGTAGCTGCTAGGGACTCCCAAGTTCCCTCAAGGAGTCAGTCAGCCACAGGCAGACTGGGGAACTCCCTCCAAAGTCCAGGGGCTTACTGGGTGTGGGGAAGGGGCTCCTGCTCGCTCCTGGCTGGCTTGCCAAAACTGTAACCAGAACTCAAGTTCTATTGCCTATTGCCACAAAAACAAACAAAACCTCATTATTAGACAGATGTTGGTGAAAAAGGAAAGAGGAAATTGAGGACTCTTGTCACAAAGCCCATTTCAACATCTCAGTGCAGGCAGAGGTTTTTACAAGTAAGGAGAGGCAAGCAGAACAAAATAATCAAGGGGCAGGAGTTGAAAAGTTCTCTGTGTGCAGTCCAGCAGTCCATTCCGATATGGATCTTAAAACATGTCAAGTGATGGTCCAGTGCGGGTCATCCTGGTCCTGGTCATCCTAGTTCTTTGTCTGTCAACCTGGTTTTATGGTTGAAGGTCAGCAATTCTAGAGCTGGGATGACTGAAGGTCAGTGTCTGTATCTTCTGAAGTCAGTTCCTAGGATTCTTATGCGAACATGCTGTTTATCTACGAACTACATATTATTCAGATTCAGCATTTTATAGAAACAATGTGAAAATAATGGGTGGATTACAATGTTATTGGCTATAAAGTCAATCGTGATTCCTTAAGGCTTTTTGGTGACATGTGGAGTCCAGGCATGTGTCTTTCAAATATGACATTCTAATCAAAATCTTGGTTAATAAAATCACAATTGGAAACTGGCCTTATTGAATTCAAGCAAAGAAACTTATTGCCATGGCTCACTCGTTAAGAATTGCCTAATTTTGGAGGGATCAGGTAGAAAGAAAATATATAATTTGCCAAATTGCTTTTAAAAACGTCTCTTGCCCGACTGGTGTGGCTTGGTGGTTGAGCATGGACCTATGAACCAGGAAGTCATGGTTCAACTCCTGGTAAAGGGCTCAGGCCTGGGTTGTGGGCTCAATCCCCAGAACGGGGCATGCAGGAGGCAGCCAATCAATTATTCTCATCATTGATGTTTCTATCTCTCCTTCCTTCCTCTCTGAAATCAATAAAAATATTTTTTTTCAAAGCCAAAAGTAGTGACTTTAAGATTTGTCCAGCAATCAATGTTTAAAAGCTGAAATTATTTAATTTGTTCTGCTCAGATGGTTAAGGTTTTTCCTTTTAGTGAGGATTACCTCCTAGAAACCTGCATTTTAAAAGACTAATCAGATAAGTTTGGTGGGCTTTGAATTATTTCAGGAGCCACACCTCTGACCCTGTAAACACTTAATTTGTAAAGCAAGAGCAGTTGTTTTTAATACTTCAAGGATTGGCAAATGTTGGCAAAGGACTGACAAATTCTTTCACCCATTTTTGTACCCCCCCCCCCCCCAAATCTGGTTATATTTTCTTTCAGCTTCTGTAGCAATTACAGAGAAATCTAGTTTACCAGTGGTACATACCTGAGGCTCATTTTGTAACGGGACAATCACTGAGTCCATGATGCCTGTCACTACTTGAACCAATTAAGCAGAGACAGGGTTGAATCAGATACGGGCGTTTATTCCAATATTGCCAGCAGAATGGGAGAGTAGCAGGTCATCTGTGGAGGGCGCCCCAGCCAAGACACCTTGAGCATTCTTTAAATCATTGCCGGCTGAATATAAGGCGCCTGGCAAAGCCCCGTCTAGGAAAAACACATTCACCAACAAGGCAATGTGTTATCACCTTGGCCTTAACTTTGCCTCAGGTGTCTGGGAGAGGACCTTGAAATGTAAATGCAGTCTTGCCCTGGGAATGGGGAATGAATAGGGCCTGGGCCCACCAAAACTCCTTTGATCCTAATGATGGAGAAACCCCTTTGTATTGTGGAATATAAACTGCTGCTGTTTAGGTTTGGGGTCTTATCTCTCCATCAGAGAGAATAGAGACTCCACCCAGCCCCAGCTAACATTTCTACATTTCTGCGTCTTCTCTTCTATTCTTCATTTCTCTTTTTCTTTTCTTTTTTAAATATATTTTATTGATTTTTCACAGAGAGGAAGAGAGAGAGATAGAAAGTCAGAAATATCGATGAGAGAGAAACATCGATCAGCTGCCTCTTGCACACCCCCTACTGGGGATGTGCCCGCAGCCACGGTATATGCCCTTGACCGGAATTGAACCTGGGACCTTTCAGTCCACAGGCCGACGCTCTATCCACTGAGCAAAACCAGCTTCGGCTATTCTTCATTTTTCTTAATCCCCATCTCCTCTACTCAGAAACTGAACCCACACTTTCTCTCTCCACGCTGGACGTGGAAAAGAGAGAAAAACACCTACAGTCATCCACAAAACCCGGCTCTGCAGCTCCCCATAAACCAGCTACTTAGTTCGGGCCGGACAAAGATTACATGGGGAGGTAGGGATTACAGGCTGGGGTGGGTCTCCATTGTTTGGGCAACAAGGTTGTTCATCTTTCCATGACAATAGGCAGTTCTTGAGTGAGAATAGACCATATTCCAAGGTCCCAGGTGCATACAACTCCCAGCCAAATTAGAATGTTCTTTCTTTTCTTTTTTTCATTTCAAGAAAAACAATTTCAAATATAATAATGTTACATGCAATAAACATGAACATTTCAAGAAAAACTATTTTAAATATACAATAAACATTAATATTTCAAGAAAAAATATTTTAAATATATTACCCAAACAGTACTAACATAGTATATCACAAAAGTTATAGGAAATATTAAAAATATAATGTCCTTTAACCAACACATGGCAATCATGGTTAAGAGAGCATGATTAATACCTCCCTTAACCATACCTCGTCCCTGATATTCTATTTTTGTCCCTAACAATATCTGAGAGCCATAAAGACTTGGCTGTAAGGAAAAGACACATGATCTAAGGATGCCTCATCCTCCACTCACTCCCCTTAGGAACAGTAAAAGAGGTCTAACTGTAGGATAGTATTAAACTTAATGGTGCCATTAAGTGGCCAAATCTTTCCATTGCCCACTTCATGGTGGGGCTAGGTTATCTTGCAAAAGAACCTTGAGGGACTCGAGGTCAAATTTCTCCCAGTTGGCAAATACGCATCCTAAAAGGGTACCTCCAGGGACTGTGGACTGGTTCCCTATCTACAAGAGATAAATATGTTCCAAGCCTATTTAGAGGTGTCATTGCTAGCCTGGGCTATTTGGGGCCACTCAGCAGGCACCTGGCACCCCAATCCTGTAGGCACCCAGCTCCCCAATCCTACAGGCACCACTCTACAATTGTCCTTTGCCAGGGAACCAGTGCTTTCCCTCCCGGTGACCTTCTGTACCTGGCCCATTCTCCTGGCTCTGCTCAGATCTGGCTAACTGCCTACCACACTTATTCTATCGTCCAGTGAACAGCAGAATCACCTAGTTACCTTTTTTTTTTTGCTTTGCTTTGTTCAGAATCACCTAGTTACTTTTTTTTTTTTCCTTTGCTAGTCCACTCCAGAGTTAGGCCTGTAAGGAAACAATCTAAGAAGAGTATTTAATCCTAGCCTCGGGTCATCAATAATTTTACTTTTGCTGAAACCGGTTTGGCTCAGTGGATAGAGTGTTGGCCTGCGGACTGAAGGGTCCCAGGTTCGATTCCCGCCAAGGGCAAGTACTTTGGTTGCAGGCACATCTCCAGTAGGGGGTACGCAAGAGGCAGCTGATCGATGTTTCTAACTCTCCCCTCCTCTGTAAGAAATCAATAAAATATATATTTTAAAAGTTGGCCGAGACTGGTTTGGCTCAGTGGTAGAGCATTGGACTGTGGACTGAAGGGTCCCAGGTTCGATTCCGATCAAGGGCATGTTGTACCTTGGCTGCGGGCACATCCCCAGTAGGGGGCGTGCAAGAGGCAGCTGATAGATGTCTCTCATGTTTCTGACTTTCTATCCCTCTCCCTTCCGCTCTGTAAAAAAAATCAATAAAATATATTTAAAAAAATTTTTTTTACTTTTGTTCACACACGTTAAAGGACAACAAAGGGGCTCGTTAGAGACCAAAGCATGGAAAGGTCACTTGAAATAGAATTCAAAGTCATTGCGCCCAGCCTCTCCTTTGGGGTAGTTAACGGCTCCGGTTGGAAAAAACCCTGTCACTCTGATATGGCTGGGTGGTGTGAGGGGCAGCTAACAGGGGGAGACCCCGGGCCAGTCCCAGGCCCCCTGTGTGCCCAGGAGAAAAGTTGTGAGTTGGGGGTGGGGAGGTTAATACCGTAACTGGGCCTCGCCGCCCGCTCGCCAACGCGCCCCCACCCCCGGCTACGCGCGGGCCCGCGAGCTTGGCTGGGACACAGCGGCCGGGAGCCCGCCGCCTCCAGGGCTCGGAGCGCTGGGATCCCGGGCTGAGCCCCAGGTGCGCGCGGCAGCCGGGCCCGCCCACCTGCCGTCACGCGCGGCCTCAGCCCCGCCTCCGTCAGCGCCGCACCGCGGGCGGCGGGGTGGGCCTTGCGGCCCAACCCTTGAACCCTCCGGGCCTCGCCCTCTAAGTACGGCCTGCGGCGGCGGCAGGGCGGCTCCAGAGCGGGAGCTCGCCCGCAGCTCGGCTCGTCGGCGGACGGCTACCCGGCCGGTCCCTCGGTCGGTCGCGCGGCGGAGTCCCAAGGCGCACGCGCGCACGCCCTCGCGCGCCCCGCCTCTGCGCGCTTCCGTGTCCCACGACCCCGCGCCGCGCGCTGCGGGCTGCCGAGCGTGGCATGCGGGACTACGACGAGGTGACCGCCTTCCTGGGCGAGTGGGGGCCCTTCCAGCGCCTC
Organism: Antrozous pallidus; assembly: GCA_027563665.1. Taxonomy (NCBI): domain Eukaryota; kingdom Metazoa; phylum Chordata; class Mammalia; order Chiroptera; family Vespertilionidae; genus Antrozous; species Antrozous pallidus. The sequence continues at coordinate 36,619,270 of CM050516.1, read as the reverse complement.
ATCTTCTTCCTGCTCAGCGCCAGCATCATCCCCAACGGCTTCAACGGCATGTCCGCCGTGTTCCTGACTGCGACCCCCGAGCACCGCTGCCGGGTGCCCGACTCCGCGAACCTGAGCGGCGCCTGGCGCAACCACAGTGCCCCGCTCCGGCTGCAGGACGGCCGCCAGGTGCCCCACAGCTGCCGGCGCTACCAGCTCGCCGCGATCGCCAACTTCTCGGCGCTCGGGCTGGAGCCGGGGCGCGACGTGGACCTGGAGAAGCTGCAGCAGGAGGACTGCCTGGACGGCTGGGAGTTCAGCCAGGACGTCTACCTGTCTACCATCGTGACCGAGGTGGGTCCCCGCGTTGGGACCGAGGGTATGGTGTGGGGAGGTCCTTCGCGGCCTCGGAGCTCACGCACTTCACCTGGGCAAAGTGCGTGTTGCTGTCACTCCCATTCCCCCATCGCACCGCGCCCTGGTGATGATCACCCATCCTCCAGACAGGTGGCGTGGGAACGCTTTCCGCGGTGACTTCCAGCCAGAGATGCCCTCTCACAGAGAATCAGACTCTCCATCTGTCCCCATGGCCAGCTTGGGGAGGGAGCCAAGAAGGTCCTGGCGGCCCGCACGAGGTGCTCTAAGGCCCTGAGTGGTCAGACCTCCTCTAGTTGGGATCAGAGTGTTGAGGAGCAGCTCCGGGGCGCCGTGCCAGCCTCTTGGCATCTGTTCAGAGAGAGACAAAATGCTCCTTTTCTTTCCTAGACTTTTAAAGTTAAGGGTAGCATGAGTATAAACTGTTTCTTGCTCCCTTTTCCAGTTACTCCTTCCCCACCCACCCTCACCCCAAAATGACAGTCTGAGCATGCCCTCTAAGGAGTTGTTTACCTTTTTTACTGATAGTTGGTTATCAGCCTGCTAGGATCCGTGCATCCGAAGATCCCTTCAGAGTGATTTGTTGACCAGAAATGTTATCACAAAGCACACAGCTGTAGTTCATAGAAGTGGGTGAGAAACCTTTCTCATTCCCCAGCACCTTGGATTTTTGTTTGGGGTGGCTTTGTCAATCTTCTGGCGACCCCCTAGTCACTAGAACTGAATGTGTAACATGATGTTAATGGATGAGTGTGGATGGTGCTTTGCGTCTTCCTAAGACACTGGCACTAACTCCTTCGAGTCTCAGCACAATTAAGCAAGCAGGGCAGTGAGAGAGCGCCCTTGATGGGCACCCGGATAGGGATTTGCAGATTAGGGAAGGCTTCCTGAAAGGGGAGGCCTCTCAGTGAGATTGGGGTGCTCAGCTCAGCAGATGCAAAGCCTGAAACAGCAGAGAAGGAAGGCAGAGTTTAGATGAAGGGAGCAGAAGGGGACCCCCACTGGGATCTCGAAGCTAGTGACATGACCATCATTCTAGTGTCCTGAGGTGCTGACAAGAGAGACACTGACTGGAAGTAACTGACTGTGCTTTGTGGCCCGAGATTCCAGGGAGAATCACAACTTTCTGCCATCACAGAGCCTCAGTCCTGGCCTCACCAGCAAGTTTGTCACCTTCCTGGGAGCCAGTGAGAGTTGTGAAAGCAGAGACTGTCCGTCTGGTGGCAGGCAAAGGCCACAGAGGGAAGCCATCCTCTCCACAGGAGTCCCTACAAATTCTGCTTCTAGCTGCTCATGGAAGGGGCAGTCAGAAGAAGCTCATGGCATCTCTGGGTTTTACCCGGACCCCTAGTGTCCCTGGACTTACTCTCGTCATCGGCCCTGTTTTACTGCCTTCACCCTGCCCTGGGTTCAGAGTGGTGGTGGCACTGATGAGCTCCTGCCAGAAGGTCCTTAGCTTAAGTGGCTGCCAATGTCAGCTTTTTCATTTTTATATGCAGCCTGTGTATTTTACTATCTTAGCAGTTTCATAAGATCTGTGTGCCCTTTCACCTACTGACAGGTTGTTAGTCTTTGCTGGGAGGCCAAATTAATGCCTTACTTAGCCTTTGTTTGAAGATGCTGGAATGCCTGACTTGACATTCAGAGCTGCTTGTGCCTCAAGCTGTTGCATTAACATTGTGACTCCATTTTTCTAAGGCCCCCCCCCCCCCCCACACACACACACACTTTTTTTTTTTCAATTGAGACCTGGCATGCTGACCACTGCAGCTAGTCCCCAGGTCTGTCCTCTGCCCACATCATGTGTAGAGGTACACTGATACTGAATTCTTAGTCATTTTTTTCAACAGAAGATGAAAACCTCAGGTTTCCTTGTGTGATTTTTGCCTTTATTGACATTAAAGTGTGTATGTGTAAGTTCTAAAGTTGGTGTTAGATTTACATCTTTGCATCTCCTGCAGGTCCTAGCATGATGCTGGATACAGAGTGTGGGTACTCAGGAAAATTGTTGTTGAGTGGATTAATGAATAATTTAAGAAATATTTTCTAAAGTTTGAGAATTGGGGAAGAAAAGGATAATTTAATTCACAGAAGGGAAATTTGAGAGTGGTTGAAAAGCACTGACTGAAATATTTTAAAGGAAATGTAATCTCCCATCCCACGGACTAGGGCATGTGACAAGGGGTTGGGATTGGCAGAAAGAAGGGGACACTATGAAATGAGATTGCTCTCCCACGTTTCAGGAACAGTTTGGTGGTCCACATGCTTCTAGACTGGCCCCTTCTCTGGCCCCTCAGTCATCCCTGGAGTTGGGGAGTCAGCCACCCCAGCTTGCTGTGCTGCTCCAATCCCGAGTGATCCTTGACTCAGGACTGCCCCCTCCTCTGAGAACCTGGGTGATTTCTCACACTGCCTGGGCCTCCTGCTCTTTGGTGTCTCTACAGCCCAGCCTGCAGCCAGAAAAGCTCCCTTAGAAACGTCTAGCTCTTGCACCCATGAATTGGAGTCTGTTCAGCCAAGTCCTGGCAGTCCTCTTTGTCCCCTTGCCTTCTGCCTGTCTCTGCTTCCCAGAAGCCCCCTGCCCCAGCCCTTGGCAGCACTATGACTTTCTCCCTGTTGTCCTAGAAAGCTTTCTCTGGACTAGCTTTTCTGTCAGCCTGCTGTCGTACACAGATAGTCGTGTAAGATAGGAGAGCCCCCGCTGTTATCTACAAGCCACATCTCCTGAAGGAAAGGCCACACCAACCAGGAAGATGGGCCGAGCTGACTCTGGGTGGCTTGCTCCTCACCCGGAGCTTGCGCCTCACCCCTATGCCCTCGCTGACTCAAGGGGAGCACAGACCCTTATCCTTGCATTCGTACCTCTGGAAACCCAAAGAAGACCCTTTCTGGGTCCCCTGAAGCCCTCTGTGTGCATGCAGTCACAGCAGTCCCAGGTGGCTCTGAGTGACCAGATTGAGCCCCTCTCTAGATGCCTGAGAACCCACACTCTGGGTCAAAGTTCTAACAGTTGACTCAGGGAAGGGGCTGAGGAAGCAAAGAAAATCTCTGCTAGAGATCAAAGTTCAGGGTTCATCTGGGCTTTGGGCAGCCAAGCCCAAAGGTACTATGATGTTGAAGATTCACAGCCCTTTTTTTCATCTGTTCACTCACTCGCCAACCTACCAAACAGCTGTGCTGGGCACTGCCAGGCATTATAGGGGTTATGGTAGCAGATACTTCTCCTTGCCAGCCTCGGGGCAAGGATTTGTCATTGATTGCAGCAGGAAGCCGAACTGAATGAGTATAGGACTACGTGGCATTCAGCAACAAGTGGTTCTTACCAGTGTATTTGACCATTGAAGCAGTCAGACTAAGTACATCTCAGGGAACAGCTTCTGCCCTACGGGCACAGACCTGGGTCTTTTTCCTTCTAGCCAACTCACAGGCAAGAACATTTAGTTCTAGATAAGAACATTTAGAATCTATTTCCTATAACCAGGAAGCAGCACCTGTTACATACTACATACACGAGAGACACTTCTCTCTCTTAAAAATTTTTAACAACTCTATTGAGGTATAAGTGACATGAATTGTATATAGCTAAGTGTGTAATATGAAAACTCTTATGGATATGAAAGGCTTATTTCTTACCAGGAAGGATAGCAAGTCTAGGCCCAATGCCAGGATCACTCCCAAATTTTTTCAGGTTGGATCCTCAGACACTCCCCTTTCACAGCTCATCCAGCAGAGGGGTCATGATCCCAGACTCAGGACCTAAATCTTAAATCCACACCTTTAGTCCTAACATTGATACCAGTTAACAGCCACTGCAGCCCATCCAGTGCACCAAGTGGAGGCATCAATGAGCTGCTCTGGAGCCGCGTTAGTCATGGCTGGGGAGCCAGGAGCCCAGCGGCTTCCTCTGTGCATATCACCCCACACCTTCTCATCCCACCCCTTCTTATCCCACCCCCCTTCCAAGGAGGATTCAGGCCAATTCTAAGGCCACTGCAGACCAAGACCAATTGACAGTGAGTGGATAGGTTGGCGAGGTGGGACCTAGACCGTGCCTGCCCCTGTGTTCATTTTTTAAGACCTATTACCTATCCTGACCCTACACACAGCCCGCCCCGCCCCATGTAGCCAGTAGGAAGTGTTAGCCCATGTTTGCTTTTGGAAGGCCCAAGCCAGGCCCTGAGAATTGTCAAGAATTGTCAGTGGTGGATTGAGAGCCCAGTTACTCCAGGGAGTTACGCAGTTGCCCAGAGTAAGGACAGGTTGAACCAAGAGGGAGCTGGAGACATGATCTGGGGACCTATCCCAACATGAGCATTCATCACCTAGTCTCCTTGCCAGTCCAGATTTCTCTAAAAGCCAATATAGACATTGGGAGACCTGACATGAGTTGGGGGAAGTATCACCCCAGAACTCACTACAGAAGCCCCGGTGGATTCCCAGTGTAGCTCAACTATTTTAGTCCCTAACCCTCACAAGAGACTTTTTGAGAAACAGCTACTGAGTCTATTTTTTTGTCTCTGTTGCTACAGACGTAGTGTGTGCTAGCTGGGAATAGATCCCATCGCATTCAAGAGCAGCAATAGCCACCATCTGGCCCCTGAAGCTCTGCCTCACACCCTACCTGATACCCAGAGGCTAGCACCCATCACTGAGCCCCTCAGCTCTCTCTCCCGTGCTGCTCTTGTCCTGACTTTAGCAGCCATGTCTGGACGGGGGTGTCTGGGAACTGGCACCATGAGGCTGCAGATGGAGGAAGGCTGCCATAACCCAAGCTTTCAAGCCTTAGTGTTTTGAAATTCTGGCCTCCTGACACCCACCTCACTTGTCTGAGAGCTAACCTGGAGATACTCTAGATATAGGAATTGGAGACCCCCAATTCTCCCCTGGAGTAGGAGCTACCAGCCCACTTCTCAGCCCATCCAAAGTGCCAGAGTGGAGAGCCAGCTGTGTGGCTGAGCCATCCTTATCAACAGTTGCAGGGATTTTCTTGTCCAGCCTGGGGGCTGCCTCCTAGCCCTTTAAGGGGCCTGCAGGCAGTGTGCACACATTGCCCAGTAGGGCAGAGCAGCAGACTTGTTTTCCCTCCGTCACTTAGCCTGGAAGAGATGCTTTGTTCTAGGGAGCCACGCATTCCCACTGCTTCTCTGTGTTGCTGGGGAGCCTACAGACTCCATGGAGGGCAGGCCAGCAGCCTGGTGTCAGGCAAACAAGAATGCCCTGGCAGGTGGCCTGCTTGGTTACTGCAGAGCGCCATCACTCTGTTCTGGGAAACATTTTCCTGGGAACCACTAAGCTTCCTGTTTTGGTTTTTCTTCCTCCTTTTGGCTCCTTGTTAGGCTGGAGCGACCTCACATCTGAGCGTTCAGCTGCTTCCCCAAGCCTGCAGACCTCTTTTTATGGTAACCATCAGCAAAACTACATATTGGGTGCTGGGAAACCCAAGCCATGTAGCCTGTTACCTACCCCAGCCCTTGTTTTATAAAAATCAAAAGTAAGGTACACTGAGGAGTGAAATCTTGTCTGAGGTTGGATAACCAGTTAACAGTAGATTAGAAGCTAAACCTCAGTTTCTTGACATCCAGCTCAGAGCTCTTGGCTGTAATAGGCCCAGTGTTAATGCAGTTTCAGGGATCCCAGCTCTAAATATCGCCAGAAGATCCAAGACGTCATTGTGCCAGGGTGGGGACCTGAGCAGAGCTGAAGGAACAGGTCCAGGTGGTGCATTTCGGGCCCCCTGGCCTCTGTTCCTTGCCGGATGCTTTGACCCTTAGAGCCCCAGATTCCTGCTCAGAACCACGCCCGTGCCATCTTGCCAATGACCCAAACCCCACTGAAAGGGCTCCCTGCCCGTTCACAACCCTGGGCTCTGTCCAGATTCTTCAAAGTGACCATGAGAGGCCTTGCCTTCTCTTGGATTAGAACATGGGCAGAGTACTTGTTCCCTGCCGCTCCCTTCCTCAAATTAGGAGCAAAAACAGTGGGGCTAAAAGCTTTGAAAGACCAGACGGGGAGGGAGCCCAGTCTCCATGTGAGGGGAGCCTGCTCCCTGCCTTGCTGCACAGGTCAGCCATTGCTGCCTAAACAGACTCACACCCACGTAGTCATGAAAACGGAGCGCAGGAATGCAGGGTGTCCTGATTTCATTTTCCAAGAAAGTTGAAGTTGAAAACATTTTTAATAGAGGTGAGTGACACATCCCTTTGCTCCTCTTACAGTGGAACCTCGTGTGTGACGACGACTGGAAGGCCCCACTCACCGTCTCCTTGTTTTTCGTGGGTGTGCTGATAGGCTCCTTCATTTCAGGGCAGCTCTCAGACAGGTAAGGTGGGTGTCTGTCTCCTGCCGTGGTAGGGGACCCCAGCATTGAGCAAGGAGTATGTGGGTGCCTGGCCCATGACTTCAATGGTAGTGTTCTTTCAGCCCAGGGCCTTGCATTTTAAAAGAAGGGGAAGCCTGATCTGTAGTACAGACACCACACGAAATAAAGAGAGCCAACTACCTCCTCTCCCTAATTCTTGCCAAACAAAATAGCCTGAGCTGAGTGTATCCATGCAGAATCAGCTGGATTTGACCAGGAAATATGCCATGATTTATTTCTGCATTATTCTGGCTGTCCCTCCCTAGGTGAGCATGACTCTTTCATTTTCCGAAGCATGGAGAGGTAGACAACACACACACACACATACACACACACACACACACACTGTATTGTAGATCTTAAGGCATACCATGGATGGCTGTTGCCATATTCCCAAAACCACTGCTCTCTCTACAAGGTAAGAGGAGATCTCAGTAGCCAGTAGGGACGTGATGGGCAGAACCTGTGTCCACAGGACTGATGCCCCTTAGCTAAGAGGCTCGTGGTTATGGCCCTTACTTCACAACAGGCAGAAAATGTGCTATTTTCACCCATAAGATTATTTTTGGAATTCCAAGGCTGTTAGCTCAAGGTCCATTCATGACTTAGGGAGTTCATGTACTCTTGACATCATAGGCAAAATTTTAGAGATTATATGTGAGCATTTAGAGAGGTCCGGCGTTGCTGTGACATTCTCAGAGGGGTCCATTATGTTATCTCCCTGCCCCAGTGCTGGGGTTCTGTTGGAGAAGCCCAGGGCAAGAAGAATGGCCTCCAGCAAGGTCCTTGGCTGTACTGTGTCACCCATTGGGGAGGAATTCCAGCATCGCCCCAGCTGGTTGGAGCCTCTAATAGAGAAGCTCAGGATTAGAATGTCATATTACATAAGAACAAAGCCATTTCATTCTGTAGCACTGATTCAGAGTGATATTTTGACATGTTTACATCTATGGATTATTGTTCTTAACTGAGGAGTCTTTACTCATGAAAAATACATGCATTTCTCACTAGATTTGTCTTTTCCAGAATATCATCCAGCAATTTTAAAAAAAAAGGACAAATTCCTGTAGTCAACAGTGAGCAATAAGAGTTAAGTAGACCATCACCATTGACTGGTGATTCTAGACGAGTCATAGACACTTGTCCTTTTGGGGGAAGGGCCTATGCTTCCCCATATCCTTCATCTACCAACAAACATCAGCTGATTACCGATATATATTTAACAAACACAAGGAACTTAGTATGTGCCAGACACTCTTATACGCACTGTACTGAGTAAACAATACTGATTTAATCTTCATAACCCTGTGAAGTGGGAAGTATCAGTATTCTCATTTTACAGATGGGGAAAATAAAACCCAGAGGAGTTCAGTGACTTGCCCCAGTGTCACACAGTCAGCAAGTGGCTGACCTAGGATTTGGGCCCAGATACTCTTGATCTTCTGTGTTGCGTGGGCCCTGCTCTTCTAGAACTTGCCTGCTAGCAAGGCTGAATGTCTTAAACAACTAATTGATGGGAGCACGTGTTATCCTTGGTGGTGATAAGTGATACAGAGGAGATGTGCAGATGCTAAGAGAGAGTTTGACAGAGGAGGCCAGGAGAGACTGCCCCAAGGAGGCGAAGCATGCACTGGGAGTTGAAAGATGAGTAGAAATTAGCCAACTAAGGGAATGGAGGGAGGAAAAAGCATTCTGGGTGCAAGAGAGCAGCATGAACTTGAACCTAGACTAAAGAAAAGGCATAATAGCATATGTTAGGAATTGGGAAAAAAGTCCTCTGTGATAGAGATGTGGAGATTGCTTAGAGACGAGCATTGAGGCAAACAGGGTACAAGCAGAAGAGCAGTTGGGATTAGCAAGTGATAGTTAGGAGCTTGGACTTTAGTCATAGCGCATTGGGGAGCATTGAGAGTGTTTTAAAGCAGGAGTATGACATCATCGGATTTGCAGTTTTTAAAAAATTATGTGATAAACTTTGTGGAGAAAGGATTGAAGGGGGAAGCAAGAGAGGGATTGTGGCGAGACTAAGAGGTTATCACAATAATTTATGCTGGAGATGGTGGTGGCTTGGACTAGACTGCAGGTGATATAAATGGGGAGGAGTGGTAGGAGGTAAAGCCAAAGGACTTGGCTATGGGTTGGATGCAGAAATGAGGAGAGGACGGTTTCTGATCTACACAATCGGATAGGTGACTACCCTTCTCTAAGACAAATACTCCGGAAGAGGGGAAGATGTTGAGTTCCATTTCAGTGTACTGAACTTGGGGTGATGATGAGCTCCTAGGTGGAGGAATTAAGTATGCAGTTGGATATGTGGACATAGTTCTCCATGAGAGGTTTGGGCTGAAGAAGCACATTTGGGAATTATCAGCTCATAGAACCCTCATCACAGCCCCAAACATGGATGAGATTGCCTGGCGAGGATGTGGAATGAGAAGAGGGAACTGAGCTTAGAGGCTCCCCAAGTGAGAAATGCCTCTCTCTGAGATGAGTGGCAGCCAAGACTCAGAGTAATTACTTCGATGTAAACAGGGAGAAGATACCCCAGGCTCGGAGTTGAAACTCAGTGCATTTTTTAGATCAACTGTGTCATGGGTTAGGTAGGTCTTTGTGGGATAGCCTAAGGACCTGATTACCTGAGGAAAGTGTTTACGTTCCAAAGGACCATCCAACTAAACAGAAATAAATCTAATGAATATCTTAAGGACTACATTCGTTTTTAGAAGTGCTAGTACAGTGTTTTTCAAAACATTAAAAGAAAATTGTCAGCAGACTTCTTTTAAGTAGGATCATTTGAGTCCAGTAAATGAAGTAGCTAGAAGTATAGCTGTTCTGGCTGTAGCCCCTACCATCAGCCCTCAGCACCACCCCTCAAGCTTATTTGTATCCCCATAGGAGGCCCAGGGCTCTGTGGAGTGGACAGTTTCTCTTCTCATTACCTCTAAGTCAACCATTTCAAAACCTAAGTCAGACAGATTACCTAAGCGCAATAGATTCATTACCTCAACTTGTCTAGGATACTAGTAGTAACTTTTTATGTAGGACAAAGGTTTAACCTTCATGAATAATACAAGAACTGAAATTCAAGAGCAATACAAATAATCTTGGGGTAGAGACATAGAAGCATCGAACAGACCGTCAAACCTCAGAGGGAAGGCAAGGGAAGGTGAGGGGGAGGAGGTAAGAGATCAACCAGAGGACTTATATGCATGCATATAAGCATAACCAATGGACACAGACAGTAAGGGGGTGAGGGCATATATTGGAGGGTGGGAGCAGCCAGGGAGAGGTCAGTGGAGGGACAGGGAGGGGGAAAGAGACATAAGTAATACTTTAAATAATAAAGAATTTAAATTGTAAAAAGTCTTGGATTGTTAAAGCCTTTTATCTGACATTGAGTTAGTTTTATGTGCATGAATTATGAGAGAGACAACCCTGGGAAGAAGTAGACTGGTATTTCCTGGTTTTGTAGGCATATATATGTTTGATGTTTTGTTGACATATTTTAAATTTATTTTACTTTTTTGTTGACATACTTTAAAAGTGAGTGTTTCTGGGCCCAACCTGGACTGCCAAGGGGCTGGTGCTATGTCAGGATTCCCTGGATCTTTCTCTTTCCCATCATCCCAGGAAGCCCTTGGGCGGGAAAGGCAGAGAAGGCAGGGATAGAGGTTACATCTCTGCCTGCAGTAAGGGGCTGCCCTTGGACGGCCTGTAACAAGAAAAGGCCAGAAGGGGGTGGGGGAAACAAAGTCCTTCTACTGTCAGGGTTTCCCACCTTCACACTATTGACATTTTGAGCGAGAGGATTCTTCGTTGTGGGGTACTATTCTGGGCTTTTTAAGATGTCTAGATCATCTCTGGCCTCTGTCTACTACTATATGCCAGTAGCACTAGCCACCCCTCCAAAACAAACAAACAAATAAAACAACTCCCACTGCAGTAAGTAGAAGCACCAGCTCTTCAATGTGGCTGCAAGGCCTGTGCAGTGTAGGCCCTGCCCACTCTGCAGGCTCCTGGTGAGCAGCTGACTCCAGCCACAGTTGTGTGTTCTCTTAACCAACCTGCCTCCGGGGCTTTCCTTGACCTTGCAGGCTCACTCAGGGTCCCTGTTTACACTACCCTGGTTCCTTGTGCCTTGTGCCTTTCCTTCAGAGTACCTATCAGAAATTGCTAAATAGCCCTAGCTGGTTTGGCTCGGTGGATGGAGCATTGGCCTTCAGACTGGAAGGTCCCAGGATTGATCCCTGCGAGAGCACATGCCCAGCTTGCAATCCCCTGTAAGAGGGCATGCAGGAGGCAGCCAATCAATGATTCTCTCTCATCATTGATGTTTCTATGTCTCTCTCCCTATCTCTTCCTCTCTGAAATCAATAAAAATATATATTTTTTTAAAATTGCTAAATAAAAGGTGTTCTCATGTAATTAATGGTCTCTTCGCTATATTGTGAATATCATTGAAGCTTGGTCCCTATCCTTACTCCCCCTTGACAACAAGTACTTTTCTTAGGGCCTCATCTCTGTATCATCATAAGGGAGACCTTTCCTGAATGCCTACATCCCCAGGCCCTACCCCCAGTCCAGGGTAGGTTCCTTTGTTGTACCCTTGGGGACCTGGGTGCTGATCCTTCAGTGCACTTACCTTAGTGTGTAACTGTACATTCAGTTATTTGACTAAAATGTGATCACTGCCCAGTTGGGTAGCTCAGTTGATTGAGCATTGTCCTGTGCACCAAAAAGGTTGCATGTTAAATTCCAGTCAGGACACATACCTAGGTTGTGGGTTCTATCCCAGATTGGGACACATACAAGAGGCAACCGATTGATGTTTCTCTTTCACATCAGTGTTTCTCTCTCTCTCCCTCCCTCCCTCTCTCTCTAAAAATCAATTTAAAAATATCCTAGGGTAAGGATTTTTTAAAAGTGATCACAGTCTATTTCACTACCTATCCTATCTAATAAAAGAGTAATATCCAAATTAACTGTACCTTCACTACACCCACAAACCACACCCACCAGCCAATCAGGAGCAGGGGTGGGGCTGAGGCCAGCAGGGAGGTGGAGCCGAGGTGGCCAGGGCAGTGAGGGGCAGGACTGAGGCAGCCAGGGCTGGGGGGGCCGAGACGGCCAGGACTGGGGGCGGGGTTGAGGCGGCCTGCGCGTGCTGGGCGGGGGGGTGGGGAGGGTCGTGGGGCCAAGGCTCGAGCTGGCTGGGGCGAAGGCCTGGGCTGAAGCGGGGGGGTAGGTGGGGGGCAATGGAGCCAGCCATTGGCCCCATTGCAGGCTTTGGACAGGCTGGGGTGAGTGGTTAGTAGGACATCCCCTGAGGGCTCCCTGTATGTGTGAGGGGACAGGTTGGGCTGAAGCTATCACCCACCCCCAGTGCATGAATTTTGTTCCCTGGGCTCCTAGTACTATATAATAAAAGCCTACTATGCTAAGTGGTCATCCATTCATCCAATCAAAGCATAATATGCTAATGATATGCTAAGGCTGCTCAACTGCTCACTATGATGTGCCCTCATCACCAGAGGGCAGAGAGTCAACCAGTCGACTAGTCGCTATGATATACACTGACCAGCAGGGAACAGACACTCTGGCTGGTAGGTTAGCTTGCTGCTGGGGTCTGACCAATCAGAACTGAGCAAAATGAGCTGGACATGTCCTCCTGCAATCCCTCCCCAGCTGGCCAACCTCTCGAATCCCTCCCTGGCCCCAATCATGTACCAATGGGGTCCCTCGGCCTGGCCTGCACCCTCTCCCAATCCTGGACCCCTCAAGGGATGTCCAAGAGCCGGTTTGGGCCTGATCCCACAGGCCAGGCCGAGAGATCCTACTGGTGCACACATTTGTGCACCGGGCCTCTAGGAAACTATAAGCTCCTCGAGGGCAGAAACAGCATCTTTTTTTTTTTAATCATCTTTTTTTGGCACCACCTTGGTGCCCAGGCTGCATATGGGTCCTGTGGAGGGTGGGAGGGTAATAGCATAGGGACTGGGAGGCTGGTACCCTGGCAGTACTGTCCACAACCAGTCCCTGAATGGTCCTGGAGAAAGCTCCTCTTGGTGGAGCCCCTTCCTACCACCTCCTCCCTGCTGGTTCTGTCACTCTGCTTTCTTCCCCAGGTTTGGTCGGAAGAACGTGCTGTTTGTGACCATGGCCATGCAGACAGGCTTCAGCTTCCTGCAGATCTTCTCCAAGAACTTTGAGATGTTTGCCGTGCTGTTTGTCCTTGTAGGCATGGGCCAGATCTCCAACTATGTGGCAGCATTTGTCCTGGGTATGGCCATCAAATTGGAGTTGAGTACTTGATCCTGTGTTTCACCGTCATCTCTCCACCCACTTTCTGGAGATATCTGTGATGTCCCTCAAGGGGAAGTGGTCTCTGGCAACATCAACCAGGGCTTCTGGGAGAACCCAGTTGTAGGCGGGGAATCTGAGTCCACCAAGCACCCAGCCCTGGGTCCCCAGCAGTGTGTAGCCTAACGGCTGTATGCCAGTTCTCTTCGGGCCTCTGAGGTGTGGCTCCTTGGTCTTACTAGGACTTGACGGCCATTTTACTATAACCTACCCAAGATCCTCCATCCAGCAAAAAGGGCCTGCCACTGCCCAGGGCTGAGGTAGCTAAGGAAAGAGGGAAATATGACAGGAAGAACAAGGGCCAGGGAAGAAATGGCCTGCAAAACACCAGCCAGTGAAGTGGACTGGCAAGAATGAATTGATAGGATCAGGCTTTCGTCATGTGACCTTTGGGTTTTAATTAAGAATTCACACTGCGGGACTCTTGCCTTTCTCACTGAAAAGTTACACATCTCAGTGGATGAATCTAACTCTAGCGTATCGATCTTTCGGTTATATTGTTAAAAGGATAATTTCTTTCTCTTCACATTTAAAGGAATATTTTTTCCTTAAAGGATAACAGTCAGCCTGTGCAGCCTTAGCAATGACTTCCCCTTTAATGAATTCTTCCTCCTGGGAGGATTACATTTTGAGGCCTAATGTGGCATCTTTAACATATGGCTTCAGGAAGTGATGAAATTTTCATGTCACTGAGGGGCCACAATGAGGCACGCCCAGCAGAGTCAGCCGGGGCCGAGTTCAGAATCCCTTCTCTCCCGAGGGCTTAGAAACTTAGAAATTATTCTGGCAGCTTTCTTGCCTTTATGTTGACAAAAGATTAATAGGGAAATAACCTAAATTAAAATGCTAACATGACTCCTCCCTTGTTTTGAACAGGAACAGAAATTCTGGGCAAGTCCATTCGTATTATATTCTGTACGTTAGGAGTGTGCATATTTTATGCAGTCGGCTACATGCTGCTGCCACTGTTTGGTTACTTCATCAGAGACTGGCGGATGCTGCTGCTGGCGCTGACATTGCCCGGGCTGCTGTGCGCAGGGCTCTGGTGGTGAGTGTGCCCGGGGCCAACACCAACCGGGTCTCTTCCACCTGGCCTTCACTAGGGGGCAGCAGCAACCCACAAATCCCTAGCTGGGCTCCCAGAGGCAGGAAGTGTACATTACAGTCAAATTTTGTTCTCAGCCAAGTTGTTGGGGGTGCGGGGAGGGGCAGAAATGTCTTCCTTTTCAAAACTTCAGTTCTTGACAGCACAACTCTTTCGTGCTGATACATCAGTGTGGCAGAAGCCTCTCGGGCCACACACAGAGGAGAGAATGCGGGTCAGCTCACCACTAAATCTCCCTAAACCTGTTGTTCACACCTCAGGAAGTTGTGCTACGAATATCTTCATGGTTTTTTGTTGTTGTTTTTTGCTGGTGGAAAGGACAACTAGCACACTTTTAAAACATATAAGATGCCGTCAAGTGTGCTGATGTTGCTAAGGGTGTGAAAGTGCTCACAAAATTCCAATCATAAGGGATTGAAGAGGTAAACAAAGTATTGTTGATTTGGATAAACGAAAAGCAAAAAGCAGTTAACCGCTGACAGTATTTAGGAGATAGTGATATGTGAGAAAGTGAAGATGCTGCATACCTACTTCCTGACAGACACCCATGGAACTGGTGCTGAAAGTGACTTGATTAAGGCCAGTAGGGTGTGGCTGGATCAATTTAAGAAGTGTTTGCTTATAGATTAAACAGTACATGTAAGAAAGGTTAAAACAGAATCATTTAGGGATCTGGAATGGATTAATTCAATTTACATTATTTCTAATGGAGGGAAATGATTCAGTTTTTCCAACAAATCCCATCTCAAAACAGCTTTCCAAAATGAATTAAGTTCAAGAACCAAGGTTCCACTGTATTTGTAAGTTACTTTAGAGTGTTAGGTCCACACTCAGAAAAGCCAAAGACAAAACAAAATCTCCAGTCATCAATGGACTTGTTCTCAGCCCTGGGCTGAGTTATTCAGAGTTCAGGGAGAGGAAGAAGGAGCATCTTCTCTGCGAGATGATGGGGTCCTCCCTGACCTCTAGGAGTTATCCGACTGCAGACTAGACAGCTAAGGCCCTGCTTCTGGCTGTGTGTTGCCGCCAAGACTTCATGACACAGCCACTGGGAGAGGAGGAAGAGCAGTGGAAGCGAGAGTGCCCCGGGTGGCTACACAGAAGAAGCCAGGCTCCGTCTGAGCCTCCAACACAGAGGAGTTGGACGGGCAGAGAGGAGGCCATTCCTTACCAAGGGAGGGAACACAGCAGAGGGGCTGAGGCGGGAATCGCCCTTTGCAGGTGGGGATGTTGAGAGCACTGCCCCACAGGTTGCGAACATTCCAGGCCATTTGGGAAAGGATAAGAACTCAGCAAGGGTCCTGGTCCTGACCCATCTGGTGAGGTAGAAAATAAGATGCACATACTCTCAAAGTGCCCAGATGACTTAGTAAGTGTAGGTAGAGAGTTTGACATGTCAATTGAGTGAATCCGGTGGAGATGAGGAAAAACTAGAGGCTAAGAGGCCAGTGTAGAAACTTCTGTGGGTGCCAGGAACAAGCAGAGGAGTACAGGTGGGCAAGGAGCTGGGCTGGGCCGAGCTCACACACAAGCCAGGCTTCAGGAGCCCAACTTGCATGGTCTCCTTAATGTCCAGCAGGTGGCACCACTGCTCCTCAGAAATGGAGGTGGCCAGCCAGTGGAGATATCCCATCATGGTGAGCAGGCCCCTCCAAATTTTGTGCGTTCCAGTGGAATCAAAAGCTCACACTTCAGGTTCTTATTGGGTGTGGCATGGATCACCTCTTTGCTTCTGACACGGAAACACCAAATATTCCCCAAACCTAGCTCTGGTTCTGAGGCCCATTTCCCACCTGGACCCCTTTTACCTCTGGCTTGTTAAGCAGGAATGCCTCAGTGAGATTGCTTCTTGTACTCAGGTTCATCCCCGAGTCCCCCCGATGGCTCATCTCTCAGGGACGATTTAAAGAGGCAGAGGTAATCATCCATAGGGCTGCCAAAATCAACGGGATTGTTGCACCCTCAGCCATCTTTGAACCAAGCGAGGTAAGCCCTGTATGGGAGCTGGTGGGAGGGTCTCCATGCCATGGTTTGAGGGCAGCATTACAAAGGCCGGAAGCTCAGCTGAGTCAGTGTGGCTCAGTGGTTTGATGTCGACCTATGAACCAGGAAATCAGTTTGATTCCTGGTTAGTACACATGCCCAGATTTGGGCTTACTAGTAGTCCCCAGTAGGAGGAGTTTTGCAGGAGGGAGCTGATCAGTGATTCTCTCTCATCATTAATGTTTCTATCTCTCTCTCTCTCCCCCTTTCTTTCTGAAATCAATAAAAATATATTTAAAAGCCCTAGCCAGTTTGGCTTAGTGGGTAGAGCATAGGCCTGCAGACTGAACCCAGGGTCCTGGGTTCAATTCCATTTAAGGGCACAAGCCTGGGTTATGGGGGAGTGCAGAAGGCAGCTGATCAATGATTTTCTCTCACTGATGTTTTTCTCTCCCTCTCCCTTCCTCTCTGAAATCAATAAAAATATATTAAGTAAAAATATATATATTTAAAAAAATGCAAAAAGCCAGAAGCTCTCCCTTCACACAGGAGCTCTGCCCTCTCCCTGCCTGTGCCCCAGGTGCCCAGACAGACTGTTAAATTTCAGAAGCTGGGCCCAGCTGGTGTGGCTCAGTGGTTAAGCATTGACCTATGAATCAAGAGGTCACCATTTGATTCCCAGTCAGGGCACTTGCCTGGTTTGTGGGCTCAATCCCCAATGTGCAGGAGGCAGCCAATCAATGATTTTCTCTCATCATTGATGTTTTTATCTCTCTCTCCCTCTCCCTTTCTCTGTGAAACAATAAAAATGAAAAATTTCAGAAGCTGAGAAGAAGGTGCTAAATGCCTAAATCTCTTCACCTTCCTTGTGGATTTCAGTTTTTCATACTTTATACACTTCTTTTCTAGGCAATCATATAATCTTATCATTACTTTTAACCATAAGCACTCTTTATGAGTAAGGAACTAAGTAGCCTCCAATCGTAAAAAAGTAACACAGTATGTAAAATATGAAGCAAACACAGTTTTGGAGTTAGAAGTGTTCAGTCTCCTCCTGGGGTTAGCTGTTGTATGACCTTGGAGCCAGGTCCTTTTTGGTGTCCGGTCTTTTGCCCTACCCCACCCCCCGGCAACCCCTCTTCTCATACCATGAGTAACCTCCTGGCCCTGCCTGATTCCCAGGTCTTGCTTCTTCCTGTTCTCCCAGAGCTTCCATCCTCGGCAGCAGGCAGTTCTCTTCCGTCCCCTGACAGTGAGAAGCGGTCAGACATAGCTGCTAGCTGCTACAGTTCTGGAATGTGTGTCTGATCTGACAGGAAGATAGGGGACCAGCTGTGAGGACAGCCACCAGCAGTCATGCTGAAGTGTGTGGGAGGCATCTCAGAGACACTCGGGACTCAAAGATGCCGAGCGGGGGGTTGGGAAAGAGACCAGTTATACGCAACAGAGAAGCCGCTGCCCCCCCCCCGCCAGCCCTGCTGGCCTCACAGCTGAGTGGTGGCCCAGCAGCCGCTTCCTCCCCGCACAGTCGGAAAGGGCTATGATGCCAAAGGGCAGGGCAGGAGTAGATGGCAGAGAGGGCTTTTCAGAGAAGCAGCTTTGGTGGCTTTTCAGTGAGGGGTCAGTTTGGGTGAACCCATAGTCCCTCTGGCATCCTTGAGGAAATGAGGCTATTCAGGGGATCCGTTAAGTCTAAAGTTGACCTTTTGTTGAACTGCTAACTCTGGGAAAACAAGCTCCAAAGCTGGGTTTGCTTAAGAAAGAAACATGAGTGTGTTTAGACGTGTGGTTTATTAACGTCCTGGGCTATGCCGAGTTTCATAGGAAGTCACTCTGGGTGAAGCTGAGGTCAATTTTCCTGTTTTTCTATCTGAAGTGTTTTTGTTTTTGGAAGTAGACCAGAGACTACATGGTATGAAGACTGAAAACATTAATTCTTTTAAAATAGCAGATCAATAAACTACACAGCCAGTTCCTCTCTGACCCAGAGGGCAGGGATCCAGCCTTGGGAAGGAATACTTAGAGGCCTGCCTGCCTGGAATGTGGCCCCTGACGGGGTGTGCTGTAAGGGCACCACCGTGGGTTTGGGCCTGCCGTGACTACATCCCTGCAGGGACTGGTCACTTATTTTCCCTCCTCACTCTTTTTTTTTTTAATATATTTTATTGATTTTTTACAGAGCAGAGGGGAGAGGGATAGAAAGTCAGAAACATCCATGAGAGAGAGACATCGATCAGCTGCCTCTTGCACACACCCCACCGGGGATGTGCCCGCAGCCAAGGTACATGCCCTTGTCGGAATCGAACCCGGGACCCTTCAGTCCCCAGTCTGACACTCTATCCACTGAGCCAAACCGGTCTCAGCGCCCTCCTCACTCTTGATACGAATGCAGTACTGACAGGGCCGGGGGAAGCCTTGTGCTGCCCAAGATGCAGTCATTGTACTGACTCTGCTTTTTAAGAAAGAAACAAAACCCTCCCCAGCTCGGAGAGGAAGATGCTAGGTTTTCAGGCCATGCTGTTGGGTCTCAATCTCTGACCTGCGCTCTGTCATTTCGTTCCTGCAGCTACAAGACCTAAGTTCCCAGAAGCCGCAGTCCCACAGCATTCTGGACCTGCTCCGGACCCAGAACATCCGCACAGTCACCATCATGTCCATAATTCTGTGGTGCGTGAGTGAGACCGGGGCTTCCACGCAGCGCCTCTGCAGTGGCCGTCATGCCC
Organism: Antrozous pallidus; assembly: GCA_027563665.1. Classification (NCBI taxonomy): domain Eukaryota; kingdom Metazoa; phylum Chordata; class Mammalia; order Chiroptera; family Vespertilionidae; genus Antrozous; species Antrozous pallidus. Next base: position 36,600,387 of record CM050516.1, on the reverse strand, counting down.
TTCCCGTTGGCAGATGTGGTTCAGTCCAAAATGAAAGGCCATGCCATCAGAAAGTAAAAGGGTTGAGCATGTCACAATTCTTTTTTTTTTTTACATATTTCTTTTTTTTTTAAGGTATTTTATTTTTTTTGTTAATCCTCACCAAAAGATATGTCTCCCTTGATTTTCTTTAGAGAGAGTGGAAGGGGGAGGGAGAGGCAGAGAGGGAAACATTGACGTGAGAGAGAGACATCAATGGTTGCCTCTCACACATGCCCCGACCAGGACCAGGGCCGGGAATCAAGTCTGCAACCAAGGCATGTGCCCTTGACTAGAACCAGGACCCTTTGGGTCAACGCTCTATCCACTGAGCCAAACTGGCTGTACCATTGGTCGGCAAACTCATTAGTCAACAGAGCCAAATATCAACAGTACAACGATTGAATTTTCTTTTGAGAGCCAAATTTTTAAAACTTTAAACCTCTTCTAACGCCACTTCAAAATAGATTTGCCCGGGCCGTGGTATTTTGTGGAAGAGCCACACTCAGAGGGCCAAAGAGCCGGATGTGGCTCGCGAGCCGCAATTTGCTGACCACGAGGCTAGGGCATGATTCTTGATGGAATCTCAGAAAAGGAGTTAAGGTTTGGGGGGAAATATGGGACTTTTGAGGATCCCTCCAGGTCCTGAGCGAATCCTTGCTCGCACCGGGTCCTAGTTTAGTTGTTCCTGTCCCTTGTGCTTCAGGCAGTGGCTAAGGAAGACGGGTAAGGCCTCCGGGAAGGCTCTGAGTGAAGACACCATGTTCTTTCAGTTACAGAGGCTGCTAAGTACTTTCTGGGAGTCTGTGCGGAAGCAGCATCCCTCCTGGGATGTTTGGGGAGTGTCCTGGGAGAGGGCCACAGCCTCCATGGCCTTACCAGTTCCTTCTCTGAGGCATTTCACCAAGTGTGTCAGGAAGGGAGCTGATGTGCCGGAGAGCATTTGCTCAGCCGCAGATGCTTGGGGTTAGAGGCCACCACCCGCTCCTGCTGGGTGAGGAAGGCAGACTTCACCTCAAGTCTCTGCTCCTACGAGCCAGCCAGTCTCTGGGCAGCCAGCCATTGTGCTCCTTAGAGATAATGAGTCACCCGTTTCCATGAAATAGCCCAGGATCCCTCAGGGCATGCCCCGCCCGGATCGGCCTCAGACAGTGCCAGCATTCAGTGTGTGCCATAGACTTGCCAGCCACCCCCGCCATTCACCTGGCACACCTCCAGCTCTGGGTTTCCTAGGAACTCCTGCTCTGGCCCCTTTCCCTGGTTGTACCAGCTATGGTTTCACCCTGCAGATGAGTCCAGTCTGACCATAAAGGTCCAGTCTGACAGAGAGAATGCCGTGGGGACAGGGACACCAGGTTGGAGGGTGTGGCCTGCAGATGAGAGCCGACATGACCCTGCCATCAGGAGCTCCCTCTCCTCCGGAGTAGGTGCTGTTGAGTTCGCTGCTTCTGACCGGCCTCTTCCTGGCTGGTTGCCACAGGGGGTCTGTCCTGGCCCTTTCTCCAAATGCTTCACCATGATCTTATCCTTCCAGTCCTCTCCCACCCTGTTTGCTGTCTGCTTCCTCCACTCCCCAGCTCCTCTGTAGTTGCTGGGTTTGGGGAAGCTCAGAGAGTCAGGAAGTTGGCTTAGTGAGAGCTTCAGCTTAAGGTTTCTAAAGCCGACAGGCAGGTTAGAGATGGGTTTCTTTGTCTTTTCATTTTTTGTGTGTGTTGTTGTTGTGTTATCAAGTAAATCTGTCTCAATTATTTGCCTTTTTGCTGTTTGGGATCCTCTGAAAATGCACTGGGCCAGAGACTGTTCGATCTGCTGCCCTCCCCGAAGGGTCGTTGTGAATGTCCTGCATCAATTGCACATGGGAGGTCCTCTGTTGGAGGCCCCCCCCGCCCCCCCGTGGATGCTGCTCCTCCAGCTTTCTTCTGCGCTCTGTTGCAGGATGACCATAGCAGTGGGCTATTTCGGGCTCTCCCTGGACACCCCTAACTTGCATGGTGACGCCTATGTGAACTGCTTCCTGTCGGCAGTGGTGGAAGTCCCCGCATACGTGCTGGCCTGGCTGCTGCTGCGGTACCTGCCCCGCCGCTATTCCATGGCCACCGCCCTCTTCCTGGGCGGCAGTGTCCTCCTCTTCGTGCAGCTGGTGCCCCCAGGTAGGGAGCGTGTGTGTCTGCGGCCGGGGTCTTCGCTGAGCCACTCAGCCTCTACTAGGCTGTCTCCCCCAATTCCTGAAGGGAGTAATGCCACCACCGCTCACCTGCATATCTGCCTTCTTGGCCAAAAAATCAAGAGAAAGTGTCTCCTGAGACCTGACACTCCTCCTGGCCTGGGCCTCTATGGAGTGGGCAGAGCAGCCAGGTGAGGCTGGTAGTTAGTTTTACTCTCGACTTAAGTTAGCATGTGCACATTTGTTTTTCTCTGTGGGGAAGCATGAGACTTGGTTGGAAAGCTTTTAAGGATATCCCAAGAACAGGGAAGTGTGTGGAAGGCTGCCTGCCCTATTTTTTGGAATTCTGACAGGGGGGTGTCGAAGGTGGTGCCCCTAATTATTCCTTAACCTTTCCAAACAAGTCTGTGCATGTGCAGACAGACCCCCGGGTGTTTACTGGATTCCTTATGCTTTGCTTAATCCCTGGATGCCCTTGCCTAGAGGACAATGCAAACACCTGTGTCCTCCCAAGATTACTCACCTACTGCTTGTATCTAAAGATAAAAACTGCAATAGAAGGCTAATTAGGCACTTGAGGCTGCCTGGTTGCTATAGCTGGGCCCTCTCTTAGCCTCTCTTTCACAGTAAATGTTGTGCCGGAGTAATCTATTCATCCTCTCAGTAGTAACAATTTGGAGGGATAGCTTGGCTATAGCCCCTTAGCCCACAATAGGAAGCTATAGAAACTTCCAGCCCCACAAAAAAAGGAGAAAGTATGTTTGTTTCAGACAAAAAAAAAAACAAAAACCAAAACCTAGAACTCTCCACAGCAGTGTACCTTGGGTTGGTGCCTTCTCCTACCTTCTTCTCTTGGTTTCTCCAGACCTGTATTATTTGTCTACCATCCTGGTGATGGTGGGCAAGTTTGGAGTCACCGCTGCCTTTTCCATGGTCTACGTGTACACAGCTGAGCTGTATCCCACCGTGGTCAGAAATATGGGCGTGGGAATCAGCTCCATGGCATCCCGCCTGGGCAGCATCCTATCTCCCTACTTCATTTACCTTGGTAAGTCCCGTGGGCCGAGGGCGGGCACACGGGAGCGATGGGGCTGGAGCACCGGTGAGCTGGAATGCGAGCTGAAGACGGCTTGCTAAGGGAAAACACACAGCAGATGGGATCCCTCTAATCTTGGATCTGTGCCTGGAGAAGGTTCTTGTCCAGATGCCTGTGCTGTAGAGAGGCACTGGCTTGTAGCTGAGTCTGAAATTGATGAGAAAAGTAGGGAGTTTTGTTCCTGTTTTAGCTTCCCATCAGCAAACAGCATCCCCCTATCCTAATAAACTACAGGGTGGCTTAGGGAGCCAATATTCTTAATTGGAGAATCTCTTCTTGGAATCAGAATTTAAAAGGAACAGGGAGAGGGAAAGATGTCGTTTAAGAGGGCTGATGAGCTGAGAATTTGTGCGGCTCGGAGCATGTGACACAGTGGTTTAATTCTGTATGAAGGTGCACCTCCTGCCATTTTCTGTAGCAGGGCACCATTTTTCTCTTCCTCAAAATCATTTCTCTTGGCAGCTGCTTTCTCCTGAGCACCCCTTGCTGGCACATCCTTGGGGAGGGGTGCACCCACCTTGAGAGTACCCAGAATGCTTGGTGAACATGCTCCATAGACCTGACAAGCAGAAACATCTTGTTTGGCCTGTAGGCAAATTGAATGGGTTGCAACACATCTAGAGAGGTGGAGGAGCTATTCCTGACCCTGGATGAGTATCTTGCATTCTTTGGAAACCCAGCATTGGGAAATAGAAATCGTAGTTATCATGGCTCCCTTCCCCTCCTCTGCACCATGAGGCACTCCCGGACCTCTGGGCATGCTGGTGCCAACTCTGGGTTCTGAGACCTGTCTAGGTGCCAGACCCCATCCTGGCAGCTCAGACTAAGGCTTAGAGGGTAGGTGATCCCTGTTAAAGAGAACTGAGAGCTCAAAGAGATCGAGGGGACCAAGTCTAACTGCAACCTGGCTTGGGGCTCTGTCTGCTTTGCCCTAGGTGCCTACGACCGCTTCCTGCCCTACATCCTCATGGGAAGTCTGACCATCCTGACGGCCATCCTCACCTTGTTCCTCCCAGAGAGCTTCGGCATCCCCCTCCCAGACACCATTGACCAGATGCTGAGGGTCAAAGGGTAAGGAGGCCTCCTTCTTCACCATGTTGGCACACTGGGTCCAGGCCTGGCAGAGAGTTCCCCGGAAAGTCCTACCAGCGCCATGGACTGGTTTGGAGGGTTAGAAATGACAAGGAGGTTACATTCCATCCTCTCTGGCCTGACCCAGATCACCGTGTCCCCATGTCCATCTCCACAGCAGCAGCAGCTCTGGGACAGTACAAAGAGTGGGAGAAACCTTGCAGAATCGGCTGTTCGATTTCTTTTTTTCCCTCTAGCGAGATAGCCTCAGTTCTAGGTTTGGTTTGTGTATTTGTTTTAAGACTGGCGGACAGCTTTTTCAGATTTTTTACTAACATTTGTTTTGCTTGTGTTGATAGAATAAAATACAGGCAAACTCCAGGCCACACAAGGATGTTAAAAGATGATGAAGAAAGCCCCACAGTCCTTAAAAGCACGGCCTTCTAACAGCCTCTAGTGAGTGAGAAAGTGAAGAGGAAACACTGGTCTTGTCAGAGACTGTGGACGCTGAGTCCTTCCGTGACAGGGTCTTTGCTATTCATTCTGTGGACCCTTCGTCTGACATGCTGGCGGATGGGCACCTGGCTAAGAGGCTGCGTGTGGTCCCAGAGCGCCACCTTCCCTCCAGCGACACCGTGGCTACTGACAGACAACTTCAGAGAAGTCCTAACATCTGATGGACGGGGCACTTCCTAAGAAGTGAACTAGAACCATTGGGATTTGGAAGAATATGAGCGGCCTCTGCTAAATTTACATTTTAATTTCAGACTTCTTGAAAAGGCCCTCTAATGAAACTGGAGGTCTAAATCCCACCCCCTAAATATTTTCTTCGATTTCATCTAATGGTGCACTTTACAGAGAAAAAGATCATTTCAGCCTGGCTGGTGCGTTCAATGGTTAGAGCATCAGCCCACGCACCAAAGGGTCCTGGGTTCCATTCCTGGTCAAGGGCTCGGACCTGTGTTGCAGATTCAATCCCCAGCCCTGGTCGGGTTACTTGAGGGAGGCAACCAGTCCATGTGTCTCTCTCACATTGATGTTTCTCCTTCTCCTTCTCTCCCTTTCACTCCTTAAAAATAAACGGGAAAAATATCTCAGGTGAGGATTAACAAAAAGAAATCATTTTATAGGGAGTTTTATTTCTCACACTTTCTCAGTTACAAAGATATTAGCTGGGATTATTGCTTCCTGAGGGCAGGAGAGTTGGGGTGTGGGGAAACCTACAAGTAATTAACATGAGGGGACACCGAGGTAAAGAACACAGGCAAGCACAGGGAACCCGAGCTCTTGGACCACTCGGTGTGATTACTGGGTAGACTTGTTTACATCTGATCAAAGCACTGGGCTGGTCCAGGCCCATAACAAATGCATCCTTGAACCTACTATTGTTTTCATGTCATATGTACCATGTGAACCAAACCTCCTAACTATTATGATGTCCATTTATGATCTGAAGGAGGTGTATCAGTGAGAGAGGTGAGCAAACTTGTCTCTTAAAACTAAAATACAGATTTTGTTTGCGTGTTGTTATGTCATTTTCTCCTTATGTTACTTGATCTTCAGAATAGACTTAGGAACAACTGGTTCCTTAGTCTCTTGGTTTGTGTCTTGTCTTTTTTTTTTTTTTTTTTAACCCAGAATCACTCTGGCAAAGGTCTGCAGTTGCCACTTGTGCAAGGCCTTCCCACTAGCACTCCTGAGTGTGAAACAGACGTCATTGTGTGGGTTTCTTTTGTGATGCCCAATCATGGGGGAAATTACGAAGAAGAAAGTTCAGTCATGTTCATAGTCTTTCAGAGTTGCTCACTTCAGTCATGTGACATTGGGAGAGATTTTGTGTTCCATGTAATTGTCCTATCTTTGCTGATGGTTACCGTGGTATTCCTGCAGCATATGCTTCACCTGGTTAAAAAGCAACATTTTTGGGAAAAATGCTGACGTGCCTTGGAAAATGAAGATGTTTTAATAAATAAAATGATTTTTTAAATAATAGCAACTCTCCACAACCTTTATTTCCACAATTTGGTGAGCCATGCCACACCATCACCTGACTTTTCTGTGTCTCCTTGGCCTGATTCTCGCAGGTTTGCGGTGAGCCTCTAGGGCTAAGACTTAATCCCTGTGTGCTAGAAACCTTCCCTCTACTTTCAATGCACTGAGCCAGCCCTCTTACACGGGGTCCTAGCCTGGCTTCCCCTAAAAGCAGAGCCCGAGCCCAGCCGGGTGGCTCAGGGTTGAGCATCAGCCTATGAACCAGATGCACAGTTTTAATTCCTGGTCAGCATATGCCTGGGTTGCGGGCTCAATCCTCTCTGCGGGGCATGCAAAAGGCAGCTGATCAATGATTCTCATTATTGATGTTTCTTATCACTCCCTCTTCCTCTCTGAAATCAATGAAAATATATATTTTTTTTTTTGTCACAAAATTTTAACATTTTAATCCTAAACATTACAGGGCAAGTAGATCCTGGACCCTATCTCCATTTTCCATAAATCCTAACTCTTAGTTTCCATTTTAAATATTGCCCTAACCACTAAAACACTAGTGGTTTTACAACCTCAGGTTATGACAATACATATTTCTGAAATAAATGTTACAAAAACAAAAATGGAAGCCAAACTGTCTCCATGAAGGAAAAAAAAAGTGGAACATTCTGAAGCTTTTAGATACTTCTCTTTCCATGTCTTATGATTAACCTGTTGATTCAGTGCATAAGGTCAATGTGATGGTCCTCATGTTGAACAAACATCTAACTAGTGTCCATTGATTCCAAGTTAGTGGAGGATGAATCTTTTTGGATACTTTCAAAAATGGCTGCCAGCTCAGGGTTGGAACTGATCTGCGACTGGAATTCACTCATCAGTGGACTCTTCTCTGCTTCTGGAATGGTCAGCAATGCTGCTACTGCTCTCATGGCAGATCGCTTTAGTTCATCTTGCTTTTCAAACTCCTGCTTTACTGAGTTTGCCTTTACCTTAGTTGTACATGTGGCACGTAACGGCTCTACAAGCCGGTCCAGCCTCTGCAGCACTGCACTTGGACAAAGGGTGGAGAGTCTCACCAACATTAAAAATGTTAGCATCTTAATATCATAATGATCCTTCAAACCATCTTCAACATGATTTAGAAATTCAAAGATATCTAGTCTATCAAGACAACTGTCTAGAAGTGTGTACATACACTCAAAAGCTGCCTTTCTAATATCCAGGCCGTCATCAACTGTATGCTTAAATGGACCCATTTCTACCTCTCTTATAAGCTCCTTTCTAACTTTTGTCTCATTGTAAAGATGTGGAAGAACAGTGTCTAGAAGATCCCTTATTAAAGATGGCTTATTATGTGCCGCTGAATTGAATGTGACCAAGGCTACTCTTCTTACATTCAAATCTGGGTCTTCCAACGTTTTTAGGAAATCACCTATGCAGTTCTTTAATAATGGATCAATAGGTTGTGGATGATCAGAAATAGTAAATTTCACAGCTGTAAACACTGAACTTCGGGCATATGATGAGCCTGATATCAAATATCCTTTAAGACGTGGAAGGAGAGTTTCTGGATCAATTAGAGTGAGTTTGCCTAAACATTCAGCAACAACATTTCTGGTTCCTTCTTCTGCACACTCACAGTGCTTTAGTAGTAAGGCCCAGATGTTTTCAACATATGGTTTAAGGCCCACCACTGATGCAGAGCTAATAATTTCCTTCAAGGAATGAAGCAGAAGATACTGCCTTTTGGGTTGACTGGTTATTTCTTGTAAGACAAATGGTAGATATTCAGGAAGATTGCCCACACTAATGCTGCCTAATGCATAAGATGCAGCTGATTTGACTTCTTCACTTGGAGACGAGAAGGCTTCTAAAATTACAGATTTTAGTTCCAGTTGCCCACTTAAGTCAATATGATGCCCAACTGCTCCAAGAGAAAGTAGAGCTAAAAGACGAATAGAATCTGTAGACCTTGAGTTCTTAACATCTTGAATAAACTGACCTACTACAGCTGGTCCTTCTTTAGGACATGCTCGAGTAAGGGCAGCTACACATTTGGCAATAGAATAATAGGACTGCTTGTGAGTAAGAGCTGTGCTCTGAGAATAAACTGGACCCGTCAGCATGCGCAACAAATCCATATATCCTAGATTATTTGTTCCAGTGACAACCAGAGCTTGGAAAAAGTCCAGCATGGCGCTAAGAGCACCCGAAAATATATTTTAAAATAATAATAAAAGCATAGCCTGAGGCCAGTGCTCCTGTGCAGTCAGATGGGTTTTTTGGGGACAAGATTCCAGGAAGCAGGAGTAAAGGACAAGCAGAGGAAACGGAAGGAGCAAGAGGTTGGCCTGCACCAAGGGCACCTCTCCATCCATCCAGCACATCTGAGCCTTCTGAAATCTATCTCAAAACTATCTGCACATAGATTAGAGAGGGAAGCATTTATATATTGGTCTCGATCCCCCGTTCATCGAAAGCAGCCCCCTACACGTCAGCTCCCCACATGTCTAAGTTGCACATGCCTAAGTCCCAAGCAAGTTCTGTCCCCTGGGGTAACACAAAGCAGGCTCAAGGTGAGCACAGTCAGGCTGCACTACTGGTCAAAGCTGCTGTGCACTGGGGTTGAACATGGTGCGTGCGCACGCACACACACATATATATACACACACACACACACACACACAATGTGTCACAGGGCAATCTGTGCTAGAACGTGGGTAGCTCCAATGTGGGAGATATAAAAAGGCATGATGCATAACAAAACAACTCAGGTGGGATGGAAAGAAGCTCATCTTCCCTAACACTGTTGGCTCCTCCACTCTCAGACCTGGTCCTGCGCTGGGTTCCTAATTAACTGACTACACGGTGGCTCCAGAATTACGTACGGTCTTGCCTACCCTTTCTCCTGCTGCATGAGTGAAGAGTTTCTGAGTTTTCTTTCATATTCTCAGTATCACTGATTCCAGTTATTTGTGGGCCTCTGGGAGCAAAAATCATACTTACTGAAAGGTTCAAGCAGGCTAAATAGCAATCCTAGATGGTGAATAAAGAAAAATTGAATTTATTTAAAGAAAAGAGGATGAGGATGTCCAAATGGAAGGGCTGCATAGCACCACCAGGCCAAAGAGTATTGGGTCAGTGATGGCAGCCCCTGAGAGCTGGAGTCTGGTCCTTATATGCAGCCACTGGCGGAAGCTTTTGTCATCAGTGGGATTTGGGGGCTTGGTTGATGGGCTTGGGTCAATAGGAATGTGGATGTGCGATTGCGTGCTTCTTGGCAGTTTTAGTTCCTTATGTGGTTTGATTCCTGGGGTCCAGCATTTCCTGTCCAACCAGTCTTCCTGGCCTTTGTTCTTCTATGCCAGAGGCAGACAAAATGGTCTTAAGAATTATATTGTCTTGTAAGTCTGACCAATTACCTGAATGCTCAGAGCTCTCACCATGGGAACAATAGCCCAAGTCACTACACCCTGGGCAGAGGCAAGTGTCAGGAAATCCAAGGCCTTTGTCTGGGCTCTTGTGTGGGGTTTTTCTATCAGAGCCATGGTTTGGGGATGACTGACAAAGTTATCCTGACCAGGGATCTCCTCTCAGGAAGAGAGGTGTGCACCACCTATAATCACAGGAATGGTTGGTGAGTAATGTGCTCAGTTAGTACCTGTAAGAATTAGAAGCTAGGATACTCACAGAATAATAAGGACAAAGCAAAGGAGGTGGAGGGACAGATTAAAAGGATAAATGTGTAAAGAAGGGTTTACCCATAATCTTTTCCTATTGTTAGGAACTGGTTTCTGTCTCCATCCAAGCTCCCTGAACACTCTGATGAATTCCAGAAGGGCTATGTTTGCCAAAGAGAATTATCCTGCTTAACACCTAGTCTCAGAGATGGTGAATGAGTGTGGGCAGAGGGCCCTGATGTTAGGTGGTAAGCAGCACAACTAATCTTTCCCTGGTGTTTCATTCAATTCCTTTTCCTAAAGTGCTTTTAGACTCTAAGATACCAAGAGTCTATGCAATACATACAGCTTAGCGATATCTTATGTTGTATGCCATTGCTACAGCAAAAAGCACTTTGGACAATACACCTATTTTCTCATTTGATCTTCATAAAACTCCAATGACACTGATAGAGGATGCCCAGGATGACTGAATCAGAGGTTTTGTTAGGGGCAGACATAGACTATTAGGGAGTAGCTATTAATTATAAAAAAAATATTAACCAGTTTTCCATACTATCCAGGGAGGGCTCCACACGGCATTGTTCTCGGTTCCCATGGAACTTAAAGGGAAACTTTTCACCATGTCCGGAGCCCTTGATGTCCTCAGAGTCCTTGCAGCAGGAACCCACTGAGGTGGCACCAATCCTGACTTCCAAACGGAACAGACATCTACAAGAGGAAAAGTGATGGCATCTATATCATCAATCGGAAGAGAACGTGGGAGAAGCTTCTGCTGGCAGCTCGTGCCATTGCTGCCATCGAAAACCCAGCTGAAGTCAGTGTCATACCGTCCAGGAATACTGGCCAGCGAGCCGTGCTGAAGTTTGCTGCTGCCACTGGAGCCGCTCCTATTGCCGGCCGCTTCACTCCTGGAACCTTCATCAACCAGATCCAGGCAGCCTTCCGGGAGCCAAGACTTCTGATCCCAGGGCTGACCACCAGCATCTCACAGAGGCGTCTCACGTTAACCTGCCCACCATCGCTCTGTGTAACACAGACTCTCCTCTGCACTACGTAGACATTGCCATCCCTTACAACAACAAGGGGCTCACTCAGTGGGTCTGATGTGGTGGATGCTGGCCCGGGTGCATGTGAGGCACCATCTCCCGTGAACACCCATGGGAAGTCATGCCTGATCTATATACTTCTACAGAGATCCTGAAGAGATTGAAAAGGAAGAGCAGGCCGCTGCTGAGAAGGCTGTGACCAAGGAGGAATTTCAGGGTGAATGGACTGCTCCTGCTCCTGAGTTCACTGCTGCTCAGCCTGAGGCTGCAGACTGGTCTGAAGGCGTGCAGGGGCCCTCTGTACCCATTCAGCAGTTTCCTACTGGAGACTGGAGTGCTCAGCCTGCCACTGAAGACTGGTCTGCAGCCCCCACTGCTCAGGCTACTGAATGAGTAGCCTGAGTGGTCCTAAGCTGTTTTTCCACAAATTCTTAACAGAATGGAAATAAGGTTGATGGGAAATAAAGTTTCTAAAAGTCGTGAAAAAAAATTAATCATGCTCTGTTAACTGTGATTGTTTTGTTCTGATTAAAGAAAGCACATTGTAACCTGGCTGGAAGTTGTACCACCTCCTCCCCAACCCCCCCAAAGCACTCATACACACACACACACACACACACACACTCTCTCTCTCTCTCTCTCTCTCTCTCTCTCTCTCCCTCTCGCTCTCTCTCTCTCTCAATGGGGGAGGGGGGGTGTCAACCTTGGAATGTGGTCCATTATCTTGGAAAGATTAACAACCTTGTTGCCCAAACAATGGAGTCCCCCACCCCCCAAGCCCACATTGCGCTGTAATCTAACCATTACACCCATTTTTATTCCTTTTGCCTACTTCCCCATGTAATATTTGTCCTTCTACCCAACATAAGCAGCTGGTTTATGGCAGAGCAGACTTTCCTGGATGTCCTGCTTCTCTCCCATGCTGCTGGCATTATTGGAATAAATGCTCATACATAATTCAACCCTGTTTCTGTTTAATTGGCTCAAGTATGACAGGCAGCCCAGACCCAGTGGTTGTCGGTGTTATTTATATCCCTCCTAATAAGAGAAATACACACAAAAACTCTATTGAGGTATAATTTTTACCTTTGCATTCTCCTCTTTGTATAAATGCAAAGGAAAATGTATAAAATAATATTTTTCTAATATTAATAGTAATAACTTTTAGATAGTAATATTTGGGAGAGCTTTACAGCATATATTGTATTTTCTATATTCTTTGAATTCCATATAATGAGAATGCTTAAGTTTTATAGTGGTTTTTAACTAAAAAAATAAAACTGGCAGTAAATATGCAAGATAAGGATCAATTTGTTTCTTTGTACTTTCCACTATTTTTAAAAACTCCAATCCCGTCCCAAAACTTCACATATTTTTATTTTTGTTAATCCTCACCCACGAATATTTCTTCCACTGATTTCTAAAGAGTGGAAGGGAGCTGAGGAAAGAAGGGAGGGAAGGAGAGAGACTGAAAGATCAATATGAGAGAGACACACAGATTGGTTTACTCCTGCACAAGCCCTGACCAAAGCCAGGGATCAAACCTGTAACCCAGGTGCCTGCCCTTGACCGGGAATGGAACTTGAGACTCTTCAGTGAGAGGGCTGGCGCTGTCACCACTGAGACAGGAGGCCCAGGGCTTCACATATTTTTTATGTAGTTCATTCAGCTCCTGATATGACACGCTTCCAATTTAGGTGTCCTCTGGGGAGCACTGGCTTCCATTAGCTTCCAGTTCTCCTTAATACTCTGTCTCCATCCATACATTGCCCTCCTTTGTCTCTGATTATCCCAATTCTACCCATGTTCAAGGTTCACCTCAAGCACATGCTCTTCCAGGGAGGCGCTATGACTTATTGGCAAAGTGCCCACACCAGGAGCAGATATGTGGTCCGTACAGTCTAAAAGTCGGCTTCTCCACTGACTAGCTCAAAAAGTTGGGCAAATCACAAACTTTCCTCTCATGTAAAATAGATGAACTACCTCACTGGGTTTTTATAAGGTTTACTAGAAGCCTGGTGCACAAAATTTGTGCACTGGTGGGAGAAGGAGTTCCTCAGCCTGGCCTTTGCCCTCCCACAGTCCAGGACCCCCCTGCTCATTGCTCCTTACTGCTCAGCTTGCTGCTCCTTGCCCCGCTTCTGGCTGACTGAGCAGCACTCCTCCTGTGGGAGCGCACTGACCATCAGGGGGCAGCTCCTGTGTTGAGTGCCCCATGGTAGTGCGCATAATAGCAACCCGTTGTTCTAGTCGTCCTGCCATAATGGTCGCTTAGGCCTTTATTATATAGATATTACATCATGCATGTAAAGTGCTTAGCAGTACTAAATTTGTATTAACAATAATAATATTGCTATTCTTCCTGGCTTCCCTAATGTAATTATTCTGTTTGGTTCCAGAAGGAAATTATAACTACCATTGGGAGAAAGCACAGAGTTCCTATCCCTGAGGCACTTAAGTAGTACATTCATTTTATATTTGGTCGTCTGTTTTAAAAATTTTAACAAAAATGTTTACTCATTCATCCTTCAGTGGGACAGAGCCTTCAGGAAAGCATACCTCCTGATGTCCACTCCTACTCCTTTCTTTCTTCCAGTCCAAGGAAACTAATGGTTTCTGGGCTTCCTGACCACCTACTAACAAAACATGTAAACTCACCTTTGCCATGAGATGGGTGCGGGTTGTCTGGGGTCTGCGATTAATGAAGGAAATGTTTGACCTACGAGAGAGTTCAGAGTTCAACTACCAGGTAGTAGTTATGACTTTGTTCAGTCCGCTGCACTAGGATGAACCAGTGTTGGGCCGGAACAGCTCTGCTCTCTCCCGGATGATTCGCTCAGACAGGCTGCTCGAGACTGCAATCTCCGCGACAGGGTCGCCCCAGGCCACCCAGCTCTCCAAGGGCACCTTGCTCTGGGAGACAGACGTCAGAGCAAGAGTGCCTTTTGGAGTACTAGCTTCTTCTTCTCAGGGACTAGCAGAAATTTCCATTGGTGTTGCCAAATATGTAACCATTTTTCTTCAGGAACATTTATTAAAAAACGACTCCTTTTTCCCAGAAAACCAGAGCCCCCAAAGCACAATGATTTAACTTTGGTTGTTCAAGAACAATTGCTGACTCCCTTTCTATTTTTTTACTTTTGCTTCCTCCTCAAGGAAGTTAAAAGATACTTTTGTGACTGGTCAGTCATATTTTTCTAGAGGCAAATAGTTTTAGTGTCGAGTTCTAAACTGAAGTTGGGAAATTGTCTATGCAACAAGTATTTCCCCAAGACCTGACTCTAGCTCGCACTGAAGACAGAGTTGGTAGTTTCATAGCAAAGCACAAACGTATCTCGTGACGGGAATGTGGATGTGGAGGTTCCCTGCCCGCCCGAAGCACCACCGGACACGAGCAGAATCGAAGCCCTCCAGAACTTGGGTCTTTCCCAACGTTCTCCAGCTCAATAAAGGGCATCATTGTCACTTTGGGTCCTCCTAGAGCAGTTCTGAGAAAGTTGGCCACATTGATGGGACCAGCAGGGTAGACTGCCTGTTAGAGTCCCACCTTGGGCAGAAATGACCCTCACTGTGCTCATTCATTGGCTGGGAGCAGCCAGAACGTGTGGCCTTGTGTGAACATTGCAGCAGATGGGAAGACACAGCTTCTGGCAGCTAACTGTATTCTTTGTAGAAGGCTCTTGAAGAGAGATCTGAGTACCTACATGGCTCCCACAACTATTTATGCATTCAGTTATGCAACTTGGGAGTCATGCTTGATATCTCCTTCTCCCTTATCTCTGAGACTCAATCCCTCACGTGTTTCTGATCATTTTACCATCTAAATCTCAATCTCTCATCTGTCCGTTTCTCTTCATCTCTTCCACCACTACCACCATCATCTTGCTCCCAACAGGTGACTGCATTTCAATCCATTCACCACACAGCAAACAGAGCAGTCTTTTTAAAACACTAATCAGATGATATAACATTTCTGCTCATAAAGACCTAAGTCCTTAGTAGGACCATCAAGACCCTACCTGATGTAGCTGTTACCTTACTCTCCAGCCTCCTGTGGACTCTCTGCTCCATTTAACCTTTGGGCATCAGATAGAAAATGATGGTTCTAATCCAGCCTGCTTCCAGTTCCCCAGATGTTCTGGGTTCTTTCCTGCCTCCAGACCTTTGCACATGCTATTCCCCTCCCACTACCACCACCACCACCATTCATCTCTTCTCCAGCCCCATACCCATTTACCCAGTTCATTAATCCTCATTCTTTTGCTCCCAATTCAAGCAGCACTTCTTCAAGGAAGACTTTTCTGACCCTCAGACAAGTTCAAATCCTTTGTTCTTCCCTCTGAGAATCAAACCCACTTCGTAGCATCTAGTATAGTTTTCTATATTTAACTACTTATGTGACGTTCTGGCTACCTCACTAAGGTGTGTTTCCTGAGGGCAGAGACCATGTCTATTTTTGCTCATTATTGAATCATAGCAGTGGCTAATCATAGAGAGTGGCTGCATTTTGTAATTGTAACAAAATATTTGTGGAGTAAATATTTGAAGTACGTAAAAGGGTTATTTGACTTTTTTTCCCTTTTTATTTGAATCACACACCAGATGTTTTCTAATCAGCAAATTCTATCTTTCTTTGTATTTATATTGTTCTCCAGCTGTATTGCCTAATCACCTCAGTTTTTGAATGCTGGCCTTGGCCTTGGAATTTTGGTCTTCATTAATGACCGTTACAGCCTGGATAAGGAGCTTGTTTCATAACTTGCTATTTGCACAAGATTTTACTATAGAGTCAGAAGGTGAGGGGTGGTAGGAAGGAAAAGAAAGTGAATCCCTCCCCTAAGTGTTGGGATACAAAACTGCTCTTTGAAAGTTAAATTATATATCAAGTCAATCAGAGCAAGATATACAAACAAAATGCTTCCATAAAGAGGAATAAGGACTCCAGGAGCCTAACCGTACTGTTATGTTTGATAAGGCTTTGCTCTATCTAAAATAAGAAATGTGTCCACCTGAAGAGGGGCCGCCCATGAGCATAATAAAGACAGGAGGCAACGCAGATGGCGTGCCCAGTGGCATCGTCCCGAGGAGAAGGGCAGCCAGGCAGTGGGATGGGTGAGCAGTCCTCCCAGCAGGCTGTAGGGCCTTTGGTGTGGAGGAAAACGCACCAGGCTGCCCACGCCTGATATCATTAAGCATTTAAGTCAGATTCTGACTCTTCTGATTCTGATTTCAAGTTTGCCGAGCTACCTTCTTACAACTGGGCTACAAAGTGCACAGTTACAAGTAGAGAGAGCACTCACCAGGCAACATCAAGAGTCCAATGTTCCTGAGAGTTCTGCTTCTAACAGGAATTCCGGGTTTTGGAATCCGATGCCTTTATTTGAACCCTGACATTATCACTTACATATATACTAACTGGGAATTTCCTTCAACTTTTTCCTCCCAACTGAAAAAAAAAAAAAAAACCATCAGAAGACACCACATAATTATAGGGGGAGTTAAATAAAGCAATGTATGCAATGCACCTCGCATAGAGGCTTGCTGATGAAATCAGTAAGTTGGCATTCTAATTTTATATAATGTTGACATTTAATCAAAGCTGGAACACTAAAAAGATGAAAAATTATACACACACACACACACACACACAGACATATATATATATATATTACTGATTTCATAGAGGAAGGGAGAGGAAGAGATTTGAAAAATCAATGATGAAAATGATTTATCAGCTGCCTCCTGCATGCCCCCTACTGGGGATTGAGCCCACATCCCTGGTGACTGGGCAAAAGAAAAAAATGAAAAAAAAATTTTTTTAAATATATTTTATTGATTTCAGAGAGGAAGGGAGCGGGACAGAGAGAATCATTGATAGGCTGCCTCCTGCACACCCCCTAATGGGGATCAAGCTGGCAACCCAGGCACGTGCCCTTGACCAGAATCGAACCTGGGACCCTTCAGTCCATAGGCTGACACTCTATCTACTGAGCCAAGCCAGCTAAGGCAAAGATAAAAATTTTGATCTCACAAGGCTGAGACCAAATCTGAACCTCGGGAAATACCAAGGTTAGCCCTCACATCCTGCTACCTCTGCTCACTTGAGCAACCTCTGTAACAGGTAACCAGGATTTGGGTTCATCTTCCTGTGTCTCAGCCTCTCTTTTCCTGTTCCTCATCTCCCAGACATACCTTTTTTTTTTCTTTCAGAAATCAATTTAGCTCTATTTTGCTCTCCTGAAGTCAAGAATAATTGTTGTATAACAAGGAAAAGGCTCCAAGCCTTGTCTGGATTTTTTTTTTTCTCTTTTTACTTCATACTTCAGAGCAAAAGCATTTTCTTCTAGAGTGGAAACGGGCTTCTGTTTTTCTAAGTGCACAGTTACAGACGGCCTGCCCCACCTCCCCACCTGCTCTGGAGGAAAATCCTGCAAGGACACATGGAAACCACAATGTCAGCCTCCGATCAAAGCTGCCATCATGCAGGGAACGGACGGGCCAACCAAAGCTACTCTGGCAGACTAAGCACGTTTTGTTCTGCTGCAGGTATCAGACTGCTCTCTGACAAACAGGAACACACACACAGGCAAATTGTGTTTGGAGTGTGGAGTATGGAGCCTTGTCAATGTTTTCCAAGTGAAATACTCACAGAAGCATTTTCAGATCTCAAAAGAGGGTGCTGGATAGCGCTGCTCTGACTTTAGAGCAGCTCTGTGCTAATAAAAACCTGACCCAGTGGCATCATTACAGGGGCTGATGGTCAGGCTGAGTGCCAGGTGCCTTCTATAGAGGCTGCAGTGCCCTCAGTCCTTCCTGTCAATATAACACAGTCCAAACATTGAAGCAAACTTTCTTTCCTATTATCACCGAGACCTCCCATTTATCCGACCATTAAAATACGTCCATCAAGCATCCAGAAAATCAATGACTTGGTCACTGCCCTCAAAGAACCCACCTAAAGCCTAAGATGAAATACCAAGTATTTTCTCCATTATATGGTTCATTAAATTCCGATAACCTAGTGGTGTTGGAGGAAGGTGGGAAGGGCACCAGGTGTCTCACTGGTGGGGTCAGACCAAACCTGGGTTCGGCAACCTCGAGTACATGGGTTCTGGCTAAGAAAGAATTCAGAGCAACACCCAAACTGTAAGAGAAGATGTACTGCATACATTACAGAGGTAGAAAAGGTAATTCCTAGAAGAAATGGCCTTAGGAAACAAATTATGGAGGTAAAGGGCCTTGGAACTGGGAAGTGAGGAAGCTAATGGTAACATGCCCGGGCCAGAGGAGGGGAGGGGGGGGAAAGGAGAAGGAGAAAAGGAAGGAAGGGAAGAGAAGGGAAGGAGAGGGGAGGGGAGACGAAGGGGAAAGGGAGAAGAGAGGAGGGGAGGGGAGGGAAAAGGGAGAGAGAGAGGAGGAGAGGGGAAGGAGAGGAGGGGAGGGGAGGGAAAATGGAGAGGGAGGGGATGGGAGGGCAGGGAAGGGCAGAGAAAGGGAGGGGAGGGAAGGGCAGAGGAGAGGAGGGCAGAGCAGGAGGAGTGCTCCCCAGAAGGGAGAGCAGCACTGGGTCCTCCTTCCTAAGGCCTTTAAGGCTGGAGATTTTAGGGGCAGTACCAGGGAAAGATCTAATCGAATATTCAGTAGCTTTCCAGGTATGTCCATTCAGAGTTCTGGTCTCCACTGATGGATTGGCTGGCGGGGGGGTCATTCTGTTGCTTATGTAGTCCCGGAGTTGAAATAGAACTTGAGAGCTAGATGTTATCTCTAGGGAGGAAAGCACTGGGGGTCCAAATCTCTAGACCAGTGATATGCTAAGGGAGGAAATCACCTAGGCTCCCCTCTTCCCCCTTACAATTGTCGTTTGCTAGACATCTGGGGCTTCCCCACCAGGTGACCTTCTACTGGCCATCGGCCCTGCTCTGCTCAGGTCTGTCTTACTGCCTACAGGAAAAGTTAATATTTCCGAAATCACAGAGCCCGTGTGACAGAGCCCAGAGGCTGAACCCTGGAGTCTCTAAACTTCGGGTATTGATGGGCACCAGTAAGACCAGGGGGTCCAAACCTTAAGCTTGCTGTTCCAGTTTTTCTTGCCAAAGGCGGGGCCCCCCATTTCACCCACACCATTGACTTGTGTCTCCGCTGCCCCCGGAGGAAGAGCCGGTACCTCGTGCCAGGACCAGGTTGTTACAAGTGATGGTGCACCCGTTTGGGGAGACACCAGGGCGCACGCCCGTGGAGGGAACAGGCTGCTCAGCGCCTCGAACCCGGGTCCCTCCGAGGCTGACTCTCAGCTGCCAGGCCAGAGTACCCCCCCCCCCCCCTCCGGCCAGAAACCCCGAGGAGCGCCAGCTGCCGGGGCCGCCGACCACGAGGCCCAGGAGGCGCCGAACGAAGGGAAGCGGCTCTGACGGACCGAGGCGCACGGGCCCCTCTGCTCGCTGCCAGGCTGCCCGCCCCCTGCCCGCCCCGGCGCCGGCCCCTCGGCGCGGGGACTCCAGCCCGAAGGCCGCCGCCTCTGGCTCGGGGCCCGCTCACGGCGCGCTCGGGCCGGGCCCGCCTCTCGGCGGTTTTCGCTTTCGTTTTCCTGCCGATAAAGTTGAGGAAAATGAAAGCGGCCGTGGTCCGGGCTGGCGCGGCTGCCGCCGGGGCGAGGGGCGCGCAGCGCGGCTGTCTGGCCGGAGCCCGAGCCCGGAGCCGGGGCGCAGCCCGCGCCGGAGAGGTAAGCGCAGCCCCTTCGCGGCCGCCTCGCGGGCTCCTCCTTGCGGACCGACAGGCGGGGCGCCAGGCATCGCCGCCTGCCGCGGGCTGGGAGGGCCCGGGAGCGGCCCGCGGGGCTTCGAGGGCTCGGAACCTCCGGGCCGGGCTGGGAGAGCGGGGGGAGCTCCGACCACCGGGCCAAGGACCCGGCAGCGCGGGGTCGCGGTGGGACGCGGCGAGGCGAGCCACGGCTCCCCGAACACGCTCCGTCTTGGGGAACCCCGAGCCCCCTTCCCCCTCCAGCCCGGTTTGGAAAAAGGCAGCAGGAGGTGGACGCCTGTGCAGCGCGGAGCAGAGCGCCTCGCCTGAGCTCCGCCGGAGGAGGGAGCGCGTCCTCGACCCTTCTCACCTGCCAGAGCCCCCTCCTCCCGCTCGCTGCGTCCCTCGTCGTTCGCTTTCTGCGTTTCCCAGCTCTGGTGCACCGGGGCGTCCCCGCGGGGCCCTCCGAGGGGCTGGCCGTTACCCCCTCTTGGTCATAGGTTTGGAGAGCAGCTAAGGCCAGGATGCCGCCCCTCCCCTGGGCCCTGCAGGGACCCCAAACCCAGGCCTGACATAAATGGCCAGGGATGGAAGCACCCAGGGACCCAGTTTTTCCCAAACCACGCAACTTTCCCCTGCGTCTGCCCGCCAGAAGGGTGAGAGATGAGTGCCCTGCGCTTTGTCCTTAGTCAAACCTACCGCTCACTCCTGGTGTGAAATAATTGGGCGCCACCTCAAGGCTGTAGAGACAGCCCCTGACCACCCTGGGGTGCTCCCCATCCATCCCCTGGCAAGAGAAGGTAGGTCAGCTAGCTGCTGCGCGCTAGGCCAGTTGTGGGGGACCAGCATAGAGATGAGGCACTAAGTGCTGAAAGCAGAGTGGCAAGTCTACAGGCACTGACTTACAAAAGCTGACAAGAACCCAGTTTTTGTAGCCAAGAACCCCCTCCTATTCTGCTTTTGCCTCAATAAAAAGGAACTCGGCTTAATTACTTAGATCTGAGCATAAGACCCATTACTGAGACAAAACTGGAACGTCCTTAACTTTGAAAATAGCCATCTGAATTTGATGAGATGACTCAGTGCCCTAATTTTTAAAACATGGAGTCCCACCCCAGAAGGGCAGTATTTATTACTTTCAGAAAACACTGTCTTTATCATGAGCCAGAAAGTCAGATGGTTGATTTTGTGACTAGCCTCCTCTAAGCTGTTCCCTTTCTTCTCAGTTTCCTAAGGCCCTTCTCGCTCCCGCCTGTTAAACTAGCATTTCACTGTTACGGATGGTTCTCTTTCCCCTTGCGGGGGACCAAAGTTGGCCACCCTAAAATATGCCTTTTGGGATATTGATTTTAAGAGGCTATTTTGGAAAAACGAAAGATTCGCAAAGAGCCTTTGATCCTTTCCTGCCTAAAGAAATTCCGATAGAAAAGCCTGCTTCCAGAAGCGAAGCCTAGCACACGGACCTCAGTGTATGCGCCTTACCCATATGAGTAAGGGGGGCAGACTGGGAGAAACCCAGCAGAGCCAGTTCGGACTCCCTCTGCCTCCCATTGTTTCAGGGTAGCCCAGCCAGAATTTGTTGACAAGTTTGCTCTTTCTCATCTACCAGTGAATTGGCTACTTTCCTGTTGAAATCCTGAACCCCTGCCTCCCTCCTCCTCTTCTAGAAGGGCATATAAGTCTCAACTGCCCATTGCACCCTCAGTCTTATATTCTTTTTTTTTAATGTTTTTATTGATTTTTTTTTTTTTAGAGGAAGGGAGAGGGGGAGAGAAAGAGAAATATCAGTGATGAAAGAATCATTGATTGGCTGCCTCCTGCATGAGCCCAGGAGGAGCCTGCAACCTAGGTACATGCCTTTGTCTGGCCTTGAACCCAGAACTCTTCGGTCTGCAGGCCAATGCTTTATCCACTGAGCCAAACTGGCGAGGGCAGTAGTTTGTTCATTTTTATTGGCCAGTAATGCTCCATCATATAGATTGACAGCATTTTGTTTATTCATTCATCAGTTGATGAACATTTAGGTTGTGTCCACTGTGGGGCTATTATGAATAATGCTTCTATGAACATTTATGTATAAATTTTTGTGTGAACATATGTTTTCATTTCTCTTGGGTAAAGAATTCTTTTTAAAAACATATATATATTATTGCTTTCAGAGAGGAAAGGAGAGAGAGAGAAATATCAGTGATGAGACATAGTCATTGTGGGCTGTCACCGGGCACTGAGCATGTGTCCTGGTGGGGAATCAAACAACTGTGACCTCCTAGTTCATAGGTTGACACTCAACTGCTGAGTCATGCTGGCCAGGCTTGGGTAAAGAATTCATATATATATTCATATAAAGTGAAAGGGGGAAATATATATATATATATATATATATATATATATTAAAAATGTATTTTGTTGATGTTTTACAGAGAGAAAGGGAGAAAGAGAGTTAGAAACATCAATCAGCTGTCTCCTGCACACTCCCTGCTGGGTATGTGCCCACAACCAAGGTACATGCCCTTGACTGGAATCGAACCCGGAACCCTCGAGTCCGCAGGCCGATGTTTTTATCTACTGAGTCAAACTGGTTAGGGCTCACTTTCTTTTTAAAAAAAAAATATTTTTTTAATTGATTTCAGAAAGGAAGGGAGGGGAAGAGAGAAAGAAGCATCAGTGATGAGAGAGAATCATTGATTGGCTGCCTCCTACACACCCCTCACTGGGGATAAAGCCAGCAACCTGCACCGGTGTCATGTGCCCTGACCAGGAATCAAACCATGACCTCCTGGTTCATAAGTGGATTCTCAACCACTGAGCCATGCCAACTGGGTCCCCTTTCACTTTCTTGATGGTGTTCTTTGAAGCAATTCAATTTTGTTGAGGTCCAACTGATCGACTTTCTCTTTTTTAAAAAAAAGATATTTATTTTTATTGATTTCAGAGGCGAAGGGAGAGGGAGAGAGAGATAAAAGCATCAATGATGAGAGAGAATGATGGATTGTCTGCCTCCTCTAGGCCGCATCCTGGATATTAAGCCTGACCATGGGCATGTGTCCTGACCAGAAGTTGAATAGTGACCTCCTAACTCATAGGTTGATGCTCAACCTCGGAGCCACACTGACTGGGCTAAGAGCTTTCTAGTTTTAACTCTTACTTTTTAAAATCCTCACATGAGGATATTTTTCATTTGTTTTTGAGAGAGAGGAAAGGAGAAAGAGAAAGAGAGGGAGAGGACCATCAATGTGAGAGAGAGATACATTGATTGGTTGCTTCCTGCATGTGCCCTGACAGGGACCGGGGAACCTGCAACCCTTCGGTGCATAGGCTGATGTTCTAGCCACTGAGCCAGGGCACTCTCAGATATTTCTGATCAGTCTCCCCAGAGATTTGTCTATTTTTAAAGAAATACTTTGGGTTTTGTCAACCCACCTTTATTTATTTATTTTTTGTCCTCTATATCCTCTCTTTAATTGGTTCTTCCCTTATATTTATTATCTCACCTTGTTTTCCTGGTTACATGCTGCTTGTAATAGATGCAAACAATGTAGTAGACACACACAAAGTTAGATAGGAAAGGCCACTCCTATTTTCTGTAATCCCACTCTTTTTAGGTAACCTTAGTTACCAATTTGGTGTGTTTTTCTGGACTCTTTTTTCTATACTTACACATTTCTCTACAACTTTCTAAACTATGTAAGGCATGAACCTCTTTCTGTGGTATGCTCACACACACACACATTACAATGGAATGATGTAATTTATCAATTTTCCATTAGTGGGCATTTAGATTGAAAATCGTGGTTTATTAGTTAGTAGTGGAATAGAATTCATTTGTGTTTATTTTGATCACTGATATGTGTGACCTCCTTTCTACCATCTTGTTTTGCCATATATTTATTACTAGAGCTCCAAGTCATGAAATTCGTGCAAGGGCCTTGGCCTGGCCTCTGCCGCCTCTGCCGCAGCCCAGCCTGCTGCAGCTTTATCCGGAAGGAAGGACATCTGGTCTAATTAGCATATTATGCTTTTATTATTATAGATGGGTTCTTCCTTTTTTCTTGTGATTTTTTTTTTCTGATTCATCAAGGCATCTTTGTCCCCATTCCTTCCTTTTTATTTAGTGACTTTAAATTCACTATCTTACCAGGAGCCCTCATTAAGTTCTTAAGCATAAACAAACTATGTTTTCCTACAAATACCCAAAATTAATCAGAATCTCAAACCGCCTTCCAAACATCAGAAACTTTTTAGCATGTTTTTAATTATCTTCTCCCCTACCTTTCTCCCACAGCCACATACACACACGAGTATCTGCCCAGAAATTATTGAAGTAATCTGGGAGCTTCCCACTGTTACTAACTCTTCCTGCTTGAAAATACAGTTTCCTTTTCTTATTTTTGAAATCTTTTCTCAGCAGTTGCATTAATCTTTAACCAATTTGTGCAGTGGCCAATCATACCAGGATAGGAGGGCTTCAACATGTGTTTCTCAGCATTTTCATTGGCTTACGGAACTCTTGCAGTTATCTGTGTCTCGCGAGCAATGCTTCTCCGGCCTCTGATTTCTCCAAAGCACACTGTAGAGTCCGTGCTATTCTAATCCTCACTTGACCTTTGCTGGCACAAACACGTTCTGAAATGTTTGCTGAAGTCACTTCCTCCTATTTTACTGAGTTTCCTTTAACTAAGTTAAGAAGTGCAGTGTCGGGCTGTGTAGACTAAGTGAAGATTGGTGGCATGGCCCTGTCCCCGGGTCCGAGACTGGCTGCAGGAGTATGAGCATAGCTTTGAAAATTCAACTGCTGAGTATGTTACACTAAAAAGCTTAACACTGTAACATTGCCATTTATCATATTTATTATGGAGGGTGAAGTAAAATGGCCACTCTGATAGTAAAATAGTGGTGCCAGTAACTTGGGTGATGTTTATCAAAAGCTCTTTCAAGTGTCCATACCTTTTATCCCAGTAATGCTACCTCCAGTAGTCTATCCAAAGACATGTTTCCCACGTGAGGTTATTTCGGATGGTGCAGAGTAATTCTAGGTGGAACACACAGCATGGTCTAACCCTGACTCGCCTGGTGAGAAGTTACTGCCCTTTTCAATCTTCTGATTAAGGGAAGGAGGAAGGTCTCAGCGTGGTGCTAGACAGTCTTTAAAAGCCCTCCAAACCTTCCTCATCTCCCTTTTGGTATAAAAGAATGAGCAAAGAGATAGCAGTATCTGAACTGTATTTTCACCACACTGGTTTGTTTTCCTTCATATGCGACTATGATGCCGGGTTTCCATTTACAATAGTAAATAAGGTGTGCCTTTAAAACACATTTACTTAAGGGAGAATGAATTGATTTAAAGAGAAATGATAAGTATGGTACAGCTGACATATAATTACAGTGAACTAGTAATGGTGATATATGGATGACTGAAATGGGCGAAATATGGCCCCAAGGAACAATTAGAGCTTCAGACAGATTTTAAATGGGGTGTCTTCATACATGGGCTGTTCCTCCCATGTGACTTCTGCTACATAATGTTGCCACTCAGTTTTCCAGCAAGAAGGAATTGCTTAAGTGATTTTGATGCCTTTCTCTGATAGAATACTGCCAAATATATTTATTTATTTATTTAAATATATTTAAAAAGTATATTTAATGGCATGGAAAAATTATATACTGCTATATAAAACAAAGCTGGTTGCAAAAGAAAATACACACAGTACCTAAAAATTTTTAAAGAAATTATAGATATATAGATACACGCACTAAAATTTTTGGGGAAAAAGATTGAAAGAAATATTTCCAAATAAATTATCTCTGGATGGTTGGGATTACAGGAGATCTTTGTGTCTTTCAATAGTAAACATATGTCACTTTTGTCACCAGAAAAACAATACATGCATACATATATCTGCTTTTTAATTACCTGTTCCACCTCTAACTGGACTACCTGGTGTTTCGCAATCTGCAGGCACTCCTGGGTCTTGACATGCTCCTAGGTCCCTGAGGCCTGACTTAAAGCCACCTGGGGGTGGGGGTGGGGATGGAGTTTGGGGTAGAGGGAGCGGTGCCTTTAAGACTTCCTTGTCACCCCTCAGTAGACTCCAAAGTACTTGGTGGGGATATATTTATATTTTTGCAGTAAAACAGGAAGAATGTATGTAAAATGCTCTGGAATCATTTTTATTGCCTTTTCTTCTCAACAGACCTATTAGGCAGGACCAAGTCTAACAGCACATTTTCAGTAGGTCTGGGTCATTACATAGGAGGGGAGTGGATGCTGAGAGAGGGTCTCCTAGTTTCTCGCTTATTATCTTCCTTTGACTTCTGTATTATTTCACTGACCATTAAATTTCAACATGTTGGATATTATTGTGCCTATGCATCAACCTGGGTTGGAGGTATGTATTTAAATTTGGGCACCTCATTTCCAAGATTATGAAATCTCTTTGTTTGGAAGAAAAAAATGTTCACTGCAAGGCCTAATGGTTGGCAGAAACAATGGCTACCTTTTGCCCAGTAGCAGCTCCCAGGCTGTTACTTCTTAGAACCCCTGGACTCCTTTGTGGGAATGGGGCTGGCAGGTCCCTGATAAGAGAGCCCAGGAGTGGTCTATAGCCCAGAACAGCTTCCTCCTCCTACGGAGGGTGCTGGGCTCTGCCCAGGATAAGCCAGCCGTGTCCTGAGCCTGGAAGACACGTGATGTGACACTCAGGTAACATCTGCCAGGTTGCAGCAAGACCTTTGACTAGTTGACTCTTCCCCTCCTTCAACGCCTCTCCACTCCGACTGCCATTGCTGTGGTTCAAGCTCTCACACTGCTTGCCTGGATAACACAGTGACCTTCAACGGGTCTCTGCCTCCCCTTCTCCTTACTTACAGTGTGTTTCCTACAGAAGACAGCGAGTATCGGTCTCTTATTGCTGCTGTAACAAATCAAGGCTTTTCTAGCTGCTAGACGCATCCTTCATTCTTTGGCTATGGCTACTTCCTCATCTTTTAAACCCACCAGTCTTTTTCAGTGGCAGCCCTCCGGCACTCCTCTTCTGTAATCACATCTCCCTTCGCCTCCCTCTTCTGAAGACCCTTGTGGTGACCCGGGGCTCCCCTGGACACTCAGGATGATCCTGCCATCTCAAGGTGCCTAATTTAATCTTATCTGCCATGTCCCTTTGGAAGGGAACATGTGCACAGCTTTCAGGCATTCAGACATCAGCATCTTTGGTGGGGGCATTATCCAGCCAGCTTCCCAGTGAATCTTGTAGAAAGACTCACATCCTGCCACATTGCTTCTCTGCCAGGCCCCTTGTGTGGTGCTCCAGTTCTCAGGTGATAAGGACCTTTCATGGCTGGGAGTGCCATGCAAGAGCTGCCCAACCCCTTCTCCACCGGCCCCTGCTCCCTCTCCCCCGACTCTGCCTCTGGCTTGCTATTCATGGTCTAGCCCAGTAGTCGGCAGAGCCACATGCAGGTCTTTGGCTCACTGAGTGTGGCTCTTCCACAAAATACCACGTACCCTAATTAAGTTAATAGCAATGTACTTACCTGTATAGTTTAAGTTTAAAAAATTTAGCTCTCAAAAGATATTTCAATCGTTGTATTGTTGATATTTGGCTCTGTTGACTAATGAGTTTGCTGACCACTGCCCTAGCCTGTGCTTTTTGCCAAGAATGCCTCTCCCACACTCCATCCCGGCCTTCCCAAGGCTTCAAACAAGGTCAGGCCTCCCTGGGATGCGCTCGCAGGGACCTGTGCCATCCCCCCATCACACTTACCACAGGGCAACAGCTTTGCATTTATTTGGGTGATTGTTTGATTCATATGTGCTTCTCCCTTGTTACTAAGTACACTATGGGAGCTGGGGCCATGTCTGTTTTGGGCCCATCACTGCATCCTGGCGCAGTGCTTGGCTGTGGTAGGTGGTTAGTAAGTACAGTGAAAACCTGGGAACGAATGAGTAATACAATGACTGTCATCACTCTCTATCTATCCTCTTTATCCTGTTTTGTCATCTGCACAACTTTTGTCACCTCTTCTGTCGCCTCCCTCCACCAGAATGGAGGCTCCAGGAGAGCAGGGGCTTTGTGTTTGAGCTCATGCCTCTACTCCCAGGTCCCAGAGTCGTGCCTGGTCCAAGACAGGCACTGGGCAAAAATTTAGGGAATGACTGATCTGCGGGATGCTCGGGCTCTATCGAAGTTTCACATCTGACCCCTCTCTGAAGATGGTTTTATCAAGGTCTTCATTTTCATTATCCCAATCTAACACAAGAGTTGGGCAAATTGGCAGAGATCTAAAATATTCACCTGTTTTTGTGATAATTCCGTGAGTTAATAAATGCAAACCATTTGGCACATGGTGAGCCCTGTGTAAGAATTTGCTGCTGTTAAGAAATACTTGAGCCCCAACTAGTTTGGCTCAGCGGATAGCGCATGGGCCTGCGGACTGAAGGGTCCCAGGTTTGATCCCGGTCAAGGGCATGTACCTTGGTTGCAGGCACATCTCCAGTGGGGGTGTGCAGGAGGCAGCTGATCGATGTTTCTCTCCCATCGATGTTTCTGACTGGCCCTCTCCCTTCCTCTCTGTGAAAAATCAATAAAAATATGTTTAAAAATAATAAAATAAAGTAACTGAGATTCCATTTTAATAATAATAAAAAAGAAATACTTGAGCTCTTCAGAGCTGAGAATGGTTAGTGTGTCTGTTGCAGCTCTGAGGCAGGATCCCGAACACAGAACTGAGCGACTTCTCTCGGCTCTTGCACCAGGACGGGACTCGTCTTGCAGTTGCTTGAGGAAGCTCCCAGGCCTCAGGTGGGCAAGTTGAGCCCTAACTTGTGCTTTTTCTTGTTTTGCCTGCAGATGGCAGCACGCCCTGGACTTCCCTGCACTGCAGGCAGACCTGGGGCTGGACAGCAGGGAAATGAGAAAATGGACTCCCTTCTCCTGGAGACCGGAATGCCAACCACCAGCCATGGGTGAGTTTGGAGCTTGACCAGAGTTTTCCTCTTTTCTGGTCTGCGTTATTTATTTATCTTTAACATAGGTTGGTGTGACCACACAAGTTGGATTTTGAGGTAGTTTGTTGGTTTTCAGTTTGTTTACAAAAACAACCATAACAAACGGAACCAGAAATATTACCAGAATGTTGCAGAGGGGATGCAGGGCCAGGGGTCATCCTCTGCACGTGTGGTGTCCCTCTCCTTTGTCATCCAAGGAGGCGGGGCCCACCCAGAACCGTTCCCTTTAGTTCAACAAATGTGAGTGGGAGCTGGTGGGCCTTCAAAGTTCCAGCTGTTTGAAAACTAAAGGGACAGTTTCTTTATGTAGAAGTAGAATTGCATTCAAAAAGATTAACTACTATGAAGTTAAAATCAAAAGGTACCATATCTAGTTCTTCATAACACTTGCGTTTTCTCAGTTTTGTCCCTTAGATCTTGTTTTAAAAAGCATAAGAAAGCAACATGGGTTGGTCCTGAGGTCTCGTGTGAAGTAATGTGGAATTAGTTTGGTGGAGGCTTGTGCAAGGACTTTTCCCCAGATGTACTTAGCGGGTGGGCGGGGGATGTGGACGCCTGCAGGAGGAACAAGGCGGGGGAGTCTGGGTCATGTGGGACACCCATCTGCTGTGGTTCAGCTTCCCCTTGGCCCACCCTCGTGGCCACAGGGCCCTGGCCAGTCATGGCCTGGTTATTGCATGCTCTCTGGGTGCTGTGCCTCACAGTTCAGTACCTCTGTGTCCGGTTTCACTCAGCTTCTGACTCACAAAGCTCTGCTATTGGGCTGCTGGTTTTTAGTAAAAGCAGGTGTGGAAGGACACATCGGCCCCCAAGGGACTTTGATGGGCACACTCCTAAAAACATTTCCGGGCTGTTTGTTGTGTTTTTTTCTTAAACGCCAGTTAACAGTTTTCGGTTTAACTGTGTGTTCCTTCCTGAGGTCGTTCTCGGAGGCTAGCCTTTATGATTTATTCGATGCCTCATTTTTAGGGCGTTGCTCTACTTGTCAAGTCTGGATTGGAGATAGAGATGATTTTTTTTTTTTTCAACACAGACCAAGCTCGCAGAAAAAGGAATGACTTGAATTCGTCTCCAATTTAATTTATTTCTATCTTTCATTTCCTTCCCTCGGGAAATGGAGGGAATATTTGGGGGCATATTAACTTCAGTCAGGAGGGATTCTTGAGTATTATTTCGTACCTGAAGGGTGGAGACACCCTCAGAGAAGAGGCTGTTGCCCTCAAGGGTCACATGTTCTGGTGGGAGAATCAGAACTTGGTTTCTGGGTGGGTCCTAGAAATTTTTGGGAAACAATTTGCAAGGTATATGATTGACCACTATGCTGTACACCTGAAACTTATTGAAAATAATGTAAGCTGTAATTAAAACATATAATTAGCCCTGGCTGGGTTGGCTCAGTGGATAGAGTGTCAGCCTGTGGACTGAAGGGTTCCGGGTTCGATTCCAGTCAAGGGCACATGCCCAGGTTTCGTGCTTGATCCCCAGTAGGGGGGCGTGCAGAAAGCAGCTGATCAATGATTCTCTCTCCTTGATGTTTCTCTCTCCTCCTTTCCTAATATCAATAAAACTATATTAAAAATAAATTTAAAAATTTTAAAAAGAAATCTAAATTTACAAAACCAAAAAGTGTTTTCTTCCTGTTAACATGCCACATGTGCATGGCAGAGTACCCACTTGTGAGTTCCCAGAAAAGCCCACAGCAGGGAAGACTGACTGCTCCTGGGCTTCAGTAACTCAGGTGGGAGGAAAGAAGGCGGTGGTGGTTCCAGGCACACAGCTTGAGGGGTGGGGGGGCGGAGAAGGAGCGTCAGGAGGAGGAGCCAAGAGCGATCACACTGAATAGGTTGGGTTGACCTGGTTTCGTGGTGGTAGGATTTGATTATCAAGCCAAAATAATTTGACTTAAATATTATCAAGAATGGAAATAAAGCCTTTTGAACAGGAGGACAAGCTTCCTGTTTAAAGTGGGGACTTTTATCTCCATTTCACACCTGAGAAAAGCAGTGCTGTTATATAGTCTTCTCAAATAATTCTCAAAGGTCACACAACTGCTGGAGGTTGGATCCGCCAGAGCCCAGAGTCCACACACGCACACACACGCGTGCGCGCACGCTCGGCCTGTGTTATCTGCGGAGCACAGGCGGTTCTTGGGGTCACCAAGGCTTCACCCAGCTCTGACCTTCTGTGACCCTGAGAGTCTATACACGACTGCACTGTTTGTCAGCGTCACTCCCTGTGCTAACCTAACCGGGGAGAGGGAGAGGGGAGACTTTGGGTAAGTCACTCCCCAGTCTCTCTGAGGCCCTGAGAAAGCAGGGCAGGAACCCAGCCAGACCTCCATGGTCTGCAACAGTCCAGACAAGTCCCACATGCTGCAGAGGCTGTCGGGGAGTTTTGGAGCTACAGGTCCCCAGACAAGCCTTCCCTCCGAAGTGGAAGCCGCAGGGCTGATGGCAATGCGGGCAGGCTGACAGCGCAGCTGCAGCCACCGCACAAGCTGACTCTTGTTACTGCCCTGATCTTCCAGCACAGGCAGGAGGATGTGTGTGCTGAACTTTTCCATTCTTTCCTTTGTTCATTCCTTCACCGAATATTCAGCAAACGGTTAAGCACCTATGGGCTTACAGCAACAAACAAAACCCAAGCCTCTGCCTTCATGGAGCTTATGGTCCCGCCTGGGAGGCTGACTGTGCTTCACCGCCGCTGCCCCAGGAGGAGTGAAGCCGGGAGAGGGCACAGAGACAGAGCAGTCCGGGAAGACTTCTCTAAGGAGGGGGTGTTTGAACACAAGAAACCTGGTGAAGCCAGGGAGCAAGCCATAGGAATGTCTATTCCAGGCAGAGGGGACAGCAAGGTCATGGCCCGAGCTGGGGTTGTGAGGGGAGCGGCAAGGAGACCAGTGCATCAGAGAGTCGGGCAGGAGGAGAGTGGGAGGAGCAGAGGCCACAGAGGGAGGTGGCACTGGCCACCCAGCCTTGCAGGCCACCGTAGGAAGATGGGATTGTGTTCTTGCCCGGCCCCAAGGTATGTTTGAGGCGTGTTCCTGGCTGCTTGGCCTCTAAAGCTGCAGCCTTCCCCGAGAGCATTTTGATCTGCCAGCGCCCTTCGGTACCGCCTCTTTCTGGTGCTGTTCGTCACCAGAGTTGTGTTGTCTTCCACACGGAGCCCCCGTGCAGAGCTTCGCGGGGAGGGGACGGAGACCAACTACATTTAGAACTGGATGTTGACCAGCTTAGAAGTGAAATACAGTTTTTAAGATTAGAAAAGATATACTTGGATATTATAATCAAATGTTTAAATTTTGGTTGGAGGGGCCCCACCTTGACCATTTTTGCCTCCCTTCTCACCTGCCAGCTGAGGGCCTAAGCTTGACCTTTCTGGTCTCACCTATAGGATTTGGCTGGCCATGGCATCCTGCCCAAAGGGAGGGGAAAGGAAGAAAAAAAAGGACTTACTGCAGGGCTTTCTCATCTCAGAGGTCTCTGGTTCTGTGGGCAGATTCTACAGAATGTTCTTAAAGGGATTAGGAATATTCTTTAAATCGTGTCCAGGGGGTTGTGTTTTATATTTATAGTATGCATCCCCTTCCCCCTTTTTTGCTTGCTCTCAAAAACACTTTTACATCTGTCCTTGATGTTATAAAGTAACTGTCACCGTGGTTTCGAGCTTGGGAAAACAAAAGCCGGTCCACCTTCACTAACCATGTGACAGGCCTGTCCCCTGACTTCCCT
This sequence comes from Antrozous pallidus, assembly GCA_027563665.1. Classification (NCBI taxonomy): domain Eukaryota; kingdom Metazoa; phylum Chordata; class Mammalia; order Chiroptera; family Vespertilionidae; genus Antrozous; species Antrozous pallidus. Next base: position 36,567,852 of record CM050516.1, on the reverse strand, counting down.
GTTCTTCCAGTTTCCTCATCTGCGAATGGAGTGGAAACAGTCCTTATCTCAGAGGCCATTCTGAGGGTACACCCAGCGAGGGCCTGGCTCAGAGGAAAACTTCATGCGTTTATTCCCCTTGAATAGGAAGGAAAGCCGAGACCAGGGAGGTTAAGCGACTTGTTTAAGGCCACGTGGAGAGTTAGAGGAAAAGCCAGAAATTGAAGCCTTGGCTCAAGGGGTTGTAGGCCAGGGTTTTCCCCCTGGAATTCATTTTGGTCTCCGGGAAAAAAATGTCGATGTGTACAGACAGTTTTAGCTGAGTTGGACCCTTCGGCAGCTGCTTTTGACTTTTGTATGGCTTGGTGGTCCGCACACTCAACCCTTAATCCGAGGCAGTAAGAGGCCCCCAGGGAGGGGCATCTGTGGGGGCTCTTCGGTTTGTGAGAGGGAGAGAGGTTGGGGGTGTGGTATGCTTCCAGTACTCCCCACCTTTGCTTATGCCGGTCAGATCCTGTACCACCCTTTCCTCTCACCCCCACCAGGGGCCATCACAAAGACTGTACCTGGGGAGGGAGGGGCTGGGACGGGCCTGCGGGCGGCAGGTGGGCACTCTAAAGCTCTAGCCCAGGGCAAAGCTGGGCCCTCGCTCTGGTGGCTCAGAGCCTTTGGATAAAGAAATCTGATTCTTGCTCTTCGGAGCAGGAACACAGATGCCCTTTCCAGCTGCCTTGGGCACCCCGTCCCCTGAGGGTCGTAGCCATGGTCTTAGACACACAGTGCTACCCCTGCTCCTGGCCGGTTAGACTTAAGGGCTCCCCCGTGGGTTTTCCCGGGAAACGGGCGGCGCTTAGAATGTTGCTGCAGGCAGTGCGGCCCCCCGAAGCCACAGTCAGGGAGGCAGGGTTGGATCCCTGCTCTGCCTCTTTGTGTGTGGGTACATGGGTGGGGGTGTGCTTGAGAAATTATGCAGCCTCTTCAACTCTCAGTTTCTATATCTGTAAAAAGGGAACAAAAATACTTGCCCCACAGATTTACCGTATGAAATAAATAAAGGGCCCTGTGTGAGCTTCTGAGCATGTGCCTGGGCCGGGGAGCTATTTTCATCATCCTTGCCATGATTATTAAGCATATCAGTGAACTCCCCCAGCGTGTGGGTGGAGGCAGCTCTCACGTGCATCTGCCATGACGTAGGAGCCCAAATGACTGAGCCAGAGTGCTCAGGCCTCTGCTTTATCGCCGTGTGCTGTCCTTTGTTACCCCGGGTGGATGAGTAAGCTGCTGTTGTGTGATGCCATGCTGTTTGTTTCGCGGCTCCTTTTCTTTACTCAGTGTTCCTGAAAGAAAAGACTTGTTATATGGCTGAAAGGTAGGAGGGTTTACTGTACTAAGAGTTTTGCACGTATCATCTTCTTTCATTCACGTAACAACCGAACGAAGAGACAGAGAGGTTAAATGATGCCCAAGGCTGCACGGCTTCTCGCTGCCGAGCTGGCCTTCACAGGCCCAAGTCCAGAGCCCCTCGCCCTGTGCAGCCTCCCGCCACGGGGCAGTGGCTGACCTGTGGCCTTGAGGGTTCAGGTAGTCTGCTCCACCCCCAGCTCCCTTTCTGGACTGAGCTGTGTCACAGAGGGGAAAATCTGCCCTACTTTCCAACTTACTTTTATTTTTATTTTTTTAGGAGAAAACCACTTTTAGTAGAAAAATAAAGCAGTACTAGTACATCTCAGATAAAACTTTTTAACAGCATAAACTGTAAGTTGTTAAAGAAGTGGCTTTCCTAGGTGGTATTGTGAAATTTTGGTATCACACTATCAGTACAATTTCTTTCCTTTATCCTGACTCAGAAAATTGTAACCTATGAACCAGGAGGTCACGTATGCCTAGGTTGCAGTAGGGGACATGCAGGAGGCAGGTGATCAATTATTCTCTCTCTCTCTCTCTCTTTCTCTCCCTTTCTGAAATTTAAAAAAAAAAAAGGTATTTAGAAAAATAAGAACCTTCTCATGAATGTAAACTATAAACTGTAAAGCCTATCCCTAATATACTGACAAGAAGGGGGATTTTACACCAGCATTTCCGCATTGAGGCATTCCCAGATAAGAGCAAATACAGTTCCTGTCCTACTTTAGAATCTTCCCAGAGAGCACTGTGGGCTCTTCTTTGGGGGCTATGCCAGGGTCTGCAGCGACAGTGGCTTCTTCCTTGGTCTCTGGCAGTGTCCCCTTGAGGCCAGCCGTCCATCCTCCAGAGTAGTCAGGGACCCCGTTTCAGAGTCTGGATGGCACGATGGCAGGGAGGGTGATGTCTTACCGCAGTGTGGGTGGCAGGCCTTCTGCCGTGCTGCCTGTGGTGTCTGGCATCCCGTGCAAGCACAGCCAGACACCAGCCCCGCCTGCTGTGCTGCCGAGTTGCCTGACCACAGCTGGCCCCTTCCTCACAGGTCTGCCTCCACCTGGCTCTGGGAGGAGAGGAAATGGTCTGTGGGCCACCTGAGTCCCTGGAGGGGCTGAGTGACCATGTTAGGTCTGGCCCACAGTCCCTGGGGTGAGAGGTAGGGGTGGATCTGCTCTAGCCACTGCAGCCACTGGGGGAGGGGGGGGGTTATCCAGGGTCCTCGAAGCCAGAAAACTAATATACGCTTTGGTAGTGACTTCATTCAGCAGGCATTGATTGAACACCTACTGTGTGCCTTGCGAGGCCATGTGGAAGAGACCTCAGATGTGAGGTGGTGCTGTGGACAGGGCTGTGTCCAGCGGGCGGGGCCACCAGGGGCCACCAGGGAGCTCCGCTGCTCTCAGGATTCTAGGCTGGCAGAGGGGCCAGTCTGGCCGTGTTGCTGTTAATCTGAGCAGCTTCCATGGCAACCAGGAGATAAATACTGAGGTTTAGCAAAGCCTGGAACAAGATTAGGTGTCTGGATAGGGTGGGACCTGTACTGTGATTTGGAAATCTTTAGATTACCAAAATCTTTGGGTGGCTATTCAACATGCTTAATTAGTTCATTAATTGATTTAGGTCCTATCCTATTCCAGAAAGGATTCAAAGTGATTCCAGCAGCAGGTGTCTTAGAGAGGAAGGTGTCCTAAGCTTGCTCTGAGTAAAATGTTGGGGTTTAGACGCTATGTGGGTCCTTTACCAGCTGCCAGCCCAGCAGTGTGCTCCCGGGGCTGGCGGCCTGGGGACACAGCTGTTGCTGCCAAAGCTGATTTGCAGTGTTTCTGTGATCACCTCCTGGCCCCTTTGCAACAAGTGGCCCCAACACCTTCCTGTCTTGAGACAAATCATGTGACTTAAGAGAAGCAAAGTTGACCTCAATTACCAGGTGCAAATATCAGTCAATGAGAGAAACCGGAGGCCAGTGTCAGGTCGTTTCAGCCTTTGGCGTTAAATATTAAGAGTGCTATTCAGGCTGTGATAAAGGCTGTCTCTCTCGGTTTATGATTTCCAGTAAACCAGAGGACTTCAAGGAAGGGCCAGGAGCAGGTGAGAGACTCCAGGCCTGGCCCTCCACTGAGCTGGCAGAGCAACTTCTGCAGGAGCGGGAGGGGCCGGAGTCAGGTCAAGGCTTCTCAAGGCTCGTCCTGTTCTGACAGAGCCAGGAGCCACGATGCCCCGCCCGTGAGGCAGGGCCACTTTGGGCACCCAGCCAGGCAGCTACGTGTGCTCTCGGGGTGGCAGTGTGGGAAAAGAAAGACATCTGTCCTCAGTGCTGACCGCTTTGCCTGCTTCCTGCTGGGTGCCATGCCAGCTAGGAGCCCTGGGCACATTCCTCTGTCAGCTGGGCTGGGCAGCCGGAAGGGCTGTCACAGTTGGAGGAGGCTTCCAGCCTGGGGCCTGCAGACACCGAGATTCCTCAGCATCTGGCCACAGGAAGCTGTAGCAGAATCCACCTTGTCCCTGGAAGGGAACTGAGGTCCCCTGCCATCTCTAGTGCCATGAGGGAGATCCTTCTGAGTTTTTCTGATCACCTAATCCAACTGCAAAGACAGGAGACATATACATCAGGTTGAGTCAGAATGCAGCAATAATAGTGCGCATTTGTCTAACAAATATTGAATGAACACTTTGCCTGGCATACAACTGTGAAAAGACAAAGTCCCTGCTCAAATAGAGCTGACAGATAGAAAATAATCAAACAGCCGAGACCGGTTTGGCTCAGTGGGTAGAGCGTCTGACTGTGGACTGAAGGGTCCCGGGTTCGATTCTGGTCAAGGATATGTGCCTTGGCTGCGGGCACATCCCCAGTGGGGGGCATGCAAGAGGCAGCTGATCGATGTTTCTCTCTCATAGATGTTTCTGACTTTCTATCTCTCTCCCTTCTGCTCTTTAAAAAATCAATAAAATATATTTTTTTAAAAAGAGAAAATAATCAAACAAACACTTAAATTAAATCTTAATGCCAGAAAAAAATACTGTGTAGCAAATTAAAACACACTGAAATGTAAGCAAGTGACTGAGTGACCACTTCAGACTGATGGTCAGGGACGGCCTCTAAGGAGATGGCATGTAAGAGAATAATTGAAAAAGAAGATTGAGGAAAGGGCAGGTGAACAGCCCTAAGGTTACCTGTCCTGAAGTTGTGGCAGGAGGGCAAGGGTCATAGGAGGTAAAGGAGAATATTCTAGAACATACAGCATGTTTAACTAGATGCTTTTGGATTTGTGATGCTTGTTTTCTTATATTCTGAGCTAGAGGCCCGGTGCATGAAATTCATGCACAGAGGGGGGTTCCCCTCAGCCCAGCCTGCACCCTCTCCAATCCAGGATCCCTCAGGTATTTAGGTCTGATACCCAATCCTGAGTATCAGACCTAAACTGGCAGTCAGACATCTCTCTCACAATCCAGGACCACTTGCTCCTAACTGCTCACCTGCCTGCCTGCCTGATCACCCCTAACTGCCTCCCCTGTCAGCCTGATCACCCCTAACCACCTCTGCCTGCCAGCCTGATCACCCCTAACTGCCCCTCCCCCCAGCAGCCTGGTCACCCCACCACCACCACCACCAGCCTGGTCTAATTCAACTGCCTCCCCTGTCAGGTTGATTACCCCTAACTGCCCCCCACAGCAGCCTGGTGACCGCCCTCCCACCAGCCTGGTCTCCCCCAACTGCCCCCTCCATCCCCCACCGACCTGGTCGCCCCATGCAGCCTGCTGTTCATTCATTTGGTCGTCCTTCACTAACCCCCATGCCGGCCTGGTTGCCCCACGCAGCCTGCTGTTTGGCTGTTCATCGGTTATTTTTGGTCATGATGGCCCCTGGCTTTTTATATATTAGGATTACACCACACACGTTCATTCAGTGAGTCTTCATTGAGTGCCAGCAGACTCTGCTGCTGATGAACATGTTAAGATCTCAAGAGATGTTTAATCTGTTGAGAGAGTTAGGATACCAAGACAGTGTGGTAAGTTCTGTGGGTGAGAGAATAAAGAGGGTTAATGGGAGCATGCTGAGGACTTCCCAACCCCTGTGAGCACTAAGGGGAGGAGACACATTCCAGTCAGCCTGTCTAAAGGAGTGCCACCTGAAGGGTCTCGGAGGATGTGGTCAGGTTAGCCAGACAAAGAAGAGAGAGAATGTGTTCCAGGCAGAGAGAGAGGCCTGTGCAGAGGTCTGGAGGAAGGGTACACAGACGTGAGAAGGATGCTGGAGGTGGAACAGGAAGCAAAGAATGCTTCCAGACACTCAGAATAGCTTGTGGAATTAAGGCTGATTCCTCAAGGGTCAAGTCAGCAGCAGCCAAAGACTTGGGGGAAGGACACTGAGGTTCCTGAGCTCAGAGCACTCTTGGGCCTCCCTTCCCACTGGAGTCCCTCCATGGGAGGACCAGCTCACTCCACGCAGCCATTTCCCTGTCCCAGGCACCCAGGCGGGAACATGGAAGTATCTGAGCATCCATGTGAACACATTTGACTACCTGATTTTGGAGGGAACAAGCACTAAGATGAAACCTATTCATCCTGGAGTAACGATAAGGTTTTTTTGCATACCGTCTTTGCAAGTCTCACAAGACTGTGAATGGCAAAGACACTGTTATCACACCCCTGGGAATGCATAATTTGATCATAAGGTAACAATCCTGTGTTCATTCCAGCCTGATAGGGAATATACGGCTTCCTCTCATTCTTTCCTCTTAACGTCTCCTCTTCTTTTGCTTCCCTCTCTCATCCTCAGCCCCAGAGTCCCTGTTTTTTTTGTTTGTTTGTTTGTTTTTTGTTTTTTACATGCTCATTACTCCCTCAAAACCCTCCAATATAGATAACAATACTTGATTGCCTCAACCATTTATGACCTATTAAAACCAGGAAGTAAGCAGTAAGAGTCATCCAGAAAGAGAGTGTGACAGAGGGAGAGAGAAGACCAAAGTCCAGAATTAATTAACAGTTATTGAGGACTTGCCTTGCCTTGCTGTGTTGAAGGCACTGTGCTAAGCTCACCACATTCTCTGTTTTGTTTAATCTTCCTATTTGCCCTTCTAGATATGCTGTCCACCCGCCCCACCTGCCCTGTGCCCCGGAAGGCTGCCCTCTGAGGAACTGCAGTACTATGTCCCTGGCTTCTGGCTTCTGGCTTCTGGCTTCTGCCTCAGTTTGGCCCATGGGGAGCACTGTCAGGAAATTAGTGGACACAGACATTTATTTCCCTGGATCCCCATCAGGTCACTTCAAACTAAGTACATCCTCTCCTGGAGCCCACAGACCCTTCTAGACACCCATTCCAGCAGCTGCCAACTCTGGTTTCCACTGGGTGCTTGTTTCCATCCTTCACATCAGCTAGAGCTAGTAACAGCTCCCCACTATGCCTAGCCCTACCATGTTGGCTTCCTTAAATCCTTCCAGTCTGATTATGCCATCCGTTTCCTACAAGACCCCGTCAGTGTGATAAACCATATGAGGTAAGCGCTATGGTGTCCCCATGGTAAGACCAGGAACCTGAGAAGTTTACTCACTTGTCCGAGAGCACACAGCCAGTGAATGGTAGAACTAAGACTCACATCCACTGTTTGTCAAGTCGTTCTATCCCATTGCTTCCCACACACTCCGCCCCTCCCCCCCGACTCCACTAAATATTCACTTGCCCTTATATTTTGTTCCCTAATCCACAACCATTTAAGTGGAGCAAAAATTAAAAGTGGATGCTTTCAAGTAAGTAGTGAGAAATGACTAGTGACAGTCTGGAGAAAAGGCATAGAAGCTATTAAAGAAATAGACCTAAGCCATAGAAATTAATGAAATCTTACCATTTGCACCAGCATAGATGGACCTAGAAGTTGTTAAACTAAGTGGAATAAGCCAGTCAGAGAAAGATAAATACCATGTGACTTCACTTATATCTGGAATCTATAGAACAGAATAAATAAACAAACAAAATTGAAATAGACTCATAGACACAGAATAGACTGATGGTAGCCAGGGGGGAGGGGAAGCTAGAGGACTTGGTGGAAAAGGTGAAGGGATTAAGCAGTACAAATTGGGTCCTGGCCAGATGGCTCAATTGGTTGGAGCATCATCCTGTACACCAAGCATGTCAAACTCAAAGGCTAACATGGGCCAAATAAACAAAAGCTTCAATTTTCATAGAAACGTAGGTTTATTTCGATAGAGACATGCTGAATACAAAGGGCTGAAAAAAATGAGAAATTGTTAACATAAAACAATAGAACATGTTAATAAAAATTAATATTTTTTTCTTGAACATTACCTTATAAGACACTGAATAACTGCACAAATTAATAAGCATAATGCAAATAAATCTATTTTTCTTGTTCTCTGAAAGCCAAATATTTCCTGTTGTGCACACCAAACAAGTCAGTTGGAGACTAATGACACAGTAATTGGCTGCTAAAATATTCGCTGCTAGTATTAGTGTAGAGAAATGGTGCGCCTGGTGTGTAAGGGAAATGAAATGCAACATGTTTATAGTAATCAGTCATTAGCAAACGTTGTAGTTCATTATTGATAATTATGTATAACAGGATATTGTAAAAATTAAGTTAGGAAATTTTTATTAAAACGTTTCTTACATACTGTTATATTGGCTGGGTCGCAAAAATATTTGTTGTGGGCTCCTATGGTCTGTGAGTTGGACATGCTTGCTGTACACTAAAAAGTTTGCAGGGTTGAGTCTATCAGGGCACACACCGAGATTGCAGGTGTGATCCCTGGTTGGGGCACATAGGGGAACTGATCAATGTTTCTTGCATTGCTGTTTCTCTCTTCCCCACACCCTCTCTCTTACTTCCTTTCTCTCAAATCAGTAAACGTATCCTCAGGTAAGGATTAAGAAAAAAAGAAGTACAAATTGGTAGTTACAAAATATTTATTGAGATGTAAAATACAGCATAGGTAATCTATATAATAAAAGCCTAAGCAACCAGAATGACCAGTTACTCTGACGCACACTGACCACCAGGGGGCAGACACTCAACACAGGAGCTGCCCCTGGTGGTCAGTGCGCTCCCGCAGGGGGAGCACTGCTCAGCCAGAAGCCGGGCTCATGGCTGGCGAGCACAGTGATGGTGGTGGGAGCCTCTCCCACCTCTGCAACAGTGCTGAGGAGCAGTAAGCAGGTGGGTGGTAAGGAGCAAAGGGTTCGGGACCACAGGGAGCAGGCCTAAGCCAGCAGGCGGACATCCCCTGAGAGGTCCAGGACTGTAAGAGGGTGCAGGCCGGGTTGAGGGATGCCGTCCTCTCCCCCCCCCCCCACCCCCCCCCAGTGCCAGAATTTTGTGCAACGGGCCTCTAGTAGAGTTAATAATGTATGGTGGCAGGTGGATATTTGAAATATCAGGGAAATCACTTTCTAAAGTTTATGATTTTCTAACCACTATACTATATACTCCAAATTAATACAAAATAATATTCAATATACATTGTAATGAAGATTTTAAAACATTTTTTTAATGGGCCCAAGAACTTAAGAAGCCTTCAGGGTCCATGCTTGCCTTGTTTTCTGTGCATTCTGAGGCGGCTTTGACATGACAGTTCTCTGGAGCCTGAAGTAAAGCTCTGAATTTGCCAAAGGAGTTGATTTGGGGCTGCCTAATTCTCCCCGACACTTATTTTTATTCTCATGGCCAGTTTCCGTGCTTGGTTTGTGACCCCCCAAGTACAGGGAAGAGATTCTTTTTAGTTCTGAAACTGCTGATTCAGTTTGCATGAGGATATTACTTTTTAAGGAACTTTCAAAAACACCTAAAATTTAATTGTAGCCATAGTTTAGCTAGAGAAACCCTAGGAATTTTCTCCACTTCCCAGCATTTACAGAATCTGATGTCACTGGGGTTGGAGGGAGACTGGAACCCCTCAGCAGGTGGAAGGGCCTTTGCCCTAGGAGTGTACTAAGACAGTAAGCATTTGACTGTCCTCTTGATGGCATCTCTGGCCAGCCCTTCAGTCTTAGCTGAAAGAGACCATAAGAGGCTGCTTCACATTTATTTGATTATTGGTAAGATTGATCCTTTTAAAAATATTTTTTTATTGATTTCAGAGAGGAAGAGAGGTAGAAACATCAGTGATGAGAGAGAATCATTGATTGGCTGCCTCCTGCATGACCTACACTGAGGACCAAACCCACAACCCAGGCATGTGCCCTGACCAGGAATGGAACCATGACCCCTGGTTCATAGGTCAACACCTAACCACTGAGCAACACCAGCTGGGCAAGATTGACCCTTTTAAAAATCTTTTACATTTGTATTTATCATGATAATTCTGTTCACATGTATGTTAGAAACTGTTAGCTGCTTTCTAATATCCATTCCCCTGTCTTTCTAAGTAAAAAGTCCAATTTGTAGCTGAGCCCTTTATTATTTAACTCAAAGGCTCCCTTGCAGCTAGGTATAACCACGTAACTGAATTCTGACCAATGAGATGGAAGTAAAATATTGTGTGGGGCTTCCAAGGAGACCCCTTGAAAGGAGAGAGGTGTGCCCTTCTACCCACCCTCCCTTTCTCCATCCTATGTCCTTAAATGAGGGCACGATGGCTGCAGCTCTGGCAACCAATATGGACCGTGAGAGCTGAACCCCAGGGGTGGGGCACAATGAGCTGGAAGAAGCCTAAGTCCCTAATGACTCTTGGAGCCACCATATCAGCCCTGGACTGACAACCTCTGGGACTTTTTTATTCTTCTTTTTCAATTTTAATTTCTTTCTTGGTTAAGGTATTACATATTTGTCCTCATCCCCCCATTACCTTCCCAACCCTTCCCCTCCACTGATGCCCTCACCCGCCTGGTGTCTGTGTCCACTGGTTAGGCTTATATGCATGCATACAAGTCCTTGGGTTAATCTCTCCCTCTTACCCCCACCCTCCCTCCCCTACCTTCGCTCTGTGAGAAAAATACACTTCCATCTTGTTTAAGCCCTGTTGTTTTCCGTTTTATGTAACCAAACCAAATTCTAACCAAAACATAATAAATACTCTGTTTGTTGTATGAGTGTTTTTTCTGGAGCTTTTAAAAAAAATTACTGATCTATGTTTTTTTTATGTATAAAGGTTATTTCATCTCTGTAAATGTTGTGAATATTCTCTCTATTTTTGCTTGCCTTTTTTATTTTGTTTGAGTTTTATTTTTATAGTTTTGTTTTTAAAGTAAAGGTATTTATTTTAAAGTTGTTAACTAATTCCAGACTTTTAAAACACTAATTGGAGCCGGCTGGTGTGGTTCAATGGTTGAGTGTGCAGAGGAACCAGGAGGCCACAGTTCGATTCTGGTCAGGGCACATGTCCAGGTTGCAGGCTCGATCCCCAGTTAGACCTTGCAGGAGGCAGCCAATCGATTATTCTTTCTCATCATTGATGTTTCTATCTCTCTCTCCTTCTCCCTTCCTCTCTGAAAGAAATTTTAAAAAAATACTAGTTGCTCTTGTATTTGAAGTCCTTATCTCTTCAGATCAGACAAATATTCACCAATATTTTGCTAGTTTTTTTTTTTTTTAATGATTTCACTGTTTGTATTTGGTGCTTTAGCTCGTTGGTGAGTCTTGAATCTGCTGTAGGTGGTGAGTTTCCATCCCAATTACTCTCGTGAGGTGCAGGACGGGAGGCGTCATCTCTCATTTACGCCACCTGTCATGGCCCGAGCCACCCGAAGGCCAGCGTGCTCAGCACGCATACCCACATGGGGTCACCTGCCTGCTACCCAGGATAGTACTCTGGGCTTCTGGAACTCGTGTCTTTGCCATCCTGTGTTCAGCTCTGCTCCAGCTCAGTTCTAATTCCTGTCTTCCTAGACAGGCCATTGACCGACTTCCCGACTCTCCCGGGAGCTTTTTGTTACTGCTTTCCTCTGGGAAGGTAATATGAAGAATTTTTAGACTTTTTCCTCCAAAATTGACACAAAGCTTTTAAAATTAATATTTTGCTTTCTGATAAGAGAAATAAACCATGTTTATCGCCTAAAAAGTTGGGAACTACAGAAAAGCACCAAGCGAAATAAAAATAAAACCAGAATCTATTACTACCACTTTGTAAACACACATAAAAATAATAAAAGCCGTACCAGCCCAAGAAGTGACCTCTAACAACAGTGGATGTATCTTCTTCCCAACTTTTATTTAGGAAACCAAATACAAAAGATATACATATGCATGATTTTGTTCATGAAAATTGGATCATGCTGTATACCTTGTATAGCAACTAGCTTTTTACAAATAGCAATGACTTTGCACCTCTTTCTAATACAGAACAAAGAAATCCACTGCATTTTTAAAAGGCTGCATAGTATCCTACTGCATGGATGTACCATTATTTCATTTTCCCTCCTACAAAAGAACATGAGTTTTCTAATTTCATGCTAATACATACGAGGCTACTATAAGCATCCTCATCTTCATTCTTTTATGCATTTGTGCTAGTGTTTCTATAAGATTTTTTAAATGGGGATTGTTGACTTCAAGAGTGCATACATAGTAAATTATAAATGCTGCCAGTTGCCTCTTGTCAAAACCTTGTGCCAATAAATGCTGTCCTTTCAAGTGGCCTTTTCCCCAGCCCGTTACCTCCCCACTGGTTCTTTCCTCACTCTGCCACTGGATTGCTTTTATAAATTCAGATCTGATAATGGCTTTTCATGTTTAATGGCTCCTCACTGCCAACAAGATAGAGTTCAGACACTGAGCTTCATCTAGGATCCTTCTCAGTCATTTGGGGTTCTCTGGGAATTTGAAACGCAGGAGATTTACTAATATAGGGCAGTAATGCCTGTGAAAGGAAAAGGAAAGGGAGCAGGAGTAGGCATGGAGGGGGCAGTCTTCAGAATGCAACTGAGGTGTCACTCCTGGGACAGGAAAGGGGGCAAGAAGGAGAATTGAGTAGGAAGATTCCCCCACTGTGATGCAGCTTCGAGAATGTCTCAGCCAGTCCGATGGGGAGCTCCAGCAGAAGGATTGCCCATTAGAGGAGTCCCACTTTGGGCAGAAATAGACAGGCTCTAGCACCTCTGCCATAATCTGCTATTGTCCAGGGGCTTCCCAGGAGGCAGGTGGCCTTGACTTGAATGGTAGGGCAGACCCTGAGGCTGAAGGCTCTCACTCCGGGCAGGAGGTTCTCTGAAGGGCGCTGTGCATGGCTAGCATAACCCGCAGTCAGCCTCTTCTCCCTTTCCCTGCTCTGGTGCCACTGGCCTGACTCCCTGCCATACTCCACATGACCAACTGTCTATACTGCCTCCCATCCCCACCCCTGACCTTTGCTCACTGCGTTGTTTCTGCCTGGAATGCTGCTCTGCCCCAACTGTACCCATCAAAATCCTAATATGTTTTCAAAGCCCAACTCAAGTGTCACCTCCCGAGGTCACCTTCCCTGATCCCACCATGCAGAATTAATCACTCCTTGAGCATGAGGTGCTATTTGTACTTTAATACTTCCCAGAATTGGAGTATTTTTTTTTTTTTTTGTATTTTCCTTATACCTCAAAACCTACCACAGTGCAGGCACACAGTAAAGATTGGCTGAAATATGTCCCTGCTCCTCTCCAAAGCACCCAAAGGTTGCAGAACTCCAGCCCCTGGCATGGTTGGGTGCACACAGCCAGAGGTCAGTAAATGTTTCTTGAGTTTTCTGGGGCCTCATACGAATGGGGCAAGGTAGGCAGAAGAGTGCTGGGGAGAGGGTGTTGACTGTTGTTGGGGATCACCTAGTTTAGTACCAAGTCAGAGTTTTAGAACTGGAGTGTGTCTTCCTATTTATGTTTTCATCCATGATTTGGAAAGACCCCAAAGGTTTTTAAAGTCACATTTTAATTGACTCTGGTCAACAATGGGAACTGGGGGGTTGGGGAGAGCTTCCCTTTTTCAGTCACATTTTTATGATTTGGGATTTTGCAGTTCTTTATCACTCATCCTCTTCATGAGTGTAAAGGAGACTTTAGGATACCTGGAATGAGCTCTCCAGGTTGGTTGAGTAATCATTTACATTTGGGTATTCATGGAGTGGGAGGAGTTGGGAAGGATAGAAATAGTTTTTCTCTTCCTCTTTCCCACACTCACCAGTTAAAGAAAGATCTTCCCTGGGAGGGGGCCTGTGGGAAGTGGCCGAGGGCTTCCTGGGCGGGCCGAGCAGGGCTGACATCAGGGCTTGGGGTTGAGAGTGGGTGGAGAAACCCAAGAGGAAGAACCTCTGGCCCTCTCCACCCTCATTTAGATGCTTCTTGGCTGATGTCCCTCATCTGAAGGAGACTAGGACTGTGGTGGCCACACCCTCTACTGTCCCTTCAAGCCCTCCAAGCCGTTGGGCCTTTAGGGGAACCCCTGGGGTGTAAGGGTCCTGAGACCTTGCCTTCTCCTTTAGGGCGGTCAGTGCTAGTGGGAGCAGGGAGTTCCAGGCTGAGGCGTTGGCTCGGACCGTGGTCAGGAATTCTCAGAGGCTTTGTAGTGTCAGGGAGTCTGCCATAGACCCTATCTCTGGTCCACAGGCTCGTCTTCAGGGGCTGTGAGCCTATCCTTGCCCCTCAAGTGGTATCAATCTGCATTTGGTGGAGGCCTAGCTCTCACCTAGCTTTTACCTGAAAAGTCTGTGATTCTAACCACTTCTTTAACCCAAAGAAGAATAGCCTTTCTAGTAAAGAAGGAGATTTTTGTTTGTTTGTTCATTTGTTTTTGTTGATTTCAGAGAGAAAGGGAGAGGAAGAGAGAGATGGAAACATCAATGATGAGAGAGAATCATTGATTAGCTGCCTCTGGCACACCCCCTCCTGGGGATTGAGACTGCAACCCTGGCATATGCCCCTGACTGGAATCGAACTCGGACCCTTCAGTCGGCAGGCTGACGCTCTATCCGCTGAGCAAAACCAGGCGGGAAGGGGATGTTTTTCTACAGGAGATGGATTCCGGCTAGATTGCCAGCACTGAGTGATGGAGACCCCCAGGGGATTCTAGAAAGAAGCCCAGATCATCACCTTCACACAGTGATTGTCCCCCAGGAACTTTGTGTTTCTCTTGTAACCAGAGCTTCTGGTTTAGGGATCATGTTGACCCAGTTGGCACTGATCCTGAGAGCTGAAACCCTTGAGAGCTGGACCACGTAGTCTGATGCCTCCAAAGGGAACAACTCAGAGCAGAGCAGACCCACAGGTGGGTGAAGGGGTAGAAGTGAGCTGTGTTGACCCTGGCAGACATGGGATATCTATGGGAATAGAATATTCCCAGGCTTTTAAATGAGTTCCAGCATGGTCATTCCCCTAAATACCAAGTTCTGGGTATGTTCTGGTCTCGATTTCAGGAAAACAGTTCTGATGCTCCCAGAAACTGTCAGGAGTGTATGGTGCACAGCAGTGGACAACGAAGGAAAAGAAAATCAGAAAAGGGGAAAGGTGCATAAAAAGAAACTTCTCAAATTAGAGTAAAATATTGAACTTGATTACTAAAGCACTGAACTTGTATATGACGACCCCTCTACTATTGTTTTAAGTGCTGGCCACGATTATAAGTAGGGAACCATGTCTGTTGAGACTTCCCAAGGGTTACATAAACGATTTAGATGGTTATATCTTTTTTAAAAAACAACAGTTTCTGAAAACAGAAAAAAAATCCCATTTATTTAATAGTCTGATGCCTGAGCCAGCCCCGGGAGACCCTGGGAGGCCTTGCAGAATCACTTCCTCCTGCCTGCAGCGGGGGCAGGGCCCTGGCTTGGTCTGGAAGCTCAGAAAGAGTCTGGGAGGAAGAGCTGTGCGCTGGGAAGGAGGAGCCCTCAGATGGCTCCTGCCAACGACAGCTGCAACTCGTCACCGAGAGCAGGGCCACAGGACGCAGCAGACCTGGCTCTTCTGACGGCTCAGCCCTCTCCGGAGGGAGTCTGTGCTCCAGGCAGGCTCTTCCAGTCAGAGATGAGAAGTGATAGTAGAAACAGGGCTCCTGGGCCCCAGTCATGGTGGGGCTTAGCATCCTCAGGGGCTTGAGGGTTTCTCAGACCTGAGAGGCAGGGCTTCATTGGAGATGTGCTTATGTCTCTTTGGGCACATCCTAATCAGCAACCCTGGCTTCCTCCCCAGGGGCCTCAGAAAAGCCACCTGGACAGAAAAGCTGGCCTTCTGCACCAGTGGGATTGGTTTCAAGGGTAGAAAGCAAGAGGGCCCTGTGGCTTCAAGGTCACCCTCCCCTCAGGTTTTAGCAGGACCTCTGTTTTGCAGTTAGGAACATATTTTCAATTAAGTGTTCTCCTTCCCCGGGTGTTATTTTGGAAGTGCAGTTAGCTAAAGATGCATTACTCATAGTGTAAGTAGACTTTGTCAAACTGATACTCTACATTTAAAGAGGGCGCAGTCCAGTGATTCTTAGCCTTTTTGAAGTCACACACTCCTTCTAGACTCTAAAAGACTAGATGACCCATTCCCAGGAAAATGCCCAAACATCCAGGATTTAACACATAGTTTGTAGATTTCAAGGACTCCTTTGGCCCTACCCTGGAGTCTGGCGTTCTTCTGATGAGAGGATGGTCAATGGGCCAAGGTGGTGGGGAGGGGTGGGGAACAGGGACAGACCGGGAACCTGGGTGCTGCTAGAGATCACTTTGTGATTTCCCCAAGGCCAATAATGCGGACATAACAGAAATGAATGTCTGTCACTGGCCGTGGGTGCTGCCCTCCCTAGAGAGAAGGTGTGCTGTCCATGGTGATGCTGGGGCTTGTGCGCCACACCTCTGAGCTCCCAGGCTGTGTGCGTGTGTCCCGAAGAAGCTGGATGGGGAGAAAGCTGTCCTGGGGGGCGCTGGAGCTGGCTTTCTGCTGCAGGAGGCAGAAGACAACGTGGGTCGGAGTCCTCTTGGCAAGGTGACAGGGCTAGCAACCTGCCACCTCCCCCGCTCCCAGAAGAAGTGGTGGGGGCTTGGTCACTCCAAACTACATGTTCATAACCCGGAGCCTGTGAGCTCTTATTTTCTTTGGGGAAGTCGTTTGAAGAGGCAGCTGTGATTCCCTGGGTATTGTTCTGTAACGGGGAAACATGGGGAAAGTTTCTGGATCTAGACTTAGTCCAACAGCATCATAGGGGATTTTGGAAGCGAAGCAGCATAGTGAAACAAGCAGAGTGATCCGCCGCAGTCCCGTGCTTGCTCTGTGCAGCTCCTCCTGTCAGGGGTGACTCAGAGCGGGGCGGAGGGGGTTCCCCTTTTCAGCCAGCTGGACCAGTGCAAAGCTTCTCTTTGCAGGCTCTGACACAGAGGAGCAGAGGCAGGGCCTTTACTGGGGGGAGGCTGCAGGTTTGGACAGCTGGACCCAATGTAACACACATGATAAGAGGTGGTCCTTCTCTTAACCCATCAGCCAGGGCATTTCTCCCCCACCCCCACCCCAGATCTATCCCCTGGCAGAGCACCCCATCCAATCTGGCACCAGACATGCCTGTTGAACTGATTGGAGGCTGACCTCTCACCTACATCCTGTTACAGGACAAAGCCCAGGCTTTTCGCGTCACACTCAGGCAGGCATGCCGCTGTGAGCAGATGCCCTCCTCCTCTGATTCACCATCAGACTTTCTCCTTCACCTCTCTGTGCTTTTAATATGAATGGTTTTGTTGTTATTTCTCTGTTCGCTGGATTACTTTTTTTGTTGTTTTTATTGATTGCAGAGAGGGAGAGATGGTCAATGGGCAAAGGTGGTGGTGAGGGGTGGGGAACAGGGACAGACCGGGAACCTGGGTCTGTCAGAAACATCAAGGATGAGAGAGAATCATTGATTGGCTGCCCCCTGCAAGAATCTAGATGTGCCCTGACCAGAATCGAATCATGACCTCCTAGTTTATGGGTTGATGCTCAACCCCTGAGCCATGCCAGCTGGGCTGTTCACTTGATTTCTTGATGTTAAAATAAAGATTTCTTATACAGGATACAAAAGGCACTAGTCATAGATGAAAAGATAGGTAAGTTGACCTCTTGAACTTCTGTTCATTGAAAGTATCATTAAGAGAGTGTGAAAGGCGCCCTGAGCATCATCCTGTGCATCAAAAAGTTGCAGGTTTAATTCCCCGTCAGGACACATCCCCAGGGTGCGTGTTTGACCCCTGGTTGAGGGTACATACAGGAGGCAACTGAACAATGTTTTTTGCTTTAGTGTTTCTCTCCCACATCCATGTTTCTCTCTCTCTCTCTTCCTAAAATCTAGGGGGCAGGAGTAAAAGGCAGGCCATGGGCTGAGATTGTCAGGAGCATACATGACAGAGGGCTTATATCTACAATGTTCAAAGAACTCTTACAAGTTAATGAGAAAAAGACAGACAAAATAAGCAAGTGTCTTGAACAGGAACACCCTCAAAGTGGATATCTAAATAGCCAATAAGGGCATTAAAACTTATGAGATGCCACCATAAACCCACCCAAAGGACTAAAACATTTAAGATGGATAATACCAAATATTGGCAGACCCTTATACATTGCAGGTGGGAGTGTAAGTTGGTATAAACTCTTTGGAAAACTGTTTCGCAATATCTACTAAAGCTAATATTCTACCCATTGCATAAGCCATCAGTTCCATTTCTCAGCATGAACTCAAGAGGAATGAGAGCAGATGACTACCAGTGTGTGCAGTATTTTTATTTGTAGAAGTGGAAACAGCCCAAATGTCCATCAATAGAACAGATAGGTAAGTCATGTCATATCCATGCAATGGAGTATACCACAGCAGCTTTAAAGAGGAACAAGTCATGGTGACACCTGACAACACGGATGAATCTCACAGAGATGTGAAATGAAAGAAGCCAGATGCCAAAAAAAAGTACATATTATTTGATTCTGTGTTCCCAGAGGATAGGACTACATCTTGTCTGTCTGAAACCTCAGTGCCCAGCACAGTTCCTTCCGCGCTCAGTGGGCCCTCAGTTGGTATTTGTTGACAGACTGAGTGAAGTAAGACATGGCCTTTACTCCTCAAGGTGTTTTCAGAGTAACTAACTTCCGTGTGTGCTAGAATGGAATCAGCCTGGGAGACAGTTAACAAAAGATCCCAGCTCACTGTGAAATGAAGCAGAAAATGCATGCTGTAAAGAGAAGCAGAAGCGAAGCCCTTTCACCAGAAAGGGGCTGTGGGTTCCAGAAGAGGCAGTCGCAGGTGCTTGGGCTGAACTTTGAAAGGTGGTTGAGATGATAAAGGCAGAAAAAGCCTGAGAAGGGCAGCCCAGGCTCAGGCTCAGGCATAGCCAGGTGATCCTCAAGCTTTAGTGCATGTCTGAATCACCGGTGAGAACACAGGTGGCTGGGCCCCACCCCAGGCCCCTCTGCCTGATTTAGTGGGTCTGGGGTAGGGCCTGAGAATCTACATTTCTAACAGGTCCCAGGTGGTGCTACACTGCTGATCGGGGGACCACGCTTTAAGAGCCACTGGCTTAAGCCAAAGCCAGCTGGTCCAGGCCATAGCATCTCATTTGAGCCATAGTGTAAGATAAGAGAAGTGCAAGATGGAATCAGGGTGGACAGATAGAGTGGGCCATGGCCTGGCGGCCTTTGGCTGCTGCCTGAGGGGTGTAGACCTAATTCTGTATATTTCATTTAGGGCCACATATGTAATAACTGGTCACTGGATGCCTCACTCCAGGGTTTGGGCACCCTCAGCCTGAAGCGTAAGGCTATACCCATGTGCTGGTGATAAATGCATGCGGAGTTTGGTCTTGTAGAGATAAGCCCTGCACGCAGCACACCTGCAGGTTTCCCCTGATGGACAAGGAAGGACTGAAGAAAGGCCTTGTGTTAACAGGACATCAGGATGATTGTAGCCATATGTCTCGTGCGCACTGTGGGGATGGCAGGAGGAAGAAGACTCCTAATGGCCCTTTCAGGCAAAAGCAGCAGTTTTACTTGCAATAAAGAGATAATTGCTCTGAATTCTCTCTGCGGCCAGAGCCCTCTGATTCCCAAGAACAAGGAAGTTATACCACACACCCAGTCCTTTTCTGTCGCCAGGGAGACACCTAGGTCCAGGAGATTTCCCCAAATGGTCTCTGTTGGCTAAGGAATAGAGTTTGTCTCCTGGGTGTGCTTTGGGAGGGAGCACACTGCGAATGCCGCAGGCGTGGAGTCCCACCCCTCCCCGGGCCCAGCCTGGTCGAGACACTGGCCCTTTCCCTCGTGACACAGACACAAAAGGCAGATGCCATTTGCCATCCTGCAGACTGGCTTCCTGGGACACCCCCAATAAGCTACTAAGTACCTACTCTGCAAAATGACCTGTTGGGCGGAGTAGAGACACAGCTGAATCAACCACGGACCTACCCTCTAGAAACCTGCAAGTCAGGATGGAGGAGGGTGGACAGAGGCCATTCTTGGTCATCCGAAACGCTCCTTCCTGATCCCTTGTTTCCTCCTCTGCAGCCCTGGCTTAGGTCTAGCTGCCTCCTCTCCCTCACTTGGCAATGCTGGCAGCTAGAGGCTCTCACTCAGCAGGATCGTAGGGTGACAGACGAGGGAGTCAGGATGTTTGTGGTCTGGTGAAGAGCCTTCCTGTCCCACAGCTGCAGGTCGGTCAGTCCTGAGCAGGCACCCTCAGGCCACTACGTCTGCTGCTGGGACCGTGACCGTCAACTCCGGCTGAAGAAACTCGAGTCACTCGCTGGCTGGGGTCCACATTGGTAGAGGGAGCCAGGGCCCTGCCTTTGCATCAGCCTGGCCCAGACCAGCCAAGCCACAGGCCTTGGGGTGAGGGGGCCACACCCACTGCATGCATGATGGTCCTCAGAAGATGACAAGGGCTCAGGAGACTGCTGGTCTCTTGGAGTTCTGGAGTTCTCTTGGAGTTCTGCCTGCCTGCCTTTTTTTTTTTTTTTTTTAATGGTATGTAAGAAAAGTGGGTTTTTTTATGTCCTACTTTTATTGAGATATAATTGACATAAATCAATTATAAGTTTAGTTTAAGGTATGCCACATAATGACTTCACATACACATATTGCAAAATGATTACTACAATACGGTTATTAACATCCATCTCCTGTGTAGTTACAGATGACTTTCAGGAGCCCTAGCTGGTCTGGTTCAGTGGACAGCATAGGCCTGAGGATTTAAGGATCCAGGCTCGATTCTGGTCAAGGGCACATGTTTTAATAAAAAGTTCATAACTTAATTTTTATAATATCCTGTTATACATATTTTTTTATTTTCTTTATTGATTAAGGTATTTCATATGTGTTCTTATCTCCCTCTTGTCCCCACACCCCCCTCTGCCTGCCTTTCTCTTACGGATGTGGGAACTGGCTTACTCCCCCACCCACCCACCCCCACACACACCCTCTCCCACCACCACCACCACCACCACCACCCCCTTACGTATTTGCAAGAGAATCACCTAGAAGAGAGCAGGGGAGAAGAAATCAGAACCAGGTTTAGACCTTGCTCTGCCACACCTCATCTGTGGACTTAGGGCAAGGTTCCTAGTCTTTCTGTTTCCTCATCTGTAGAATGGAGATAAGGATCTTGCTTGCTTCATGTATAGTACTGTTCAGAGGCACAGAGGGTAGCAGACAAAATTCCTGTCTCTTACCTGCCCTGAAGCCTAGCAGGGCGTTGGACAAGCACACACATGTGTGATGTGTACCATGTCAGAGGCGTGTTGGGTGCAGTAGTGAGAAGAGTGGAGGCAAACGAACTCTCTAACAAGGGAAACTGCAGGGCTTCCTGCCCGGGCTGTGGGATGGGTGGCAAGGCGAAAGCAACTGTTCAGAGCTTTGGACTCTGCTGTTTGCTGAACACCAGACACTGTGTTAAGTATTTTACTCATGTTTTATTTAGTCCTCACAACAAGCCTGTGAGATAAGTGTTATTCCCATTTTACAGATGAGCACACTTAAGGTTCAGAAAGGGTCATGCATTGACCTGGCATGGTATTTATTGAGCACCTACTATGTGCGAAGTGTTGCAGATATAGCAGTAAACAAAACAGACTCGAGTCCCTCATAGAGCTTACATTCCGTGAACTCACTTGCCCAAGATGAGTCTGGAATGGTCCAGAGCTGAGATTCAAACCCGAGTCTCCTGGCCTCCTGGGCTTACACTTTTCCCACCTCACCTCAGAATTCACTGCCCCTCAGGACTTTGCTCCCCTGGGGGGCATAGACTGTCTCAGAATCAGAAGTGGGGCTGGGGCAGGGGTAGGAGAGGAGCTCCTACTTCTGTACCAGTAAAGCCTTGTGTTTCCCCAAAGAAAGGCTGAATGCCAGACCGCTCAGTTATTTCCCCCGGGAGGGGTGAAGGGCGGAGCTTCCTCAAGGGGATTTCAAGGGAACTTAAGGGTGCTGCCTGTGCTCAGTCTGGGAGTGACACCCTCTTCCTGGCTGAGGTGGGGAATCCCTTTGAATTTCAATGGGCTTAGGGGGCCTACTGTTTTTCTTCTGCTCAAGCCCTCTAGGGAGGAAAACGGATCCAGGGTAAATCAAAGGACTGAATCAGCCTCTGCTTCTGAGTGGCCTCTGGGCTCAGCTCTGCACTGCCCGCTCTCAGCCTCAGGCTGCCTCTTGATCTTAGGAGACCCGGGCTCCTCCCACTGGGCAATGGCATTTCCTTTCAACCCAAGGAAACAGATTTGTAAGCCTCCTCCTCTAAGAAAAAAAGATACAGGATTTGTTTGTTTTTAGCATTTACTCATAGTAGCAGTCACTTGGAAGCAATATATTTAGCCAATATTTAACTGAGTATTAAATAAAATATAAAAGTATGCATTCAATGGAATACCATACAGCCGCTGAAAACCACCATGTAGGAGAAAACTAAATAACATGAGAAGAATGCTCACAACAGTTTAGTCAAAATTCATGACTAGAACAATATACACAAATCACAGTGTACAACGGGATCATGTTTTTAAACAATCTATACTAATAAAAGCATAATATGCTAATTAGACCAGACGTTCTTCTGGATGAAGCCAGGGCTGGGATGGAAGCCTGGGTCCCAGGTGTCGGAGGGAAGCCAGTGTTGGCAGCCAAGGGAAGGAAGGCCCACTCTGGCACGAATTTCATGCACCGGGCCCCTACTATGTCTATACGTGTGCATAGAGGGCGTCTAGAGGGACGCATGGCAAATGTGTACAGTGGTGTTCTCTGGGCAGCAGAACTCTCAGTGACTTGTTTTCTTCTGTTTTCAATATTTTGCAGTTCATGCTTTTTTTTTTTTTTTTTTTAATCATGGAGAAAAAAAATCCCAATAATGTGTTTTAGAGACTGAAGAGGGAGAGAGTGGCATCTTTTGGCTTTGTACTTAGATGACCCTGGGCCCCCCCCCCCCCCCCCCCCAGCCTGGGGAGACTCGAAAACCCCGGAGCACTTGGGCAGAGGCCAACTTGAGGAGAATTAGCTGGGCATTGTCATCCAGGTCTTGTCTTAATGTCATCTCCCAAAGAGGCCACCAGATCACATAACCTGGCTGAAGGAGGCCCCGCCCACAGTTTTTCTCCCTCTTCCACCCCATTTTATTGTCTTCATTGCACTTGTCTGCAGCTGAAGTGACCAGCCTACTCATCTGTTTCCTTGGTGATTATTTGTCTCCTCCACAGAAGGCAAGCTCACGAGAGCAGTGCCCTGATGTCTTATGCCCTCTGACTCACCATCTGGAGCAGGGGCCCGAGGGAGATCTTGGTTCGTCAGGAACGGAGCAGCCCCCGTGTGGGCATTGATCCTAAGGCTACACGTGACAGTGGGAACCTGGGAGTAACTTCATGGGGGTCTAGACTTAGGCACATAGCCAGCTCATGGGGCCAGAACTGCATGAAGCTTTGCTACCTGTAGCACCTGCTCCCGTTCGGTAACAATGGCTGCTATTTATAGGTGTTGTGGAAGTGCCAGCTTTGTGATTTACATTTTATAACCGAGTGGAGGGAAGGTAGAAGCAATTTATCTTATCATCCATTTCCCCTCTGCTTCTGGGGCCTCTGCAGCGGCCAGCCCACTCTGTCCTCCAGCTCAGGCCTTCCAGCTCCTCTCTTTTGAACCTGTTCCAATCAGGTTCTCATCCCAACCATTCATTCCTCTGAGTCTGCCCTTGACCAGGATCACCTGTGACTCCAATATGCTAAATCCAATTATTAATGCTCTATGTGTGTATGACCTGACCTATCACAGTGGATTGCTCCGTCCTCCTTGAAGCCCTTTCTCCTGTTGTTCTTGTTGCTCTTTCTTGGTCTCCCTGGCTGAGCGACTGAATGGGGCTCAGTCCTTGGACAGCTTCTCTGTTGACAGTCACACCCTTGGTGACATACGATAAAAAGCCACCTACTGAGCACTTAAAAATCTTCATTTCCACCCTGGACCTCTCCTCTGAACTCAAGATTCAAATATCTGCCTGCCTACGGGCCTCTCCACTCGTGCATCAAAAAGGCATCTCATACGTAACATGTCTGAAACTCAGTTCCCTATCTTCTCCCAAACCTGCTTCACCCCTGACTTCTGCAGTTCAGTGATGGCAACTCTGCCCTCCCATTCCCTCAGGCCCAACACCTCCTGGACTCCTTTATTCCATACCCCATTCCCAATTCTGTTGGCTCTGCTTTCTGGAATCTGACCTCTCCGAGGACCTCCATGCCACCTCTCAGGTCTAAGCCACCATCACTCCTTGCCAGGATTTCTGCCTGTGTTTTACCTTCCTTTCCAATTTATTCTTCAACAGTGTCCAGGTCACTTGTTAAAATGTGAGTCACATCATGTCACTTCTCTGTGTAAAACTTCCCAGTGGCACCCACCTGAGTCAAAGCTCAAGTTCATACGTGGCCTTCTTTTGATTCTCTGCACACTCTAGAACCTCTCACTATCTCTGATTCCCTGTCACTCACAACTCTAGCCGCACCACCCTCCCCACTGAGATTTTCCATGTCAGGCAGGCTCTCACCTCTGAGCATTTGCACATTCTGTTTGCTCCATCTAGAAAGGCTCTTTCTCAGGGTTTACGTCCCAATTTCTTTCAGGTCTTTATTCATAACCCACTTTCTCAGCTGTCTGGGCTTCCCCAGCCACACTATTTAGAACGTCGGCACCTCTTCCTACCTCCTGCTCCAGCGCTCCCTTCCTGCTCTCTCCTGCTCTACTTTTCCTCCAGCGCACTTACCTCTTCAGACTGCTATATAGTTTATTTATCTATATATTTGGTTGTTGGTCTCTCCTAATAGACTGCAAGCTCCATGAGGGCAGAGGTTTTGTCTTGTTTTGTCTACTGCTGTACCCCCAGAACCCAAGGACAGTGCCTGGCATAGAGTGGGTGCTCAATATGTATATCTGACACATGGCTGTATGAATAAAAAGGTATGAAACAGCCACTTAGCGTTTATACAAGGCCTCAAGACAAGACGGAAAGAGCACTGGGGTTCCCGCCAGTGTGGGAACGTTCACAGGCTGCTCAGAAAGAAATGCCCTCAGAAGACAATACCCCTGTGGGGAAGTCCTGGTGCCTGTGTCTGTCTGGCCACCGTGAAGCCAGCTCAGACCTCAGTGGCTTCTGAACTGGCCACAGAGGCGCATGCATCACTCCGTTTCCATCCAAGCTTGCTTTGCCCAAAGGCCCACCCAGTGTTCTGCCTCAGTCATTTACTCTCCCCCCCCCTTTTTTTTTCTTTTTGTCCAGATGCCAGTTTGCAGCCTATTGGAGGAGAACAGCATCAAGGTAAGAGAACAATGAGACTGTGTATAGTTCGGGACTTCTCAACTTCAAAGCCTTGGAAGGGACTCAGGGAAGACCAGAGTGCTCAAGTGTTGGCAACTGGATCAAGTGAAGGTCCAGGGGACTTGTGTTGACTTCCTGAATAGAGTGTGGGCACAGGGGACAGTGAGGACAGCTCGTATGGAGGGTGAATCAGCAGGGCTGGCTGTGCGGCAGGAGAGCCGGAAGGACAGTGCCTCCCTTGGGGAAACATGACAATGTCCACCAAACCAGGGGTGGGCCACAGCCTGGTCCTCCTGCTCTGCCTCCCTCCAGGCCTCGCCCCTTACTCGCTGTCTCTGGAGGGTCTGCCCTGCCTGCTGAAGGCAGGACAGGCCTGGGCAGAGTGTCTGAGGCGTGTGTGTGTTTAAGCATCTTGGTTTGTTTCTAGATCTAGGAGGTTTCCAGTTTAGAGATTTTCTCAGTCTGTTAAATCACAGTCCAAGTGTCAAAAACTGAAAGTACTCAGCAAATAATGGGTGTGAGGGAATGTGTACCGAAGTGGGGGAATGTGCTGTGATTGGAAAGGGGCAGCTTTTAAAAATGTGTGTAGCCTTTGACCAAGCAATTTCGTTTTCTGGAGTTGACCTTCGTAAACAATCACATTTGTGCAAACGTATGTGTACAGGGATATTTATAACTGCATTGTTTGTGATAGGAAAAAAAAAAGGAAACGTCGGAAAGCCCAGCAAAACAGAATGGGTCATGTACAATCGGGCAGTGGCCCTGGCCGTGTGACTCAGTTGGTGGCGTGCTGCCCTGTGCACCAAAAGGTCACTGGTTGGATTCCCAGTCAGGGCGCATGCCCACGTTGCAGTTTCAACCCCCAGTCGGGGTGCATACGGGAGGCACCCTGCCAGTGTTTCTCTTTCACATCGGTGTTTTTCTCTCTCTCCCTCCCACCCACCCGCCACTCTAAAAATCAATAAAAACATTAAAAAAAATTTTTTTTAATTCTGGCACATCCACACAAGAGCATGTCATGCAGCAGGATGACCGAGGTTTATATTTATTGACGAGAAGGATGTATGCTGAGTAAAAAATAAAAATGGGAAAAGCTTATGAAACGCGTCGGGCAAGTAGCTTTGGCCTCCGCCCAGAGAGCGGCCGTCCAGAGCAGGCTCTTAGGCAGCGTGGGACTCGGGCCAGTGATGACTGCTCTCCCTACACCGTCAGCTTCTTGCCTGGCAAAGGGCACGGCGCCTGCCTCACAGAGTTGTGAGATTGTGGTGGGATTAGCAGGGCTAACTAACGCCCCCAGGGTGGGGCACACACTGAGTGCTCCCCAATTGGAGACACAGATGAACCTGTTCCAATGGTATATTTACCTGTGTATAAACCTGGAAACATTCTGGAAATCTATAAACAAATAGTGGTTTTATTTGGCTGTAGGAGTTACGGGTGATTTTCCATATTTTCTTATTTTTCTACAAGGAATACTTTTACTTATATAATGGAGATGTAATAAAAAAGGAAGTAACAATTGAAAAGGTTAAATAAATAAAAATGAAAAACTGCAGTGCTTTTGGCAGGCAGGCCAGCTGAGCAGCCCCCGGGGCAGAGCTCGAGAGGACTAAGGTAGAGGCGGGAGGAGGGGCATAGGAAAGGCGGTGGGTGAAGGAAAAGAATGAAAAACAGGGTTAGACCTGAGGGCTGTGCCCACGTGGTGAACCTCAGAGGTAAGGCTCACAGCCCTGCAAGCAAGTTACTCACTTTTGCCCCTCAATGGGGGAGCCCCTGGAAGGAGATATGGTGACTCAGGGCCCACCTGTCCTGTCAGATGACATTGAGCGTGTGAAGTCACCTTCCGCCGCTGTGACAGCCTGCCTCCAGCAGGTCCTTGGGGGGGCCCTGAGGTCCAGCCCTGAGCGGGGCTCCTCACCCACCTTTAGAAACCCAGCTTCTTGCCCATGTCCAGAGTTGTTTTGGGGAGCACAGTTATGCGTGTTCAGAGACTGAGATTATCTTGGCTAAAGCTTATTTAACACAGGTTCAACTGAGGGAATTCCACAAACCAGTAGCATACAAGTTAATGTCTCTTAACAAGCCAATAAAAATAACATACTCCAAAGCAATCATGGATTAATTACTCTCTTGTTCCAGGCAATGGTAGATAAAAGGGGAAAAGTCTGAGATTAATTGAGGTGTGCCTTTATGCTGAGCTAACTGAGAGCTGACGTCCAGCTGCCAGAGTAAAAAGTAAAAGTCCCTCGTTGCTAGAGCACGTTGCTAGGGAATGATGGCACCAGTTTGAAGGCCAAGGCCGTCTCCTTCTTGCGCGGCTGCATGGCTTTCACACTGCGGTAAGAGTCACCTTTACAGAGGGAGGTGCTGGTGCCCCAGAGGTCTTCAGAGAGGTTTTTAAGTCAGCAGAGCGTCGCCTTGCCCAGACCGAAACTCAGATTTTCCTCACAGACTCGCAGGATTTATAGTCTGAATGTCCACCCGCCATAGCAGTTCCTCCAGGTCATCTATGCATGAGCCCCAGGCCGGGCTGCGGAGCTGCGGAGCTGCTGAGTGCTTATCAGCGACAACAAACAAGGGCTTCCAACACAACTGACTTCATTCTTACATCAAAACCACTTCTAAAAACTTTCTTGGGCCTTTGCCATAAACAGGTGAATTAAAACAACTTCAGTTGAGTCAGAAACAAGTGGATTTGAAATCGTATGAAACAATATATACCCTAAAAGGATGATTAGCAGCCAGGTCTCCCATACACAATGGCAAGGTCATCCAAGCACACACTTGCTGACAAAGAGAATCAGGGACCACCCACGGGTGCTGTGTGGGCTCCTACCCCCCCCCCCCCCACCCACTGCTTTACTGGCCGGTAACGCCAGGAGAAACTCTCACACGGTAACGAGGTTCAGGCCTGACTACGACAATTGACTGAGCATTTTGGGACGTGGATCATCCACGTAAGTGAATTTTCAAAATAAATAAATTTAGTTACATCACATTCTAATTTTTGTTGTATTAATTTTAACTAATTTCTATTTTATCAAATGTATTAAAATAATTCATGCATATGGATTAAATATCAGTAATGCAGAAAGCCCTGGCTGGTGTGCTCAGTGGTTAGAGTGTTGACTTGCACACAGGAGGGTCAAGGGCTCGATTCCCAGTCAAGTGTATGTACTTGGGTTGCAGGTGTGGGAGGCAACCAATTCATGTGTCTCTGTCACATTGATGTTTCTCTCTCTCTGTTTCTCCCTTTCCCTCTCTTTCTCTCTCCCTCCCTCCTTCCACTCTTCCTAAAAATCAAAGAAAAAAAAACCCTCCCTTGAATATGGACAAACAAAAAAAGTAGTGCAAAGAGGCTCATAATTAAAATCCCCTCCCCACCTTTTTCAGTCCCACATTCTCTAGAAGTAGCCTCTTTCCACCCTCTTATTAGTTTTTATTTCTGTTTTTATTGTCATTTCTTGACTTACCAGTTTTAGACAGTCGTTGGCTCCTTGTAGATGAGATGCACTTTCCTACAGAACACCTCCAATCTCCACATCCTTCCAAAGGGAATATAACGAGTTTTGGTTAAACCAGTAGTGACTGTACATAGTCTTCACTGCCGAACTAAATAGTATGTTTGTGTGCTTGCTTGTGTTCTGGAAAAAAATGTTATGTTCTTTGATAATTCTCTATTTTAATCTGTTGGACCTACCAGATTAACTTTCTGATTTTTGAAAAACATTTTTTTCTCTTATTTACCCTTCCTTTGCCTTTTGGGTTTATTTCTTTGGGAAATCTTACTTGACTTTATCCTCCAGCCCTTCTGTTGATTTTTTTAAAATTTTTGCTTTCTTATTTGTTTTCTTTAAAGAATAATTATCTTTTTTCAAAATATATTTTTATTGATTTCAGAGAGGAAAGGAGAGAGAGAGAGAGAGAAACATCAGTGATGAGAATCGTTGATTGGCTGCCTGCTCGCCCACACTGGGGATCAAACCTGCAGTCGGGCGTGTGCCCTGGCGGGATGGAGCTGTGACTCGGGTCCACAGGCCGACACTCAGCCACTGGGCCCTGCGGCCAGACTGCTTTCTTATTTTTAGTACACAGTGTTCATTCTTGTTTTCTAACTGTTCCTTTTTCGTAATATTACATTCTTATTATATGGATGTACTATTTCCCTCTTAGCCCTCTGAAGATATTTATTTTTTCTTTGTCCCTTGTTTTGTTTTAATAGTCTTTTATTCTCTATATTGTCTTTGTTTCTCCTCCTCCTCCTCTCTCTCTCTCTCTCTCTCTCTCTCTCTCTCTCTCTCTCTCTCTCTCTCTCTCTCTCTCTCTCTCTCTCTCTCTCTCTCTCTCTCTCTCTCTCTCTTATTGGAAGCTTTCCTCAAACAGCAAATGTCCTGGCTGCCTGTTGATATCTTTATGAAAGGAGCAATAAAAAGCTGAATTGTGTTTGGGGAAAGCTTATCAACTGGGGCTTCACTGTAGGAAACAGGCCAGTCTTTTCATTAACAAATCTTAAATGTCAGACTCTTCTCTAGAGCACTATTGATATGTGAAGCCAAAGAATTCCTTTGGGGGAGGGGCCTCTGGTGCATTACAGAGTGTTTAGCAGCATCACCAGATGCCAGTAGTAACACCCTCCCCAGAACTGTGATAATCAAGATCATGACATGTCCCCTGGGGGCAGCAGGGCGGGGCGGGGGGGGGGGCACCTCTGCCCATTGAGAACTACTATTCTGGAGTCATTCAGATTCTCTAGAGAAGCTTCTAACTCCTTGTTCCACTTACTAATTACTGCATGATCAACCACCCCAGAACCTAGGAGCATGAACAGCCATTTCATTGTGTTACAAGTCAGGGATTTGGAAAAGGTACCAACCCTCCTCTGCTCCAAAATGTCTGGGGGACCCAGGCTGGGATGGCGGGAATGGCTGTGGGGGCCCGGATGGCTGAGGTAGAAGAGTTGGGGCTGAAGGATCCACCTCCAGGATGGTTCTGCGCTTGGCAGGGAGCGCTGGGAGGCTGGGTGTGGTGGTCAGAGAGGTGACACATGGCCGCCCTAGCACACAGCCTGGCAGCAGGACCTCTTGTGTGGCAGCTCGGGCTCCAGGGGGAACGCGCGGCCAGCAGTGCAGCGACGTGCATGGCCTGCTATGGCCCGGCCTGGGAAGCCACCGAGCATCACTTCCACTGCAGTCACAGCCTGCCCAGCGTCAGAGTGGGAGACAGACCCACCTTCCAAAAGGAAGAAACGTCCCAAAAAATGTGTGGCCATGCTTTAAACTCATCGTACTCTAGCATGGGGTGACCTATGCCTGGGCAGGGAGAGGTGTGAAGAGGGGGGCTATGGAGTCCCACTTTTCATGTTCAGACTTTGCCCTTATCCTCCTGTTTCATCCTGTGTTCATCCTCCCCTTCTGCCTGAGTCTCCTGCTGTGTGGGGCGGAGTATGGTGTGGACCTGGGAGGATTCCAACCACTTTTCCTGGCTCCTTACCCCACCCCCACCCATATCTGACCCCACCACCATCATCCTGGTCTCCCCAAGCTCTAAGCTCTGCCAGGGTCCGGGGGTGAAGCAGCTGCCTCAGGTCAGTCCTCCCCTCTGCAGGCCCAGAAGGGACTAGCTCCCTCCACGTCAGCCATCATTCCCCACTGGCTTCCCTGAGTTGACTGAACTCTCTCATCCGCTGGTGTCTCCTTGGCCATTCTCTTTGCTCTGGAGGCTTGTACCATTTTATTTCCTGACTGGCATTTAAAGGCACTTCAGGAAAGAGGGGCTAGCCTGCCATGTGTGCCTGGAAACCCTGTTGCACTTTCTTTGGATGGAGATATTTCTGAATTGAGTTACAGTCCCCCCTGCCCTGTTAAAGCTCTGTGACCACGTTTAATCTTTTAAAAAAATAATTCAGAGTCGTCTTTATGAACATGCATCTTTACCTTGGAATTAGTAAGCTAAGTTAGAGGTGTTTGTCCCTCCATGATGGGGACCCCGGTCACTGTGATAAAATTCCTTAAACTTCCTCTCGTGGTCTTCTCTGTCTCTGGCTGCCCCTTGTCCTATTTGTTTGTGGCGAGGGTGCCGCACCACAGCCCGTTAACGGCTGCATTACTCCTTTCCCATTGTTAAACCAGATGACTGTACTGGGATCCCCCACTGCCCCGCCCTGCCCACTTTCTACCCCTCCCACACCTCCCAGCATTTGACCTTGTGGACCGCAGCAACCAGACTCTCTGTCCTCATGCTTCCAGCTGGGTTTGGTCAATTGAAGACCCTGCAGGAGATTTCAGAGTCATACTGGGGTGTTTTATTCCCCAGCTCCCTCCCTTGTCAGGCCCCAGGTCAGCAGGGTCTCACCCTAAAGCTACAACTCCTCCAGCAGCCTTCTGCCACAGCTCTCTGCAGGTTCTAGTGACCACTTCTTACCTCCCTCAGGCCCACCGCTCCCCTCTGCTGTTGGCTCCTCCCCTTGTCTCTCTGATCCTGCTCACCCCTGTTCCCAGTCCTTCCTTAAGCTCTCCTCTGTCACCTGTGGAGTGTGCATCTGTTTCCTACTGGGCCCCTGGCGCACTGAAACCTTTTCTGGTTTGCATCTAAAACAATAGTCCCTGGGTGAGGCTGAGAGCTCCTCCTGTGAGTCCTTGGCAGGAGCTCTGTGACATTTCTGGGCTACTCCGGATGGGGGTGGGGGATGGGACTGTGCTTTAAGTTCACTTTCTAGTTTTTAACTATCCTAGGTCAGTGGTCGGCAAACTCATTAGTCAACAGAGCCAAATATCAACAGCACAACGGTTGAAATTTCTTTTGAGAGCCGAAAACTGACTTCTGCACATGGGCCACGAAGTTTCAATCGCACTGTGCGTGCACGCCCGCACGTGGTATTTTGTGCAAGAGCCACACGCAAGGGGCCAAAGAGCCGCATGTGGCTGGCGAGCCACAGTTTGCCGACCACTGTCATATATAATAAAGAGCTAATATGCTAATTAGACCGGAAAGGAAGGACAACCTTCTGGATCAACCTTCCAGAATGACCTTCTGCAATGACCAGTGGGTGGGGCCATGAGGCTGTGAGAGCCGAGCCCCTTGCACGAATTTTGTGCACTGGCCTCTAGTAATAGGTAATAGAGGGTAATGGACTAGTGACTTCTCTGTGTGGGAAATATTGCTTACTGGAGTATTTTGAGAAGGAAAAGAAGCATGTAAGTAATAGGAAACCTGGAGAGAGAATTGATGATGACTTTTAGAAAACACATAACAGACTGGAAAATATCAGCAGTTTTAATGATCCTCCCTGGATACAGATCTTTACTGGGTCTTAAGGTAAAGTGGGTGTTTGGGGGATATCCAGGCTGTGTCTGAGTGGGGACCCCCCTCCCCCAGATGTGACAGTAGTTGTCTCTCAGGTTTGACCCACCAGCCAGGCCTATGTGCTTCCAGGTCAGCAGCTTCTTTGATGGTTTTGCTCTGAGGAGTATCGTGTGCTCGTCTGCCCACGGGGATGAGGATAAATGGTGCCTGTGGCCTCCTCTGAGTTCAGCCTGCATGCTCCCTGGCTCCTGCCTCTGCCAGCCTCCGTGTGGTTGAATTTGTGTACCCCTTTGAAACACACGTTGTAAACCTCTGGGGGGAAACAGAATCAAAATTTCTTTCTGGCCACACGGTTCCTGAAGCACAGAAAGGAAATATTTCATAAACGCTTCTTAAAACAGACAACAGGAAGGGGCCGTCCCACTCTGGCTGGCAGGGGCTGCCACTGTAATATTTCACCCACAAGGGCGGTGACGTCCTGCCAGGGCAGCCCTAGCACAACCCTGGGCCCAGCCCCCCTGGCCTCCTGTGCAGGGGAAAGGCCTGGGCACCCCCATTTCACAGGGAGGAGACTGAAGCCAGGGAAGTGGAGGCTGGCTACTTGAGTGGAGAAGTCCTCTTATACTACTGCCACCCACCCACCCTCGTTTCCTTATTCCTGATTCTTTTATTTCCAGGGATTTGTGTGTGTATGTTGTTTCATTTAAAAAACTTTTTTGTTTTTAATTTTATTTCAGACAGGAAGGGAGAGGGAGAGAGAGAGAAAGAAGCATCAATGATGAGAAAGAACCATTGATCGGCTGCCTCCCGCATGTCCCCCACTGGGGATCTAGCCGGCAACCCAGGCATGTGCACTGACTGGGAATTGAACCGTGACCTCCTGGCTCATAGATTGAAACTCCACCACTGAGCCACGCTGGGTGGGCTGTGTGTGTTTTTAATTTGGGGAATGGAGGCTGGGCAGTTGGAGACGGTGTGTTAGTTTTTAATGTGTGATAGCTTCCCTCAAGGGATGCAGCCTTTATCAGTTTAGCTTGCCTTCTTCCAGCCCACACCACTCTGAGCCCCGCGAGGCCCGCTGCATCCCTCCCAGCAGAGGTGCACCAGACCCAGGCCCCGTCCTGTTCACTCCTGCCCTGCAGCCGCGATGCTGATGCCGGGCGGCAGACACGCAGGGACATGGCCAGAAGAGCCAGCCCGCAGCTTGGTGGTGGTGGGCCCTGGAGCGCTGGGGGAAGCTTCTGGGGCCTCTCCCAGGGCCCCTCCCACAGCAGAAAGTTCATGGACGCTGCGTTTCTGGGAGGATGGATGGGGCCCAGGTGGGCAGAACACCTGTGGAGTGTGTAAGCCCATGTCCTGTCTTGTCCTGTCCAAGCTGCCTGTAGCTTGACCAGACTATGCTAGAGCTCGGCCATTGCTAAGGTGGCTGCCACTAACCACACGAAGAGAAGGAATATTCTCAGCCCAGGCACTTGAGCCAAAACCAGTGTGGTCCGCAGCAAGCTTTCAAGTTCCTCATCTGGAACCAGAAGCCAGGGAGTTTGGGCATCATGTGGAACCCAGAGTTGGCTATCACCCACAAACATAGACACTCTGAGTGGATACTGCACTCACCCCTCCCCCCACCAGGTGTCAGCTTCTCCGCAGTGCCTTGGCCCTAGCGGCAGTGCCTGGGAAGCCCAGCTGCCACCGCTCTCTCTATAAATGACCCCGTAGCAGCTGGGCTGAGTGAGCCGCTTCGCTGGGGCAGGTGGGTGGGGCGGAGCCCACCTTGTTCCCATTATACACCAAACTGATGCAACCAGCTTTCAACAGACACTGTCAGGGAAGAAACACACAACAGCAGCATGCTGCAAGCGTTTCCTCTTCCCTTGCAGGAGGCTTGCTCACATCAGCAAAGACGGACCTCTTACCTCATCCCCACCTCCCCCAATACCTCATTCCACTGGGCTGGGAGTGCCTTCGTCAGAAGCATTGCAGGTGAGTGCATCTGCTCCGCCCAAGAGCTTACACCAGTGGCTCTCAATCCTGGCTGCACATCACAATCATCGATTCTAGGATATTAAAAAGTACTGATGCCTGGGCCAATCCTCACCCCACAGATACTAACTGAATTGATCTGAGTTTGTGTTTTTTTATAAGTCTTTATTGGAGGATAACATACACTAAAAAGAAGAAAAAAGCACAAACCATAAGTGCGAAGCTCCATGAATTTTCACAGAGTGAACTTACCTCAAGCAACCAGCAACCAGATCAAGAACCAGAACATCACCAGAATCCGCTTGTGTTCAAAAGGGTATTTGCCATTCTCCCTCCTAATAGGGTATAGGGTATAAGTTAGTTTCACCTACTTTTGAGATTTCCATTATATGACTGGAATCATACAGTATATATGCATTTGTGTCTGGCTTCTTCCACTCAAGTGTGAGATTCATCCAAGCTGTTGCTTATATGTGTAGTTGGTTCATTCCCATTGCCATAGTGTAGCCAACCCTATGGACATTCCTCAGTTTACCTGTCCATTCTACTCTTGGTGGATATTTGGGTGTTTGGATTGTTTGCAGCCTGGGTGTATTTTGACTACTGCTGCTCTGAGCATTCTGGGGGTGTCTGTGGGAGCACATTCGTATGCATTTCTGTTGGATACGGACGTAAAAGTGAAATTGCTAGACAAGTATGGATATGAACGTGTTTAGTTTGAGTACCTTATGCCAAGTAATTTCCCAAAGTGACTGTACCAACTTACACTCCCTCCAGCAATGTATGACAGTTCTGGCTCCTTCACATCCTTGCCAACATTTGCTATTTTCTGTCTTATGTGAGCCATTCGGGTGGGTGTGAATGGTATCACAATGTGGTTTTCATTTGCATTTCCCTGATGACTAACACCATATAGTTAAGCGCTTTTTCGTGTGTTTATTAGCCATTTGGGTCCCCTCTTTGCAAAGTGTCTGTTGCAGTATTTGGGCAAGAGTATTTTTAAGAAATTCCTTAGTTGGCTGTCATGTGCATCCTTGAACTAAACCACAGGTCAGTATCTGCCGCTTTGTTTCTCGATGTCCTGCCCTTGAACTTGGAATATTTTGCATCTGAGGGGACCTCATGGACCTGTGGAAAGATAACATTCATCCCCCAGCACGCACACACCAAGCCTACCAGAAAGAAGCAAGACAAGGAGCTGGAATTAGGCAGTTGAGAGTCATTGGGAATGTGGCCTCCACTTCAGAAGGGTCCAGGGAAGGCCCATGGTGTCCACATCTGCCACAGACATTTCCTGACCACAAAAATGACCCCGTGCTGGTCCCCCCCCAAGCCCCAGGCAATCATGTGGAGGAAGTGGAGGGGCCCCATGCCAGGTACTTCCCAGTTTCTAGGCCAGTGTGAATGGGCCACAGCTCATGTGGGGGTTGTGGTCAGGCTGGGGACAGTGGAGCTTGTATTCCGGGGCCTGGGTGAGGCTGAAGGAGGCCTGCTGTCTGCGGGTGAAAGGCCAGCCAGTGGGGCTCTCCCACCAGAGTCTGGGCCTGGCCAGCTCTTGTGTTCTGTTGGGTTTGCATACAGGTTCCAGTTGCTGTTTTCCTCACCCTTGATGGTCTCCTCTATCCTCTGCTCCTCACCTAGGGGCCCTGCTCCTAGATCTTTCCTGCCCACTCCACCATTACTTGACCCTCTCGATTCTGAGCTCCTGCAGCACTTGGAGTGAGAGCATCCTACGTGGCTTTCTGACTGCACACTGCCTTGTCCTAAGTCCCCTTCCTGGCACCCTTGTGTCTGGATTTGTCTGTGTCCCCCGCAGTGAGCTAAGTGGCATTTGGTAACTCAATGACATCCTCCAACTTGGGAAGGAAGATACATTAAAAATTCAAACCATGCACAGAGTCAGCATTTTCCTTCCCTCAGACTTGAGCCGTGCAGGCGTCAAGCAGAGCTGCCCTGTGTGGGTTCTGAGTGCCACGTGTGCTGCCCGCCTCGGCCCGGGGCCTGTGCCCTGAGTCTGGGCCAGTAGCTGGAGGTAGGTGCCTGACTGGGAGCACATAAAGGTCCCTGAGGCAGAGGCTGTCAGCACCCTGTGGAGTCCACCACAGGGCTCGGGTGGGGGCGGAGCGAGCTTGTCAGTGCCTGTCCCGTGTGCTCTTTGAAAAGAGCAGGGTCCACCTTCTGTTGACTGAAGTCCTGCCAGCTACGTGACCTGAGAGGAGGGGCAAGGAGGCACGTGGGCAAAGTTGACATTTTGGAGGCCGGTGAGTACAGAGCCAACTCTGGGCTCTCGATTGCACCAAGTCCCATGGATTCAGGCCCTTCTGGGAAATCGCTCTGGACATAGAACATATCCTGTCTGATAGCCTAAGTGCAGACATGATTGCACTTTGATTGGCCCAAAGGCTGTCTGAAGCCTAGAATGACAGCAGGAAGGATACTCTCTCTGTCGGTGTATGAGAGTTCTAGGTGCTCACATCTTTGTCAACATCTTGCATTTCCTGTTTGTTTGTTTTTTCATATTGGCCATCCAAGTCCCACAAAAAGAGAGACCCCTCTCCTTCTACTGAGCCTGCATCCTAGAATCGCCCCTTTCTCCAGGGCCCCTAGCAAGCAGTCATGGCCTCCAGTTCTCTCAAACCTGGGTCTTCCCACTGGCTCCTGTGGTGCAGCCTTGGGCATGCTCTTGTCACCACTGCCAGTGTAAGCTTCCCTCCAGCCCCTGTGCCTCTCACAGCCGACATTCCGGAAGGAGACATCTCTCTTATTCAGCAAGTATTCATTTCAACTTGCCGGTGCTGGGCACAGTGGAGTCCTGTGGTGAGCAAGACCACTGGCCCTGCCCTCATGAAGTTTATAAGCAAACAGGGAAGACAGACATAAACAAACAAATGCTTACGTAATGGCTGTTGCCACAGCCCAGTTCCTTTCTGCCCTTGCACACCTGCAAACATCTCATCCCCTGCGGCCAGCCCACACGCCACCTCATCAGTGCTGCCTGTTCCCACACTGCGCCCACACGCAGGGTGGCCCTCTGGGCCCACCTCAGCCTCGGGTGTAACTACTGCTCACAGAGGCTGAAATTCGGGGGCAGAGACCAGGCCACACTCACCTCGGAGCCTCCCGCCTGGCGCGGAGCCTGGCACGTCAGAGGGGCTCAGTAGATGGATGCAAGTCCCTTCTCCTCTCTGAAATCAATAAAAACATATATTTTAAAAATATATGCAGATAATAAGTACAAAAAGGAGAAGATAGGAGAAAGGTCCCTATTGTCAAGAAATAAAGGGCAAAGGACTTGATTCAGACAGAACTGGGTTAAAAAATAAATAGTTTGATTCAGCCAGTGTGCCTCAGTGGTGAGTGTCAACCCATGAACCAAGAGGTGGCTGGTTTGATTCCCAGTCAGGCTGCATGCACAGCTGGGGTGCGTGCAGGAGACAGCCGATCGATGTTTCTTTCTATCCCTCTCTCTCTAACATTCAATAAAAACTTATTTTAAAAATGTGTTTAAGTAGTTTGGGTTAGGGAAGTGCAAGTCAAAACCACAATGAGATACTTCTTCACACCCTTTAGGATAGCTGTTATCAAAAATCAGAAAATAAGTGTTGGCAAGGATGTAGAGAAATTAGACCTTGTACATGCTGGGAATATGAAATGATACAGTCACTATAACTATAGTTCCTTAAAAATACACATGGGATGATCATATGACCAGCAATTCTAATTCTGGGTATTGAAAGCAGGGACTCAAAAAGATGCTTGTAGCCTTAACTGACTTGGCTCAGTGGATAGAGTGTCGGCCTGTGGACTGAAAGGTCCAAACAAGGATCAAATCCGGTCAAGGGCATATACCTGGGTTGTGGGCACATCCCCAGTAAGAGGTGTGCAGGAGGCAGCTGATCAATGTTTCTCTCTCATCAATGTTTCTCTATAAAAAAATAATATATATATATTTTTTAAAAGATGCTTGTACACCCATTCTTATATCTACATTATTCACAGTAAAAAGGTGGAAACAATCCAAATGTCCATTGACATGTGAATGGAATACGTACACGCAATGGAATATTATTCAACCTTAAAAAGGAATGGGATTCTGCCACATGCTACCACATGGATGAACCTTGAAAACATTATGCCAAGAAGTGAAATAAGTCAGACACAAAAGGACAAATATTATTTGATCCCACTCATGTCAGTTACATAGAGTAGTCAAATTCGTAGAGACAGAAATTGGAATGATGATTGCCAGAGTGTCGGTAGCAGGGAGCGGGGAATTAGTTTTAGAAGTTCAGAGTTTATGTTGGGGATGATCTAATAGTGAACGTTCTAGAGCTGCATGGTAGTGCTGGCTGCATGACAACATGAGCATAAAACTTAATGCCATTAAATCACACACCTAAAATTATTTTAAATGGTAAATTTTATGTTATGTGTATTCTTACCATATTTTAGAAACTATTGGTAAGCAGAAAGGGAAAAATTCTAAGTCATTTATTGTCTTACCAGCTAGAGAAAGCACTGTTGTAATGTCAGAGTATCTTTCCATTCTTTTCCTATTCTCTTAAAAAAAAAAGTGTCTGTCTGTCTGTCTTTGGAGAATACCTTGGACCTGTAGGAAGTCTTCCTCACCTCTGTCTCTCGACTGTCCCACCAAGGCTGCTTCCTCCCCTTGAGTCAGACAGAGCACGTCTATCCAGGCTCTGGACGTCAATCCTTTGAACAACTTCTCGCACCTGTTTCACTACTCTGCACCTCTAGGGCTGCACTTCTCTGAAAATGCCCATTTCCCCCTTGTGTCTGAAAATGTGCCACATGGGTCCGGCAATAGTCGGAAGGCATGCAGGGAACAGTGAGTGCCTGTCTCAGACACCAAACATCTGAGATACGTCCAGTGGGCACAGGGGCTCTCGTGAACAATGTGATCATTGTTGTGTCTCCTAGGAAGGTGACTCACAACTAAGCCCCGAAGTCTGTTGGTTCGGGTTGCACTTGACCCAGGTCCCCGGGGCCTTGCCTTGGCGTCTCTTGGAATCAGTGCTGGGCCTCACATTATCCCTGAATGTGACTGATTCTGGCTCCTAGAGCCAGCTCTGCAACCTATCAGGAGCCAGTGACCTTATGCCCCCAAGAGCAGACCCGCCCTCTCCTCTGTGAGGGAGTGTGGAGAGCAAGAGGGCCCCTCAGCCTCCGACCCTGCTGGGGCCTGGGAGGAGCTGCCATTTCCTTTCTTCCTCCCAGGAGAAGGGAGCCTCCTCTATCCCGGGTACCTCTCCGCCCTGCGCAGCAGTAAGTCAACAGGAATGAGCCAAGCTGTCAGATACGGGGGCTCCCTCCATCACATTTGGGTCCAACTACAGCCTCTTCTGCCCCCCCCCCCCCCCCACCACCACCACTGTGCTACCTGATCCAGGAGTCAGGGCATGGCCAGCTTTACCGACAGACAGCAAGAGGGGAAGCAAGAAGCTACAACCACTCAGGTGACTAAAGTTCATGCCTATCCCCACGGATTAGAAATGGAGGGGCCTTCATTTGCCTCCAAAGACCCAGACTCTTCTCTCTTGGCTTTGAGGCCCCGGATTTATTTAAGGACCTTTTTACAGCTCAGTCCTAAGATTATCTTTTTATTGCAACTTTGATTAATGATTTATCAAAAGCTGATACTAGAAACACTGAAGAACAAATTTGCCCTAGAGATTAGGGAAGGTCTACATCTGCCAGGCTTGGGTACCTGCCCACCTGCTCCCTTGAAGGTTAAACTAGGACAAAGGTACACACACACATGTACACAGAAAAAACAAACACAGAAATAAATGCCCTTACATTCTTTTAGAAAGTGGGCTATAGATGATAAAGAAATGAGGCAGGGGAGAAGAGCCAAAGGACTTCTTAGTAGAAACTTTCCTACTTTGTTTCTAGTAAATACCTATTAGGAATTAACATCTTAAAGGGAAATTTGGAGTGTGGGGAGGAAAGGAGCTGTGTGAAGACTGTTCCTCCTGCAGACCTCCAGTTCCAAAGAACGGGCATCTGAAATGTGTCCGCTGCTGGCAGGGAAGGGGCAAGGGTGCCAGTTCACAAGCCCTTACTGTGGGAAGAGCCCCAGAGGGGATCGGGTTGTGCTCAGCTCCTCTGAAGGCCCCGAGCCGCTGACCCACCAGAGCAGGGTCCACAGGTCGCAGGAGAGTCACCTAAGGGCACAACCCTACCACCTCCCCTCTGAGATCCCGCCAGTCCCCGCCCTCTGGGAGCCCCAGGGAGCAGAGTGCAGACTGGAGCCCTTTTTTCTTCCTCTGAGCTCTGAGGGAGAGAGTAGAGAGCTGGCAGAGACACTTCTAGATGGAAACTGGAAAATGAAACTGGAGATCACAGCCTGGAAATCCCAAGTGCTGGGGTTCCTCGTCCACAAGGAGTCCCCTGAGAGAGAAAGGGGGGCATGTTTAGTGAAGGCCATGAGAGTGTGCCCTGAACGGCCGTCAGTGGTGCATCACCCGCCTCCCTCGCTGGCAGCCTGCACGTGGGGAGGCGCCGGCTCTCCCAGCTTCCTGTAAGGCCGCCTGGCTTGCTGTCACCCCTGGAAGGGTTTCCTCTCTGGCGAAAGCTAATGTCACTCTTTAGGTTGAAAAACTCTTCTCAGAGGTGCTTTAGGAAGGGCCCTGGCTCTCGGTGAATGTGAAAGCGGTTCATCTGAAAATGTTTCTCAGAATTAAGTATTTCGTACCAGCAGCTTCTTGCCCTACCAGCTGCCTTCACCCCCTGGGCCTGCCAGGCTCCCTCACATGCACATGCAGGACTTTGGCAGGGCATGGGTTTAGCTGAGGCTCAAAAATAAACAGCTCCAGCCCTCTCCTCCAGTCTCCGCAGCTCACACGTGAGCCAGCTCACCAGGCAGAAACGCCACAGCAGCTGCCAGCAGAAACACTCGGGGCAACTTGGACACCAGCAGAGAACTTTCATGAAAGCCACTTCAGAAGGGGCTGGAATTCAGGGAAGAGGACAGTGGGGGAGGCACCAAGAACTGTCTGTACCCCTAACCCCACACCATCCCTCCTTCTCCAAGGAACGCTGCCCTAACCCCCAGCCCCATGCATTCCTTAGACGAAGACCTTGACAGCGCACTTTCGTAGCATCCTGTGGTTTTCAGCTGTCTGAGTGATTACTGGCCTAACGTCTGTCTCCATCGCCGGAACTAAACCTGTGAGGACCGGCACCTCGTCTGTGTTCCCTCTTGCATACATTTTGGGACGCCCTATATGCATGAGGGATCCTGAAGAGCCCGAGAGAAGGACAACGCAAGGGTATTCCTCAGGGTCCAGACCCCACTCCGGGCCCTTGGACCACCTTCAGTTGAGGATGCTGTGACAGGTGCCCCAGCCCTGCTGCCCACAGTCTGGGGACCCCAGCCGGTGGAATACTTTGATTGTCCTGGAGTGCACAGGGGAGTGAGGGGGAGAGGTGTCCTGTGGCACATTCTCTGTGGTCCTGGCTTTGCTCCCCTCTCTGACAGATGGGCGCTCCCGTAGCCTCTTCCAGACAGGCCGGGCCACTTAGCTCCCTGGGCTGCCCAGCAAAGAAAGGCCACGTTAGCCTGAGGGCCAGGAGACAAGCTGAGGAGTGGGGGGCATGATAGCAATGAAAAAGGACCACACACCACCCTTTAGTCTCCTCGGCCTCACCTTCTTCCCT
The DNA here is from genome assembly GCA_027563665.1 of Antrozous pallidus. NCBI lineage: Eukaryota > Metazoa > Chordata > Mammalia > Chiroptera > Vespertilionidae > Antrozous > Antrozous pallidus. The sequence goes on along the minus strand of CM050516.1, from coordinate 36,525,841 downwards.
GTAAATGGCATTTGTTCTGGCGCGTGTGCCTTGAAAGGCAATGTATCAGAAGAGAATGGGCAGAGTTTGGATTTGGGCTATCTAGGACAAAATCCTAGCTGTTCATTTGCAGGCTATGTGGACTCCGAGGCAATTACTGAGTCTCTCTTTGTTTCATTTTTTCTCTTCTGTGAAATGGGAGCGGTTATAGCAGATTCCGTGAGTTGATTGCTGTTCCTGACCTGTGGTGAGGGCTGTCATCGTTTGTTATCATTGCCGTAACCGGGCTTGTGAGGAGCCAGCAAGATGGCAAATGTGAACACCGTTGCAGAATCGAATGCACCCAACAAACATGAGGAAAGATTATTATTTTGGAAATACCGAAGGCACCACTTCCCTCTCATATTTGGGGTGGGGGCAACATTTAATGAACTCACGCAATGTTAAGCTGGAAGATACACCAAAAGGAGATGAAAAACTGAAATTGCCGACCGTTTGAGCTGTAGGCTGCACCGAAGCAGTGTGGCTGGTGCAGATGGTGAGGGCCTGAGCAGGCCCACTTCCTCCCTGTGAGCCGCGAGTCTTCCTCAGACCAGCCGCTTCCCAAGGCTGCAGGAAGTGAGTCAGGAACACTCGGTGTGAGCAGGGAGGCCTGGGCAGGGGTCGGCAGCCGCAGGGTGAGAACGGAGGTCCTTGCTGGGTCCTGAGGCCGCCTGTGCAGGAACCCTGCCCTCTCTCCTTGCCCAGGCCTGCCCTGGCTTCTCTTTCTCGAGGTTGCAAGGTATTGCACAAAAGGCCTGGTCCCAGCTTGCCAAGAAGCAGGCTGGAGAGGAGAGCCGAATCTTTTCTCAAAGGAAATGCAGTTGTGGTTTTGAGACGTTCATTTCACATCTGTGGTTGGCGTTTCCCAGGGTTCTCAGAGGTGACTGCAGGGTCACCAGTGACCTTAGCAACAGGCTTGCTGCCCATTGGCTGCCGCTGTTGCCACCTGCCAATGCCGCCTCCTGGAGACCAGCACTGAAGCTGGGCAGAAGCTCCACACGTGCAGGGACCCAGCTGCGCCCCGTCAGAAATCACTGCCGTTTGAAGCAGCCAGTCAGGTAGAGAGCTCTGGGCAAAGCTATCAGGGGAGCAGGACTGCCTGGGTGCCCAAGTTTCAAAGTCCATGTGGCCAGTACCCAACTGACAGAGTCCTCACAGAGCACCGGAGCAGCTCCCTCACCTTGGGGCCTGGCCCCAGCTTGCCAAGATGAGCTGCTCTCCTGCTCCCCCAAGTCCTGGCTGTTCACCTCACAACTCCGTGGTTCCCATTTCATAGTTCGGCTCATTCCTCCTTTGACAGGCACTCTGCTAAGCTCCTTTTACACATTATCTCTTTTAACTCTTTCAACAGCCTGTGGGTCAGTTAGCCCATTCTACAGATGAGGAAACTGAGGCCAAAGAAAGTTAGGTTCTGGTTTACAGTTATACCAGAAAGTAGGGAAGCCACAATTTAAACACTATATATTATTGATTTCAGAGAGGAAGGGAGAGGGAGATAGAGAGAGAGAAACATCAATGATGCAAGAGAATCATTGATTGGCTGCCTCCTGCACGGCCCCCACTGGGGATTGAGCCCATAATCCGGGCATGTGCCCTGACCTCCTGGTTAATAGGTCGACCACTGAGGACACACAGGCTGGGCAGATCCCACACCAACTGGATGTAAAATAGTGCCAGTTACTCAGTGTCTCTGTGCCTCGGTGTCTTTGCTTGTGACATGGGGATGTTAATATACCTACCTCACAGGTTTGGGGTGAGGATTGCACGGAGTAACTTATGTACAGGAACCTAGTGCAAAGTGGCGGTTTGCCCAGTAAGCACACCTCAGCACGGTGGCCTGGCGCCTGCTGGGCATGCTCCCCAGGCAGCCTGCATGTTCCTGTCCCACAGAGTGTGCGGCTGAAACACTGAGGTCTGTGGACCAGACTTCTCTGTGGCCCTTGTATTGGGTTTCCACTTCCTCATTCTCAACCTGCTCTCACCCCCACCCCCATCCAGCTTCATCACTGAAGGACAGAGGCCAAAGAGGACCCTGCTGCTGAGGAGTCCTAACCTATGGGTGCCTGAGGGGGGAGAGGGCGGCTGGGCTACGGGAAGGGATGAGGTTCTGAGGACAGAGGGTGGGCCAGTCAGGCTGCAGGGGCAGGCATGTCTCATTTTCTCTACTCCAGACAATGCTGGTGTGTTACAGCAATCCTTCCCGGAGAAACATTTTCATGATTAAAAAGTACTTAAGTGGCCCTGGCTGGTTTGCTAAGGGGTTAGAGCATCGGCCCACAAATTGAAGGGTCTCTGCTTTGATTTCTGATCAACAGCACATACCTCAGTTGCAGGTTCGATCTCCAGCCCCAGTAGGAGTGTGTGCAGGAGGCCACCAGTTGATGTGTTTCTCTCACACTGGTTTCTCTCTCCTCTCTCTCTCTCTCTCTCTCTCTCTCTCTCTCTCTCTCTCTCTCTCTCTCTCTCTCTCTCCTTCCTTCCCTTGCTTTCCCCTCCCTTCTTTCTTCCTTCCACTCTCTCTAAGGATCAATGGAAAAAATATCCCTGGTGAGGATTTAAACAAAGAAAGTGCCAAAACTGGTTTGGCTCAGTGGATAGAGCATCAGCCTGCGGACTGAAGGGTCCCGGATTCGATTCCGGTCAAGGGCATGTACCTTGGCTGCGGGCACATCCCCAGTGGGGGGTGTGCAGGAGGCAGCTGATCGATGTTTCTCTCTCATCGATGTTTCTAGCTTTCTGTCCCTCTCCCTTCCTCTCTGTAAAAAATCAATAAAATATATTTTTTTAAAAGAAAGTACATAAGTGATCTGGTAAAGATGAAAATACATATACCCTGTAACCCAGCAGCCCCACTCCTCGGAATGTTCCCTAACCAGACTCTTACCCCTGCACACCACATACCCACATGGCACAGCACCAAGAGGAGTCCCGATGCTTGCTCCTCACCACTGGAGAATACAAATACCATGTGCAATGTTTCTGCAGTGAAAACGAATGGACCACAGCGACCTGCAGTACTGTAATATGGTATAGAAATACTGTCATAATGAGGACTGTCATCAACATTATGGAGCACAAAAGAATATGTATATAATCCCTTTCATGAGAAGTTTAACAACTGGCAATCCTGGAGTGTATTGTGTAAGGCAGGAGAGGCAAAATATTAACAACAGAAATTATCACTAAAGTCAATTTAGTTGTGACCACAGGGAGGGCTGGGGTTGTGATTAGGAGGAGTGCACAAGGTTTCACAGCAGGTGTTGTTTTATCTCTGGACCTGGTGGTGGTTATACACATCTTTGCTTCATATTTTGTACTCATGAAGCTGGATATATGTTCCGTGCTTTTTTCTGCAAGTATTGTTTCCCAGTCAGAAGTGCACTCTGTCCAGCCTGTGCCGACGGGTGTGAGCGGGCAGGGCAGCAGCAGGAGCCTGCTCTCTGAGCAGCACTCAAGAGTGTCACTCTGTTTGCTGAACCACAGCTGTCACTGTAGCCTGTGGAGCCTTGGAGGGAACGGAAGACAAGCTCTGGTGTGAATTTAGAGTTGAAGGGCGTCCTTGGACATGTCAGTACAACCGGCGAAAGTCAATCAGTGTTTGCGGAAAGGGGGCTGGAAGACACCATGGTCAGGCCTGTCTGGACTTGAAGGGATCTGAAGGGGCAGAGGACACATGCCAATGACTGGGCCTGAGACCCAACCCCTTTTGGCCCCCATAGAACATTGATTCAGCTGGAGTTCCCATCCCAGGACTCCTCTACAGAGATGCCTGTATTTGTTGATTATCTGCATTATGCCCGGCCCCTTCAGAATAAAAAAAAAAAGGAAAATAAAAGCCTTCAGCAGTGGCTGGGACAGGGTGCATAATAAGGAGTCTCAGGCCACTGGATGAGGCTTCCCTGACTGTCTCCAGGGGAAAAGTGTTTTCTAAGGTTGCAAGCTTGTTTTATTCACCTTGTTTCCCTAGCCTGCAGTAGGCCATGGAGGACAGTTAATAAGCGCTTGCTGTTGAGCAAGTGTGCAGATTGTGCTGAGGGAGTAAGGCCTCATCAGGTCTTGGAGAGGCAGCCTACAGGGCTCCCTGCTTCTCTAGTTCATCTCCAGAGAGAGGTCTTCCTTAGGGGGTGCCCAGGGCTGTTGCCCCCCGCAGCCCATCAGGTGTTAAAGATGACCCTTGGTTTCCTTCTCCAAGCTAAACTCACCAGTCTCCACGATTGTCTTATAGCCCTCAGCATTCTGGTTACCCATCTGGAGAGGCAACAAAAGCATCCAGATGTGTTCTGAACAGACAGGCCCACGGATGTAGATGGGAAATCAGGGTTCTGTGCCTTGGCAGTCAGTGTATCCTAGTTGCGATGGTGATAGCTTCTGGCAGGGCCTCCAGAAGCCTTCTGATCATCTTTCTTCGGTGTTTTCACAGCCTTTACACGGATACTTTTAAATATATCTATATTTTAGGACCTATGTAATACTTTCGACAATGAAGATTTTAAAAAAGAACACATAAAATGTAAATAAAATAGTATCTTTTTATTGATTTTAGAGAGATAGGAAGGGAGGAGAGAGAGTGAGAGAGAGAAAAATATCGATCTGCTGCCTCCTGCATGCACCCCAACCGGAGACAGCCCAGAACCAGGAACATGCTCTGACTGGGAATTGAACCAGCAACCTTTCAGTGCACAGGACAGTGACCAGCCAACTGAGGGGCAACAAATCCTTTTCTTACGTAAAACTCCACGAGGTAAGCTTGTCACCAGTGTTCTATTTCTCTTCAGCTCTCCTGGAGACTCCCTGAGAGCTGACTTGGAGTAGGCACCACACAGATGTCAGTTCACATTGTTTACTTTGTTGTTTTATTATTTGAATGAACAATCATAAACTCAGGGTCATTAACTGAGCACGCACTCGGTCAGGCACTGCCTGGTGCTGGCGTATCGCAGTGACCAGAATAGGCCTGTTCCTGCTCCCCGTGCTCGCTGACGGTCTAGGAAGAGTGTTGATTGAGTAATAAACGCTGTTGAATTCATTGCGAACACCACCAGTACCACCAGACATCCACTGGGTGCTCCCTGTGTGCTCAACTCAGAACACTCTCTCCTTGTCCTCCAGGGCTGGAAGGTGGGAGCTGAAAACACCACCCTGAGAGGGAAAAACACTGGACTTGGTTGGACTGAACTGACTCTCAGATCAAGTCCTGGCGGTGCCACAAACTCACTGTCTGACCATGGGTGAGTTAACTCGACCTCTCTGAGCCTCAGTTATCAGTGAAATGGGTATAACAATACATCCCTCAGAGGCAAGAGGGGATCAATTAGAGTCATCACATTGCATACCTCCAGGGGATACTGTTCACATTTTAGTCTATGCAGTTGCTGGTTACCTGCAGTTAAATGAGAGCACTTAAACCCTCTGTGACCCCCGAGTTAACAATAAATGGTGGCTATTGTTATGCACAAGTAGAGGGAAGCAGGGTCACCGCAGGCCAGCCGGCTGCACAGGATTTGGCCGGCTTTGTTCTTCAAGGAAGGGCAGGGCTCTGAGAAGTGCAGACCGATGCAGGCAAACACCAGGCTGATAAGGGAGGTGGTGATCTTAACCTCAAGGCCTCAGTGAGGAGTTCTCTAGGAACAGCGATGCTGGGAGCTGAGCATGGGGCAGGGATGGAGGAGATGAAGGTGAATACTTTATCTCGCTGCCAAGGATCCCAGAGAATGTCTTGTCCGGCATCCTGTCTCACAGGCCAACAGAGGCCAGGGAGGGCGAGGAGGAGTCTCCGAGGTCCTGCGGCCAAGACCAGGGCCAGGACCCCCGCCTGTGCAGAACCAGCTCAAATGACTCCTCACGCCCAGGTTGTGGCCCCACAAAAGGAAGTCCCTGGTACTTCTCATTTGTACAATACTATTTTCTGATGGTAAAAGTAATGATAGCATTATGGAGCATTTTTAAATTATAGAAATATAAGGAAGGAAATATGATCACCTAACCCCACCACCAAAGGTATTCTCATGTATTTCTTCCAGAAGGTATTGCAGACAAAGTTAAACATCCTGTTTATTAGATTCAAGTTGTATTGTGCATAGTTTCATGTTCCACCTTTTCCCTGTAAAACTGGGAGTATTCTGTGAACAAAAGGGCTATTTTAATGCAAAAGAAACTCTAAAAATCTTTTTCTTAGCAAAAAAAAAAAAGGTGCAAAGCTACAGTCTGTGGTGGTTGGGAGGACTTCCTGCAAGCTGCAGGGTGGTTCCGACTCACGTCCGCTGTGAGCTCTGAGGCAGCGGCTTAGAAAGCCAGGTCTCTCTCCTCTCCCGGCCAGGCGGCAGCTCGCGCCTGCCGGCAGGACAGATGAGTCTGCACTCACCCTACGTTTGCCGACCCGGAGACATGTAATCACTCCATCCAAAGGCATGTGGGGCTGTGACCGCTACTGTTTATTTACGACACCATCTCAATCTGTGCTGCACAATGTTTTCTCGGGTGTTATTTCACCCAAGACACACACCCTGCGAAGCAGGCAGCTAAGACAAAGCTGTTATGCTCGTTGTACAGATGGAGAAACTAAGGCTACAAGAAGTCCAGTGGCTTCTTCAAAGCTCCATAGCTAATAAGTGACAGAGCAGGCAAATTTGACTGAGCTCCATTTTAGTGATTTGTCCTCTCCTCTTTCTTCCCCTCTAGTCCCAGTATTTCCTGAGGTTAACTGGATCCCGTGAGTGAGGCCAGGGGCTGACAGTGCTCTCTGATGGAGGTGTGGAGAGGACGAAGAACCCTGCCCTGGGAGTTTTAGGCCAAGCGCTGCAGGCCCTGGCTGGCTGTGCGGAGTGGCCTGGCCTCAGGGCAGCTCCTCCGGCGTGACTCAGAGCCAGCACCCTCGCAGGTTTGGGGAGTGGGCTCTGGGAGGCTGCCATTTCCTACAGACACGTCCAGCAGAGCACTGTTCTTGACCGCCCTGGGCTCCAGACTCTCAGCGCCTCCCAGGACAAAACCGCCTCTCACGGAGGGATGGTGGGGCTCTGTGAGACCCGCTCTAACCAAGGGATGTGGGGCAGCTGCTTCCCCTGGGTGGTTTCTCAATATTGCTGCTGTACCATAAACTAAGTGGCTTAAAACACAGGTTTATTATCTTACAGTTCTGTAGGTCAGAAATCCAAAACGGGTCTTGATGGACGTCACGGTGTCAGCAGAGATGCATTCCTTTTGGAGGCTCGAGTAGAGAGAATCTGCTTCGTTGCCCTTTCCAGCTGTAGAGGTTGCCTGCATGCTTTGGCTTGTGGTGCCTTCCTCCATCTTCAAAGCCAGCAAGTCCAGGCTAGTCGAGTCTTTTACACAGTTCTATCTCTCTGGTTCTGATTCTTCTGGATCCAGCCAGATAATTCAAGATAATCTTTTTTTTAAGATTACCTGATCAATTCCATCTGCAATTTTAATTCCCAGTTGCCACCTAGTTCACAGATTCTATGCATTAGATTGTGGACATTTCTCCTTTTTTTATATTGTTGACACCATTACAGATATCCCCCTCCCCTTCCCCTTTGCCTCCCTCCCCCCAACCCCCTCCCCTCCCCCCTTCCCTCTGGTCATCATCACACTGTTGTCTGTGTCTATGGCTTATGCATATACATTGTTTGGCTAATCACTTCTTCTTTCATCCAGCACCACGCTCCCCCCTACCCCCCAGCTGTCAGTCTGTTCCATGTATTCATGTCTCTTGTTTCTAGTTCATCAGCTTATTTTGTTCACTAGATTGGATGTGGACATATTTATCCCACCATGGACCACTACTCTGCCTACTCTTCTGGGTTATCCAAGGGACCCATCCTCAGGCATAGAGACAGCGGCAGCATGTGGGGCCAGACCACAGTCAGGATATGCCAGCCACTGTCAGAGAGGTCCCAGGCCCCCTCCCACCTGCATACTCCTGACTCAGCTCAACCTGTCCTGGCCTCCTCTTCTCCCATCTGCTGCTCCCGGTTGGAGGCAGAGAGGAGCCGGCCAGGAAGACCAGGAGCTGTGAACAAGGAGGAGGGAGGTGTAAGGCTGGTGGTTGCACCCGGACTCTCGGAGGCCCTGGGAGGCTGAGCACTTCCCACCTGGAGACCCTACACTTTCCAAGGACGGGCTAGAGCCTAACCTCTGAGGACTCAACACAGAACCCTGAGGTCCCTTCAAGGCTAGAGGGGCAGGCAGCTAAGTATTGGAGTCCCTCCACCTCTGCGTGCCTGGTTGCCCTTGACAATCGAATTTCACTTGGCCCCTTCCTTTGGGTGATGACTGTCTGCCTTATTTACTCCCTTCCTCTTCTCTTTCCCTGGACTGCTTGGTAAGGCCCAGCAAGAGGGCCTGTGGGCAGCAGGGGAGGGAGAAGCTGGACAAGGCCTTTGGCCCTCCAAGTAGAGTGACCAACTTTCTCCAGGTGTGTCCAGGACTTGCTCAGTTTTAGCACTGAAGGTTCCACATCCCAGGAGACACCTCGGTCCTGGGCAGGGGCCTTTGCACCTCCTAATCTACTCTAAATTGCCTCTGCAGCCTGGACAGCTGGCCCTTTGGACTCTGGGATGCCAACCTCTGCACAGTATCTGGGCACAGAGACAGCTGGGGCTGAGGGAGGGCCCCATGCCAGGGCCCGGGAAATAGACTCCTGCTTGCAGTGTTCTCAGCAGCGGCATCCCTTGCAGAGCCATGCCTGCATCTGCCTGGGACAGAGCTCCTAGGCATGTGCACAGGGCTGAAAAATTATATTTGCACCCAAGTCTCTAAAATTTAACAGCCTGATTACTTCTGGATGGTGTGCTACGGGCTGCTTTAATTAATGTTTTTATTTACTCATCTGTATTTCTTACTCTGTACAATTAAACCATGTTCCTTTTATTTGTGTACATGTTTAATAAAAGAAAGTAACTAACAACCCAGCCTTCCTTCTCTAGTAGTCCTGCTTAGGGAGACAGGCGGGTTGTGCTTGCTGTATGTAGTGGGACACAGCAGTCCTTCTTTTGGCTGCTGGTTGGACGTGGCCCATTCCACCCGAGGCTCCACTGCAGGAGCAGAGTTAGTTACCTCTCTCTGCCCTCCCTGCCTCTCAGTCTGCTCCCTGCACCCCTGAGTCCAGCCTAGGTCGTTCCCAGGGAAGGACTCAGAGAAGCCAGGTGGCCAGTGGTCAGAGCAGGTGAACAGATGCTGACTGCAGGGTTTTGCAAGAGATGCTCTCGAGCGCAGGGCCTGCCTGAGGCATTGAGGAGATGCAGGAGATGACTACTTGCCCCTGGGGAGTTTTCAGTCTGGCTGGAGAGATTGGGCACCTCCTGCTTGTGGGGAGTAGCAGACAGGAAGGAGACAGGCACTGGGTGGTGAGTCTTTGCCTGTGTGGGTTGTCACATAAAGGAGGGCCTCAGGGCCACCATGCATGTGTCTTAGTATGACCAGAGACCAAAACAGGGGTCCTTCTGAGTGACCTGAGGCAGGTCCCCTAAGAGGGGCCAGATGGGCACCTGGGCTGGGAGCTCTGGCTGCTGCCAGTTCATAACAATGGTGGTGATGAACCGTCACCAGGCTGTTCTGAGTCTTAGAAAGTTGCACATCCCTTCAGGCCCTCCCCTTTGCCTCACCCCACTCACTCCCTCCCACCCAGGGAATGCCAGAATCCCGCATCTACCAGCCCAGCCCTCACCGTGGTTCTCAGTGCCCTCACATCCAGCTCCTCTCCCCACCCTGGCAAGCCAAGAAGAAGCTCTGGGGAGGAGTCCTTCTGAGCAGTGGGACCACCATCACCTCCCACCACGGTCAGCCGCCCCCACCCAGGCCACCCCTGCACCAGTGTGGCGGGTGTGACAGGATTCCTGATGTGTTCTTCATTTTAGAAAAGTAATAGCTCTTCTGGCATGATGACTTCCTCCCTATCCACCCAGGATCCCTAAACACACCACTGTGTCCACACGGCTTCCTTCTTTCTCAGAGAAACCTAGCACACCATCCTCCCCACCCCCACCCCCACCCCCACCCCGGGACTTCACTGCTGAACGGAGATCCTGGCATATCCTCTCACCTCTCTGAGCAAAGGTCTGACTGAGGAGCTGAATGCTGGGGAAGAGCTCGTTGGTCCTGCCCTAATTCCGATTGAGAGTCTGATGAGAAGAGAGGGCAGGACTGAACACCCTGCGGCCACCTGGTTTCTAAGGAAAAGCAGAGGGCAGAAAACCAAGAAGGAACCCAGGCCAACCAGGCATTTGGCCAGAAATAGAAATGAGAGGCACACCCGCCGCCTCTCAGCTGGGTCTGGAGGGCAGGGCGGGCAGGTCTTCCGAAGAAAGCCTGCCCGTGAGTCTGAGTGCCCACCTGATGCGGGCAGCACCCAGCCAGCTGTCAGAAGTGCTGTTTTCTCAGGGACCAAGAAGCCAGGATTGGACTCAATGACAGCCAGAGTGGCCCCAACCACATGACTGGGAGTTAGGGTGCACCCAAATGGTTCTGGCTGGTACAGACACCAGAGTCCAGATCTCTGAGGACCCCAGGACCCCAAAGGGTCTGGTTTTGAGCGGAACAGGAGCACTCTGACCACATTGCTCGGACAGGGAAGCGGCGAAGTCCCCTTTGATCCCTACAGCTGAGATAAGGGCTAACAGGCCAGAGTTCCCTGGAGCTGGTTCACAGACAGACAGACTTGTGTGGCTGAGCTGCCCCCGGCACTGAGGCCAAGTCACCATCGTCTGTGAGCCGCCCTCCTGGGGCCCACGGTCCTCTACCCAGCAGGTGGCCTCCAGGGCATAGGCGGGGCATCCCCCTCCTGAGAACCAAGACAAACCCTACCCCACTGGGGCCCTGGGGCCTGTAGCTGCAGAGCCAGTCCCCTGGGATGGGGGAGGTCACGAGTGCTGAAGGCAGGGGCGTGTCCTGCACAGCATCCAGAGCAGCTGTGGCTTTTGCCACCTTCTCTCAGTGTCTCCAAAGGCTTTCTTGGCATGAAGTGCTAGTGCCCTGCTTCTGGGAAGCTCTGCCAATCTTCCTCCCCAGGCTTCTGTTTTCTCCTCTGATACTGGGTTCTGGGCCCAGACTGCTGTGGGTTGGAATCCAGGCCCCATACAGATGAGCTGAGTCATCTTAGGCAAACGCCTTATGCCAGTTGAGCTTTGGTTGGTCCGTGAGGCAGGGGCTATGTTGGGTGCCAGTGTCATGGTGCGTAGGGTGTGCTTGGCACCTCGTCATGGGGAGCACTCGAGGACTGTGTTATCATTACCCAGCCAGACTTTGAGATCCTTCCCGGTTCTGCCTCTTTCAGAGCTCGTGGAGCTAGATAAGGGATGGTGAGCTGGACATCTGCCTTTCCCCTTGCTCGGTCCCCCTGCCTTTGCTTTATTGCCTTCAGTATTTCCTCAGTTGAAATCAAACTGCATAGACTCTCTGGGCCCACCTCACCACGGAGCCTGCAGAAGTGGGGGCTTCTTCTCCAACTCGCCACTCCCAGAAAATCATCAGTTACCTCTCTGGGGAGCTGCCTAGAGTTAAGAAAACCATGTGGCCAACCAGCCATTCCCTTGTGCTGCTACCTGAGACTTGGCCTCACCAGGGAGTCCTGGCTGACAAAGACAAGTCTCCCTCTTCCCAGGACTTTCACTCCCAGAGAAGAGAGTTCACCAACTCCCCACTCTCCTTCCCCAGACTCCTGTCCCTGTGACCGACCACTGGTACAAATGGGGAAAGGTTAGTGCAGTGTTCTGATGAATTTCAGGCATCCTCACCGTGGAGAGTTCGTCATGCCCAAGTTGAGAAAGGGCATTGCATCTGAAAAAGTCAATGCTTCCTGATGCTCCAACAGGGCTCCTTGATCCCCACTGATACAGGGATTTGGGGGTCTGTGCAAACCATGAAGGACCAAATAGTTCCAGAGAATGACAGCCTGGATATGACCAGCTCCGCTAACCAGGGGACATCACTCCCAGAAGAAAGGACTCCACGCCAACCAGGCCCTGGACTTTTCCTAAAACTTCAGTTCTGTCTCAGTCCCCATCTGAGACAGCTCTTATGCTGCATGTGGTGCACTGAGAGATACTGAAAACCAATACACTAAGAAGGGATAGTCTGCATCTGTATTCCCTAAAGATCTCCTGCCACCCTGAGCCTCTGTATAGCAGCTAGCATATTAGCCTGTAGCTTTCTTCCTATTGCCAAGTGAGCTGGATGAATAAACCAGCCCAATTAAAATGACATCTTTGGAGTAAGGCAAGGAAACCCTGTCAGTACCCAGAAATGCCTTTGAATATCTGTAGACTCGGCAGGAGTTCTAGCTGGTATGACTGAGCCTCACTTTGCCAGATTACCCCATTGAAAAGTGGTTCTTGATGACAGTGATATCATCACAAGCCCTAAAATACAGACTTCAATGGCCTCCTAGCTCCCTCAAGCCGAGCCTCCACCTTCACTCAGTGCTTAGATTGAAACTCTTGGAATGACCCACAAAAGCATTGGCAGGTCCTTAAAATGACCTTAAATGATTATGCCCAAGTTTGGCTTGGATTAAACTGATGTTGTTCCACTGATGTTGTTCCTGCTTTCCCCAGTGGCACTTTTTAACTAATGAGTTAGTGTCAGCTGCCATCACCCTTAGGTGAGCAGGCAGACTTGACTGTGTCTCCTGTTAGGGATAGGCTGAAGTCCTTGGTGGGGTGTGGTGGGACAGCGCACGATCCTGATCCTATCCCACACTACGCCTCCAGGCCTGGTCCCTAGGATCCTGCTCCATTATTATGAGGAGGGAGTCAGGATATTATTCTAAGGAGTTGGTCCCAGTTGTTTAGGATTCCTGGGATAAGAAGAGCTGGAGGAGCGCAGGACTCCAGCTTGGCTCTGGAGATTGGGTGATGAGAGGAATTCCTCTCCAATTTTGGTAACTTTTTTTTGGTGATGAACTTCGGACTATTAGAACTTGAGATTTCTACAGGTACCTGGGACTTCAACATTCTCCCTGTCAGGGATGAGATTGAAGGACAAAGTCAGAAGCAGTTCCTGTTTGCTCTGGGTTGCATTCCTTCCCTTCCATCCCTTCTCAGTTCACTCTCCCTAGCTTCACACCATCCCCAGCCATCCCTAACTGGAAAAGCTACCCACTGAAAGTCTTTGCCAAGCCTCCTTTTAGAAGCCACAGGGGGCTAGTCACCCCAATCCATTTTCCTCAGTAGGGGCTAGGCTCTGGCGAATCTCTGGTGAAATGATGGGTGTCATTTCACCCATCCCTCTGCCCATAGGTGAAGCTACTCTTGAGAAAACCAGGGGGACCTTCTGATGGGCAGGGCTTGAGATTGGGGTCTATCCAGGCACCTACATGCAGAATACACCCCCCGCCCCCAAATCAGAAGGCCATCTGTCACTCACCCTGCATGTCCAAGGTCAGAGAACACTATTTCTTGAGCTTGGCAGAGCATGTCCAACTGACCTTTGCCCAATTTCCTCATCATTCTTTCACTCAGCCTTCCCTTCCCCACCAAAGGCCCACATTCCTTCCAGAGCTGGATCCAAAGAGGGGATCACAGTGCAAGTGGTTTCTAGGACTAAGTATATGGAAGATGTGTCTACAAGGCTTGGTTTCCCTGGGCAACCCCTCCCTGCCGCGGCCTCATTCCTAGATGAAGCTCATGATGCCAGCAGGCTCCCTTTGGCCAGCCTGACTACTGCTGGGTCCTGTTTATGCCAGACTGAGGGAGAGGAGGAAAGCCCTTATCTAGACCTCTCACCCTCAGATATTCCTGTGACTTGGGCCTTATCTGGAGGGTGCTTTGGCATGTGTCAGTGGTTCCCAACCTGTGGTTTTCAGAAACACTGTTCTGACCAATATGCCCCTTCAGAGAGCTTCTGTGTGCACTGGCCCAGACAGCCCCTGAAAAGACGTGGAGGAGGGAAACCTGCTTTGTGTAAGGTCACCGAAGGTTTTCCTAACACATTTGTGCATGGACCCATTTCACAGTACAATACAGGGCTGGCATTCAGCACTGATAATTACTGTTAGCTGGCAAGAGTAAAATCCTCTTGATTTGGCAGGTAAATAGCCCCAAGCCTCGGTCCCCAGTGTTCTCTCAACACCCCACCCCACCCCTCAGACCTGTCTCCAATCCAGTTTCTACCTGTACTGTCTGTCCAATATATACTAGTCACAAGTGGCTACTTAGATTTTAACTAATAAAGTTTAAAATTCGGTTCCTCCATTGCACTGGCCACCTTTCAAGTACTCAGTTGGCACATGTGACTCTGCCACTGCTACTACACATGTCCATCACTGCAGAAGTCGGGCAGCAGCGCCCAGCACAGCGGGCCTCAGGAGCCTTTTCTGAGCGGCCGTCTGTCCCGAGTGCCCATGACTGCGCCGCACCAGTTGTTCACTTTGGGGAACAGTACCTGAGTGCACTGCACTTAAGTTCAGCAGGACATACAGCCTACGACACACTCCTCAGAACTCAAAACCCCACTCCCCAACCCCGACACCCAGTCAACTCACAGCCCTGGCTCTAAAGCCAAGCCTTGACTGTATTTCCATGAGTGTGTCCCTGTGCCATGGCTGGCCTCCCCTGCCATCTTCTGAGAACACAATTGAAAGGATCCTACAATAGGTGCATGGCACCTCACCCCCTAGCCAAGCTCAGGCAGGATGCCGAGAATGAGGCCATCTGAATGTCTCCCCAGAAAGTAAACTCATCTACAATCCTATATAATAAAAGAGAAACATGCAAATTTGACTGTACCTTTGCTCCTGATTGGCTATGCTTACCAGCCAATCAGGAGCAGGGGCAGGGCCAAGTGGCACAAGCACCGGGTCCAAGGGTGGAGATGAAAGGGCGGTGACGAGTACCCAGCCCCCAAGCGCTGAGGGGAAGCAGCAGTGAGCACCCAGCCCCCGGGGCCAGGTGGTTGCAGGCAGCCGGGGCTGAGCTGAGCAGGGTGATGGCTGGGTGTCCAAGGCCCAAAGCCTCACCAGAGGCTGGGGGTGAGCCATCAGTTGGACATCCCCTGAGGGCTCCCAGTATGTGAAAGGGGACAGGTTGGGTTGAAAGACCACCCTCCCCCAGTGCATGAATTTCAAGCACCAGGCCCCTAGTTTATCTATAAATAAAAGGCCACACCCCTTAGAACAATTCACATTTTATAAAAATACAATGAACATATTTACATACATGTACATATTATGGTCATATATGACTTAGTGGTTAGAAAGCTTTTCCAATTTTAAAAGTCATACCAAGGTGCTCACACTTCCCTCCTTGGGCCTGCTGAGAGCTGCTACAGCCCGCCTGAGGGGCAGGTGGGCGCAGGACAAGGCACTGTATAAATAAATGCAAAGGTTGAGAACCTGTGGGAAATGTTAGTGTACATCTGACCAGAAACGTGGCAAGATCCACAAGAAAAAGTGCCATGCTTTCCCCAGCCCCTCAGCCCAAGCAGGGAGGCAGGGCTCCTCTGAGGGGGAGGAACCATTGTCCCGCAGGACCGCGTTTTCCTTCACATTTCGCTGACTTTGGAACAGTGCCCAGGGCTCAGCTGGGAAGGGAGGTGCTCTTTGGAAACAGGATTCACTTAGTGCAATTGTCTCTTAGTGCAGAGCCAGCCCTGGGGTGGTGCTGTGCTTTTCTGAGGTCACTGGTCTGCTCCCTCAGTGACAGCAAAACCCTCTCCAGGAAGCTGGGTTCTGAGGGAAAACCTGGAGGGCTGACTGCTGTCTGAGACCTCCACCTGACACCAGTCTCAGAACCCCATTTTCCCAGGAGGCAAGGGCAGCTTTACCCCACAGACCCTGTCCTGCCAGGCCCTGAGAAGCCACCACCCCAATGAGGGTGGCCCCATCCCCACTCTTTGCATGTTCAAGAGTCTTGCTTCTCTGCACCACAGCCACCGTGATGCCGGGTCCTGCTCGCCTAGGAGAGCAAAAGATAGCCGGGGACCCAGCTACAGCCCACAGGGAATGGCCTGGATGGAGGGCAGGCGGACTGGGGGCAGCAGGCTGTCCAGCCAGATGTTGTCCGTGTTTTTCAGGTCTGTGAAGACGCGGTGTAGGCTCAGTCCAATATCCCCTAGAAGATGTGAAAAAGGTTGTGTGAGGATAGGGAGGTGGGAGGAGCTGTGTTCCCCAACCTCCTCCCTGAAAACCACAGATACAGCAACATCTCATGTCCATCCCATGGTTGCAATACCCCTCGTCTTTAGACAAACTTAAAGGCATGGGCGCAACAGCCAATTTGCAAGCTGTCTGTACCCTGATGAGTTCAAGAAGCATCCTTCCCCCAAGCTGCTCCCTACCCGCAAGCCTTCCCTTCCCTCAGCCCCCCACATGGTTCTTCCTTCTCCCTCAGGGGCTTCTTACCCCCAAGGCTGTCTGGCTCCTCCTTGCAGCTGAACTCTCCATACACAGAGGTGGACTGGGCCCCAGGTTCATTGAGCAGGTACCCCTTCCCATCCACATTTGTCGGCTGCCACTCCGACTGCTCCTGCTCCAAGAGCTGGGGACAGAGGAACAAGAGGCCACCAGCTCACTTCAAGTGCAGACTCACCCGGTGGCCCTGCCCTACGGAGCCAAAGCTTCCCAGCCAGGATCACACCTTTGGCCGCTTTCTCAGATGGACAGACGCGGGTGAGGAGTTCACGTAGGACAGGGGTCTGAGAGGTGAGGGTCTGCCTTGGACTCACACTCCTACATCAACCTCTGCCACCAAAGCTCCTAGATTTTCCTTCCAACTGGGCAAGGACAGGACAACTGGGAGTATGGCTTACAGCAATGGCTAGCATAATAAGTCCAGAAAAAATGACTATAAAAGCTAGAGATAAGAAACTACGCAGCTTGGTTTGTGTGCTGATGGAACAAGAGCCTGCAGACAACTGCAAAAACTCTTTGATATTCACTTTTAAAACTAAAACCAGGAAGAAAAAAAAACAACCCTAGAGGATAATTAGCTAAAGAAAATAAAAAGTGCCATATTATAAATCCCCAAAACTGATTATTGAAACCTGATGCTCATTTCTCAGGCTAGCAGGGCTGGGGCATGCTGGGGCGGAGGATGCGGGCCAGGGCCCTGGTCCCGATGGTGGCTGACTCAGAGCTCTCTGGGGCCCTGAGGCCTGCTCCGGGAGTCCATTGGAAACCATACGTCCTGTCCTCACTTCCAGTGTCTTTCCTCCAAGGAGGGCAGTGGTCCCCAGCCGTATGGAGGTGGCGTTATGAAAGCAGCCAGATCATAGCAGTAGCTGCCTACCACCCCCCTCCCCCCAATCTGGAAGCTCTCTCATTGGTTCTCCCTCTCCTCACTGAGTAGCAGCTACTTCAAAAGAGTGGCTAGGGAGAAAGGGGCTCTACCTTCATGATGTCCTCAGGTAACTTCCCTTCCTCGTCCTCATCTGTTGTGGCTGTGGATGGGGAAGAGCAGAGAGGTTTGCTGGCAGTCAGCCAGACTCCCCTGCGTGCACACACGCACGCGCGCGCGCACACACACGCACACGCACACACACACACACACACACACACACACAACCCTCCCAGTAGACATTTGCCTAGCCTGCCATGGAGATTCCAGAACAGGACACTGTCCTACTGACTCAGCCTCCCAAACCCTGAAGCCACACCTCTTCCTATTCCCTCGCTTCCTTCCTCACCCTGGAAGACTGGGCTGCAGAGGAGCCAGGAGAACCAGCAACCTTAGATCAAATTGCAGCCTCTGGCCCCCTTCCTCGTCTCTCTAGCCTGCCGCAGTCAGCTCTGGCGTTCTGAGCACCTTTTCTTCCCCAGGAAATCCCTCCCAGACCCAGTCAGGCAGGCGAGGCCCCAGCAGCACAAACCTTCAGAGGTGGAGGGCATGGGCGACACCTGGAATCTGTACAGGTCGCTGGTGCTGTCCGGCATAATTTCCATGGGGATGTGCCAGTCGGGAAGAGTGCTAGTGACGGCACACGGCGACAGTGCTTTAGGACAGCAGAAATCGCAGGTCAGAGCTGTGTGCTTTCTTAGTTTGCAAAACACCCAGCATCCCCTACTCCGTGGCCTGCTCCAACAGGCCACCCACAAGCACGATGCCTCCCGGAATCAAGAGAAAGAGCTCCCCACAACCCCTCCGACCCATATGGTCCCTGCCTGGCCCCGTCCATCTCACCTGGAGTAAGGGCCCGCTCAATCTCCAAGTCCTGCCCCATGAAGCCCTGTGTGGTGTAGCTGCTGTGGTCATCAGGCAGGGTGGAGCTGCTGAGGCCATCGGAGAGGGTATCAGGGCTGGAGTCCCCGTAAGACTGCAGAGGGAGAAAAGCTTAGACCAAGCTGCCATGGCGCTTCTTCCACTGCCCAGCCTGACTCACAGGTGGCCAAAGACTGGTTGCCTGGGACCACACTCACCTTCCTCTTGGCCTTGCTCTTAGCATCTCGGCTGGACTTGGACTTTCTCTCTGTGGAAGAGATAGGCCATAAGCCTTGGTTCAGGTACACCAGCCCCAGTTGCCTTCGTCCCTTCCTCCTTCATTCCCTCCCTCCAGGCCTGAGGGCTTCTGGAGGACCCAGAGTGCTTGGATACCTTTCCTCTGGCTCTTGGCGAGGGGTGGGAGCATCCGGTAGACCCGCACAGCTGAGCTGCCTTTGTTCCTGCTCTGGTCCTTTACCTCCTCAATGTCTGGCAGGGAGTTCATGGCACAGCGAAAGTTGGCTTTCCATGTCTTGGGATCTGGCTCCTTTTCCCCTACTTTGTACCGGCCTAATGGGCAGGAGAGTGAAGAGGATGGTCAGGGCCAGAGGTGGGGACTCTCAGCTGCCTGCTGGCCTGGGAGGAGGAAGGCAAGAGTTTCCCAAGCTCTCATGCTGCCAGAGATCCTCTCTGTTCACACCAGCAAGTATTCCTGCATGACACTCTGCTGGCCCTAGACCCTGGGGTTTCTCAAATGCCAGGCTTGCATAAACACATCCAGCGAGCCGCACGGAAGGGCCTAGCTGGAAGCACGAGAGCACTCACATACTCGAAAGTGCTCTTTGTCCTGGACCATGCCCACACTCCCTAATTGAGCTGTCAGCATCCAGAGGGTTGGGGTTGGGGGTTATCTCATATTTCCAAACATGGGCGTGGGTAAAGAGTGGGCATCAAAGAACAGTTATTGATAGGTGGGCTGACTGGTCTGAGATGGGCCAAGAGCCACATCCCTCTGGGCCAGGAGGCCACCAACAAGATGGTCCTTTAGCCAAGGACCTCCGGAAAAGAAGGCCTGGGTCTCTTTTAATATCTTGGCACACAGTTGCTTTTGCCAGGGAGAACTTTAGTCCAGCCACAAACTCCTTGAAACCATGGCCCCTCTCCAAAGAAATGCAGGTCTGACCTCTGCCCCCACCCCCAATTCTGTATGCCACCACAGGGAGCTCAGAACGCCCACTTAGAGCGTCTGTGTTAACACAAGTGCCTCCCCCAGCCCCTCTATGGCTCCTCCTGGGCAAGTGTCACACACCTGTGTGAATGGCCCAGCTCCGGAACAGACAGGCATCCTTGTTGATGTCCCAGCCATGCTTGGCAGCGTGCTTCCATGGGATCTGGAAGGTCATCTCCTCCTGAACAGCACACACACATGTAGAGAAGGTTGTGTCAGCTCAGAGGCGACAGGCTTTTAGTCTGAGTCTGCCCAGCCACCCAGGTCTGGGAAAAGGCTGACTTCCCCTTTGTACCCTGACAGCTGGCTTGGGTTGACCCATCCTGAGACTGGCTGAAACAGGCTGCTGCATCACTCTGGATCTCTCAGAAGGGGCTATGGGTTCAGATGAGCTGTGGCACCGTCAGCTCAGCAAAACCCTCCCTCTGCCTGTTACAGATGCGCTGGATGGGATGCTTCTCTGGCTGGTCAGCATCAACATGGAAACGAGAACTCTGACCATTAGATGGGGCTGCTCAGGACACCTTAGGGCCACTGGCTCCTACACTGGGGGTTCTGGCCGAACACCTGAGGAAGCCCTGGGGCAGACTTGGATGCTGACTACCTGTATGGCCCTGGCACTCGAACTCTGCCCCCCTCACTGTTTTCTATGCAACAACAAAACACAGTGGCAAATGTGAAGACTAAGGTCTCACTGTTCTCATTACTGGTGGCTTAACAGTACGGATTTCTGAGTCAGCCTGCTCAGGTTCAAGTCTTGGCATCAAAGTCATTATCTATCTCTCAGTGCCTCCGTTTATTTATCTAAAAATGGAGATATTAAAGGATCTACCTCACAGGGCTATTTTGAGGGTTAAATGACACAATGTAAGAAACATACTTTGCAGGTTGCCACACTCACTTGTAGTGAGTGAACAGTATGCAGTAGCTATTATTATGAATACTGCTATTATTAGGTCTATAAAGCCAGTGATGCCCTTTCTTCATCAGCAAGAGGTTTCTTGGGCCTGGGCAACTGGTGCAAGGTTAACTCTTGGGTCACCTGGCGAGCCAGTCACCTTCCTACGGGCAGTGTCATTTGTCTGAATAAAGCCCTGCGGGGCGGATTTTTATGGTCTCCCTCGGGAGAGAGCAGAACTCCAGCTCTTCAGATGCTGGGATAGTCTAGCTGTGGGAACTGTCAGTGACCTCAGGTAGGCGCCCTGTCCTTACCTCAAGAAGGAAGGAAGGCAGAAGTCAGGCAAGTGAGGCCCAGGGCCGGGCCTTGCACACTCTCTGCATGCAGGACCCGCTGGGAAACACATCTGCCTCCTCCCTAACACTTCCCTTTTTGAGCTGCATCTGGAGCTTTGGTCCCCCAAAGAACATGGGTTAAAATGTGGCAGAAAACCCCAAAGAGTTACACTCACTTTATTAATCCAGATGAGCCCTGGGATTTGGTTGGAATTAATCTGCATCTCTAGCCAGGGTCTCATGCGCATCCGAGTGATGGGCATGTTGGCTGTAAAGAGAAGACAGAAGGCTCTTGTTTGAGTCTGTTTGAGCAGCCCCTGGGCACTACTTTGCTGCACCCCAGATCATTCAGTTACCTTCCCCTGCCCTCAACCAGGTAGCGGGTAATACAATCATGGGGGAGGAGGATTATACTGAAATAAAAATGCCCTCCAAATCTTTTTAGCATCTTAGGCAACACCACTTCTGCCCCTTCCCTCCTGGGCAGTCCTGGGAAGTCTGGTGATAGTTGCAAGATTCATGTGCAGGAAAAAGAGACAAAATACACAGGTATCTTAATACCAAAACTTTTCTTCCCAGACTCAGATCCTTTGGGAAGGTAGTGGCTTCTTTTGCTTGATGCCAAGAAATTTCCCTACTTGAGATAATTTTCCCTACTTGCTGTGCACTTTCCCTAATGGGCGAGCAGGCACTCTGCACCAGAGACATCCTCTCCCCCACCCTCGCCCACAACAGTGGAGCGGCCGCGAGGCGCAACCCTTCCAGCCTGGCTCCTGTCCTCGGCGGCGAAACGAACCAAACACCTGTGACGCCTCCTCCCGCTGCTTCGGCAGGTTCCCCAGCCGCCCAGGGAAGCAAGCCCCAACCCTGCCACCTGCATAGTCAGCCTGAAACCTGGGGTCTGGGCGCGAGGCACAGAGCACCATGCACGGACGGACACTCGAGCCCCCGGCACGGCTCGTGAGCACGCGCTACGAACATACCCCGCTAACCGGCGGCCCCCAGATGGCTCTGCGCACCCGGATCTGCGAAAGCGCCCGGGCGCCCGCAACCTCGCGCGCGGCCCGCCCTCCCTGCGCAGCAGCCCGCCGTTCCTCCTGCGCCCTCCCGAGTCCGCGCGGGAGCCCAGGCAACGCCGCACGCCCGCGACTCTCCCGCCTGGGGTTTTCAGTCCCCACTTCCTGGTGCCTGGCGCGTCTTTGTTCGATGCCACCCGTGGTCCGCACCCCCCCCCCCAACTCCCCCCGCGGCGAAGGCAGGCTCACCTCTGCAGCGGGCGCGAATGGGCGGCGGTATCCGAGGGTCCCGAAGCGGAGAGCGGGATTCCGGGTGGGAGCAGGGAGAAGGCGGAAGATGCGCGGGTCGCGGGGCCACGGGCACGGCTGGCCTCGGCTGGGCACGGCTCCCGCTGGCCTCGGCTCGGCTGAGCTCGGACGCACGTCCTACCTCGACGAAGGAGTGGCGCGATCTGCCGGGACAGCGGCGCCGGCCCGCAATCTAAACACTTAGCGGGATTCCCCCAGCCCAGGCCCGGCCCCGCCTCCTGAGCGCCGCGAGGACGCCGATTGGCCGGCGCCGCCCCATCATTTCGGGGAAATCAGGCTGTTGTAGAGCTAGCGGCGAAGGGGAAGTACAGGGCGGCTGCTGCTCCCCACCCCCTCCGCCTCTCTACCCCCCACGCCCGCTCTTCCCCGAGGTAGGCTGTCCAGGAAAGCCGAGCGCTCCTGGCCCGCAGAGACTCCCTAGCTCGCTCTCTCCCAGCCTGCTAGCTCCAGAGGCCGTCTCCTCATCCTCCTCTTGGGGGGTGAAGACGTCTGTCCACGGAACGCAGGTGAGGTCATCACCGGGCACTTGCCTCCTTCTCCAGAGTGAACACCGGGATTAAATTCCTGAAAACCGGCAGGTTCCTCAAGCCCGCTGATGGGATGTCAAAAAGGGAGGGTTTCATTGCCCGCTTTCTGAGAGGTGGTGACCCACCTCCAGGTCACTCACCTGCCCTGCAGACGTGAAGGAAAGCCTGCTCCGCCTTGGCTGCTGCCTGGGGCTGTTTCGGGAGAGGGAATCGCAGTCTGGCCACTGATGGCGCAGCCTGCCAGAGGACTGGGGACCCCAGTTTCCTCAACCTCAAAATAACAGCCCTACCTTGCCGGTTGACCGCGACGGAGAGATCTGCAAAGCACCATGCCCCAGTTGGGCAGCAGATGCTCTGTGGTTTGCGAAATCCCCGGCTGAAGTCTAACAGTGACCAGGGAGACACTTCTCCCCCTTCTCTGTCTACATCCCTGGGACTGCCCCACAGCTGGCGTCAGGGACAGAGTAAATAAAGAAGGGCTTCATAGAAGCCAGGAGTGTTAAATTGGGGGGAACCGCGGGGGGGGGGTTTCTTTGGTCCCTCCTAGCACTACAGCCTTAGGCACCTCCATAGCCTCAGGTGCCCTTGCATGGAAACTCCTCAGTGGCAGCACTGGTGTTGTCTCTGGGTCCTCAAGGCTCGGCCCAGGGTCTAGGCAGGTTTCTTAGGGCTGGCTAAGGCCATGGGTCGAGCCAAAGGTTGGGGAGCCAGAGGCCTAGTTAGTTAACTAGCTACCTTTCCAGGCCATTTGGGAAGGGTAGCTAGTTACCTTTTGTGCTTACACCTTAGACTTTGCCTTACCTGTGCACTCCTAGGGGCCGGGCTGTGTTAATTTTTTCATTCAGAGCTCTGGCCCAGCGGACTCCTTCCTTCACCTCCCCAAAGCTGCTGACTCAGTAAATCGCTCTTCCTGGCGAGGCTGGTTGTGTCAGGCCCTTCACCCCAGCTCTCCTTCCACAGCGGCACCCAGTTGCAATGATGCAGGCTATACTCCACACAAGGATGCAGGGTTCCACCTATCAGTCACTCTACTTCTTCCCACAGAGGAAATGCACAGGTTAAGCCAATTCTGGTGGTGGGTGCAGAAGCTGGAAGAGGCAGGAGGAAATGTGAGGAATGAGCCTAGCTGGGTGTTAAGCAAAAGGGAGACCAAGCCCTGAGCAAGAGCAGAAACAACTGGCTCGTAAGCTCTGCAGTCTGTTCTCTGTGCAGCAAGTGGACGGCCCCTAAGAACCTGACAGCCGCTGGGAAACTCAGAATGAGATTAAGGGGAGGAAGTTGGCATCTCATGTGGTCTGAGAAATTGGCCAAAATGACCCTGTGAAGGCAACAGGATACTGTAAAAAGTGCTTTAAAACAAGAACTTTATATTAATGTATCATCCATATGTGTACATGAATATATAATGAGCATCTTTCCATGTTGTGAAATTACTTCTGCAATATCATTTTCAATTGGTACATATTCTATCATAAGGATAAATAAAATTTTACCCAATTAATCCCCAATTGTAGGACATTTAGGTTATTTCCATTTTTTTTTCATAGTGCAAGCAACACTGTGTAGCTAAATCTTTGCACACATCAATAATTTTTTGCTTAGGAGAAATTCCCCAGTGTTAGGATTTACCAATGAAATTGTCATTTACATCTCTGAAGTGTTCTTTTTTTCTTTTTTTTCTTTACTTTTAATTTTAGGGATCCTATTGTATCTTGAAGCCACTAAGGATTGGGAGTGCTCTACTCCAAACAGGTGAAATAAAGCTACACCTGTTGAAGTACAATTTTTATTGTAGCTGCTCTTGATGAATACCATTCTCAGATATAGCACATATTCCCTGTAATGCTAAGCATAACACAGAGCCTTCCTAGGTTTTTCTTAGTAATTCAGGGCTGGCCCTTCCCCCTCTCTGATTCAAAATACTCATCCTCTGTGATTCCAGGCATCCCCTCTGGACAGGTGATGTCCAAACCCACTTCCCTACCTACAGTCCAATCCATAGGTCCACACACATACAAGCAGAACTCCTGGCCTCCCCTTCCATACTGCCCCCGCAACTTTCTCTTGTCCTACTTCCAGCTCCCTCCCCGGGGAAGTCTTCCCTACCCTTCAACCCCCCTTTGCTCACATGGTCCTCTGGGTCTTCCTTCCTTGAACCAAGTCGTGTCTTCACATTCCAGGACCAGCCAGTGTTGCCGCAGCCTCCCCTGTGGCCTGCCCCTCCAGGTGCCTCTGCACTAGGGTCATCTTCCTAACTTTGATGACCTCCCTAATATTCAGGCCCACCCTGGAACCCTCTGAGTTCCCCCAGATTCCTTAGCCCCACTTTTAAATTGATGCTCACTCTGGGGGGTCCCAAGGGTCTCATTCCAACCTTCTTTCCCACGGCTCCCCTACTCTTGGCAGTAACAAGAGGGTGGTGGAAAAGAACACAATTTAAATCCAAAAGCCTGGGTTCTTGTCCCTTTGCTATTTGCTGTGTGATCTTAGGCAAGTCACTGCCCCTCACTGGGCCGCAGTGTTCTCATCTGTAAAACAGGTACTCTAGCCCGTCTCGTACTTGTTGTAAAGATGAAATGCGGTAGACTAATGACATGTGTTAATAGAAATGCGTGAACCTAAGAATGAACAGGTATAGAAAGTAAAAAAAAAGAAAAAAAAAGAAAAGAAAAGAAATGCATGAACCTCTCACTGCATTTCCATTCTGGGAGCACATGCTGTGTGTTCCCCTTCATGTCTTTGTTCCTTCCATTTGCTCTTCAACCCTGACTTCCTGGGGTACTTAACAACTCACTCCCACCCCCCAATTTCAGTTCTCCCATCTCACTACCCCTCCCCCCACTTCAATTTCAGTCTCTATTTTAGGGCCCAGAGCAAATGCCTGGTCTATGAAATGCCCCCAAAGCAACCAGCTAGAAGTCATTCCCCTCCTCAGGACCTCCTTAACTTTCATGTTGCCTTTTCTCCGCTTATCACATTCTGGGTGGTGACCTTCTGGGGAACTTGGCATTTTCCCACAAGAGACCTGAGTTCCTCACATCTGCAGCTGGAGTGAGCTGGGGCTCAACTCTGGAGCAGGTGCCTCCCATCTATACTGGCATTCTCTGAGTGTCAATTTATTGGGTGATTTTTATGTATAAGGCCCTGGGTTTTCTAGGCTGGCAAGAGGAGCTGGCTGGCTGGCAATCAGGATGCTGGAGGCAGACCAGCCAGTTTAAGCTCAGTGGTTTAGCTTCGACCTATGAACCGGAGGTCACGGTTCAATTCTGGGTTAGAGCAAATGCCCAGGATTGGGGTTTGGGTGGGAAGGGGAAAGCCTGTGGGAGGCAGCCAATCAGTGATTATATCTCATCATTGATGTTTCTGTCTCCCCCTTCCTCTCTCAAGTCAATAAAAAATATTTTTTTAGAAAGATGCTGGAGGCAAGATCACCCTTGTGCGGAGTCTCTTCCCTGATGAACCAAATTCTATCCTCAGCCTCTTAGAACACACTGTTGCCTCCTCCGTGGTCCAGTCAGTCCTGAGACGCAGGACCATTGAGGCTTTAACTAGGTTTTTGAGAGAGGGCCGCCGCCCTGGGCCCTTACTGGGCCTGCTACCAGAGAAGAGGCCCACAGACCCCAAAGCAAAGGAACCCACAACAGGCATTCCAGCTTCCAAGTCCGAGGGAGGGAGGGCTCTCTTAGATGCTCAGCGTTCCTCCCAGCAAACCTGGGAGGCAGGCAGCCCCAAACTGTGAAGCGCAGAGCACAAGTCAAACAAAGTCCTCTGAGCATCCTAAGCCTTAGCGATAGAATCCAGGCGGCTTCACTTTTCCTGAAAGGAGCCTAGTTAGCAAGAAAGGAAGAAGTTTCTTAATTCATTCAAATCGCACTCCTGCTCTGGGTCAGCTCCAGGTTCGGCGCGAGTCTGCCCCTTTTCTCTCACAGGTCTGGCACAGGTGCTGCATGGCACAGCAGGGTAGACGTGGTGCAGTTGTAAAATTCCTAAATGCGGAGTGGGAGGTTGCAGCTGGCTGGAAAAGCATGGGCGGGGAGGGGGGGGGGGGCCGCAGCACCCTGGGCTGTTCCGGAACCCCGGAGGGGGAATGGAGTGTCAATGTGGGCTGCCGCTGATGCCATGTGCAGTTTCATTTCTCATAAACACTGCGATGGGAGGAAAGAGGCCTCGGCTCCCCATCCGCCCCATGGAGGCCCCGGGAGGCGGGGCGGGGGAAGGCGGACTCTGGGCTCCAGCGGCGCCCGGAGCTGGACCCACCCCCAACCCCGCCCCACCCCACCTCCACCCCCGCTCCGTGCGACTGGGTCCTGCAGCGCGGCCTGCGCTCACTGTCGTTTGTCCTGAGCGCTCCTGGCAGGCTTCTTAGCCTCTCTGTGGGCATTTGTACCCCTACTTCGCCCGGGGAATCCGCATTCTGGTGTGCAATCCTTCACCCCTTTTTTCTCCCCCTAGCGCCCCTCCGAGCTGGGTGTGTGTGTGTGATTGCAGGGGAGGGGACACAAGCTCTATGGGCCAACTTCCACATTCCTGCTCAGCCCGGGCTGGGGGTGACTTAGGGTGAGCGGCGGCTCCGGTCTGGCTGGCTTCCTGGAAAGGGAGGGATGGCGGGAGAAAAGGAAAGCCTCCCCGCCGGGCCGCTCGGTGGAGGCCGGGGGCCGCCCCTCCCCCTCTATGGCTGCCCCGCCCAGGTCGGGCGGCTCACCTGCGGGTGCCCAGGCCACTTCCTCCTCTCCCCGCCCCCCAGCCTCCCGCTGCGCACCCGGGCTTTGCAGCCAGCTCTGCAGCCCCAGGCTGTGTGACTTCAGGCCAGGTACTCAACCTCTCTGTGCACACTGTCTATCCCCCGCCCAACCCCCCACCGCAAGATGAAGCCTGTAACACTTCGGGTGCAGGCCCTCGGTAAAAGCCCCCTGCTCTCTTCTTACTGCCCCCTCCCCTTTGCCTCCCGGGCCGCGGACACACAGTAGGCGCACGGCAATGGCGCCTCCGCCGTGGCTGCAGGGAAGGCCGCGTTGCGCACCCCCGCGGGGCACGCCGCCATCGGCGCAGCCAGCGGACTCAGACTCGCAGCCCCGCCGGCGGGAGTCGGCGCCGGGCCGCGCCCGGACTCTCAAGCTGGCTCCCGCCTCCGCTGGGCGCGGGCGGGGCGGCCGGGGGCCGGCAGCGGGGAGGGCCCGCAGGCACCCGCCTCTGCTCCGCCCCCAGCCCGTTCCGCGGGGCCGCGCCGGAGGGGCGGAGCCTGGGTTTCGGTTTCTTGCAAACGCCGGGGCGACAGGGAAATCGAGGAGTTTCCGGGAACCGCGCCGGGAGTGCTGAGGTTCTCTCGGCGGGCAGCGGGCGGCGTCCAGTGCTGCGGGCCCCGTGACCTCTGGAAGTTCCAGCGGGAGCCGGGGAAAACCGGCCCCGGAAAAGCCCCACCCCGATGCACCTGCCCCCAGCCCGCCCCCGGCTGGTGTTCTTGAGGAAGGGGACTTGGGGCTGGTGTTCTTGAGGAAGGGCACATGGGGGTCGGGGAGGGGGCTGAATAGGCAGGGGCGGAGGGGACTGCGCAGGCAGGCAGAGTCTAAAGAATGGGGAGGCCCCTCAAACCACTGAAGTCCCCAGTTTTACCACCCACTGTCACAACCAGGTTTATTGTCTTCATAGCTCTTATCATTGCTGAAATTATCCCATTTATGTACTTTACTAGTGGCCCGGTGCACGAGATTCGTGCATGGGTGGTGTCCCTCAGCATGGCCTGCATCCTTTCCAATCCAGGACCCCTCAAGGGATGTCCCCAGGGATCAGGCCTAGACTGACAGTCGGACAACCCCCTCACAATCCAGGACTGCTGTCTCCTAATCATTCACCTGCCTGCCTGCTTGCTCACCCCTAACCTCTCTGCCTGCTGGCCTGCTTGCCCCCAACTGCACCCCCCTGCTAGTCTGCTCATTCCCAACTGGTCCCCTCTGCCAGCCTGATCACCTCCCAGCTGCCCTCCCCCCTGGCCTGATCACCCCTGACCACCTCTGCCTCAGCCCCACCACTGTGCCTTTGTCCAAAAGGTCTCATGGTCTAATTATCATATTACCCTTTTATTAATATAGATAGATTTGTCGGGGGATTTCCCCTACATGACTTGGAGCTCCTTAAGGCACTGGCCCTGCCTGCCCAGTCCAGCTTGCTGGGTCCCCATGGCCTAGAACCTAGCTAACCACTAGGAGAATCTCAGTGAGTAAAGAAATGGAGCTGGAGGCATCTAGAGTGGGCCTTGTGGTCTTCTGGCCCGCCCCCAGGGGACCTCTGGGCCCCACGCCTGGCCCTCCAGCCCACTCAGGTCCTTTGGATACCCTCAGTTGAAGGAGGCCTCAGCCCCTTTGGGGGGATTCCTCTGACTCCAGATGAAGTAGTTTGGGCAGTGAGTGGACTGTAGTCATCACAAAGGAATGCTGCCTGTGGGGGTCGGCCACTTCCTCCCCTCCCCAGGGTTTGCAGCTCAAGCCAGAGATGTTTGTGGGTTGAGCCTGGATGGGAGCCAGAGGAGCTGGGAGTTTGGAATGATGAGGCAGAGTCCAGGACCCTCCCTGACCCCGTCACAATAAATCAGTAGCTGGGGTCAAGGTGGGCAGTGTCACCTGCAGGCCCGTGTCTCCTAAATTCTTGCTTTCAAGACACCAAATTTGTGATGGGAGTTTTCTTCCTGATAGTCCTGAGACTGTGGCTCTTATAAAGACAAACTAGTAGAACTTCTCCAGAAGAGCTGAGGGTGGGGTAAGTAGCAGTAGTAGCCACTCTGGAAGCAGCTAGCTAACCAGTGGAGAGATAGGCAGACAGACAGACCCTCAAGCAACTCTTGTTCAGGCCAGCCTTGACTTCCCCTGGCCCAGCCTCAGAATCAGATGGCTGGCATGGGAGAGAGCCAGGGAAACTCCAAATTCTGCAAGAGTAGAGTCTGTGCTGTGAACACCTCCCCTGGTGACCTTGGTGACTCAGCCTGGGAATCCCACTTCCAAGGGCTGCCCTGGAATCAGGCTCAGGACAATAAGGGGTTACCCTTGAGGGGCCTAGTGACCATGACAGCAAGTTTAGTGAGGCCCCAGACCAAATAGATTATTGTCCCCTCCTCCTCTGTGGCCCAAGGCCTGACCCATTGATGTGGGTTCTCTGCCTAGTCCAACTAATGTCTTTGATGCAAAGCCTAATCATGACCCAAGCCCATCTATTTGAGTTGGGAGAGGACCTGGTTTTCCGCGAGTGTGTTGGGCTCCATTTGAGGTCACATTTCAGAAACAGCAGATGTAGCTTAAGCTAGAAAATATCAACAGGAATACGACTTTGTAGCTTGGACTCAGCAAGAGCTGAGTTATAGGTACATTCATGGAAGGAAAGCAGGGCAAGAGGCAGGAGAAAAATAGGATGAGCTAGGGCAGTGGTTCTCAACCTTTTTAATGCTACAACCCTTTAACACAGTTCCTCATGTTGTGGTGACCCCCAACCATAAAATTATTTTCGTTGCTACTTCATAACTGTAATTTTGCTACTGTTATGAATCGTAATGTAAATATCTGTGTTTTCCGATGGTCTTAGGTGACCCTGCTAGCGGTTCTCAACCTGTGGGTCGCAGCTTCCCTGAACTGTATTAAAGGGTCTCGGCATTAAAAAGGTTGAGAACCACTGGCTTAGGGGGTACTCTATCATGAGTACTGTACTCTGGCTGAGCACAGCAGGTGCCCTGTGAACCAGTGTGACATGGATGATGGATGGATGGGTAGATGGATGATGGATGGATTCAGATTGCCTCAGCAGTATGCACATTTTCCCTGAGATGGTCTTGGCAACAGGACAGTTTCCACAGAAACACGTGGATGCCCCAAAAGGAGAGAAGGAGGGAGGGGCATGGCTTCCCTGAGCAGCACTGCGATCATTTCTGCTGGTTCGGTCCCTCTAAGGGGACCTCTGCTCTCTTTCCCATTGCTTTGTTTACATACATGGCCCCTCTAAGTCCCTCAGAGAGACTGGGAATCCAGTGAAAGAGCTAGCCAGCTAGAGAGCAAGGGAAAAGGGGCTGTTTGTATGAGGTGGGTGTTCTCTTCCTCTCCTAAAGGGTAGGTCCACAAAGGAGATCAATTTAAATAGGACCTTAGCCAGGTGTGAGAGGGTTCAGTTCTTTCTCTGCATGCATAAGTCTTCAGGAAAATATCTGTCCCCTGACTGACCAATAGGTGGGTTAAGGGCCAACAGTGACCCTCCTGCCTCAATGGCCCGGGAGAAAGCATGACTGTCTGTCCTCCGGCTTGTCAGGTGACAAGCCGCAGTGTGTGTGTCACCATGTCAGACAGCCAATGTGAAATGCTGCTCCGGAAGTATTTCAGAAGACAGAGTCCATGTTAGGGGGCAAAATGGACATGGTGGGTTGGGAGGAGCTCTGAGTGAGGGGACTTCTGGTCACTGGTCACCCCAGGAATCAAAAGCCATTCTCCCTTCTTTTTTAAAAAAATTTAATCTTTATTGTTCAGTTTATTAACTACTTTGTTCCCCTTTTTTTCCCTTATAGCTCCCCTCCACCTAGTACCCATCCCACCCTCCATCCTCACCTCCCCCTCACTGTCCTCTCCCATAGGTGCATGATTTTTGCCCAGTCTCTTGCTGCACCTTCCACACCCCTTTTCTCCCCAAGAATTGTCAGTCCATTCCCTCTCTATGCCCATGATTCTGTTATATTCACCAGTTTATCCTGTTCATCAGATTTTTAATTCACTTGATTTTTATATTCATTTGTTGATAGATGTGTATTTGTTGTTCATAATTTTTATTTTTACCTTTTTCTTCTTCCTCTTCTTAAAGAATATCTTTCAGCATTTCATATAATATTGGTTTGGCGGTGATGAATTCCTTTTTCTTATCTGCAAAGCACTTTATCTGACCTTCAATTCTGAATGATAGCTTTGCTGGGTAGAGTAATCTTGGTTGTAGATTCTTGCTATTCATCACTTTGAATATTTCTTGCCACTCCCTTTTGGCCTGCATCGTTTCTGTTGAGAAATCCGCTGACAATCGTATGGGTGCTCCCTTATAGGTAACTAACTGTTTTTCTCTTGCTGCTTTTAATATTCTCTCTTTGTCTTTTGCTCTTGGCATTTTAATTATGATGTGCCTCGGTGTGGTCCTCTTAGGGTTCCTATATATTGGGGTTTGGTGCGCTTCTTGGACTCCTAAGTCAATTTCTTTCACCAGGTGTGGGAAGTTTTCAGTCACTATTTCTTCAAGTAGGTTTTCATTATCTTGCTCTCTCTCTTTTTCTGGCACCCCTATAATTCAGATGTTGGTATGCT
Organism: Antrozous pallidus; assembly: GCA_027563665.1. Classification (NCBI taxonomy): domain Eukaryota; kingdom Metazoa; phylum Chordata; class Mammalia; order Chiroptera; family Vespertilionidae; genus Antrozous; species Antrozous pallidus. The sequence continues at coordinate 36,494,068 of CM050516.1, read as the reverse complement.
TGAGGTTGTCCCAGAGGCCCCTTACACTAACTTCAATTTTTTGGATTCTTTTGGCTTCCTGCTTTTCCGGCTGAGTGGATTTTGCCTCTTTGTATTTCAAATCTTTGACTTGGTTCTTGTGGTCCTCTAGATTGCTTTTAGATCTTTGTATAATATTTTTTATTTCAGTCAGTGTATGCTTAATTTTTAGTTGGTCCTTTTTCATATCCTCAATGGTCTTATTCATTTCCTCGTAGGTCTTGTTCATTTCCTTATAGGTCTCATTCACTTCCTTGCAGGTCTTGTTCATTTCCTTGTAGGTGTCGGCCTTTTCTAGGAGCATCTTGAAAAACCTTATAACCGTGGTTTTGAACTCTATGTCCAGTCTTTTTTCCCCTCCATTTCTTTCACATCTGATTTCTTTCCATGTCTCTACATGGTGGCTGCTTTCCTGAGTTGGTTGATTAGCTTTGTGTGGTAGTTGTCCTCTAGGGGACAGTGGCTCAGCCTTCCCAATTACCTGAGGTGGATACTCTTGGTGCAGCCCTTTATGGGTTGCACAGTCTTGTTGAAGTTAAGCCTAGATTATTGTTGTTAGCACTAGGAGGGTTTGACCTCTAGGCCAATTGGCTGTAAAGGTCAGCTGTGCTCAGGTTGGATGGGCAGAGTCTCCAGGCTGAGCAGGCAGCGTCAGCTCTGCCCTATGGGGCACCTGGGTCTCTGTGCCTGGTGGTAATGGCTGCATGCACCTCTGAGAGAAAGCTGCCACTGAGCTCTACCCGCTGCCGGACCATTCAGCCTCTCCCCAAATGAGTCTGCACACCCAAAGTCACACCCAGGGTTGTAAAACAATGCAGTTCAATGGTTTTCCGAACGAGAGAACAAGTCACGAGTCCTCTCTGCACACTCGTGCAACTCTGCTGTTCCCAAGTTTATGTGCACTCTCTACAAACTTGCCCTCTCCACAAGCTCGCAGGCCCGAGTTTCAGCATGCTTCCCTACTGTCCAGTTTCACCCCGTATGAGTGTAGGTTCCCTGGACCTCGCCCAGAACTGGGGAATCAGTGCAGTGGGACGCCTTTGTCTTTGCAGCCGCCCACCCTCTCCACTCGCTCGTGTGCGGGGCTCCAAACCTCTGGCTCTGCGCATATCTTCAACGCTGCCCTCTGCCACTCCTCTGAGTCACAGTCTCCTATCTTTACTTTTATTTGTGGAATTTTCACTCAGCCACCTTTCCGGTGATTCTGGATGATGTTTGTTCTGTTGTTAAGTTGTAGTTTTGAAATTGCTGTGTAGGGCAGCAAGATAGGTGTTTACCTATGCCGCCATCTGGGTTCCTCCCACCCATTCTCTCTTTTTTGAGAATCTTTGTGAATGTTGGAGGGAGGTTCCCACAGCCCCATGGGCTGGAGCACACATGGATTAATTTGCTTTTAGTAGAGCAGTTACTCCAGAAGTCGAAAGACTTGATAGCATCTGCCAATCATAGAATGTTGCTCAGCCCGGCCCATACCAGCCGTGTGGAGCACGTAGAAATGAGCCGCCACAGCCCCGCCACTAATGTGGATGTGAGCTCTCTGAGAGCAGAGGGTGTGACTTGCTACACCCACAGAGCCACCTCCCTGCCATCTAGCATGCTTCTCAAAAACTGCATACACTTAGTGGCTCTGACAGAATGCCATGTGTATCATACCTGGAGTGCAAGGCAAGAACAGTGGCAGTTTATCTCAGCCAGTGTTCACAGATGGCTACTCTGAGGACGAAGTATTCAGCAGGGTCATGGAGTCAAAGTTTAGTAGGTTAGCAGTGGGAAAGGGCATTCCAGGATGTAGAAAAAGTCCAAGGAAAAGCCTGGAGGCTCAAAAGTGCACACAAAGCCCAGCCAGCGCGGCTCAGTGGCTGAGCATCAGCCTCTGACCCAGGAGGTCACGGTTGATTCCCAGAGCACATGCCCTGGTTGTGGGCTCAATCCCCAGTAGGGGGCGTGCAGGAAGCAGCTGATCAATGGTTCTCATCATTGATGTTTCTGTCTCTCTCTCCCTTCCTCTCTGAAATAAATAAAAATACATATTTTTTTTATAAAACACAAATGTTTTATTTTTTATTTTTTTTAAATATGTTTTATTGATTTTTCACAGAGAGGAAGGGAGAGGGATAGAAAGTCAGAAACATCGATGAGAGAGAGAGATATCGATCAGCTGCCTCTTGCACACCCCCTACTGGGGATCTGCTCACAGCCAAGGTACATACCCTTGACCAGAATCGAACCTGGGACCTTTCAGTCCGCAGGCCGATGCTCTATCCACTGAGCCAAACAGGTTTTTGCAAAATACATATTTTTTTAAAAGTGCATACAGATCCTGCTTGTGGTGTGGCTGCCCCAGGAGCTGAGACTGGACCAGCCAATGGGGGACACATTGTGAAGAAATTTGAATGCGGTACTCAGGAATCTGGACTTTATCCTGTCAAACAGGGAGCTCCTTGGGGCACCACCCATGGTTCCTCCCCTTCTGGAGAGCCAGGGTCTGTCATCAGAAGTTTGTTGAAGTAAATTCTAGGGCAGACCCTGTGAGGGTTAGTTACTGGGAGTCCTACCTGTGCTTTAGAACTTTCTGTGGCTGCCAGGAAGATGAGATATGGGGCATACGGGGCGGGGGGGGGGGGGATAAGGGTGAGGCAAACAGTTTCTGAGGCTACAAAACCCGAGGAGACACTCTCAGGGGCCAGATCTGCACTTTACTTGCATGACTCACAGCAAGCACCTCCTTAAATTTTGCACCCTGGACACTTCCTTGGCTTACCCTAGTCTGGGACCCTGCTGCATTCTGGAAGCAGGGTGATGGACAGGAGACAGCTCAAGTGATTCAGGTAGATTAGGACTGTGGCCATAGGGGATGGGGAGAAGTGGGCCTACTTGAAAGCAGGATGGAAAGACAGAATTTGGGAATGGCCAAGAGGTGGGATGGATTGGAGCAGGACCTTTCTGAGGACTTCTCTAGGTTCCCCATTCTGGGAGCAGTGTAGGGATACGGACTCCAGCCCTGCCAAAGGGGTCTGGATGCCTGCAGCCAAGGCCCAGGCAAACCTCTGAGCCTTGGCTTTGACTTCCAACCTAGGTTATGAGTCTGAGGAGTCCAGGACCTTGAGCTAAAGAGAATAGGGCAGGAGGTAAGAGGTCATACACCCCACCCCAGGAATGCCCACGTCACTGATGACTCCAGCTAGAACACAAAACATACATCAAGAGTGCTCTACCATGCCCTTTGGACACTAGGTGTGTAAACACAGCAGCAGGGATGGCTGGATAAGGTGCCCCCATTTTTGGATGGGGCATGCCTATCAGTTCATTATCCCTCTTCTGTTCAGCAGGACCAGAGTCCATTTCAGGTCCACCTGTGTTCCTAGGGGATTAGCAGTTTAGCTCCTATAGCTTCAGACTCCTGGAAGCTCTGACCCTGTGGCAGCATCGCCCCCTGCTGGCTAACACACAACCTCCCCTTCTTGAGTGAATCTAGGGGAGGGAGAAGGGCTCAAAGGGTGAGGCCAGGAACTGAGACTGGACTTTGGTTAAGGCAGATAGGCAGGTGCCACCTGGTAAAAAGCACCTGTTTCCTGGTCAGTATCCTTTGATCAGGCCTCAGAGAGTAGAGACCCAAGCAAAGACAGGCAGAGATGGGTTTTCTAAAGTGACTGCTAAGGGAGGCCAAAAGAGGACCCTATTCTCTCCCCTGCCATGGTGGCCAGAAAGGCCTGCATCCTAGGCTGAGCACACTCCTCAGGTGGGCTCAGGCGCCTCCTGGATTTCCCCAGAGCAAACCCCCTGGGCCCCCACAGAGGATTTGGCCTGGGACTGAAGACCAAGGGATAGGGCTGTGAAGGCGCAGTGCCCTAGGCACTCTGAAAGGGGGGAAGGGGGGGAATCATCCTTAGACAGAATTCCTGCCCCAGCTATCCAATCCAGGCTGAGGATAGAGGCAAACCTCCTCTGGACTCACTCCCCTCCTGAGCCCCAGGCTGTGCCTCAGGGCACAGGGACCAGTTTGGAGTGCTGGATGAGATGGACAGAGGAGTGAGAGGACCCGCATGTGCTGCCTCGGTCCCTTACTTACAAGCCAAGAAGTCCACAAAGGGCCACATTCTGGGCAGCCACTTCCCAGAAATTTCTGCCTCCTGCCTCCTGCCTCCTGCCTCCTGTTGTGCTGGCATCAGTATGCAAATTGGTCGTTAAGGGGTCATCGTAATAGCAATTAGCATATTACCTCTTTATATGTATAGATAGATATGCCACATATATACATAAGATATTTAGCACATATATAATATATAAAGTTATGTACAATACATATAAAATTGTGTATTGCATATATGTATATATGTGGCAAAATATGTATAAACATTTTTCCATTCCATACATAGTTTTTCCATTCCAAGGTATTTATCCAAAACAAATGGAAGTATGTGTCCACACACAAAGATTTGTACTTGGATGTTCATATGTTCATAGCAGCTTAATGCGTAATAAGCAAAACCTGGAAATAACAAAAATGACCATACCAAGAGAAGGAATAAATAGATTGTAGCATAATCTATACAATGGAATACCACTTGGCAATAAAAAGGGATGAACTAGGTAACATGGAGTAAACATATCTCACTTTGTCTCCCACTAAATGCAGCAATAAAACCTGTACAGGATGCATGGAGGACTCTGAACAGAGTAAATAGTAGCAGGTGAACTGGGGAAGAAAATCAGTATTTTTGTTGTTGTTTTTAATCCTCACCTGAGTACCACTGAACGGGGGCCGAGGGCCCCATTTTCCCTCCAGGGCTCTCTGGGCTGGTCTTAAAGCAATCTGAAATCTGAACGTGGGCAACAGGGCACAGACGTGGAAACTCTAGGAGAAGCCGTTTAGTTCTGGTTTGAAAATTGGGAAAGAAACTCCTAATGCTTTCCTCTCCTCATACATTTTCTTCATTTTCTCATGCTCCAGCCCCCACCCCCAACATTCCTGCTGCAGTGATAGTTGAGGCCTGCAGGCATCTAAAACTCTAAGGGAGGGAGTTTAACTGGAGGCGGCCCAGGGTTTGTGACAAATCCTATTGCTGGCTCTTGCTCTTGCTCTCTTGCCTCTCCATCCTTTTGCAACTTGGCCCTGAAAGAGGGCACAGTTGCAGGAAGTGCACCACAGAGCAAAGGAACTAAAACTCCAGCTTTTTTTTACCGAAAAGAGCGGCCCCAGGGAACCCAGAACTACAAAGGAGAAAACCAACTTAATAAAGTCTTTCATGAACTCCTGAATTTAACTCCAAGCTGAGTGTATGTGGATTTGGTCCTAAACAGCATACCAAGTACTTAGAATTGAGCTAAAGGATAAACCATGTCCAGCCAGCATGGCTCAGTGGTTGAGACTGACCAAAGAATCAGGAAGTCACAGTTCCATTCCCAGTTAGGGCATATGCTTGTGTTGTGGGTGTGGGCTCAATCCCTAGTGTGGGGCATGCAGGAGACAGTTGATTGGTGTTTCTCTCTCATCCATGTTTCTAACTCTTCCTCTCTGTAAAATCAATTTTTAAAAAAAGGATAAACCACTACCCTATTCTCAGACTGACCACTAGACGGTGCACACATGGGACAAATCTAAACAGTACTGCAAAGGAATTAGCATGGAAACCACAATTCACAGAAGGCTGATCAGAACTTGTGGCTGAATCCAATAGACAATTCCCTGCTAAAATATAAATATCAACATTCTTCATAGTATTCAAATAAGATCAAGTCTCAAAATTCAAAATGTCCAGGATTCAAAACAAAATTACTTGGCATACAAAGATCCAGGAGCCCTAGCCAGTTTTGCTCAGTGGATAGAGCATCAGCCTGTGGACTGAAGGGTCCCGGGTTTGATTCTGGTCAAGGGCACATACCAGGGTTGCAAGATCCTCCCTGGGCAGGGCGCTTGCAGGAGGCAACCAATTGGTGTGTTTCTTTCACATTGATGTTTCTCTCTGTCTTTCCTTCTCTCTTCCACTCTATAAAAATCAATGGAAAAATATCCTCAGGTGAGGATTAAAAACAACAACAAAAAACAAAGATCTAGGAGAATCAACTTACATGGCAACAAACTATCCAAAGAGATAATAGTGAGATGTTGGAATTAAGTGACAGACTTTAAGGTACTATAATGAAAATGTTCCAAGAAATAAGGATAAACACTCTTGAAATGAATAGAAAGAGAAGGTCTCAACAAAGAAAAAGAAGATACAAAAACAAATAAATAAAAATTGTATAACTTAAAAATATAAGACCAAAATTTAAATACTCACTAGATAAGCTCAAGAACAGAATAGGAAATAGGACATAGAAAAGACTCAGTAAGTAAACTTGGAAATAGGCCAATATAAATGATCTGATCTAATAACAGTGAGAAAAAGATTTTTTTTTAATGAATAGAGCCTCGCCATGCTGGTGTTGCTCAATAGTTAGGGAAACAGCTGGCACACAGAAGGATCTTGGGTTTGATTCTCGATCAAGAGCATGTACTGGGGGAGAAACCAAGATGGCGGCATAGGTAAACACCTAGGCTTCTGCCTCGCACAACAATTTCAAGAATACAACTAAAAGATAAAATGGACATCATCCAGAACCACAGGAAAGCTGGCTGACTAGAAATTCTGCAACTAGAAGGAAACAGAAACACTCATGGAGAATCAGAGCAGCTGCAAAGCCTGAGATCCAGAGACATGTGCAGAGAGGACAGGCCAGAGAGGACAGGTCGTCTGAGTGCCTGGCTGGCGTGCTCTAGCGGGAAGGAGACAAAAGCTCCAGACTTTGCTGATCCCAGTTCCAACTGCACTGAACCCTGGTTCTGGACGAGACCCAGGGGACCCAGGCCCATATGGGGGGAATCTGGATTGTGAGGCAGAATCTCAGGGGAACACCCAAAGGCAGAGCTCTGGAAACGCGCATAAGTGTGTGCAGAGATGGCGGACTGTTGACTGTGCCGCTGGCTTGATCTGGCGGGAAGGAGACAGGAGCTCAGGACAGCACTGAAACCCAGTTCCAAGTGCACAGAACCCCAGTGCTGGGCAAAGTCTGGGAGCCCAGATTTATTGGGGGAGAGACTGGACTTTTGGCAGCGGGCAAAACTCAAGGGCACCTCTCAGAGGTGCTTGCAGCGATTGTCTGCGGACACAGAGACCCAGGAATTTCATGGGGCAAGGATGACTGGAAGCCAAGGCTGTCAGCTTCACCCTGAAACTCCCCCCATTCAAGCTGAGCACAGAGGCTTTGGCAAATTTGCAAGTCTTGTCACTTCAGGCTGTCTCCCCGCGTAGACACAGCTGATCCTCACAGCCAATTAGCCTGGAGGTCAATCCCTCCCAGTGATACCAACAAAAATCAAGACTTAACTGCAACAAGGCTGTACACACAGTCCACAAAGAGGTACAACAAGAGTGTCTACTTCAGGTAACAGGGGAGGCTGAGACACCTAGCGCACAAAGCTACCCTACCAACTCAGGGAAGCAGCAAAAATGCAGAGACAAAGAAACAGATCACAAATGAAAGAAATGGAGGAAAACAAACAACTGGATATAGAGTTCAAAACCACGGTTAAAAGGTTTTTTAAGAGGTTCCTAGAAAAGGCCAATAAATTCAGTGAGATCCTTGAGGATATGAAAAAGAACCAACTAGAAATTAAACATACACTGACTGAAATAAAAAATATTTTACAGAGACCCAACAGCAGACTAGAGGAATGTAAGAATCAAGTCAAAGATTTGAAATACCAAGAGGCCAAAAACACTCAACTGAAAAAGCAAAAAGAAAAAAGAATCCAAAAATTTGAGGATATTGTAAGAAGCCTCTGGGACAACTTCAAGCGTACCAACATCAGAATTATGGGGGTGCCAGAAGAAGAGAGAGAGAAAGATATGGAAAATCTATTTGGAGAAACAGTGACTGAAAACTTACCCCACCTGGTGAAAGAAATAGACTTACAAGTCCAGGAAGCGCACAGAACCCAAACAAAAGGAATCCAAAGAGGACTACACCAAGACACATCATAATTAAAATGCCACTGAAACTGGTTTGGCTCAGTGGATAGAGCATCGGCCTGGGGACTGAAAGGTCCCAGGTTCGATTCTGGTCAAGGGCATGTACCTTGGTTGTGGGCACATCCCCATTGTGGGGTGTGCAAGAGGCAGCTGATTGATGTTTCTCTCTCATCAATGTTTCTGACTTTCTATTCCTCTCCCTTCCTCTCTGTAAAAACTCAATAAAATCTATTTTTAAAAAATGCCAAGAGCAAAAGACAAAGAGAGAATATTAAAAGCAGCAAGAGAAAAACACTTAATTACCTACAAGGGTGCACCAATATAATTGTCAGCTGATTTCTCAACAGAAACTATGCAGGCCAGATGGGAGTGGCAAGAAATTTTCAAAGTGATGAATAGCAAGAACCTACAACCAAGATTACTCTACCCAGCAAAGCTATCATTCAGAATTGAAAGTCAAATAAAGAGCTTCACAGATAAGAAGCTAAAGAAGTTCATCAACATCAAACTAGTATTATATGAAATGCTGAAAGGTATTCTTTAAGAAGAGAAAGAAGAAGAAAAAGGAGGAAAAGGTGGTTGCTTCAAACTAGAGCATGGATGGAACTGGACAGCATTATGCTAAGTGAAATAAGCCAGTCAAAGAAAAATAAGTATCACATGATCTCACTCATTTATGGAATATAATGAACAACATAAACTGATGAACAAAAACAGATCCAGAGACAGAGAAGCATTGACTGTCCTCAGAGGGAAGGTAGGGGGTAAGGGGAAGAGATCAACCAAAGGACTTGTATGCATGTACATAAGCCTGACCAACGGACACGGACACCGGGGGGGGAGGGGGGGGAAGGGCATAAGTGGTGGTGGTGGGTTGGAAGGGGTAATGGGAGATGAGGACACATATGTAATACCTTAATCAATAAAGAAATTTTTTTTTTTAAAGAAGGGATGTCAAGGAAACTTGTCAAACTCAAAAAAAAAAAAAAAAAGAGCATGTAGTGGGGTTGCAGGTTAGATTCCTGCACTGGTTGGGGTGTGTCTCTCTCCAGTCAATGTCTCTCTTCTCTCTCTCCCACTCTCCTTACCCCCTTCCTTTCCACTCTCTCTAAAAACCAATGGAAAAAATATCCTCAGTGAGGAGTAACAAAAATAGATAAATAAATAAATAAAGCCTCAAAAAGAATACCAGAAGGTTTAGCATTCATGTCATTGGAGTTTTATTTGTTTGTTAGCTTAATAAACAAATTAACAGATTAGTTTCATTATGAAACATGGGGTAAATGGATTTCTTTGGTTTATCCTGTTTGGGTCTTGCTGAGCTTTTGTTTAAAAAAAGATTTATATTTATACTAGAAGCCCATTGCACAGAGATACCTGCACTAGGCCTTCCTTTCCCAGGATGCTGGCACTGGTTTTCCTCTGGCACCTGGGACCCGGGCCTTTGCTCTGGCCACAGCAGAGAAGCCAAGCCTTCTCGGTCTTCAGTTGTCTTCGGTTTTCAGTCTTTGCTCTCTGCCTATGTATGCAAATTAACCCACTGTCTTTGTTGGGTTAATTTGCATACACACTCCAGATTGGCTGGTGGGCATTGCAGAGATATGGTCAATTTGCATATTTCTCTTTTATTAGTGTAGATTTAGAGAGAGAAGGAGAGAGAGGGAAACATCAAACAAATGCCTCCTACACACTCCTTACCAGGGATTGAGCCAGTTCAGGCATGTACCCTGACTGGGAATTAAACCAGTGACCTTTTGGTGCATGGGACAAAGTCCATCCGAGCCACACTGGCCAGGTCTTGCTGAGATTTTTAAAAAAATCTTTTTCTCGCTGTTATTCAGATTGGTGTTGGGAGAACTGAATAACTTCATGTAGAAAAATTAAATTGGAGCCCTATCTTATGACTGGAATCTAAAAAAACAAAACAAAAACAAAATTGTAACAGCAGAGAGTAACATGGTAGTTACCAGGGGCTGGGGAGTGTGCGGATGGGAGAGGTGTTGTTTAAGTTGCAAATTTAAGCAACTAATAGATAGGCCCTGGAGACCTAATACTCAATATAGTAATTATAGACAACAAAACCATATTATAAACATTAATTGCTAGAAATGTTAGCAAATGCTACTGTGCAATCATATTGCAATATAAATGTATCGAAGCACTATGTTGTACACCTTAAATGTATGCAATGTGTATATCAATTATAACTCAATAAAGATAATAAAATAAAAACTTACTATAGTACCACAGAAATCAAAACAGTGTGGTATTGCCCAGCTGGTGTGGCTCAGTGGTTGAGCATCATCTGATGAACCAGGAAGTCATGGTTCGATTCCCGGTCAGGGCACATGCCTGGGTTGCAGACTCCATCCCCAGTGCGGAGCAGCCAAACAATGATTCTCTCTCATCATTGATGTTTCTATTTCTCCTTCTCCTTTCTTCTCTGAAATCAATAATAAAATATTTTTTAAAAATGTTATGAGCAAACATAGGAGACTATCTTCGTGACCTTGGGTTAGCCATGACTCCAAAAGCATAATACATGAATGAAGAATTGACTAACTCAACTTCAAATGTAAAACTTTTTATTTTCAAAGACCTCATCAAGAAAACAGAAAGTCAAGCCAGAGACTTGACAATACTTACAAATCCTGTATTGGAAAAAGGACTTATAGCTAAAATGCATAAAGAAGTTAGGAGACAGGGGAAAACAACAAATCAATGAGAGAACGAGCAGAAAACAAAATATAAAATGGCAGGCTGAAACCATAATATATCAATAATTACATTTTTGCAAATGTTTTGTAGTATTAGTCATTAGGAAAATGCAATTAAACTTATGATGAAGTACCACTACATGATCATTAGAACGGTTAAAATAAAAAACATTGGCAAGGCTAAGAGCTGGTGAGGGGACAGAGCAGCTGGACTTCATACTTTACAGACGGAAATACAAAAGTGATACAGCCACTTTGGGAAACAATTCGGCAGTTTCCTTATAGAGTTAAACATACACTTACCATATGATCCAGCAGTCCTAGTTCTAGGTATTTATCCTAGAGAAATAAAGACGTGTTCACACAAATACCTGTGCACAAAGGTTTATAGCAGCTTCATTCATAGTTGTCCACTAGTGGGAGCCACTCAAATATCCAACAAGTGACTGGATAAACAAACTCATACCTCCATGCAATGGTAAACTACACAGAAAGAAAAAAAAAAAGAAAGACATAGACAATTTAGATGAATTTCTAAGTCATTATGCTGAGGAAAGAAGCTGATCTCAAAAAGCTACAGGCTATCTGATCCATTAATATGACATTCTCGAAAAGACAAACTGTCGATGGAGATCTGATCAATAGTTCCCAGGGGTTCGGGGTAGAAGTAGATGGGGTTACAAAGGCATTGATAACACCAGGGAGTTTTCTGTTCTGTATTCTGATTGTGGCGGTGGTTATATAAATTCATACCTGTGTTAAAATGCATAGAACTGTTCACCAAAAAAGTTTTTTTTATTGTATGTTGTGGGGAAGCATGGGACTTGGTTGGAACGCCTGTAAGGAGGACTCTCTGAAAGGTCAGGGCCTCTGAGGGGACCTTGCTGAAGGCAGCAGCCTCTACCTTGGCTTTTCCAAACAAGTCCATCCCCCGGGTGTTTTGCTAGAATGTCTTTGTTTAGCCTTTAAAGACCCCACCTTGCTTAAAGGACAAATGTATTTTCACAAGGATACTTACCCTGCTGATAGCATCTAATAGTTAATTTTAGTTCAAGCTGTTGTAGCAATGAAAGCCACAGGAGGCAGGCGGACAGGGGCTACTTGTCACAATAGCCAAATAGTGCCTTAGACCTCTCTTTCACAGGAACGTGTGTTAGAGTAATCATTCATCGCTCGGGGTCTGCCGGTCTGCCCCAGCAGTATGTTAATTTAAAAGTAAAATAAATCAAATAAGAAATACACTATTAACACGTGCAACTATATGGCTAAATCTCAAAGTAATTATGCCTAGTTCAAGATACCAGGTTGAGGATGGTCCCATTTTTACAAAATTCTAGAAAATGCAGAGTAATCTATAGTGGCATGAAACTGATCTGTTCGAGCGGCTGATATGGCTCAGTACCTGAGCGTCGACCCAAGAACCAGGAGGTCATGGTTCAATTCCTGATCAGGGCACATGCCCGAGTTGTGGGCTCGACCCCCCCAGTAGGGGACATGCAAGAGGCAGCTGATCAATAATTCTCTCATTATTGATGTTTCTATCTCTCCCTTTCCCTTCCTCTCTCTTAAATCAATAAAAAAAAATCCAAAACTGATCCGTGATTGCCTGGGGCTGGGGAGGTGAGAAGGAGTGGAGGAAGGAATTGCTAACTGACGGGAGGAAGCTTTCAGGTGATTGGCCTGTTCACTATCTTGACTATGGAGATGGTTTCACACGGGCATAATGGTCCCAACTTACTGACTTGTACACATTAAGCCCCGTTTCTCTTGTATTAATTAAGCCTCAGGAAGGCTGTAAAATACAATAGAGTGGGTGTCCCCCAGGAACACAGGATGCCGTGGCAAGGCAAAGGGCAGTGTTGGTTTTGTTTTTAAATATATTTTATTGATTTTTTTACCGAGAGGAAAGGAGGATAGAAAGTCAGAAACATCAATTAGAAAGAAACATCGATCAGCTGCCTCTTGCACACCCCCTACTGGGGATGTGCCTGCAACCAAGGTACATGCCCCTGACTGGAATCAAACCTGGGACCCTTAGTCTGCAGGCCGACACTCTGTCCACTGAGCAAATCTGGCTTCGGCCAAAAGGCAGTTTTGTAACCCAGAGGTGCAGGAACAAAGCTGGGGCAGCCCCTTGCCCAGCTAAGACTCTTGTGGTTGGTCACAGCTTGCACTGGTTCGCTTTTGCACAACCTGAGGGACAAAAAGAGAAGGCCACCTTATGATAAAGCTGAGCCTTTGAGGAAATGTCTCGCTCTGTCCAGAATGCCCTCCCAGTACCTAATCTTTTGTATCCCTCATACTGTATCCTAACCCACCATTCACAAGCTGCATGACCTTGAGCAAGTAACTGGACCTCTCTAATCCTCACTTTCCTCTCCTCATCCGTGTAACATAGATCATCAAAGCGCCCACGGTAGGGTAGGTGTGAGGAGTGAATGACATCAAGTCTATAAAGCAACAACATATCCCCGTCTCCCAGAGGGTACTTCTGGGAGGATATTTTTAATCTTTATGAATATGTTTATATTTTTATGTTATGCACATAACACTTATGATGCTGGAGAGAGAGAAAAAAAATCTCTGGATCAGAATTCCACAGTCCCAAGAAAGGTTGGGTATCTGCCCATAAAGGGTCGCGGCATTAGAAAGGCTGGGAACCACTGCTAGGCCTTCCAGTCTCAGGATTCCACTTGACCTCTCTCTCGCCTTTTTTTTTTTTTTTAAAGAAATAGAGGAAGTCAGATCCAACATTTATTTTTATTGATTGAATGACTGATTGATTTATCTTTCAAAATATATTTTTGTTTCAGAGAAGAAGGGAGAGGGAGAGAGATATAGAAATACCAATGATGAGAATCATTGATTGTCTGTCTCCTGCATGTCCCCCACCAGGGCTCAAGCCCACAACCCAGGCATGTGCCCTTGACTGGGACCCCTCAGTCTGCAGGCGGACGCTCTGTCCACTGAGTCAAACCAACTATAGCCTGACCTCTCTCCTTGGCTGGACTCAGGCCATGTTGAGAGTCACTTAGGTAGCAGCCCCTCCTCCTGAAATGTAATGGCTCCTGTGCAAATACAGAGTTTGGCCTAAGGGAATGACTTTGTCACACTTAATGTATGAGCTGCTGGAGGATGATGCTGGGAAGGCTAGTGATTTGCCTCTGAAATGGGGATGGTAGATTCTAGAATTAACATCTGTCAACCACCAGAAGGCGGTGTTGGGGTATGTCAACACCCCAGAAAACTATCTCAGCCAGGGGATGATAAACAGGGCTTACCTTCTTTCAGCCAGGCTTCTGTGACAGACCTCATTTGTTTTTATGATATGTCTTGAGCACCCTAAACTCTTAGAACCACTGTGTGTTCAGGGGCTTTCAACGGCAGCCCCTGCAGACGGTCACAGAACCCAGCTTTAATAAGCATTCTTGGGCAATGCCTGCACCAGCCAGGAGAGGGAGGTAGGGAGCTGAGATCTTGCCTCCACAGATGAACAGTGAATGAGCTGAGGTCACAAAAGGCTACAGAATTTGCTCTGTATTAGAAATGAATTGTAATTGGGTGAGGAGGGATGAGGAGTTGGCAAAAGGTTGAAGACAAGGAGAATGAAAAAGGGCAGAGATTAACCAATGTCATCACCATAAATTCAATGGGAAAAAAGGGGTGGTGGGAGCCCTGCCACCTTCCGAGAGAATGAAATTCTAAGTGGGGGAGGGCTTTTCCTACAGAAAGTGGCATTCAGATATGGATATCGAAGGAAGAGGAGAAGCTGTGCGGAGTGGAAAAAGGCAGATCAGGTGTCCATGACAAGCTCTGGGTCCTGCCTCCTTCAGACCCTCCCTCACCCTTCACCCCATATCATGTGGAAACCCAAGCTCAAGCCACCAGCCCTTGAGCAATAGCTTTCTAATTTGTTTCCCTGATTAAACATTATCATCCTCTCTTTGCTTTAAAGCTCCAGTGAATTCCTGTTACTAGGAGAATGCAAAATCCTCTCTGTGGCCTTCATGGACACGCCCTTCCCCCCACCCCATCATCTGCCTGCTCACTAGTATGTTCCAGCCACCGCTGTCTTCCTGCTGCTCACCCACCTCACCAAGTTCATTCCCGTTTCAGGCCTTTCACACTTGCTAATTCCTTCTGCTTCACTCTCTCTCCCCCCCAGCCTTTCACACAGCTGGCTCCTTTTCATTATGTAGCTAAAAAATGAAACCTTCTCAGAGAGAACTTCCCTGACTCCCCAGCACCTCCTTCCCTAATATCACTCTGTCACATCAGTCCCTATCTTTGCTGCTATCTGAAATGGCCTTTGCACCTCCGGTGACTCTTCCCCCACTATGATGTAAGAACCTTGAGGTCAAGACCTGGCCTGTCATCTTCACTACTAATCCTTAGTGCCTGGCACATAGAGGTACTCAACAAATATATTTTTAAATATATATTTTTATTGATTTCAAAAGGGGAGGGAGAGGGAGAGATTGAGAGAGAAACATCAGTAATGAGAGAATCATTGATGGGCTGCCTCTAGCACGCCCCCACCTGGGATTGAACCAGCAACCCAGCCATGCGCCCTTGACCAGAATCGAATCTGGGACCCCTCAGTCCGCAGACCGACGCTCAATCCAGCTAGGACAATAAATGTTTTTTGAAAGAATAAATATTCAATCAACTCTATTCAGCAGGTTTGATCATTGCTTCCAATTTATAGAAAGGGAAACTGAGGCCTAAAAAGCTTCATTAACTTGCCCCAAGTATAGGTGCTACAAGCAGAAATTGAACTCAGGCTGCCTGGCCTTTGTGCTTCACCTTGACAGTGGGTTATTTTACTTTTGCCTTTGTTCTTTCCTGGCTAGTACTTAGCACAGCTTATAGTGGTTTTGTTTGCTTGTTGACTGGTCACTGTGCTGGCTGTGATGTTGCTAGAGCAGGCCTGTGTCCTGCCCTCTGACGTGTTGCCAAGGCTTAGAACAGTGCCTGGCACATCGCAGGTGCCCGGTGGGTATCTGCTGGGTGGGCGGATAAACAGCTGAGGTGAACAGACAAGGGAGGGCTGGAAGTGGAGGCACCTGAGCGCACCAGCATGGTAGGCTTTCCCGAGCTCCAGCTGGATTCAATGCCCCAGCCCAGTGGTCCCTGGGCAAAGGGATCAGCTAGGAAGTTGCCTCTTGCTGTTTCAGGAAAGCTTCTTTTAGGGTAGATGATGGTGGCCTCGCTCGCTCTTATGGTGAGAGTCACCTGCTCGATGAATCTCCAAACGTGGGGTCATTCCCTGACCGAGGGCCCTTGCTCTGACCACAGCTGAAGGCACAGCCTGTCTGGGGTGATAGCCAGGGTCCGGGGGATCTCTGTGAGAAGCCTCCCTTCCACTCATTACATTATGTCAGCACCTTTTTCAGCTTCTGAGAAACAGGAAAAACCATGTGGTGGGGTTTGAAAGGATGATGAGAGACATGATCATATTTCTCTGGTTTGGGCATGGAGATCTGAGGTTCCTGTTTGCTCTTCTCTAACTCATTCCCTTTGCCCTAAAACTGTGGTCAGCAAACTGCGGCTAATGAGCCACACGCAGCTGGTGAGCCGTGGTTTGCCGCTCTGTCAACTAATGAGTTTGCCAACCACTGCCCCAAAGCCAGAATTTTGGAGGATGGGGGCTGTGTGGAAAGTATGCTTTAGGGGCAAAGAAAAAGGGGGGATAAGAGTTTTTAGTTATTATTATGAAACATATACATACAAAAGAAAATATGCTCTACGTGTATAGTTTAAAACATAACAAAATAAAAATTCACGTGTTCACCATCCCATCCCCATGAAAATATTTCTTCCATAGCATCTCACTGCCTCTCACCAGAGGTAACACTACCTTGATGTTTGTAATTAATCATTTTTTTGCTATTCTTTAAAGTTTTATTATATACGTAAATATTCTCGAATTATATATGATTTTATTTTGCCTCATTTTGAACTCTTTATAAATGGAATCGTGTTGGATGTGTTTAAAACTCACTTTTACTGCTCAGCAAAATGTTTTCAGACTCATGCATGTTGATCCATGCAGCTGTGCATTCAATTATTCTCTCCCCTGTATCTACCTTACTTTATAATCCAGTGAGCAAATAAACCACAGTTTATTAATCTATTTTATATTTATGGATATTTAGGGAATTTTTTTCAGTTTTAGCTATTGAAAACAATGTTGAAAAAAGGGCATGAGGTAAATACTAAGGAAATATGAATAAGGTATAGACTGTAAAATAATAATGTATCAGTATTGGTACCATACAAATGTAAGACATACTAAGGGAGAATTGGGTGCGGACTGTATGGGACTTTCTGTATTTTCTTCACGATTTTTTCTAAATCTAAAATTATTCTAAAACAAAAAGGTTATTTAAATTTTTTTCAATTACAGTTTACATTCAATATTATAAAAAGGGTTACTTTTAAAAAACCAATGCTGTTAGGAACATCCTTGCTTACACTTCCTATACACACATGCAAGAATTTCTTTGAAATGCGCTCCAGATTGGAATTCTGGGTTAGAGTACACACATCTTCCATTTTACCAGGCACTTCCCTGTCCCGCACAACATATAATTCCTTTGACTTCACCTCCGGGGCAAAATTTGTAATATCTGACTTTTTCATTTTTGCCTGTGTGGTGGGTGTAAAATGTTATCTCACTGTGGTTTAATTTGCATTTCCGTGACTACTAACAAGGTTGAACATCTCTTTGTATATGTTTATTGGCCATCTGTGTTTCCTGTTCTGAGAAATGCTTATTCATTTCATTTACCTTTTTAAAAAAATTTCTAGTGGGTTATTTATCTTTTTCCTATTGATTAGGATGACTTTGTTACACATTCTGGAAACTACTCCTTTGTCATTGTAGTGATATATATATTTGTTCTCACTTGCAGCTTATCTTCTCATTCTCCTTATAGTAAATTTGATGAATGTTAAATTTGGGTGATTTATTTATAAAACCCTTCCATTTGGCTGGAGAGCTCCTGTTTGCTTCTTCAGATTCGCTCCCAACCCTTATTTAGCCTTGCCTGTGTCCTGGGAGGGAGGCAGACCTGTCTGGAATAGGTTTTTTTGGTCATGGGCTCCTCATTGGATTTGGCCATGAGCAGTGCTAACAGGCAAAGGTAAGTGAAGTCAGGGTATTTGTCCTCCCAGCTCTCTCCTTGCAAGGTTGCTGCAGGCTGGCTGTGCCCCTCAGTAAAGTTTCTGGCTCCTACCAATGGCCTTTTCTGCTCTCTGAGTCCTGGTAGCTATTCCCTGTCTTGTTACAGCTCCTATTAGCACCAGGAGACTGCATTTTTCCTCTTGGTTTCTCTACATCCTATTCTCACTTTTATAATGGCCCCTTTGTTAAATAATAAACTCTCCCCAAATTACCCAGCATTCATATTCTAAATATGAATGTTTCCCGCTGGATATGCTCACTCAAAGCTCATATATTTTTTTCTTTTTTAATTGCTCTATCTCTACCCCCTGGACTTTTCAACCTTGTCATTATTGACATTTAACTTAATTTATTTATTTTTGGTTCATTTTGTTAATCCTCACCCGAGGATATTTTTCCATTGACTTTTTTAGAGTGGAAGGGAGGGGGAGAAAGAGAGAAACATCCATGTGAGAGAGACACATGCTTCCTGCTCATGCCACTACCAGGGCTGGGGATCAAACTTGCAATTGAATTATGTGCTCTTGACTGGGAATCAAACCCCGGGCACTCCAGTCCACAGGCCAACGCCCTATCCTCTGAGCCAAACCAACTAGTGCATGGGCTCATTTTAAATGGGATAATTTTTTGTTATGGGGCTCTGTCTTGTTTAGTAGCATCTCTGTCCTCTACCCACTGATGACAATAGCATCTCCTTTCTACTCTTCAGTTGTGACAACTAATAATTGCCAAATGTTTCTCAGGAGAGGGTGGAGTCCTCCTCTGTAGGGTACCACTGCTCTACCCTCATGTCAATACCACACTGACCTAATTACCAAAGCTTGTTATCTAGTAGCACACATTCTCCCAATTTGATCTTCTTTAAAATTGTATTGTCCATTCTTGGGTCCACATTCTTCTATGTCCTTTTTTTTAAAATTTTATTTACAATATAACTTATATTTAATAGTAGTACATATGTTTCCCTCCCCTCAATATCCTCCCCCCAGCCTCCCCTACCCCCCAGCACATGTCCCCACCTGCCTCCCTCCCCACCCCAGAGTCTTTCATTCATTGGTTATCCAAAAACCCCTATTAACCAAAAAAAGGGGGGTGGGGGACAATGAGGTAATATCATGTAAGGAAAAATATTCTATAAGTAAAATACATGTAGAAAATTCTTACTCCAGAAAAGAAAATTTCATTTGTAAAACCAGCTGCAGGACACCCATAAAAAAACACACACATGGTGTCAAAATAAGCCAAAGGAAAATCATTTAGGCAAAAATAAAAAGAATCCCAAGTCTATTTTGCAGAGAGGATCCCTTTGTTAACCTTTGGTCGAGAATGTGTTTGTGTGTTTGCAGAGAACAACTCCAAGACCATGTGGGTTCCTGCGACAGTGAGGAACTGACGGGCCTGTTCCATCCACGAGGACGGTCCAGAGATGGCGGACGCTGACGACACCTTGCCATGCTAGCAGTCGGCAGCTGTGTGTGGCTGCAGGCGGCCCAGGAACATACCAGAGAGGATGGATCTTGCATTGCCACGATGTGTCCACCATCTGGATACCATTGCTGACATGTACACATGAAGAACTATTTGACATTGAAACTGGGACTCAGAACAGTTGGACATTGAAACTGACACTCAAACTTTTTTTGCTCTTATACGTTTGTTTTCAGTATGCAGAGGCAAGATATTTTTGAAGAAAAGAAACAGGGGAGAGTGATTGATATAGAGGCAGGGTGGCCTCGAACAGGCTGTCAAGCTACAGGGGGAAGGCTGGAGTGGAGGGGAGGCAGATGCTGGGGGAGATCAACCGAAGGACTTGTATGCATACATATGAGCATAACCAATGTATGTCCTTTTTTTTTTCTTTTAAAAAATATATCTTTAGGAGACGAACCCAGATGGTGGCATAGGTACACACCTATCTTGCTGCTCCACACAACAATTTTAAAAACTACAACTTAACGACAGAACGAACATCATCCAGAACCACCAGAGAGCTGGCTGAGTGGAAATTCTACAAATAAAAGTAAAGGACACTGTGACTCAGAGGAATGGCAGAGGGTAGAGTTGTGGATAAGCGAGGAGTCAGAAGTTTGGAGCTGTGCACGCGCCAGCAGAAAGGGAGGGTGGCTGCAAACCCAGCTGATTTTCTTGAATGGGGAGGAAGACAAAGGCATCCCGCTGCAATGATTCCCGAGTTCTGGGCGAAGTCTGGGGAACCCATACTCATACGGGGTGATGCTGGACAGTAAGGAGGAAGCACAGCGAAACTTGCGGGCTGCAGAGGTCTGTGAGCTTGTGGAGAGGACGTGTAAACTTGGGAACTGCAGAAGTGCGTGAGCGTGCAGAGAGGAGTCGTGACTTGCTCTCTTGTTCGGCAAACCACCAGACTGCATTGTTTTACAATCCTGGGTGAAACTTTGGGTGTGCAGACTCATTTGGGGAGAGGCTGAATGGTCCGGCAGCGGGTAGAGCTCGGTGGCAGCTTTCTCTCAGAGGTGCATTCAGCCATTACCACCAGGCACAGAGACCCAGGTGCCACATAGGACAGAGCTGACAAGAAATCAAGGCTGCCTGCTCAGCCTGGAGACTCCACCCATCCAACCTGAGCACAGCTGATCCTCACAGCCAATTGGCCTGGAGGTCAAACCCTCCTAGTGCTAACAACAATAATCTAGGCTTAACTTCAACAAGACTGTGCAACCCATAAAGGGCTGCACCAAGAGTATATACCAGAGGCTGAGCCACTGTTCCCTAGAGGACAACTACCACACAAAGCTAATCAACCAACTCATGGAAGCAGCCAAAATGCAGAGACATGGAAAGAAATCAGATGTGAAAGAAATGGAGGGGGAAAAAAACGACTGCACATAGAGTTCAAAACCACAGTTGTAAGGTTTTTCAAGAGGCTCCTAGAAAAGGCCGATGAACTTAATGAGACCTTCAAGGATATGAATGAGACCCTCGAGGATATGAAAAAGGACCAACTAGAAATTAAGCATACATTAACTAAAATAAAATATATTATACAAAGACCTAAAAGCAGTCTAGAGGACCGCAAAAATCAAGTCAAAGATTTGAAATACAAAGAAGCAAAATCCACTCAGCCAGAAAAGCAAGAAGCCAAAAGAATCCAAACTATTGAAGATAGTATAAGGAGCCTCTGGGACAACCTCAAGCATAGCAACATCTGAATAATAAGGGTGCCAGAAAAAGAGAGAGAGCAGGATAATGAAAACCTATTTGAAGAAATAGTGACTGAAAACTTCCTCCACCTGGTGAAAGAAATTGACTTAAAAGTCCAAGAAGTGCACAGAACCCCAAACTATAGGAATCCAAAGAGGACCACACCAAGACACATCATAATTAAAATGCCAAGAGCAAAAGACAAAGAGAGAATATTAAAAGCAGCAAGAGAAAAACAGTTAGTTACCTATAAGGGAGCACACATATGATTGTCAGTGGATTTTTCAACAGAAACGAAGCAGTGGCAAGAAATATTCAAAGTGATGAATAGCAAGAATCTACAACCAAGATTACTCTACCCAGCAAAGCTACATTCAGAATTGAAGGTCAGATAAAGTGCTTTGCAGATATGAAAAAGCTAAAGGAGTTAATCACCGCCAAACCAGTATTATATGAAATGCTGAAAGGTATTCTTTTTTAAAAAATATATTTTATTGATTTTTTTACAGAGCAGAAGGGAGAGGGATAGAAAGTCAGAAACATCGATGAGAGAGAAACATCGATCAGCTGCCTCTTGCACACCCCCTACTGGGGATGTGCCCCTAGCCAAAGTACATGCCCCTGACTGGAATCGAACCTGGGACCCTCCAGTCTGCAGTCCGATGCTCTATCCACTGAGCCAAACTGGTCTTGGCTGAAAGGTATTCTTTAAGAAGAGGAAGAAGAAAAAGGTAAAAATAAAAATTATGAACAACAAATACACATCTATCAACAAATGAATCTAAAAATCAAGTGAAATAAAAATCTGATGAACAGGATAAACTGGTGAATATAACAGAATCATGGGCATAGAGAGGGAATGGACTGACAATTCTTGGGGAGAAAAGGGGTGTGGGAGGTGCAGCAAGAGACTGGACAAAAATCATACACCTATGGGAGAGGACAGTGGGGGGGGAGGTACGGGCACTGGGTGGAGGGGAACTATAGGGAGGAAAAAGGGGAACATTGTAATTAATAAACTGAACAATAAAGATTAAAATATAAAAAAATAAAGGTCCCTCTGGCTACTGAATAATATATATATATATATATATTGATTTCAGAGAGAAAGAGAAAGGGAGAAAGGGATAGAAACATCAATGATGAGAGAGAACCATTGATTAGCTGTCTCCAGCATGCCCCCTACTGGGGATCCAGCCCACAACATGGGCCCTGGACCATCACCTCCTGGTTCATAGGTTGACTCTCAACCACTGAGCGGTGCCAGCCGGGGCCCAAGCACATTTTAGTAAGCACTATGATCATTGAGGTTTTGATATGAGTTACATTAAACTTATAGATCAGATTCCAAATTACAGTATTGGTTTTCCTATCCATGGACATGGTATAGTAGGTCTCTACATATGTTAAAGTTCTTTGTAATGTCTTTCAATGAAGTTAAAAAAATTTCCCCCTTATTTTCTTAGATTTATTTTTTTGTGGCACCTTATTTTTTGTAAGTATTATAAATATGTTTAAAATTACATTGCTGTTTGTTGGTGATGTATGTAACTGACTTTGTATATGACCCAACAACTTGCTAAACTGTTTCCTTTTAATCATTTGACTGGCTCCACATTCTCTTGGGTTTTATTTTTGTCATATATATCATGTACATGAATATGTATTACATTTATGCGTATATAAGTGCCAGAGCCCACTGGCATCAGTTGAACAGTACCTGAAAGGGGGCTGAGGCTTAAGGAAAGATAGAAATAGAAAGATAGATAGAAATAAAAAAGAAATAAAAGATATGGGATCAGGAGGTCCGCAAAGCCCTCTTTAGGACTGTGGCCCCGAGTTTATTTTACTTCACTCTTTTAAACAGTTCTGGTTACATATTACACAATTCCTTGTTCCCAATAGCAAAGCTATACTCTATTGTTAACATGTTTCCCTATTAAACCCCTTATCTTAACTAATTTCCTTAGGCTATACCTTTACCCAAGACGCCACCTAAAATCCCTTCCCGCAGATAGCTTAGCTATTTACAATGCTATGTGCTGGAGGACAGTCATGTTTGCTAAACTGCAATTAAAGGTAACTATTCTCGACAAACTGGTTTGGCTCAGTGGATAGAGCGTCAGCCTGCAGACTGAAAGGTTCCAGGTTCGATTCCGGTCAGGGGCATGTGCCTTGGCTGCGGGCACATCCCCAGTTGGAGGTGTGCAAGAGGCAGCTGATCGATGTTTCTCTCCCATCGATGTTTCTGACTTTCTATCCCTCTCCCTTCCTCTCTGTGAAAAATCAATAAAATATATTTAAAAAAAATAAAGGTAACCATTCTTCAAGGGACAGAAACCATGACTAATCTTTACAGCAGGCAGGCCAACCGTGGCCAGCCCTCTCAGAGGACTTTGTCCACCGAGGACGCTCTCCACATATATGAATTTTGTTTCTTCCATTACAATCCTCATATTAATCAGTCTTACATATACCTTATTGGAAAGGCAGGCCCTTAAGTCACAGTGTTTAATAGAAATGGGGTTAATATCCAGGGCCACCACTAGCCCATACAAAGCCTGAGCAAATAGGAAAAAGAAGCCTCTTCCTCAAGACACTACTTCCATCTGGGAAATTGCCATAATACATATTGAAAGTTACAATGTCTAGCGCTAGCTGGCTTGGCTTTCTGAGGCGACCTGGGCTATGGCAATGTGGAATGACATTTTACAATTGTACTGGAACCCCACGGCACGAAATTCATGCAAGAGTAGGCCTTCCTTCCCCGGGCTGCTGGCACCAGCTTCCCTCTGGCCGCAGGCAGTACCCGGGACTGGGCTTCCCTCGCAGCCCCAACTTCGTCTGGAAGGACCTCCAATCTAATTAGCATATTATGCTTTTATTATTATAGATTGCTTACATCTTTTGTTAAATATATATTTTATTGATTTATTACAAAGAGGAAGGGAGAGAGAAACATTGATCAGCTGCCTCCTACACACCCCCCACTGGAGATGTTTCTGCAACCAAGGTACATGCCCTTCACTGGAATTGAACCTGGGACCCTTCAGTCCACAGGCCAACACTCTATCCACTGAGCCAACCCAGTTTTGGCAAGATTGCTTACATCTTTAAAATAACAGGAATCTATCGCTGAGGATAAGTAGGTTGGCAATAACTTCTAGCATTCAGTGGCTTTTCCATTTCTTAAGCTTTTAACTCTGTTTACTTTTGGATGAAGGGCAGATGGAGAGAAACACATGGAAGATAAAGTAGTGGGATGTGTGAGGACCATGTTAATTATAAGGATTGCAGGATACAGTAACTCTTCTAACAGCTCTGGAGACTTTACCAAAGACATTAAGTGGCTCAGGGTCATCTAGTCCCAAGTTCAGGTGTGCTCTGAGAGTTAGAAGACTTCTGTGGAAACTTTAAAGGAGACCCTGTCTCCTGCAGCCATAGGGTAGACTGAGCTGAAAATTTGGCAGAGTCTGATCATGTGCAGGTCTTTGCAGAGCTTCAGAGGAGAATAGTTGTGTTAAATCTGGAAAGGCTGGGACCTGGGTTAGTAGCATCTGAGTACAAAACCCTGAGAAGAGGGTATAGGGGGGATAAAGAATGATGGAAGGATTCTTGACTTGGGGTGGTGAACACAATACAATACACAGATGATGCATTCTAAAACTGTACACCTGAAAGCTATATAATTTTATTAACCAATGTCACCCTGATAAATTAAATAAAAAATACAAACACTTGAGCAGTAAGATTCTTTTTTTTTTTTTTTTTTTTGAGAGAGAGAGAGACTTACATTGGTCATTTGCCTCGTCTATGTGCCTAGACCAGGGATTGAACTCACAACGTAAGTATGTGCCTTGGCTAGGAATCAAACCCGAGACCTGGTATGCAGGATGTGGCTCCAACCAACTGAGCCACAGAGGCCAGGGCTGAGCAGTAAGATTCTAATAGCAATCAGGAAAACTTGATTTTTAAGGCATAGGGACTTAAATTGGTGGTTAATATATTAAAGTGTTCCTAGAGCCAGAGAGATGGCTCATCCATCAACATGCTATTCAGTGTCTCTGTAGTTAGATAGAATCAAGAGCTTGTGGGTAGAGGCCTGACATCAGCCACCACAATAGAAAATCAGGCCCTTCCCCCACTTCCCAGATCTGACACAGTTCATAGTCCAGGAAGACCCTACAGTGCCTCTGCATGTACATGTAGTAAACTTTCTTCAGTTCTTTACTAAAGAGACCGAGAGCCGTCATCAGAGCCACCATGCACTGGCCCAGCTGGTTTGACAGAGCATCAGCCTGAGGACTGAAGGGTCCCGGGTTTGATTCCGGTCAAGGGCACATGTCTGGGTTGTGGATTCAGTCCTCAGTAGAAGGCAGCCAATCAATGATTCTCTCTCATCACTGATGTTTCTCTCTCTTTTTCTCTCTCTCTCTCATCCTCTCTGAAATAAATAAAAAATATGTTTAAAAAAACCAAAACAGCCGAGACTGGTTTGGCTCAGTGGATAGAGTGTTGGACTGCGGACTGAAGGGTTCCGGGTTGGATTCCGGTCAAGGGCATGTACCTTGGCTGCGGGCACATCCCCAGTAGGGGGCGTGCAAGAGGCAGCTGATGGATATTTCTCTCTCATTGATGTTTCTGACTTTCTATCCCTCTCCCTTCTGCTCTGTAAAAAATCAATAAAATATATTAAAATAAAATAAAATAAAAAAACCAAAACAATAACCATTCACTGGTAAAGGGAATTCCCAGATACATATGAGGTCTAACGCATGGAAAACCTAAATGCCACCCTGACTTTCTGGTTAGAATGGAACTTGTATAGGATAAGTAATCAAATGGAGCTGTGGCATAAATCGTTTTTTCCATCCTGTGATTATTTTCCTAGTTCTTTACTGTATAAATAGGATAAATATTCCTAGCACCTGGGAGAACTTTCACATGGGTTCTGGGGTCTAAGAAGTAAGGGTCAAGTGGAAGGGCTTGAAGCAATCCCAAGCCTGATCAAGACAGTACATCAGAGGCAATACACACCACGATACCGTGTTCCTGGGCGGTTGCCACCACCACAGCTTGAACATGCATGAGAGCTGGTCCCTCTCGCACTCCCATTAGCTCACCTTCCTGGTCTCTGCAAAAGCCAGGACAGTCAATCCAGGGCATGGCGGACTAGCTAGTACAGACTAACCCTCTAGTTAGGAACAATCAGGAAAGTTTGTCAACTCGTTTTAAAAAATCTGCTTGAAAGAATCAGAGAACTAAAATGGCAATGAAGACTTAAGAGACTGAGTTCTTAGAAGGAAAGTGTAGAAGCGAGCCTGACAGTTGGCATAGCTTGTCGCCTTGAGGCATCTACAGATTGGAAAGCTGTGATCTGGAGGTTGAGAAGCTGAGCAACTGAGAAACTGAGAGAAAAGCTGTGGTTGGGGATTGTGGATACAGCGCATTTTTAGGCAGTCTCATGGGTATAGAGGAACAAAAATGGGAACTCAGGGATCCCAACTAGGAGGGGTTTCTGTAAATACTGCTAGGCTTCCCATCAGGAGTCTTGAAGAGTTATACTCTAAGTTAAGAACCAAAATAGGCCAGTCTTTGAAAAGCAAACCCAGCTTTTCAGCAGCTGTATCTCAGACTGACTTAAGATTATCTGTTCTTATCCTAATTGCATGCCAGAAGTAAGTAAAACATTTCTGGAGGAAGATAACATCATGCTGTATAAAACTATAATTGTAATTCCTTCTTACATTCTTTCTGAGACGGTTTTTCTCCTTCCAGGACTACAATTTATCAAAGTCCTTTTAGTGAGACCTTATCGATAATGTTTTTAACTTAGTTTTAAAAATGGGCAAAAGACATGAACAGACACCTCCCCAAAGAAGATATACAGGTAGCATATAAGCATATGAAAAGCTGCTCCACATCATATGTCATTATGGAACTGCAAATTAAAACAAGGAGATATTGCTCACTACATACCTATTAGAATGGCCAAAATCCCAAACACTGACAACACCAAGAGTTGGCAAGGAGGTAGAGCAACAGGAACTCTCATGCATTGCTGGTGAGAACGCCAAATGGTAGAGCCACTTTGGAAGACAGTTTGGTTTGTCAGTTTCTTAGGAAAACAAAACATACCCTTAACATTTCAACAATGAATAAGCTGATAACTTATATTTATACAAAAACCTGTACATGGATGTTTATAGCACCTTTATTTATAATTGCCAAAATATGATGTCCTTTAGCAGGTGAGTGGACAAATAAATTGTGATACATCCACAATAGAATATTATTCCGTGTTAGAAGGAAATGAGCTATCAAGCCGTGTAAATGGAGGAATCTTCAATGCATATTACTAAGCGAAGAAACCAACGTGCAAAGGCTACATTCTGCATGATTCCAATGATATGATATTTGGAGAAGGCAAAACTATGAAGATAGTAAAAACATCAGTGGTGTCCAGGCAGGAGGGGGTAGGTAGGAATAAATAGGTGGAACACAGAGGTGTTTTAGGTCAGTGAAACTATTCTGTATGACACTATAATGACAGAGACATTCATTATATATTTCCCAAAGCCCATAGAATGTACCACACTAATGTGAATGTGGACCTTGGGTGATAATGACTTGTCAGTGTAGGTCTATGGATTATAACACATGTACCACCTTAATGCAGAGTGTTGATCATGAGGGAGGCTGTGCCCTTGACCAGAATTGAACCTGGGACCCTTCAGTCTACAAGCCAGTGCTCTACCCACTGAGCAAAACTGGTCAGGGCTGAAGTCTATTTTTTTTAATGCTTTTAGTTCATCTTTATTTTTGAAAGAAATGCTCACTCTTCACAGAATGCTAAGTTAGCCGTTTCCCCTCCTCAGCCTTGAGATAACATTCTGCTGTCACCGGTCTTCTGTGTTTTTGCTATTGAGGCCTCTGCTGTCAGTCTTATTGCATTTCCTTTGTAGGCAATCTATCTTTTCTTTCTGGCTGCTCTTAAGATCATTTTCTATGGCTCACAAGGGAGTGAAGCTGCTGGGGCTTGGGTTGGGCACTTACCAGGGTGCCATGGGGTGTGCCTGCTCTGCCTCAGAGGCCTTGGCCAAGGCTACTTTGTGTGTCTGTTCGTGCTGCCCTATGTCAGAAAACCTTGGCCTCCCGAGCTGGCTTTCCACACCTGTGTCAGCACTTTTTCATTCCAAAAAGTTTTTTTTATTGACTTCAGAGAGGGAAGGAGAGGGAGAGAGAGATAGAAACAGCAATGAAGAGAGAATCATTGATTGGCTGCCTACTGCACATCCCCCACTGGGGATCGAGTCCACAACCGGGCATGTGTCCTAAAACTGGAAATCGAATAGAAACCTCCTGGTTCATAGGTTGGTGCTCAATCACGGACCCATGCTGACGGGCAGCACTTTGTTTTCAGATGCACAACTTGCTCTTTCTAACTTCTGTGTGTTCCTAAAATAGAGAAGAAGGAGACATGTGACCTGTCTGCTCCTCATGCAGGTGGACATCTGAATCATCCCAAGTGCCTGAGGAAATGTTTCCTTTTCATGTATATTATGGATGGAACTGTATTCTCCCCAAATTCATGTGTTGAAGCCCTAGCCCTCAGTACCTCATAATGTTGACTGTCTTTGGAAATAGGGCTTTTAAAGAGGTGAGTGACAATGTGGTCTCTAGGGTGGGCCCTTATCCAATCTGACCGGCATCCTGATGAGAAGGGGAGATTAATCCATAGAGAGAGATCCCAGGGATGCCCACACACAGAGGAAAGACCATGTAAGGACACAATGAGGAGGCAGCCAAGGCGAGAGGGGAAAGGAAACCAACCCTATCAGAACCGTGAGAAAATAAAGCTCTGTTGTTAAAGCCACCCAACCTGTGGGTTTATCATGGCAGATTACCAAGTGAATACAGTATCAAATGAACTTTAACCCTGCTAGACTGTCAGCAAAGCAGAACTGGACCGGGCTGGGAGAAACTAGTTCTCTGAAGGCCCTGCAGGAAGCTTTGTGGTTACACAATAGAGGTGAGGGATGGGGTCTTCCCGCGTGGAAGTGGCCAAGTCGGATCGCTCCATCTCCGTGTTTGTTCAGATTTCAGAGGTATCTGAGCCATTTCCTCCGGGTGCCTGCTGGCCAGGGCCGGGGCTGACCTTGTCTGGGAGCAAATCTTGCATTGTAGTTATGAGAGGAAAGAAGACAACGGAGCCTTTTCTAGGCTCTGAGCATTGATTCCTCTGCTCAGAGGTAGCTAGACCCATGGAATTTTTTGGCTTCTGTACTTGACTCCTGGAAAAATTGTTTGAAGGAAGATTGATTCACGAGCACCTGCTCAGGTTGCCTGAGCATCGTAAGGTGGAAACATCCTGAATTGCAGAGCCAGCATGTGAACAGCTGCTCTGAAGGGTTGCCCAGAACCACGCCACAGACTCTGTGTGACTAAGAAACAAACTTTGGTTGTGTCCCCCACCTGTAGAATTCAGAGATGATCTGTTTGTTACTGCAGCATCACCTGGACTATTCAGACTGATACATGTACAGAGATGTATACGATGTGCCCGGAAACACTGCAGCATAAAAACAAGAACTCCGATAAGAAATGTTCAAAGTAATGCAGGACATTGAGAAGGGAGCAACAATACTGGTAGGCTAGGCAGGGAAGGAATCGAGAAGGAGGCATTTGAGCTGGACTATGAAAGCTCAGAGAGAAAAATGAATGAAAACATCTAGGGCAGTGAACAGCAAACTGCGGCTCTTTAACCCCTTGAGTGTGGCTCTTCAACAAAATACCATGGCCTGGGAGAGTCTATTTTGAAGAAGTGGCATCAGAAGAAGTTTAAGTTTAAAAAATTTGGCTCTCAAAAGAAATTTCAATTGTAGTACTGTTGATATTTGGCTCTGTTGACTAATGAGTTTGCCGACCACTGCTCTAGGGGATAATTCCATGCTCCCTATGTGAAGCAAGACTGATTACTGAGTCAGTGTTGGCAAAGGCACACGGGCGTGAAAATTCTTGGGGTGTTCCAGGAAGAATCAGACCTAGCACTTCCTCTAAAATGTCTCCCCAATGAATGTTTTCTGCATAGAACATTTCTTCATGGAACATATATACCCTTCAAAACATTGCTTGTCCACCAGTATTTACATAGGGAAATATTACATGTATGTCCTCAAACTTGATGCATTTTTAACAAATTGATGGGAGGGAATTCAGCAGAGAAAATTTGTAGGTTCACTCTACATATAATTGGGAACATAGAGAAGTTTATAGAAGACAATTAGGAAGGCTCTGAAGGTCAGCTAAGGGGGCATGTAGCATGTTATATAGACAAGGCGGCCATGTTAATGGTTTAGTGATCAGAGAGTGCTGCTTTAAATATTTTACCTCCTTATTTTATCACAATTTACAGAATAAAAAAATAAATTACCCGCCCCCCAAATTTTACAACCTAACATGTTAGCACCCGTGCAGGGCCTCCCTCCACACGTAGCCTGTTCTCACAGTTTGTGCTCACTTCAAGAATAAGACAAAGGCCAGCAACAAATTGAACCAGAGTTGTTATTTTTGTTTTATTGGAACACAGCCTGACATGAAATAAATAGTAATTTTCCAAATTCTTAGTGACCTCATAAATAATATTAAGTTAACAGACATTTGTTGCATTAAATAAGATAAAAAGTATACATCCATTTTGGCTGGAGCAAACTGGAGGAAATGCTCCCCCGACTCCTGCATCTGAAATATATCTAGAACATTTTGTTTTGACGCTTTCTGCCTAGGTGAGGTAGTGAAGCAGCAGTCTGCCTGAAATGCTTGCTACTTTGCCTTGGAAGCTTAATTACACCAAAGAGGAAGGCCCTGCTTCTGATTGGCTCTCATTCTCATGGCAATAAAACACCCTTTATCGCTACAGTAAGCCAGCTGAGTCTCAACTTTCCATTGTCCACTCAGTGTTTATCACGCCAAGAAATACTTGCAGGTAGTCTAGGAACTTTTTTACTCTCAATCGTTCCCCTTCACACTTTTTCTGTGAAAAAGAACAGACAAGAGGTATTGTAGAAACCTGTCAATTTCTGTAAAAATAGGCCCAGCCGAACAAATATGCTTAAATTTCCACTAAATGTTTTTCACTTACTTGTTCGCCATCTATGTAGTCTTTTATTGAAGACAAGTTTTGGAAGAGTTTTTCCACGGCATTCACTTCTGCAGTTTGATTCCTCAATGTATCTATCCCCTGAAAGACTTCTTTAATGCATAGTTGGTACTAAATGAGGAAGATTTAAAATACATAAGGAATCAAATCAAGATCTAAAACATTGGTCCCAAAAGCTAGACTTTGTTTTGTGGTATTTACATGAGTTTCCTTGTCCAAAGAGTTTTTCACTTGTGCTTTTTCTGGGTGGACCAACTCATATTGGGATAAAATTTCTAGAAGTAGGTGAGGGTTACTTAATTACTGAGGAGTTTTACAGATGCTATAAAATACTTAACCAAAAATACAATGTTTAAGAAGAATAATGATTGACCTCATATCAGAGTTTCCTTTCATAGTTCTAGCTGGTAATTTTGTTCTATTCAGACTAATGAAATAATATATTTTACATTTTAGTATGACCATGACATACCCTAAATGCATACAATTCTGTTACATCTCATGATCACTTTAAAATGTGGAGATGACTGTTAATATAGAGCATTCATTGTATATTGTAATGTGTACTGACCAAGATTCGAAGTATTACCCTAAGTTGCTAATACTTTCAAAAAGACATTAAAGTGAGGAAAGCAATAGTTTGTTAGAGTTGAATGGAAATGAGTAGGCATCTCTTACCTGACAACATCCCCAAAGGGCCTTGTTTAATGAATTCTACTTGTTATAAAGTCATTCTTAATATTTTTAAGTACACACATTCACATCACACACATAAAAACAAACCATAGGACGTAAGTAGTTCCAATGATAAGTATTGTTTTGTAGCCTAAAATAGGCAATTCACTTATTCACACTATCGTAATTTAGCTTACATTTTTATGTCCTGGGGTAGGAATCGTCAGGCTCTGAAAAGGAAAGGAAATACATTCATTTGTAAAGCACTCTAGCATTCATCATGTAATAAATGATTATGAAATGGTTTTTCATCATCTATTGCTAACAGTCATAATTTCATAAAAATTAACCACACGAATGATATTACCAATGACTTTTAAAGGTTATAGGACTCAAAAAGAAAATTACCCCTTCACCGATCAGCAGAGTCCGATGAGTGGAGAGCAGGGTCAAGGTCTCTGCCACCAGTCTCTTCAAGGGACTTTCTAAGGCAATGGCATCGATGTTGGCAGCTCCGAGAGCGAGGAAAGTTAAAAGCAGAAGCATTCTCATGGCTCTGAAATGTTCAGCTATTGCCTTTGGCAAAGAAAGTGAATTGTACAAGCTTGTATCCCCAACCAATTTATTCTCTCTCTTTGAGGAAATGAATAATTTCCAACAATCAGATAGAGACTATCTAATAGCATGTTGTGAAACCAAATGTTTCCAATGTCTTGTGTCTTAAAAAAACAGGTTTACTTTTATCTTTTAATAATAAAAATCCCTGTTTTTTCCCCTTCAAAAACATTTTCCAGTATAAAAGAAAATCTCTGGGTTGATACATCACTGCCCCAAATTTGCATTTCTTAAACATAGATTATTGAATTTCCTCTTAAAAGATATACATAAAAAAGAGAAGTATGGCATAAACCACGAAATAGAATTTTAGGCTAAAATACACAAATATTGGGAACTTTCTTTTCCCTTGAGGTCTACTGAATTCTATCGCAGTTGTTGCTAGATTGACTTGCCTTACACGAAATTGAAAATACTGTTGGGAAGATGGTGACTAGGGCAGAGATCATCAAAACGGAGCTGGCTCAAGTTGTGTTCACTGTGGTGCTGGTGAGGATCCTTTCTGTTGCCAGTGACCAAAAAACCAAACCCAAACTGGTTGAAGCCAAACAGGGAACTGATTAGCTCGTGTAACCAAATGGCCCAGTGTGGAGGCGCCTTTGTTTTGCTTGCCTCAGTGGCTCTTCTTGACTCCCTTCAGACAGCCTCCCGCTGTGGCCCCAAGATGATGTCAGCACTCCTGGATCTGTGTGAATCCTGTTCTTGAGAAGCAGCAGAAAGCATACGGTGATTGCTCAATCAAAAGTCCTAGCATTCAGACTCCTTGTGACAAGGGAGCACATACATGTTCATTCTTGGGTGGTGGCCAGGGGTATGGAATGTACTGATTTTCTCTCTCTGGAACTGAAGGTGGGCTTCATCGCACCCAAATGGCACACTTAAGGAACTGGGGGTCCTGGGTAATAATAAGAGGGATATGGATGCTGGGAAATTGACCAGTAAGTATCCATCACAACCACATAATATACGGGCATGGCCTCTTCTTCATGTCCGACAAGGGTGGGGATGTCCTTTTGAACCCTTGGTGGGCCAGGTCTGATCAGAGGACTCAGCTTCTGTGTTCCTTAGGCTCAGACCTCTAATCCCAGAAGGGAGCTAATGAGGCCTCCTACTCAACCATCCCCTTCCTTCCTCCCAGGCCTGAGCACACATAATGGAGCTGTAAGCCACTTTCTTTCAATGGAGGTTTTCAGTCAGTGTCCCAGAGTGGGCCTGTGCTGGTGCCTGGAAGCCTGACTTTAGAATGGTCTTGAGCATCTAGGGCAGATGGTACCAAACACAACTGGCTATGTAGAACTCTTTCCCAAAGCTGGATAGAGTTCTGAAGGAGAAACAGAGACAGCTGTGGGGTAGACATGCCTTTTCTATGCATATAATTAGTGCTCTGCCTGGGTAGATTAAAAGTGGTGTCGGGCTTCAGGGCAGCCTTTCTGTAGCATGTCTGGTTTTGTTTGTGCTGAAGTTTGAGGCTCTTGGTTAGACACGTCTGATCTGAACACTTGAGAGGCCTTGGAGCGATGGTAACTGCAGCAGTATGGCCTGTCTACAGGAGGCAGGTGCTGCCCAGCTCCAGCTGATTATCGCCGTGCGACATCCATGGCCTTATGTTGCCAGATCATCAACTTTTTCAAACAAAGCCGGAAATCCTTATTATTATGTATAATCTCTTGATTTTTAAATGTGGGCAAGTCATATTTTCAAAAACCATAAAGTGTGTCACTTTGCAGCCTCTGACTTACAGTATAGTTGTGGATCCCTAATGGAGGGCTAGTTGTTGTTGTTATTTTATTTTGTTAATCCTCACCCAAGGATATTTTTCCATTGATTTTTAAAAAATATATACTTTTATTGATTTCAGAGAGGAAGGAAGAAGGAGAGAGAAACATCAATGATGAGAGAATCATTGACCAGATGCCTCCTGCATGCTCACACTGTGGATTAAGCCAGCAACCCGGGCATGTGCCCTGATCAGGAATTGAACCCTGACCTCTTGATTCACAGGTCAATGCTCAACCACTGAGCCATGCCAGTCGGGCTCCATTGATTTTTACAAAGAGTGCCAGGGACGAGGAGAGACAATCAGGGCATGAACAAAAGGCAACCCATCAGTGTTTCTCCTTCACATCAATGTTTCTCTCTCTCTCTCTCTCTCTCTCTCTCTCTCTCTCTCTCTCTCTCTCTCTCTCTCATCAATAATCATATCCTTGGGTGAAGATTAAAAAAATAATATTGCACATTGAAAAAATGTAATAATTGTTTTTTACTATTATTATGAAAGAGTCTTTGTATCCCATAAACGTCATAGACTTGGGACCTTTGCCTTTACCACTAGATTGTGAGCTCCTTGAGAATAAGGATTTTATTTGATTGATCTCTTCATTCTCAAGGACCAGCCTGTTATAGGCACTCAATTAATGCTTGTTGAATAAATAACTGAATGAATAAGCAGGCACTTGGTTGTATTAGTTGAACAAATTAATATGAATACTGTAGAAATTCAAGGAGTCTAAAGGTCTCCTAATGAAAAGATAGAGCAAAACTTTAAGGTTAAGCTAGAGACCAAGCCAATATGAACCACCATGGCATTTTAAAAAATCCACATTATTTTAGGAGAACAGAAAGAAATTAGCAACCAGTCTGCAGAATTAATAATTATGAGTAATTATATCATTTAGAAAAAAGATGTTGAATGGTGTTGAAAAGATATATTAGTAACGTCCATCCTTTTGCCCTAAAACCTTCCAAATTGGCAACCCGTTTTAAAAATTGATACCCGTGGTTTTTACTAACTGTGTAGTCATTTAAGGTCAAATGACTTTTCTATGAACTGATTTTAATCAACCTACTGGGCATGATGCCACAACAATTTCTTGGTGACTAAATGTAAAATGATAACATCTCTTTCTTCTTTTTATCTTAATCTAACCTCCATCTTTTCAATCCTCAAGCATATGTTTAAAATAAATTTTTATTGAATAAATAACATTATAGGAAAATAAAAGAACTTTTTCCTCTTGGCCTAGCAACCATCAGTTTTTTTGATGATTTCTTCAAATCTTTTTTTTTTTCTTTTTGAGAAATGAGAACTTTATTAGTACCAAGAACATTTTTCAAAACTTAAGCAAAAAGCAAAACGTAGGGACAAGGAAAACCAAGACACAAAGGAGGACCCATGGGGCCCCAGGATACACGCAGAGGCCTTCCCTTTGTATCAGGCGCAGGTGGTGGGTGGGAAGGACTGCCTTGTCCCACTGAGATGGGCTCAGCCGCCCAGTCCAAGTGAAAAGACAAGCAGAGTGGTGACCTCAGGCCAGGAGGATTAGAACTTGCTTGTGTAGAGGGTCATAATCCACTTGGGCATACGGAGGAAGCCAGGCAAGTAGGAGGCCAGCCAGCCCAGGCTGGAGGCATGGGAGAGAACCGAACGCAAAGACAAATAGTCCTGGATGGGGCGGCCATCCACATCCCGAAGGCCGTAGCGTCGAGCAAGGTCACAAGATGGCAGCACCTTCCCACTCAGGCGCAGGATATTGGGGTCTGTTGCCAAAGCCAGCACGCATTTGCCACTCATTTCCGTGGTCTTCCCGGATGGGAAATTAACTTTGAGCTGCTTAACCAGGGGGTCCTCGGCAACGTCACTCTTCTCCAAATGATCCTAAGCAGTTCTGTCTGCACCAACCCTGGCCAGAGAGACACGTAGCTGACCCCGTGGCGCCGCAGCTCCTGGGCACGGACTGCCGCCATTCTGTCACACGTAGCTGTGCCCACACCATAAGGAACATTGAAGAGATACTGTAGCCCCCCAATGGAGGAGATGATCACGATGAGCCCCCGGCCAGCTGGTACCGTCAGCCGAGCCCTATTCACCGAGCACAAGCAGTGGCCTCTGAGTCCAACATTGCTGATATCGTCCCAAACGGAGGC
This sequence comes from Antrozous pallidus, assembly GCA_027563665.1. Classification (NCBI taxonomy): domain Eukaryota; kingdom Metazoa; phylum Chordata; class Mammalia; order Chiroptera; family Vespertilionidae; genus Antrozous; species Antrozous pallidus. The sequence continues at coordinate 36,457,579 of CM050516.1, read as the reverse complement.
AGGGCTTTCCCAGAATGCCTTCTTCCGGCTGTCTGGGATTGGCTGAACTCGGCGTAGGCATTGTTGACGGCACATCCAAACGGCCCTTCTGTTCTCCACCAGCCTGCTCAGATAGGTTTCGCACTTCAGCCTCCTGGCCGGAATCACACACCACAGGCGCACACTGGCCCCTCGGGATTGCGCCTCCTCAGCAGCAGTCCGCAGTGTGTCCAGGTGCCGGCCGGTGATGTAGACGGTGGCACCTGCTTGGCAGAGCTGCAAGGCGATGCCGCGACCAATACCCCTGGAAGCACCAGTCACCACACACACTTGGCCCTTCATGGGAGCTGCCATGCATAACTCACCAGCAAAGGAGTAAAACCTGCCACCCGTGCGGCTTCCGGAGACCTGCCTCACCTGGCTCCCCTAGGTTCTCCAAAGGCGAGCAGTGACTGCGGCGCAGTCCGAGCACTGGCCCGGGCGGCGCCTCTTCAAATCTTTACTAACACATAGATAGCTTTACAGAGTTGTAAACCAATGGATATATGCAATCTGTGTTTACCTTTTTTTGCTTAATTCTTCATGTACCTATTTGTTTATTCTAAAGGTTACCTGCTATTAGATGAGATTGATGTATCATAATTTACTTCACCATTTGGGTTGTTTCTAGCATTCCATAATTTTATCATTTCAAAGATACTGTATAATTTCTAAACATTTCCTTATGCTAAGGAACTTGTGTAATAATTTTTTAGCTTTTGTTACATTTTACCAGCTCACCCCTCTGAAAATATTCAATGCACAAAAAAGAAATCTCTCATATTTTAACAGTGTTTGCAACTTATAAAGTACTTTCTAAAAAGTTCATTGTATCATTTCTAAAATATTTTCTTATGTTAAGGAAGTTGTGTGATAATTTTTTAGCTTTTATTACATTTTATAAGACCACCCCTCTGAAAATATTCAATGCACAAAAATAAATTTCTTATATTTTTATAGTGTTTGCAACTTATAAAGCACTTTCAACAAATAACGTTGTTTAATCCTGATATCAGCACTTGGGATGGGTTTATTTTCCTGAAGTCTCTTTAGCGATAGTGTTTAATGGTTTTGCTAATGGAACGAGTGAAATGAACCTCGAAGGAAGGTATGATGCCAGAAGTGGTGACAATCAAAGAAACTGATAAATATGTTGGTAAACCTAAATAAATAATGCTGGTTAAAAACAATTTATTTATGGACTTTCAAGATAATGAGGAACAGACACTGAACAATGATCATGTAGGAGATAGAGTGATCAGAATTGGTGCATTTTATGGTCTTGTATTGTTTGGAAGAATGCTAAAGATATCAACTTTGGACTTCAAAATAGGCATGTAAAATTTTTAAGAGTAATCACTAAAATAACAGATATTGAATGTATAAGTCCCAAACCAGTGGACTGAAACATGGGAATAAAGGAAGCTTAATCAATCCAGAAACTAGTAAAGGAGAAAAAGAAGTAAAGAAAAAGATTTGAGAAATATATCCAAATTTAACAGGAACGAGAGTAATTGAAAACTAGATTAAACTCACCTATTGAAAGGAATATACTATAAAATTATATTAGAATCATTTCAACTATTTTCAACAGATACACTTCATGAAAAATGACATTAAAAGGTTGAAAATCATGCCAGGATGGTGTGTTTCAGTGGTTGAACATCGACCTATGAACCAGGAGGGGCATATGCCCAGGTTTCAGGCTCAATCTTTTATGTGTGGCGTGCAGGAGGCAGCCGATCAATGATTCTCTCTCATCATTGATATTTCTGTCTTTCTCTCCCTCTTTCTTCCTTTCTGAAATTAATTTAAAAAATACATTTTTAAAAAGGTTGAAAATCAAGGGATAAAAAATAGATTTATCAAATACTAATAAAAATAAAGCTAATGTAGCAATACCAACATTAGAAAAATAATTTATATGACAAAATACTATAAGGATAAAGAGATTCACTAGTCGGTATAAGATACTATCTCATGGTAGTTTAATTTCCATTTCATTGAGTATGATATAAGTGAAACCAAACATTTTTCAATAGTTTACTGAGAACTGGGAATTTGACTGATTTGCCTTTTTATTTTTATTTTAACGATTAATCATTTTTATTGCAAATCTTTTCCACCTTCCTCCTAGAGTTATCTTAGTTTTAGAGTCTCCTATTGTTACAAAGTTGAAAATTTTTGTAATGGAATTTACCTTCTCATATCCACTTTTTCCCCTTTAACTCATAACTTTTTTTCTGAAGTATTTTAAATGACAGAAAGCATGACACTCGCATTAACACTTCTATATATATATCTCAAAAGATAATCATTTACTTACATAGCAAAATATTGTCACATCTAATATAATGAAATTAGTAATTCTTTTTAGCGCTTAATTTGCAATCTACATCCAGAAAAAGTTTCCCTATGTATCCTCCAAATTCCCTTCATATCTCTATGTCTAGATCAACTCCAAGACCACGTGCTGAATATGGGTGACATGCAACTCAAGTTTTTTCATTTGCAAAGGTCCTTAAAAAAAAACCCTTTTAAAATCTCTGTTTTAATGACAAAGAGAACCAGGGCTAGTGTTTTGCAGCACATCGAGGTTTACCTTTTCCATCCTTAAGTTATTAGCTTAATCCTTAATTCCTATGAACTAGAAGTTAAATTTAAAGGTGTGATTAAAGCTTAATCTTCAAAAAAATGGCATAAGAGGTGATGTTGGATACTTCATTTCAGGAGAAGACGATGTCTGGTTGCCCTGGTCATCGCTAATTTCTTGCGTTACCTTGAGTATAAAATTCTGCTTTAAAAGTGAGGGTATTACATTTCTGGATTTTTCTTTTGTTGTTTTCAGCAATATCTAGCTCTTCATCAACCTAGAACTTAAGAGTGGTGAGTAAAATACAGATTTGTTTTTTTTTTCTTCTTACTGGCATTGAAGTATTTATCTTCAAGGATGGGGAGGGTCATATCAGGCCCTCGAAATCATTTGGTCTGGCCCTGCCAAGGCATTAGGGGTAAATTAATTAAATGTTTGACCAAATATAGCAGGCTAATTCTTTTTTTTTTTTTTACTATTTTTTTTATCTTTATTGTTCAGTTTATTAATTACATTGTTCCCTCTTTTTCCCCCCTATAGTTCCCCTCCACCTGATACCCATCCCACCCTCCGCCCTCACCACCCTCCACTGTCCTCTCCCATAGTTGCATGATTTTTGTCCAGTCTCTTGCTGCACTTCACACACACCCTTTCTCCCCAAGAGTTGTCAGTCCATTCCCTCTCTATGTCCATGATTCTGTTACATTCACCAGTTTATCCCGTTCATCAGCTTATTAATTCACTTGATTTTTAGATTCATTTGTTGATAGATGTGTATTTGTTGTTCCTAGTTTACACTTTTATCTTTTTCTTCTTCCTCTTCTTAAAGAATATCTTTCAGCATTTCATATAATATTGGTTTGGTGGTGATGAACTCCTTTAGCTTTTTCTTATCTGCGAAGAACTTTATCTGGCCTTCAATTCTGAATGATAGCTTTGCTGGATAGAGTAATCTTGGTTGTAGATTCTTGCTGTTCATCACTTTGAATATTTCTTTTTTTTTTGTAATTTTTTTTTTTTATTTTTTACAGAGCGGAAGGGAGAGGGATAGAAAGTCAGAAACATCGATGAGAGCCATCGATCAGCTGCCTCTTGCACGCCCCCTACTGGGGATGTGCCCGCAGCCAAGGTACATGCCCTTGCCGGAATCGAACCCGGGACCCTTCAGTCCGCAGTCCAATGCTCTATCCACTGAGCCAAACCGGTCTCGGCACTTTGAATATTTCTTGCCACTCCCATCTGGCCTGCATCGTATCTGTTGAGAAATCCGCTGACAATTGTATGGGTGCTCCCTTATAGGTAACCAACTGTTTCTCTCTTGCTGCTTTTAATATTCTCTCTTTGTCTTTTGCTCTTGGCATTTTAATTATGATGTGCCTTGGAGTGGTCCTCTTAGGGTTCCTATATCTTGGGGTTCGGTGCACTTCTTGGACTCCAAAGTCAATTTCTTTCACCAGGTGTGGGAAGTTTTCAGTCACTATTTCTTCAAATAGGTTTTCATTGTCTTGGTCTCTCTCTTTTTCTGGCACCCCTATAATTCGGATGTTGGTATGCTTGAGGTTGTCCCAGAGGCCCCTTACACTATCTTCAATTTTTTGGATTCTTTTGGTTACTTGCTTTTTCAGCTGAGTGGATTTTCCCTCTTTGTATTTCAAATCTTTAACTTGGTTCTTGGGGTGCTCCAGAGCACTTTTAGGTCTTTGTATAATATTTTTTATTTCAGTCAGTGTATGCTTAATTTCTGGTTGGTCCTTTTTCATATCCTTGAGAGTCTCCTTTATATCCTTGAGAGTCTCCTTCATATCCACGTTGGTCTTGGTCATTTCCTTGCAGGTCTCGTTCATATCCTTGAGGGTCTTGTTCATTTCTTTGTAGGTCTTGCTTATTTCCTTATAGGCCTTGACCTTTTGTTGGAGCCTCTTGAAGAACCCTATAACCGTGGTTTTGAATTCCACGGCCAGTCGGTTTTTTTCCTCCATTTCTTTCACATCTGATTTCTTTCCATGTCTCTGCATGGTGGCTGCTTCCCTGAGTTGGTCAATTAGCTTTGTGTGGTAGCTTTGTGTGTCCCACTACTAGGGAGAGTGGCTCAGCCTCCCCAGTTACCTGAGGTGGGTATGGGTTGCACAGTCTTGCTGAAGTTAAGCTTAGGTTAATCGTTGTTAGCACTTGGAGGGGTTGACCTCAGGCCAATTGTCTGTGAAGCTCAGCTGTGCTCTGGTTGGATGGGCAGAGTCTCCGGGCCAAGCAGACAGCGTTAGCTCCGCCCTATGCGGCCCCAGGGACTTTGTGCCGGGGGCAATGGCTGCCAGCACCTCTGAGAGAGAAACGCTGTGGAGCTCCACCAGCTGCCGGGGAATTCAGACTCTCCCCAAATGAATCTACACTCCCAATGTCTCACCCAGGCTCGTAAAACAAAGCAGACTGACGGTTTTCCAAATGAGAAAGCGAGTCGCAGAGCGCTCTCTGAGCAGTCACGCAGCTGAGCTGTTCGCGCAAGCTGCCTTCTCCACAAGCCGGGAGGCCCCTGCAGCACCCGAGCTTCGGCGTGCCCTCCCACTGTCCAGTTTTCACCCCGAATGATAGTGGGTTCCCTGGACTTTGCCCAGAGCTGGAGATTCAGTCCAGTGGGACGTCTTTGTCTCCCCGTTCGAGAAAACTGGCTGGTTTTCAGCCGCCTGCCCTCTCCGCGGCATGCGCTCCAAACCTCTCTCCGCGCGAATCTTTCAATGCTGTCCGCCACGGCTACTCTGAGTTACAGTGTCTTATCTTCGCTTTTATTTGTGGAATTTTCACTTGGCCAGCTTTTTGGTGATTCTGGAAGGTGTTTGTTCTTTCATTAAGTTGTAGTATTAAAATTGTTGAGTATGACGGCAAGATAGGTGTTTTACCTATGCCGTCATCTTGATTCTCCAAATATAGCAGGCTAATTCTTAATTGTATAATTTTGTATGGCCCTCGAATGATGTTATAAATATCCAAATGGCCATTGGCAGAAAAAAAGGTTCCCCACCCTTGAAAATTGGTGGGGAGCTGGCGGGGGAGTGGGAGAGAAGGAAAGTGGTCTTGGTGGTTACACATCTGTTCACATTTGTTAAAACTCAAAGAACCGTATGCTGAAAAGAGTGAATTTTACTGTATGCAAGTTATGCTTCAGTAAACATAATTTTTAAACCATAAGCTTTCATTATTTTAATACCGGGCAAGAGACTAAATCAGACTTCCTAGTTTCTTCACTGTTTACATGTTTGGAGTCCTACTAAGAGATTCTCCTTTCAATCAGCCACAGAAAATAATGAACTCAACAGTGAAGTCCACTTTGAATAGTCTTCTATAGAAACTTTATGAAAGCTCTAATGAGACAAACAAAGGTACTAAACATTGATTACTTTAGCGTCTCCTAGTAATTTTTAGGTAGTGAGTAAAAAGAAAAAATTAAAAAGTAAAAACTTATTTTAAAATAAAAAAGGCTTTAATCTAGCATCATTGTTTTATCACATTTGGTAATAAGGCATTATTGTATACACAAGGTATTACTGTAAAATTTCAATGTTTTGTTCCATTGTTAATTAAAATATGTACTGTAATAACTGACACTTTCATGTTTTAGCACTTGGTACTTCAAGACACTATTTACTGGCCTTCCCACTTGCACCTTTGATGTGTTTTTTAGTTTATGTGTTAAGTTCTATAAGCGATTGTCTTGGGAGTGATTGGAGAGTGTTTCCTCCGTTTTCCTATCTCAGTAGCCCAAAGTTTTTAATTTTAATTTTAATGTCTTCCATTATTGTTTTGTAAATTTTCTCTATACATCCTTGCAGATCATATCCCTCCATTAAGTTGGTTCCCAAAAAGCAATATTCTCATTTTTAAATTTATTGATTTTTAGAAAGAAAGACGAAGAGAATTATCAACTTGTTGTTCCACTTATTTATGCATTCATCGGTTGCTTCTTGTATGTGCCCTGACCAGAGATGGGGTCAGCAAACTTAACCTATAGGGACAATATTCTAACCAACTGAGCTCCCAGGCCAGGGCCACAACTTTATTTTTGGGAAAGGTAATTTCTCTTTCCCTTATTTTACTTTAAATTTTTTGAAATATAAAAGTTGTACATACTTCATGTATACAATGTGATGACTCTGGAGGTAAGTCTACTTCGTCAATGCCACTGACGTACCTATCATCTTCAAGTTTTCTTCGACCTTCATTATTTTTTTGTAAGAACACTTAAGATCTACCGTTAGCAAAATTGTTAATTATACAATCTAGTATTGTTAACTGTAAGCACTATGAGATATAGATCTATTATTCATCTTGCATAACTGAAACTCTTTTTGAAAGGTGTCTATTCCTATCTTGTGCCAATAACTGATGAGTGGATTTTCTTCACATCACATACCAGAGCATTTTACTTTTAAACACCTTTCTACACTCTCCAAAAGTACTGAGGACTCCAAGTTTTATTTTTATTAAAATATAGTTGGGATACAGTATTACACTGGTTTGAGGTGTCCAACATAGTGTTTCGCCATTTATATACCCTGTGATCGCCACACGAAATCTAGTAACCTTCCGCTAGTCACTACAGCGATGGCGTCACACGTCATGTGATCACTGCAAAACACTACATTAGTGAGGAAGAGAGAGTGAAAAGGTAAATAACATCTACTTTTAGGAAAATAGTGGTTTGTTTTTGGTGAGAATTATTGTTGAGAATTATTGATTGGCTGCCTCCTCCACGACGCCCACTGTAGATCAAGCCCACAACTCGCGCGTGTGCCCTAGACCGGAATCGACCCGGTGCCCTCTCTACTGAGCCAAACGGGCGAGGGCTAGAAAAACAGTTTTGATGTTGGCAAACACTGCACTCTCCTCCATTCCCGGGGTCACACTCTGAGAACCGTGATCCGTGGCAAGGCTTCGTCTCCCCGCGGAGTTAGCACCTCTCCATTCGGCCAGGGCAGCCAGCGGGGATCAGGCAGCCGGAACTGCCGCCACCGGAAACACGCAGCGTCCTTACCTCGAGGTCTGTTCCGCTCCCAGAAGCCGGAACTGCGCAGGGCGGGACTTCGCGTTCCCAGCGTGCCCCGGGCCTGCAGCGTAAAGGCGCGTAAGCCGCAGCCGCTCACGTGACCCGAGGGGCCGCAGAGGCGGGAACCTGTGAGTGGGCACGGTCGTGGGGTCCCGTGGCCGGTGTTTTGTGTCTCTCGCGGGCACGCCTGGGCGACTCTCCCCCGCTGTAGGCCGCCAGCCGGGAAGCGAGCTGGTGTGGGAGGAAGGGTTCCAGCCGGAGCCTTCGCTCCCAGCGGGAGCCTGCCGGCCCGCGTCCGCCGCGCTCTGCCTCACCGCTAAATCTTGCTGGTGTTGAAATAAGAAACATTTACAAACATGTCCCGGATCGAAAAGATGAGCATTATGGGCGTGCGGAGTTTTGGAATAGAGGACAAAGATAAGCAAATTATCACTTTCTTCACTCCCCTCACAATTTTGGTTGGACCCAATGGGGCAGGGAAGACGGTAAGTGCGGAGTAGCCACCTTCAGTTTACGAGTCAAGAAACGAGTAAAATACCTGGGGAGCAGAATGCTGATCAGAGGCGTCCCTACGGCTTCCTTCTTGGGGCTCCGGGGCGTGGTCAGCGATTTTAGGAGTTGAGCAGACCCAGCATCCTAAAAATGTCCCGGCCTGCCTGGTGGGCAGGTCCATACGGATGTCCAGGATGCCTGGTGGGCAGGTCCATACGGATGTCCAGGCTGCCTGGTGGGCAGGTCTATACGATGTCCAGGCTGCCTGGTGGGCAGGTCTATACGGATGTCCAGGCTGCCTGGTGGGCAGGTCTATACGATGTCCAGGCTGCCTGGTGGGCAGGTCCATACGGATGTCCAGGCTGTCTGGTGGACAGGTCCATACGGATGTCCAGGCTGCCTGGTGGACAGGTCTATACGGATGTCCAGGCTGCCTGGTGGGCAGGTCCATACGGATGTCCAGGCTGCCTGGTGGGCAGGTCCATACGGATGTCCAGGCTGCCTGGTGGGCAGGTCTATACGGATGTCCAGGCTGCCTGGTGGACAGGTCCACACGGATGTCCAGGCTGCCTGGTGGGCAGGTCCATACGGATGTCCAGGCTGCCTGGTGGGCAGGTCCATACGGATGTCCAGGCTGCCTGGTGGGCAGGTCCATACGGATGTCCAGGCTGCCTGGTGGGCAGGTCCATACGGATGTCCAGGCTGCCTGGTGGGCAGGTCCACACGGATGTCCAGGCTGCCTGGTGGACAGGTCCACACGGATGTCCAGGCTGCCTGGTGGACAGGTCTATACGATGTCCAGGCTGCCTGGTGGACAGGTCTATACGGATGTCCAGGCTGCCTGGTGGACAGGTCCATACGGATGTCCAGGATGCCTGGTGGACAGGTCCATACGGATGTCCAGGCTGCCTGGTGGGCAGATTTACTGGGGAATCCCACGAGACCGAGAGCTCTGTCCCACAAGAATCTTTTTATCTGTATCAGTGCTTTTTAACACTCCTTGCTCCCAAACATAGCACCCACTTCTTAGTAGTTTTTTCAATACAGGAACTTCATAAAAAGTTATAAAATATAAATATGTGAGTTTACAGGTATGCCGACTGTTTAAGTATAATTTAAATGGCTTAATTTTTTAAAGACGAAACAAATGCAGTGCTGGCATACCTCGTTTTATTGTGCGTGGTTTATTGCTCTCAACAGTGCTGCCTGTTGTGTGTGTGTGTGTGTATGTGTGTGTGTTTTAAAATAAGGCAAACCCAGCAAAAACAAAATTGACTTGCTTTATTGCAGTGTTCTGGAACCAACCCCGCAATATCTTCGGGTATGCCTGTATTTTGTTGTTGGATGCTCAGACCTAGTCAATAAGTTTGAGCACAATTTATTTACTGTGGTTTTTTTTAAACTTCTGGGCCTATTTAGAAATTTAGGTTGGGCCGTGGATTGGCAAGCAGTTGTGGAAAAAATATAGCCAAAAGGCTGGATTGTGTTCTGGAAGGGTGGCTTGAGAAAAAAGCAGAGTGTAACAGGGAGAAGAGTAAATGAAGTTTTGTTAAAAGTGTAGAGAAAAAGGTAAGGTTTAGTGTTGAGAACGGAATGTCTGCCACCTGTCTACTTTTATGCAAAAATGTTGTATTTGTTGAATGCTTTTTATGTAGCTAGCATTGTGTTAAGTGATCTACTGTAAAGGAAACTAGTATAGTGTTTATGAGCACTGGCTGCCTGAATACAATTTTTTTGCTTCAACATGTATTAGCTTATGTGACAGTGCAAGCATGACCTAAATATTCTATGCCTTAGTTTTCTCATTTGTAAAGTGGAGATAAAAAATAGTTTCTAGAAGGTTACTCTATGTAAAAGTGGTTAATTCAGTACCTGGCACATAGTAAGGTCTATGTAATAGCCACTGGTTTTTTTTGTTTGTTTGTTTGTTTTACTTTTTTTAAAATTTGAGTTTTATCAAGATATAATTCACATAAAATTGTAAGATATTTAAAGTATACATCTGGTGATCTGATAATACCTAGTGGTGGAAGGATTCCCCCTGTGTAGTTAATTAACAAATCCATCATCTCACATATTTATCTTTTTTTTTAAAAATATATTTTATTGATTTTTTTACAGAGCAGAAGGGAGAGGGATAGAAAGTCAGAAACATCGATGAGAGAGAGACATCGATCAGCTGCCTCCTGCACGCACCCCACTGGGGACGTGCCCGCAGCCAAGGTACATGCCCCTGCCGGAATCGAACCTGGGACCCTTCAGTCCGCAGTCCAACGCTCTATCCACTGAGCCAAACCGGTCTCGGCATATTTATCTTTTTAGTAAAAACATTTAAGTTCAGCAAATTTCAATTATACAATATTGTTATTAATTATGGTGACCATTTTTTAAAATTAGCCATTGTTATTATTATACTTAAAAAAAATACTTTTGCCGAAACCAGTTTGGCTCAGTGGATAGAGCGTCGGACTGCGGACTGAAGGGTCCCGGGTTCGATTCCGGTCAAGGGCATGTACCTTGGCTGCGGGCACATCCCCAGTGGGGGGCATGCAAGAGGCAGCTGATCGATGTTTCTCTCTCATTGGTGTTTCTGACTTTCTATCCCTCTCTCTTCTACTCTGTAAAAAAAATCAATAAAATATATTACAAAAAATACTTTTATTGATTTCAGAGAGGAAGGGAAAGGAAGAGATGGAAACATCAATGATGAGAGAGAATCATTGACTGGCTGCCTCCTACATGCCCCCTATTGGGAATCGAGCCTGCAACCCATGCATGTACTCTTTTCCAGAATTGAACCTGGGACCTTTCAGTCCACAGGCTGATGCCATATCCACTGAGCATGATCACCCTGCTGCCTCTGCTAGGGCTATTATACTTTCTTAATTGTGTAGTTTTCTTAACTTAAAGCAATTATTCTTTAACTAGGGGCCCTGAGCACAAAATTTGTGCACAGAGGGGAGGGGTCCCCTCAGCCCAGCCTGCCCCCTCTCACATACTAGGAGCTCTCAGGGGGTGTCCTACTGATAGCTTAGGCCCGTACCCCACAGGGAGCAGGCCGAAGCCACAGTCTGGCCTCCCTTTGTGGGAGGCGACCAGGCTGATCAGGCAAAGGCACCAGCCCCATCACCCACTGCTGCAGCCACTGCCAGTCACCGCAGCCACCAAGGTGTTTTCATCAACCCAGACTCCAGTCCCTTCACCATGAAAAAATGACAACTTTCTTTAGGCATTTTCAAGATGTGTCTTTCATAGGATATAAAATTTCTTTATTTTTCTTTTTTTATCTTCACCTGAGGATATGTTTCCATTGATTTGTAGAGAGTGTGGAAGAGAAAGGGAAAGACGGAGAGAAACATCAAAGTGAGAGGAACACTTTGATTGGTTACCTCCAGCATGAGCCCTGACCTGGGCCCTAGCCAGGGAGGAGCCTGCAACCCAGGTACATGCCCTTGATCAGAATTGAACCCGGACCCTGTGGTTGGCAACCCTAGGTAGGCATTATCTACTGAGCCAAACTAGGGCAGGATATGACATTTCTTAGCTCTCCCGCAGCAGACCTTTGTTTTTTTCTCCAGGAGTGTGGTGGAAGAACCCTAGATTACTTTTTTGGATTCTTATACCCAAGTTACTAAGACTATTACCAGTGGCGTACAGGTAGCTTAGCCAATGAGCGGTCAGAAAGGGTGTTTCCTCTACAGTTCACACCTATCTTCTCTGATCTCTGGCTCCGCCCTTGCCAAGTCCTAAAGCCTCTGGCCCTGGGCGGGGGACCCCCAGTTAGCTGCAATTGCACTGCTCCACCCTGGCCAAGGCCCCAAGCCTCTGGCCAAGGATCCGAGGCTCGGGTCTAGGGCAGGGGTCCCCGCCCCAGGCCAGAGCCGCAAACCTCTGTTTGAAGCTCGGGCCCTGAGCGGGGAACTCCCAGAGCGTAGGATCGCCCTGCTCCGTCCAAGGGCCAAGGCCGCAAGCCTCTGGCTGATGCTCTGAGGATGGGGTCCTGGGTGGTTGACCCCCAGCAGGCGTGATCACACTGCAGCCTCTGTTTGAGGCTGGGGCCCTGGGCGGGGGAACCCCCAGCAGGCATGATCACCCTGCTGCCTCTGAGGCTTGGACCCTGGGTGGTTGACCTTCAGCCCAGGCACCTCACCACCCCTCCCCCCCTCCTGTTTGGCTGGTAGCATAGTGAAGGTACAGTAATTTTCATGTTTCTCATTTATTAGGATACTTAATCATACCTCTATTGCAGGTTTTATGTCAAATTGTATCTGATTGTATCCTTTATAGTCTTTATGGTAAATAACATTTTTATAATGAATATTATATGATTAACTTCTGTGGTTCTCTTATGACTAAATGTAATTTTCTCTTTCTTTAGACGATTATTGAATGTTTAAAATATATTTGTACTGGAGATTTCCCTCCTGGAACCAAAGGAAATACATTTGTTCATGATCCCAAGGTAATGGCAACCCTAGGTAGGCATTATCTAGGGTTGTAAATTTTTGTACTTTTAAGCTAAATGGTTTATAATTATAAAAGTGATAACAGCTTATTGTAGAAACCTAGCAATGGCAAAATATAAAGAGATAGGAATGTCACCCACACACACTGTTAGCACCCAGTGAAAACCAGTGTTGACATTTTTATGTATTTTTGTCTCCTTTATATACTGTTTTACATAACTGAAGTCATACTCAAACTTTGTGTTCTGAGGGATTTTTTTCCACTTACCATCATAAAGTCTTACGTCATTAAGACGTAATTCTGTTGAGAATTAGCTGACAGTTTTATGGGAGCTTCTCTGTATATAACTTATTGCTTTTGTCTTGCTATATTTAAAGTTTTCTCTTTGTCTTTAAACCTTTTGCATTTTAATTATGATATCTTGGTGTGAACCTGTTTGGGTTCATCTTGTTTGGGACTCTGCTTCCTGGACTCGTGTATTTCCTTTGCCAGGTTAGGGAAGTTTTCCATCATTTCTTCAGTAGTTTTTAATCTCTTCTTCTCTCGCTTCTTCTTTTGGTGCCCTTATGATGCAAATGTTAGTATGCTTGATGTTGTCCCAGATGTCACTTAAACTGTCCTCAGTTTTTAAAATTCTTTTTTTCTTTTTACTACTCAGATTGGGTATTTTCTGCTACCTTGTGTTCCAGATCAGTGATACGATCATCTGCTTCATGTAATTTGTTGTTGATTTTTGCTAGTGTATTTTTCATTTAGGCTATTGTAATCTTTATTTCTAGCTGGTTCTTTTTTTATGTTTTCCATCTCACTGAGTTCATCTAATCTTCCTCTAAGTTTGTGGAGTATCCATTACACAGTGTTTTCAACTTTGTACCTGGTAGGTTACTTATCTCTATATCATGTAATTGTTTTCTGGAGTTTTGTCCTGTTCTTTCATTTAGGACATGTTTCTTCATCTTCTCATTTTGCCTGCCTTCCTGCATTCATTTCTATGCATTAGCTAGATCTACTATGTCTCCCAGTCTTTGCAGAGTGGCCTTATGTAGTACATGTTCTGTGGGTCCCAGTAGCTCAGTCTCTCTAATTACCTCAGGCAGAATTTTAGGGTTTTCCCTTGTATGAGTTGTGTGTGCCCTTCTATTGTAGTTGAGCTTTGATTGCTGTTGGCATGTCATAGGTTTGGTTGACCCTCAGACTAACTGGCTTTGAATACTGGCTGTGACTATGTGTGTGAGCTGTTGTGTGGGAGCTGACCCTATGAAGAGGGAAATCACTTCAGGGGGTTTTGGTGCCTATTGAGTTTGCCCCTTTGGTATATTGCTTGTGGAGCTGGTTAGGTGGTGCTTTTGGCCACCCGGTATGTTGGTTCTGGGCCTTTTGGGAGAGGTTCCAGTGTAGACTAAGGTCAGTTGCCACTTGTGCTGGGCTTGAGGTCACCCAGTAGGTGCTACAAAGTGATCTGCAGTTGATTGCTGTTTGTACAGGGCTTGGAGGCATTTGGGAGATAGCATGGTGTGATCTAAGCCAGCTGTTACTTGTGCTTGGCTGGGGACCCTTTAATGGCTACCTTGATGTAAGCTGAAACCAGTGATAACTTGTGCCTGGCTATAGCTGCTTAGTTGAAGCTACATTTTAAGTTAAGAGTGGCTACCACGTATTCCAGGCTTATGGCCACCTGATGGGAGTTACAATGCAAGTGAAGACCAGTCACTGCTTATGCTGGGCCTAGGGCTGCTTGCAGGGCACTTTGAAGTCAGCTGCTGCTTGTTTGGGGGTTGTGGGCCTTTGAGGGATTTTAGGAAGGTCCACAGCATGAGCCTAGGCAGGCCCCCTGTGTGGAACAGCCACTAGAGGGCTGGACTTGAGTGGGGTGAGGTCTTAGGGAATCACCAGGGAGGGCTAATACCCACTTGTGCGCACTGGCTAAGTGGGAGGAGTGTTCAACAAAGGAATAATGGTGCCTACCAGCACTTCCTCAGGGAGTGCTGCTTCTTTAATCCTTGCTCTGAAACTAATTCCTCCCTTGATATTCCTGGCACTTTTCAAGCTGCTGTCCCTTCTCTGGAGCCCAGAACGAGTGAGTTTGTCAGTGAGCAAGTTCATACACAGGACCTTTAAGAAGACAACTTAATCTTCAGCAGTCCTCTGGATAACTGTACTCAGTCCCTGCTGGTTTTCTCAGCCAGATATTATGGGGACTTCTTTTCCTGGCACTGGTGCCCCAGGTTGGGACCCATTGTTCCTCAGGAGGGACCTCTGCAGCCCAGCTCTTCCTCCTGATCCTTTTTCATTTATTTATTTAAGGTATTATAAATAGTAGTACATATGTCTCCTTTTTTCCCCCCCATTGACACCTCCCCCCTCAGCCTCCTCTACCCCCAGCACTTGCCTTCACCCAGCTCCCCAGTGTTTTGCATCTGTTGGTTGTGCTTATATGCATGCATACAAGTCCTTCAGTTGATTCCTCCTGATTCTTAATCACTACACTCTGTATGTGAAACCTGCTGGTTCTGTGTCTTTGCTCCTCCTACCAGTCTTGACATGGCTTCTTTTTTCTTTTTTTTTTTT
Source organism: Antrozous pallidus (assembly GCA_027563665.1). Taxonomy (NCBI): domain Eukaryota; kingdom Metazoa; phylum Chordata; class Mammalia; order Chiroptera; family Vespertilionidae; genus Antrozous; species Antrozous pallidus. Next base: position 36,442,406 of record CM050516.1, on the reverse strand, counting down.
TTTAAATATATTTTATTGATTTTTTACAGAGAGGAAGGGAGAGGGATAGAAAGTCAGAAACATCGATGAGAGAGAAATATCCATCAGCTGCCTCTTGCACGCCCCCTACTGGGGATGTGCCCGCAGCCAAGGTACATGTCCTTGCCGGAATCGAACCCGGGACCCTCCAGTCCGCAGTCCGACGCTCTATCCACTGAGCCAAACCGGTCTCGGTGACATGGCTTCTTTATATCCTTAGTTATAGGACTTCTGTTCAGCTAATCTTCATGTGGTTTTCATTGATGGTTGTTCTATAACTTAGTTGTAATTTAATGTGCTCATGGGAGTAGGTGGGCACAACCTTTAGCTCTTCCACTATCTTTACTGGAAGTTTATAGAATCTTAACTAATAAATGTAGGAGAAATAATGGAACTAGAAAATTACTATCAGATAGCTATTGTAGTAATCATTCAAGTAAAACACATTCATTACTAGATGCCAAACTTCATGGAGGAAAGCTTGATAAATATATTTGTATGATCTTAATATATTTCTCCTCCAATAATTATTAAAAGCAAAGTAGAAAAAAATCACTTTATGGTGAAGCCTGACAGATACCACTTTTATTAAAAGACTGATGTTAACATCCCAGGTAATGAGATAAATTGAAATCAAGTTTCATCTGATAAGATGAAATGAAAGGAACATATCACTTCTTTAATATTCTTGCCAAAAATGCCTAATCTGGTTATAGTCATAAAATATTAGACAAAGACAAATATGGGGAGACATTCTGTTATTTTCAAAATTATCAGGCATGCAAGTTAAGGAAAATCTGAGGAACTGTTCCAAACTAAAAGAAATCAGAGACATGATGTGCAATTCCGAACAGTGTAAAATAATAATGTGTAATTCTGAACTAGCTTTTTTGCTATAAAAGCCATATTGGAACAATTGGCAAAACTTGAATGGAATGTGAGGACTATATGGTAGTAATATATCAATATTAATTTCCTGATTTTTAAAAAATATATTTTTATTGATTTCAGAGATGAACGGTTTTACTGATTTCAGAGAGGAACGGGGAGGGAGAGAGAGAGAGAAACATCAATGATGAAAGAGAATCATGGATTGGCTGCCTCCTGCATATCCCCTACTGGGGATCGAGCCCGCAAACTATTTCTACTTTTCTGTAACCTTGTCATTTAAAAAAATATATATTTTATTGATTTTTTACAGAGCAGAAGGGAGAGGGATAGAAAGTCAGAAACATCGATGAGAGAGAAACATCAATCAGCTGCCTCTTGCACGCCCCCTACTGGGGATGTGCCTGCAGTCAAGGTACATGCCCTTGCCGGAAGCGAACCGGGGACCCTTCAGTCTGCAGTCTGATGCTCTATCCATTAAGCCAAATCGGTTTCAGCTAGGGCACCTGATTTCTTAAAAATGCTGAATAATGTATGGGGAATATGTAATTTTAATAAATCAATTAAACAGTAAAATTAAATTTTTTTGTTCACTCATTTTCAGTAAAATTGCTTGTATTTTCCTTCAGAACTAGCATTCTAATGTTTACTAAGGTAGCATTTTTTTTTTCTATTTTACCTTGAAAGGTTGCTCAAGAAACAGATGTTAGAGCCCAGATTCGTCTGCAGTTTCGTGATGTGAATGGAGACCTTTTAGCTGTGCAGAGATCTATGGTGTGTACTCAGAAAAGCAAAAAGACAGAATTTAAGACCCTGGAGGGAGTCATTACTAGAACAAAGTAGGTGTTTATTTTATATTTGATTATCTATTCATTTTCTGTCTTTTAGGGTTTTTTTTATGTTTTTTCCTATTACTTTAATTTTATTTTAGGGAAGCATATTAATTTTTTAACAGACTTTATTTTTTAGGGCAATTATAGGTTCTCAGCAAAATTGAGCAGAAAGTAGCCTGTATATTCCCTGCCTCTACATATACACAGGCTCACCACTTCACCACTTCATTTTTTACTTGCTCATAATTTATCAGTTAAACAGAATGATCCCATTAAAGATTTCTTGATAATGCTCTATTTTTTTAGTAATTTATGAACAGTTGCTGAATTGAAGATCCATAGTCACTCAAATATATATTGAATGAAAAAAATGGTAGTATCGTCTAGGGATGGGTGAGATGAAAAGTAGACAAGTAGGAAAGAGTAATAATTTGTCCATTTCAACTGAGCAGGTGTCATCTTGTAGTGAGTATGGATTTTGGAAGTAGGCCATCTGGATTTAAGGCTTTATCTTTGTTGAGCAAATTACTTAACTATAACCTTACCCCCTTCCTTTTTCATTTATTTTTTATTTGTTAAACTAGAAATAATCCTTTTATAAACTAGTAATGTATAGCATCTATTATGTGTTAGACTAGCTTCTCAAGCAGATTCTTTTCACTGGCTTTTAAGCACATACCTTTCAGTCCACTGCAGTTACTGTTTCCGTCTTTCCCTTTACAGCCAGTCTTCTCAGCAGAATTGTTGACACTTAACTGTTTCCATTTCTTTACTTTCTCCCCACTCCTTCTCTAGCCCCTTCCTCTACTGAAACAGCTACAACTAAGTCACTAATAACCTCTGTATTAATTAAGATAATGTTATGGTTATATAAAATAGACCTCATAGTGAGGAAGTCGTGTTTTTTTCATTTGTAAAATTGGGGTTCAGTATCACTGTACATGTTAAGACAGATGTAAGGATGGTGTTTGTGCATATAAAATGCTTAATATGTATTAAGAGCCATGTATTAGTTTTCTATGACTATTAGTTTTAGTTTGCTATAACAAACCACAACTTTAGTGGATTAAAACAACACAATTTATTTTTTTTAAATACATTTTTTAGTGATTTCAGAGAGGAAGGAAGAGGGAGACAGAGAGAAATATCACTGATGAGAGAGAACCACTGATCTGTTGCCTCCTGCATGCGCCACACTAGAGATCAAGCCCACAACCCGAAATGTGCCCTGACCGGGAACTGAACCGTGACTCCTGGTTCATAGGTCAGCGCTCAACCACTGAGCCATGCTGGCCAGGCAAAGCAACACAGTTTATTATCTTACAGTTCTGTGATTTAGAAGTTTGAATTGGGTCTCACTAATCTAAAACGAAGGTATTGGCAGGGCTGTTTCTTTTTGGAGTCTCTAGGAACAGTCTGTTTCCTTGCTTTTTCCACCTTTTATTTTATTTTATTTTTAAATATATTTTTAGTAATTTCAGAGAGGAAGGAAGAGAGGAACATCAATGATGAGAGAGAACCATTGATTTGGCTGCCTCCTGCATGCCCCTGACTAGGGATTGAGCCAGCAACCCAGGCATGTGACCTGATCAGGAATCAATCCGTGACTTCCTGGTTTATAGGTTGACACTCAACCACTGTGCGCGCCAACTGGACACTCTCTTTCCACCTTTTAGAGGCCACCCACATTCTTTGGTTCATGGCACTCTTCCTCCAGCAACAGTGAACAGAGTTCTCACATTGCATCACTCTGCCTCTCTCTCCCAAACTTCAGAACCCTCTCCTTACCTTGGCCCACCCAGATAATGCAGGGTAACCTATTTTAAAGTCAAATGAAGAGCAACTTTAATTTCACCTGTAATCTTAATTCCTCTTTGCCTCGTAAACTAACACATTCACAAATTCCAGGTATTGGAATATAGATCTTTTGGAAGGCCATTGTTCTATGTACTACAATGCAATAAACAGTAGATATTAATCACTTCTTACTTGAACATATTTTTAGATTTCCATGACATGTCAAAACACTGTTCCCTCTTTCTTTTCCGTAAAGCCAGCTTTTACCCAGCCAGTAAAGGCTGAGCTCTACAGACTCAGTCCTAGATCATCTTTCATTTTGGTCTGTGTTCTCTTTTCAGATAATCTCATTCACACTATTGCTCAAATTACTGTGTATTCATAGGCAATTCACAGATTTATATCTCCAGGCCAGACCTCTGTTTCTAGACCAATGTACTTAACTGCCTCTCTAATTTTTCTACCAGTTGTTTCAAAGACCCCTCAGATTCAGCTGTACAAGATCCTTTCCCTGGACTCCCCTTGAAAAACCTTTTACAGTTCTCTTACTCTCAGTGAATGCACCACTACCTGTCTAGTGACACAAGCCAAGAACCTAAGTCTGTTTTGACATCTTCCTTGCCCTTCATATTCAGTCCATTATCAAGTCATGTGGATTTAACCTAAATGTCTTTTTAGTCTGTTTCTTTCTATCTCTGTGATGACCATTCAGTCTAAGCTACCATCATCTTTTCCTGGTCTAATGGGATAACTTCCTGCTCTATCTGTGTCCATTCAGTCCCCCTACAAAACATTCTCACTTCATTCAGTGTAATGTTTTAAACATACATAAGGGAATATATAAATGACAGGAAAGGTAGACTCTGCCTCTGCCCACCTCATCTAGTTAACAGATACTGGACAGAAAATGGTAGATTTGTTCTTCTGCTGAAAGATACTGAGAGATCTCTTGGAATCCAGGGACAAGGATGCTTCTCGCTCTGGGTATACTGATCCCATTTAAGAGACCCCGAGGCAATTTTCTTTATTGTATTGTGTTGGCAGTGTGACCCTAGAACTTGAGGTCTACTGATTAAGAATCCTCCCTGGATTTGCTAGATGGGTACCACTAGGTTTGTTTGCCTTTACTCTCTTTTTACAAACATATGTCTGTTATTGAACAACCCCTTATCTAAACTATACAATCTTTAAATGTTTTTTTTTAAGGCACCTTTGCCTGTCTGCTATGGATTTCATGTTTTGTTTTGTTCTCTTAAGGCCCTTATTTTCCTTATTTTTAAGTTCTAGGGGTGGGAGGTAGTTTATTTTTCTCTACGTATTATCTATAGATATTTTAAATGATTGTAATAAAAAAATCCAAGTATGTAAAAACATGTTACATAAATTCTTATATTTTTTTCTGAACCACACAGTTTTATGTACGTTTCTCAGTGAATTGCTGAATTATTTCAGAATACTTTTTAGCATGAGGAAGCTAAGAGGGATGAATGAAGGGAATTTTTTTTTTACAAGTATAAAATAATTGATTTAAGCAATAGCATACATACAACTGGAGGTTATTTTACATACATTCTTTATTTTCTATAGGTATGGCGAAAAGGTTAGTCTCAGCTCTAAGTGTGCAGAAATTGACCGAGAGATGATAAGTTCTCTTGGGGTTTCCAAGTCTGTGCTAAATAATGTCATTTTCTGTCATCAAGAAGATTCTAATTGGCCTTTAAGTGAAGGAAAGGCTTTGAAGCAAAAATTTGATGAGATTTTTTCAGCAACAAGGTTTGTAACATTTAATTAGATTTTGTAGCCCATTAAGTTACAGATATGATTGCAATTTGAATATGTCTTCCTTAGATAAAATTTTAAAAGCAAGAAAGTCATTAATTATTACTTCTCAGTGGCAACCAATGGGCATATTTCCTTTCTGTTTTCTTTCTATGCATATTAACTACCTGGTGACAGTGTATATGTAATGTTTTTACTTTCCATATGTCATAAGCATTTTCTAAGTTATTGAAAACTTTTAATGACTGCATAATATTTCATTGTATGAATATACTATCATTTTCTTAGCCAGAAATTTTTATGTAATATCTTCATAGGTACATTAAGGCCTTGGAAACACTTCGGCAGGTACGCCAAACACAAGGTCAGAAAGTAAAAGAATGTCAAACAGAACTAAAATATCTGAAGCAAAATAAGGAAAAAGCTTGCGAGATCCGAGATCAGATTACTAGTAAGGAAGCCCAGTTAACATCTTCAAAAGAAATTGTCAAATCTTATGAGAATGAACTTGATCCACTGAAGGTAATTTGATTTCTTATATGCTAAGGAGAAAGTCACCTTTTACCATGGTAGCACTCACCCCTTATATGCTTTATTTTTTTATGAATTTGAATGATACATATATTTCTTGAAATATATATAGTGCATAATACTTGATAATGGTAATAAATTACTATCTTACTGTTTTATGTATTTCCTACACCGTACTTTTTATCATTATTTTAGGGTGTACTCTTTTTACTTATAAAAATTTTTTGCTATAGAACAAACAGTATGCCTTGTTAACACCGGCAGTAGCTTCATACAACTCTTGTTCAATGTGTCTATTGTGCTTGATTTAATCTCATGTTGTTTTGTTCAGCCTGTCCCCTACATGTACCAAATCTACTGCTAATGTTGCTGGTAAGAGGTCATATTGAGGGATTGACCTGGAAACGAAATTAAAAGTAAGTCAGAACTACACAGGTGGAAAATCAGTGATATTCATTACTGTTCATTCAGGCATTCTACCATAGCTACAGTCTTGAAGAACAAGAGTACAGTGATAAAAACTGTTAAAGGATCTGCTTCCCTGAAGGCAACGAGACTAACAAAAATTAAACAAGGGACCTACATCAGACATGATCTGAATTGGAGACCAGACACAGAAGTGTATTCCTCTTAGCACCTGATGATCACAGCCGAAGCAAAAGGATTGGGATGGTAAAAGGCTGGATCCTACTACATCATGTTGAATTTACTGCTAACTGTGGGCGATTTAAACAATTCAAAAATAGTTATCATTCCATGATGTGAAAGTGAGTGGTGAGTCTGCGAGTGCTAATGTGAAAGCAGTTGAAGAATTTTTTGAAACTAGAGAAGTTGATTTTGGAGGAAAATTACTTGCCAGAGCAAATATTCAATATGGATGAAATCCTTCTATTCTGGAAATGGATGGACTGGAGGACTTTTATCCATAAGGAGGCCAGGTCAATGCCAGGTTTCCCGCCTTTTAAGGACAAAATAGTCTCATTTTGAGACAGTATATCAGGCGTAAATTGAAACTCTGTGATCTGGCACAGTGAGAACCCAGGGGCCTACAAGCATATTAGAGAACACAAACTGCTAGTGAATTGCAGGAGTCATGGATGACATAGCTGCTCTTACAAAATGCCCACCTCAGTTGCTGTGCCCACAAAATGAAGTAGTAGTATTTGGAGAATAACATAGACCTATCAAGATTCTGCTTATTGATGATAGTGTTCTTGCATATCTCCTTTCATTGGGGTTCTTCATCCCAATATCAAAGTGGTGTTTTTCCCTCCAAACACCACCTGTTTGATCTAACCAATGGATCAAGGAATTGTAGCTTTTTAAGATCTTCTACCTGAAGGGGACCTTTGAGGAAGATACTGAGAAGACATTGATGCAATTCTGGGAGAATTACAGCATCTGTGACTGCATCGGGATCTTGTTGGAGCTCGGGGTGATGTCACCAAGGAGGGTATGGATGGCACCTGGAAGAAGACACTTAGAGGGTTCACCCATGACTTCTAAGAAGTTTCCAGGATAAGTAGGTTACAAAAATCAACAAGACTATGGTTGAGATGGCAAACAACTTTAACTCTTAGAGGCGGTTCCAGAGGAACTGATTAATGAGTTGTTAGAACTGGAATAGGAACACATAGAAGAAGAGGCAAGAAAATAAGAAACTTCAGGAGAAGAAAAAGAAGAACCCCCCCAAGCATATTCTTAGTGAAGCCTTTAACAGAAGCTTTTGCAGATTTCAACTGGCTCCTTAAAAAGACTAATAACATGGGCCCCAACACCGAAAGGTTTTCATTAATAGAGAGGAATATTCATGGTGCATTATCTGTTTACAAGCAAATCTATGATGAAATCAAGCAAACCACCATGGACATATTTCTGAAAAGAGTGACCCTACTTAAGATCCTCAGGCAGGTCCTTTAGGAGATATTCCAGAAGAAGGGATTGCTATCATGGTGGTGAAAGTTCCATGTGTTATCGCTCCTCAAGACCTTCCATCTAGATGAGATGTGGAGGTGGAAAACAGTGATATTAGCCTAGGCCTGTGGTTAGCAAACTGCAGCTTTGAAGCCACATGCAGTTCTTTGGCTCCTTGAGTGTGGCTCTTTTACAAAATACCACAGCCTGGGCGAGTCTATTTTGAAGAAGTGGCATTAGAAGAAGTTTAAAAAATTAGGCTCTCTAAAGGAATTAAAAGTTAAAAGTAGAAAAAAATAGAATCCTATCTAATAAAAGAGTAATATGCAAATTTGACTGTGCCCCTGCCACAGCCACACCCACCAGCCAATCAGGAGCAGATTATGCAAATAAACCCAAACCAAGATGGCTGCCAACACAGAGCAGGAGGTAGGCTTGGGTTTCCCCGGCAACAGAGGAAGCCAACCTTTCCGCCTGCTGTTGCCAGCCTAGGCCTCTACTCAGTGCTACAAAGTTTTAATTATAGAAGATGAGAAATGTCAGCAGCCACTGAGCTGGAGAGAACAGAGGCTTGGGTTTTCCTGGCAACAGAGAAAGCCAAGCTTTCCACCTGCTGTTGCCGGCCTAGGCCTCCACTCTAGGCTACAAAGCTTCAAACAGAAATGGCTGCCGCCATGGAGCGAGCAGAAGGCTTGGCTCCACTCCAGGCTACAAAGTTTCAATTGTAGACATAAATTAATCCCAGATCGCAGGGCCTCCGCTTGGGTCGCTGGGGGGCATGGCTGACCTGCAAACCTCCACAGGCCCCTTGCCCAGGCTGCCCCTCGCCCCAAGGGAACCCTCACCTTAATCTGGGACACTCTTCAGGGCAAACCAGCTGGCCCCTACCCATGCACCAGGCCTCTGTCCTATCTAATAAAAGAGTAATACACAGATTCACCATCACCCCAACACACAAGAGGGCTGCCCTCGTGGTCAAAGATCCTGCCCCCATGTGGACACAAGATGGCCACCACAAGATGGCCAGCAGGGGAGGGCCATTGGGAGGTTCGAGGCCCTGCAAGGGAGGGCAGTTGGGGGCGATCAGGCCAGCAGGGAGGGCAGTTTGAAGAGACCAGGCCTGCAAGGGAGGGCAGTTGGGGGCAATCAAGCCTGCAGGGGAGGGCAGTTAGGGGTGACCAGGCCGGCAGAGGAGGGAAGTTGGGGGCAAACAGGCTGGCAGGGGAACAGTTAGACATCAGTTAGGCTGGCACGGTAGTGGTTAGCAGGTGACCAGGCTGGCAGGCAGAAGCGGTTAGGGGCAATCAGGGAGGCAGGCAGGTGAGCAGTTTGGAGCCAGCAGTCTTGGATTGTGACAAGGATGTCTGACTGCCCGTTTAGACCTGATCCTACCAGGCATTCAGACATCCTTTGAGGGGTCCCAGGTTGGAGAGGGTGCAGGCTTGGCTAAGGGTTATTGTCTGACCCCCGTGTATGAATTTTGTGCACCAGACCTCTAGTAAGAAAATAAAAAAATTATTTCTGTACAACTGTACAGTATGCTTGTATTTTAAACTAAGTATTATCACAAAAAAATCAAAATTAAAAAAAGGTTATAAAATAAAAAAGGTTATGGTAAGCTAAGGTTAACTTGAAGAAAGAAAAGTATTTTTTATTAATTTAGTGTAGGTTAGGTGTACAGTGTTTATCAAGTGTACAGTAATGTCGTAGATCTACACATTTACTCACCAGTCATTCACTCACTCACCCAGAGCAACTTCCAGTCCTTCAAGCTCCATTCATGGCAGGTGAGTATATGTGGACCTATGCAATTCAAACACATGTTGTTCAAGAGTCAACTGTACTGTACGTTTTCTGTGTTTAGATATACTATTGGGTTATAGTTGCCTCCAGTAATTAGTACAGTTATATGCTATATAGGTTTGTAGCTTAGGAGCAATAGGCTATACCTTAGAGCCTAGGTATGTAGTAGGTTATCCCACCTAGGTTTGTGTAAATGTACTCTGTGATATTTGCACAGTGACAAAATCACTTAATGCATTTCTCAGAACATATCTCCCTTGTTAAGTGATGCATGACTGTATTTGCAAATGAGTATAGCTTTCTAAATTCTTGATTTATAAAAAACACTTTAAGCAAATCCCATTTATTCATTTCACAAGCATTTGGGTATTTCCTGTGTGCAAGGGTATACTATACATGAGGCTACAGGAATAATGAGGATCTTCCTCTGAAGGTCTCAATAAGTAAGAGCTTCTTGAAAATGGCTATTTTCTAGCGTCCAGATAGTAGATTTTTAAAGCTATTTAAAAATTACTGATTTGGTTTTTTAAAACTCACCTATAAATACTTTATAAATCTGAGTTGTACACTAAAAAACTTTGTTTTCATTTCTATCCCAATACCCTTTGATATTAATGCATTCTTTAGTAAATAATTGTTTTGTGCATAGCACTATGTCAGGTGCTCTTAGGGATGAGGAAGCCAAAAACTTGGATCTTGCTTTTAAAGGAACCCAAAATCTAGGCTGGCCATTGTAGCTCAATGGTTGAGCATCAACCTATGAACTAGGAGGTCATGGTTTGATTCCCAGTCAGGGTACATCCTGGGGTTGTGGGCTCAGTCCCCAGTGTAGAGTGGACAGGAGGCAGCTAATCAATGATTCTCTCTTATCATTGATATTTCTCTTATCCTCTTCCTTCCTCTCTGGATAAAAAAATCCACAAAAAAGAGAAAACATTTGCAAGCTATGTATCTAACAAGGGACTTATACCTGGAACATAAAAATAACTCAGAACCAAGATGGCAGCATAGGTAAACACCTGAAATTGCTGCCTTGCACAACCACTTCAAAACTACAACTAAAAGAAAAAATGGACATCATCTAGAACCACAGGAAGGCTGGCTGAGTGGAAATTCTACAACTAGAAGGAAGAAGAAAAGAACACTGAGACTCAGCAGGTGCAGAAGTAAAGTGCAGAGGTACCGAGGCACGAGCCCAAAGAGCTGGCAACTGAGTATGACGTTGTCTTTTTCAATTGAGAGGGGGACACAAGCTCCTGACTGCTCTGAACTCCAGTTTTGAGTGAGACTCTGGGGACCCAGACTCATACAGGGAGAAATTGGACTGTCTGGCATTGGGCAGAACTCCAGGGCAGCTTTCTCTCAGAGGTGCTTGCAGCAATTACCGTGGGACACTGAGATCGGGGCCTCTTAGGGCAGGGCTGAGGATCAGCTATTGCTATTTGCTCCGCCCTGTGGATTCCCTGAGACCCTGCCCCTCCCAAGCTGTGTGCAGAGGCTTTTGCATATGCATGGCCTGGCCCTTTGCAATCTAAAATTAACCTAACAAACTGCAGCTGGGTCAGAGAGACCCAGAACACTCAAAAGAAGGCCCAAGATCCTACAGCAGCTTGCATTGCTTCACAGCTGGGCCTCATCTGGGCACCTCCAAACCCTAAAGAAAGAAGAGGAATCTGCAGATCTCTCTGTAGCTCCTGCTGGTGGCCTCAGACAGAGGCTAAATAGCACCTCCTGAGAAATCCAAGAGCCATTGTAACCAATGGCCAGAGTGGGACCATCCAGATTACAACTCCTCAGATCTATAAGGGACATACTCAGGGGGCAGACTAAGTGAGCACCAAAGCCCCACTGAAGCAAGTCTTGCCCATAAGGGTGTCTCCAGCACAGAAGTTCTTCCATTGTAAACACCGCTGATTCTCACAGCCAATTGGCCTGGAGGTCCATTCCTCCAAGTGATAGCAACAACGGTCAAGGCTTAACTACAACAAGACTGTACGCAGCCCACTAAGTGGTGCACCAAGAGAATCCACTGCAGGTAACTGGAGAGGCTGAGCCACTAGGCTCTATAGGACACCTAGCACACAAAGCCACTCATTTCAACACAGGGAAGCAGCCAAAATGTGGGGACAAAGAAACAGGTCGAAAATGCAAACTACTGGATATAGAGTTCAAAACCACGGTTATAAGGTTTTTTAAGAAATTTTAGAAACCACAGATAAATTTAGTGAGACCCTCGGGGATATGAAAAAAGGACCAATGAGAAATTAAGCATACACTGAGTGAAATAAAGAATAATATACAGAGATCCAACTGCATACTAGAGGATTGCAAGAATCAAGTCAAAGATTTGAAAGAAGAGGAAGCAAAAAATACTAACTGGAAAAGCAAAAAGCAAAAAGAACCCAAAAATATGAGGATAGTGTAAGGAGTCTCTGGGACAAGTTCAAGCATACCAGCATCTGAATTATGGGGGTGCCAGAAGAAGAGAGAGAGCAAGATGCTGAAAACCTATTTGAAGAAATAATGACAGAAAATTCCCCCCACCTGCTGAAAGAAATAGACTTACAAGTCAAGGAAGTGTAGAGAACCCCAAATGCAATCCAAAGAGGACCACACCAAGATACACCATAATTAAAATGCCAAGGACAAAAGACAATCTTAAAAGCAGCAAGAGAAAAACAGTTACCTAGAAGAGAGTACCCATACGACTATTAGCTGATTTCTCAACAGAAACTATGCAGGCCAGACAGGAGTGGCAAGAAATATTCAAAGTGATGAATAGCAAGAACCTACAACCAAGATTACTCTACCCAGCAAAGCTATCATTCAGAATTGAAGGTCAGATAAAGAGATTCACAGATAAGAAAAAGCTGAAGGTGTTCGTCATCACCAAACCAGTACTATATGAAATGCTGAAAGGTATCCCTTAAGAAGAGGAAGAAGAAAAAAAAGGTAAACATAAAAACTACGAATAATAAATACATGTCTATCAAAGAATCTAAAAATCAAGTGAATTAAAAATCTGATGAACAGAATAAACTGGTGAATATAATAGAATTAGGGGCAGAGAAAGGGAATGGATGACAATTCTCTGGGGGAAAAGGGTGTGGGGATTACAGGAAGAGACTGGACAAAAATTGTACACCTATGAATGAGGACAGTGAAGGGGGGTAAAGGCAGAGGGTGGGGTGGGAACTGGATTCCTTTTGTTTGGAGAAAAAAGAGGAACAACTAATAATCTTAATAGAAGTTAAAAAAAAGTAACTCAATAATAAATAATAAATTGTTTGAAAATGGGCAAAGGCTCTGAATAGATAGTTCTCCAAAGCAGATATGTGTCCAGTGAGCATATGAAAAGATAATTGACAATAGTATTCATCAGGAAATGCAAAACAAAACCACAATGAAGGAGGAACCAAGATGGCGGCATAGGTAAACACCTATCTTGCTGCCATACACAGCAATTTCAAAACTACAACTTAACGAAAGAACGAACATCATCCAGAATCACCAGAAAGCTGGCTGAGTGAAAATTCCACAAATAAAAGTAAAGTTAGGACACTGTGACTCAGAGGAGCAGCGGAGGAGAGCGTTGAAGATACGCGCGGAGAGAGGTTTGGAGCTGTACTCGCGTGAGTGGATACGGCGGGCGGCTGCAAACCCGGCTGGTTTTCTCAAACCTTTGAGACAAAGACATCCCACTGCACTGATTCCCCAGCTCCAGGTGAGTCCGGAGAACCGACAGTCATACGGGTAAAACTGGACAGTGGGGAGGCACGCTGAAACTTGAGTGCTGCAAGGGTCTGCAAGCTTGTGGAGAGGGTGAGCTTGTGCAGAGTGCGTATGAACTTGGGAACAGCACAGCTGCGTGACTGCACAGAGAGGACTCGTGACTTACTCTCTTGTTTGGGAAACGACCAGACTGCATTGTTTTACGACCCTGGGAGAGACATTGGGTGTGCTGACTCATTTGGGGAGAGGCTGAATCGTCCGGAAGCAAGTGGAGCTGGGCGGCAAATTTCTCTCAGAGGTGCTTGCAGCCATTGCCCCCAGCACAGAGTCCCAGGTGCCGCATAGGGCGGAGCTGACTGACGCTGCCTGCTTGGCCTAGAGACTCCACCCATCCAACCTGAGCACAGCTGATCCTCACAGCCAATTGTTCTGGAGGTCAAACCCTCCTAGTGCTGGCAACAATAAGCTAGGCTTAACTTCAACAAGACTGTGCAACCCATAACCACCTCTGGTAATTGCGGAGGCTGGGCCACTATCCCTTAGAGGACATCTACCACACAAAGCTAATCGACCAACTCAGGAAAGCAGCCACCATGCAGAGACATGGAAAGAAATCAGATGTGAAAGAAATGGAGGGGGAAAAAACAGGACATAGAGTTCAAGACCACGGTTATAAGGCTTTTCAAGAGGCTCCTAGAAAAGGCCGAGACCTACAAGGAAATGAACAAGACCTATAAGGAAATGAACAAGACCTACGAGGATATGAAAAAGGACCAACTAGAAATTAAGCATACACTGACTGAAATAAAAAATATTATACAAAGACCTAAAAGTACTCTAGAGGACCACAAGAACCAAGTTAAAGATTTGAAATACAAAGAGGTAAAATCCACTCAGCTGGAAAAGCAAGAAGCCAAAAGAATCCAAAAAATTGAAGTTAGTATAAGGGGCCTCTGGGACAACCTCAAGCATACTAACATCCAAATTATAAGGGTGCCAGAAAAAGAGAGAGAGCAAGTCAATGAAAACCTATTTGAAGAAATAGTGACCGAAAACTTCCCACACCTGGTGAAAGAAATTGACTTAGGAGTCCAAGAAGCGCACTGAACCCCAATATATAGGAACCCTAAGAGGACCACACCAAGGCACATCATAATTAAAATGCCAAGAGCAAAAGACAAAGAGAGAATATTAAAAGCAGCAAGAGAAAAACAGTTACCTATAAGGGAGCACCCATATGATTGTCAGCGGATTTCTCAACAGAAACAATGCAGGCCAGATGGGAGTGGCAAGAAATATTCAAAGTGGTGACTAGCAAGAATCTACAACCAAGATTACTCTACCCAGCAAAGCTGTCATTCAGAATTGAAGGTCAGATAAAGTGCTTTGCAGATAAGAGAAAGCTAAAGGAGTTCACCACCGCCATACCAATATTATATGAAATACTGAAAGATATTCTTTAAGAAGAGGAAGAAGAAAAAGGTAAAAATAAAAATTATGAACAACAAATACACCTCTATCAACAAATGAATATAAAAATCAAGTGAATTAAAAATCTGATGAACAGGATAAACTGGTGAATATAATGGAATCATGGGCATAGAGAGGGAATGGACTGACAATTCTTGGGGAGAAAAGGGGTGTGGGAGGTGCAGCAAGAGACTGGACAAAAATCATGCACCTATGGGAGAGGACAGTGGGGGGGAGGTGAGGGCGGAGAGTGGGATGGGTACTGGGTGGTGGGGAACTGTAGGTGGAAAAACAAGGGCGAAAAAGGTAATTAATAAACTGAACAAAAAAGATTAAAATATTAAAATAATTAACTTAAATTTAAAAAAACCCACAATGAGGTGCCACTTCACATTTACTGTAATGAGTATAAATAAAAATAAGTGTTAGTATGTGGAGAAATTGGAGCCCTTATATATGCTGGTGTGAATATAAAATGCTGCAGCCACTTTAGAAAATAGTTCAGCAAGTTCCTCAAAATGTTGAACATGAGTTTTCATATGACTCAGAAATTTTACTCTGAAGTATCTCAACCCCAGGAAATTAAAAGATAAATCTGCCTAAAAAGTTGTATAGGAATGTTCATAGCAGAATTATGCTTAATGGGGAAAAAATGAAAACAACTCATATTATAGATACCTGATCAATAAAATATGGCATATCTGTATATTGGGTTATTATTTACCCATGAAAAGAAATGAAGTTTTCATACATGCTAAGTGAAAGAAGCCAATCATAAAAGACCACATATTGTATAATTTCATTTATTTGAAATGTTCAGAATTGGTAAATGGATAGAGATAGAAAATAGATTAGTGGTTGCCATGGGTAGGTGGTAGAGAAGAATGAATAATGACTGCTAATGGATACAGGGTTTCTGTTTAGAAATTGAAAATGTCCTAAGAATAGTTATGATGATGGTTGTTCAACTCTGAATACACTAAAACGATATTGATTGCACACTTTAAATGTATTAGTTGTATGATATATAAATTATATCCCAGTAGTGCTGTTTAAAAAAGTGATGGTCTTTAATATAAATCTTTTGCAAGGTGTTCAGGGAGGAAGCATGGCTGTGCTGGGCCTTAAAGAATAGGTCAGTTATGGGTGACCAGGCAGGCAGAAGAGGGGAGTTGGGGGCAAACAGGCTGGCAGGGGAGCAATTGATGTCTATCAATTAGGTTCGCAGGGGAGTGGTTAGGGGGTGATCAGGCTGGCAGGCAGAAGCGGTTAGGGGCAATCAGGGAGGCAGGCAGACGAGCAGTTTGGAGCTAGCAGACCTGGATTGTGAGAAGGATGTCTGACTGCCCGTTTTGGGATCTGGTCTAAATGGGCAGTCAGACATCCCTCGAGGGTTTCCAGATTGGAGAGGGTGCAAGCTGGGCTGAAGGACATCCCCCGCTCCCCATGCATGAATTTCTTGCACTGGGTCTCCAGTTATACAATAATAGCCCAATTGCCCCATTCATTTATCTCATTTCACACTAATACCTAAGCATTAAGAACTCTGCTATATTTTTTGTTGCTTACAAAATTGTTTTAGCTCCTTTTATTAGATTGTGTGCTCTGGGGATAGAGCCAAACACAAGTGTCAAAAAAAGAATCCACAGCATCTGATGATGGGCTAGATTTTAAAAATGAAGTAGCTAGGGATGTCACAAATGATTCAAACTCAAGATACTATGTTAATGCCACCAAGGGCCAGTGAAAACACTGATTAAGGAAAGATAAGAAGTTTTTGAGAGGTAGAGTATTGTTGTGGGTTTGGTTCCAGGCTACTGCACTAAAATGAGTTGTAATATTTTTGCTAGTGGATAGGCTCTCTTCCAATATGTAAAAAAATGTAACTTTGTGAAGTGCAATAAAATGAGATATGCCTGTAGTCAGTGTTTTGAAGATTCAACTCATTTCTCTTTGTTAGACTGTTCGAAAGGTATTCATTAAGGGCCAACTTTATGTCGGTCACTGATCAGAGTGCTTTAAAATGTATTATGTCAGCTCCACATTCGTCCTATTAGGTTTTTAGGAAAGAAGACTGAGGCACAGGTTTTCACATTGGAAGGAAGGTATAAAGCCCGGATATGAGTCCAGGCCTCTCTGATGCCCACACTATTAACATCAGATTTATTGATGTGTAATTTACATATAGTAACATCAACCCTTTTAAAAATATATAGTTCAGTGAGTTTGGGCAAATGCATATCGTAGCATTGCTACCACTCCATTCAAGATAAAGGGCATTTCCATCACCCGAGAAAGTTAAGTCTTTTTGTAGTCAGTCTTCTCCCTCCATTCCCAGTCCTTGGTAACCACTGATTTGTTTTGTCATAGTTTTGCCTTTTCCAGGATTGTCAAATAAATGGAATCATAGCTTATGTAGACTTTTGCATCTGACTTCTTAGCATGTTGCTTTTTAATTAATCTCTGTTGCACATATGGATAGTTATTTATTTTCATTGCTGAGGTTATTTTACTGTATGGCTATATTACAGTATATCCATCTGTTCCCTGATTGATGGACACTAGCTTGTTTCCAGCTTTTAGTTATTACAAATCAAACTGCTATAAACTTTTGTGTATGGGTCTTTGTAGTATGTTTCTTTCTAGGGTAACTCTCTAGGAGGGGAGTTGATAGGATGTATGTTTAACATTTTGAGCTGCCACTTTTCAAAGTGGCTGTACCATTTCATAGTCCAACCAACAATCTTTAAGATTGCAGTTGCTCTGCTTCCTTATCAGCTAGTATTGTATTTTTTTATTTCAGCCATTACATTAGATAGGATGTATCTCTGAGTACTTTTTTTTTCATTGTGACTTTATTTTTTCTAATGTCTTTGGGTGTTGAGCATCCTTTGTGTTTATTTGCCATCTGAATATTGTTTTGGTGAAGTGTCTTTGATTCTTCTGGCTATTTTCTTTTTTTTTTTTTTTAATATATTTTTATTGATTTTTTTTTTACAGAGCAGAAGGGAGAGGGATAGAAAGTCAGAAACATCGATGAGAGACATCGATCAGCTGCCTCTTGCACGCCCCCTACTGGGGATGTGCCCGCAGCCAAGGTACATGCCCTTGACCGGAATCGAACCCGGAACCCTTCAGTCCGCAGTCCGATGCTCTATCCACTGAGCCAAACCGGTCTCGGCATCTTCTGGCTATTTTCAAAAAAATATTTTTAATCCTCACCCGAGGACATTTTTCTCCCATTGATATTCAGAGAGAGTAGAAGGAAGAGAGAGAGGAGGGAAGGGAGACAGAGAAAGAAAAACATTGATGTGAGAGAGAGAGAGAGAGAGAGAGAGAGACACACACACACACACACACACACACACACATATACGACGCTCTAACCACTGAGCAATATTGGTCATGGCTATTTTCAAATTTTTTTGTCTTATGAGCTGAGTATTAAAAGTGCTTCAGATATTCTGGATAAATGCCCTTATCAAATATGTATTTTGCAAATATTTTGTTAACTGCTTTTCAAAGGGCAAGAGTTTAGTTTTGATGAAGTTCAGTTTATCAATTAATTGTTCTTTTATAGTTTTTGTTTTTTATCTAGGAAATCTTTGCCTGACTCAAGGGCACAACGATTTTTTTTTCTGTATTTTCTTCTTGACATTTTATAGTTTGAGTTCTTATGCTTAAGTATATGCCCTAATTCAAGTTAATTTTAAAATACGGTGCAAGGTAAGGTTGAGATTTGCTTTTTTGCATACAGACGTTCAGTTGTTCTAGCACACAGAGCCTACAGCCATTATCATTACACAACTCTGTATTCCAGTCTTATCTCCTATTATTAAGTATATATGTAGCTTTATATAAGTTAAGTCCTCCAAGTCTCCTACCTAGTACATAAAGTGTCATAAGGATTAAAGAGAATATGTAGCAGCAGCTAGTACAGTGTCTGCATTCAGTCAACGATAGCTGTAACTCAGTACAAAATTACTTTTTAAAAATCTCATTCTTTTTTCAGCTAACATACTGAACACCTATTACATGTGCTGGTATTACATTAGTGAACAAAATTCCTATTTTTATAGTGATTACATGCTCCTGATGAATTTAAAGTCACGAGATGGTTTAATATAATTTTATTAAGTGACGTTAAAGTTGAGGATGCATTTTGGTGCAGCTTTAAAAGCTTACAATAAATAAGCACTGTAGTAATGCATTAGTTTAAAAATTAGGTTCTACAAATGTCTTGTAAGAGGAATCGTTCAGCCTTGGAAATGTAATGGTAGTGGAAGACTGTCCCCAGCATCACCCAAGGAGAATACTCTGAGCCAGGTCAGACATATTCCTAGGAGATGAGGCAGCCAGCTGACCCAGGAAGCAGACCACTGAGGTTATTTATCACATTTCATTTGTTCCAAAGTCCTCTGTGCTTGAGCAAACTTTGAATTAAAGTATAATCTTCCATGTAAGTTTGCCTATAGGCTCAGAATGCACTGGTGACTCACCCTGAGTCTCTAGCCCACTCAGTTTTCCTAACTTTTAAAAATACATTAAAATAGCTAGCCTTTTGAGGATTAAATTCTTAAAATGTGATACTTTGCATAATGTGGCTCTAAGTACTCAATTAATGAATGACTTTTGGGTGTGTTGAAGATGAGACATGGCTTTGGAGTTAGATTTGGAGTTTACTGCTTTTCTTTACTAGCTATGAGGAGTTGGGCAAGTTACTTCATGTCTCCCATCCTCAGTTTCTGTATATCCCCTTACAGCATTGTTCGCATTAAATGAGATCACTTTTACCAAGTGCCTGATCCTGGCACATCTTACTTATTTCTCCGTATCCATCTGTATTGTAAACTATAGAGAATTTTAAATTTATTGTAAAGTGTTTATTTTCAGAATCGTCTCAAAGAAATTGAATACAATCTCTCTAAAATAATGAAACTTGACAATGAAATTAAAGCCTTGGAAAGCCGAAAGAAGCAAATGGAGAAAGATAATAGTGAACTGGAACAGAAAATGGAAAAGGTTTGTGGTGGTAGAATTTTGTTCTTCTTCAAAATTCTGGGGTTAATATAGTGAACCTCATTTTAATCCATTTTGCCACTCATTTTGAAAGAAAATACTTAAAGATGTTTGTCTTCATGTATATGTTAAGAGGAAGGATATTGAATACTTTTCATATTTTGTACTTCAGAGTGATATCTACTTATACTTATTAAAGCTCTTTATTTTGGTTTTGCATAGGTTTTTCAAGGGACTGATGAGCAACTAAATGATTTATATCTCAATCACCAGAGAACAATAAGGGAGAAAGAAAGGAAATTGGTAGATTGTCAGCGTGAACTGGAAAAATTAAATAAAGAATCTAGGCTTCTCAATCAAGAAAAATCAGAACTACTTGTTGAACAGGGTAGGGTAAAATATTTACTTGGTCTTTCTTATTGTGCTGTTATGCATTTTCAGCATGAATTATGAATTTCCAGGGAATTATACTGAGTGAAAAAGTCTCAAAAATATCTATAGTGTATTTCCATTTATGTAACATTTTTGAAATACCAGAATTTTAGAAATGAAGGACTGATTAGTGGTTGCTTGGCTTACTAAGTAGGAGGAGGGGCAGGAAAAAGGTTACTGTGGTTATAGTTATAAAAGCAACAAGAGGGATTTTTGCAATATTGGAACTGTTCCTTATCTTGACTCTTGTGGTAGATATATGAGCCAATACAGCTGATACAATTATATAGAATTTAATAAACACACATACAAATCGGTACAAGTAAAACTGGGAAATCTGAACAAGTTTGAAGGATTGTATCAGTAGCTGTATCCTGGTTGATAAGACAATACAGCAGGTCCTTGAATAACAGTTTTATTGTAATGTTTTTGAGATGCATAGAACTTAACTCCTGTCTCTATCAAGTAGTCTGTGATAAATTTGATTTCATTATGTCATTTCACTTAAAGTTGCAAAATCTATTCATGACTTTTAAGTGAGGATTTACTTTATAGTTTTGCAAACTGTTACTAAAAAACAGTTTTCTGCTTACAGTAATTCTAACACCATGTGAGTGCATTTTTCCACACCAAGCAATTCTCCGATTCTTGGCAACTGGGTATCCTGTAATTTAATTTAGTTCTGACACTAACTGTCTGAAATTAGCACAGACCCCACAGTTTAAGAGCTCAGTCCTGTGAGACTGCCTTCCATTTCCAATGGCCGTTGCCAAGTCCAGGTTGTCTGTCACCTGT
The DNA here is from genome assembly GCA_027563665.1 of Antrozous pallidus. Classification (NCBI taxonomy): domain Eukaryota; kingdom Metazoa; phylum Chordata; class Mammalia; order Chiroptera; family Vespertilionidae; genus Antrozous; species Antrozous pallidus. Next base: position 36,421,395 of record CM050516.1, on the reverse strand, counting down.
TCTTCTGACCACTGGCTATACATCAGACATTTCTACAACCCCTTCCTCAGATTCAATAATTTGCTATAATAGCTCATACAACTCAGGGAAACACTATTTCCAGTTTATTATAAAGAATACAGCTCAGGAACAACCAAATGGAAGAGATGTATAGAGTAAGGTATGGGGAAGGGGTGTGGCACTTTCTAATCACCTCCATGTGTTCACCAACCTGGAAGCTCTGAAGCTCCTTGTTCAGGGGTTTTATGGGAGTTCCATTATGTAATCATTATTCACCATTGATGACTGAATTGAATCTCCAACTTCTCCTCAGAGCTGGGGAGGAGGGTACTGAAAATTCCTATTTTTTAATCACATAGTAGGCTTCTCTGATAACCAGCTCTCATCCTCCAGGAGTCACCACATTAGAATAAACTCAGGTGTGGTAGAAATGGACTTATAATGAACAAGAGGCCTGGTGCACAGGGAGTGTGTGTCCCTCAGCCCAACCTGCATCCTCTCCAATCTGGGATCCCTCTCACAATCTAGGACTGCTGGCTCCCAACTACTCACCTGCCTGCCTTCCTCATTGCCCCTAAATGTTTCTGCCTGCCAGCCTGATCACCCCCTAACTACTCCCTTCCAGCCTGATTGATGCCTAACTGCTTTCCTGCCAACCTGTTTGCTCCTAACTACTCTCCCCTGCAGGCCTGGGTCCCCCACAACTGCTCTCCCCTGCAAGCCTGGGTCCCCCCACAATTGCCCTTCCCTACAGGCCCAGTTGCCCCCAACTTCCCTCCTCTGCTGGCCTGGTCATCCCTAACTGCCCTCCCCTGCAGGCTTGATTGCTCCCAACTACCTTCTCTTGCAGGCCTTGTCCCTCCCAACTGCCCTCCCCTGCTGGCCATCTTGTGGCATCCATCTTGTGTTTATATGGGGGCAGTCATCTTTGACCACATGGGGAGAGCCATCTTGTGTGTTGAAGTGATGGTCAATTTGCATATTATTCTTTAATTAGTTTGGATTACTTAGGATAGAGGCCTGGTGCACGGGTGAGGGCCAGCTGGTTTGCCCTGAAGGGTGTCCCGGATCAGGGTGAGGGTTCCCATGGGGCAGCCTGGGTGAGGGTCCTGTGGTGGTTTGCAGGCTGGCTATGGGTCCCCCCCCTCCCCCGGGGCAACCCAAGCAGAGGCCCTGGTATCTGGGATTTATTTATCTTCTATAATTGAAACTTTGTAAGCCTTCAGTGGAGCCAAACCTCCTGCTCACTCTGTGGCCACAGCCATTTTTGTTGGGATTTATTTATCTTCTGTAATTGAAACTTTGTAGCCTTAAGTGGAGGCTAAGGCATGCCAGGATAGACAGAAAGCTTGGCTTTCTCCATTGCCAGGGAAACCCAAGCCTCCTGCTCTCTCCATGGCCGCAGCCATCTTTGTTGGGTTAATTTGCATATTCCTAATTGGCTGGTGGGTGTGGCTTGTGGTTGTAGCAGAGGTGCAGTCAATTTGCATATTACTCTTTTATTAGATAGGACTAGAGGCCTGGTGCAGGAAATTCATGCATGGGGGTGTGTGTCTCAGCCCAGCCTGCAACCTCTCCACTCTGGGATCTCTCACAATCCAGGACTGCTGGCTCCCAACTGCTCACCTGCTTACCTTCCTAACTGCCCCTAATCGCTTCTACCTGCCAGCCCAATCACCCCCTAACCACTCTCCTGCCAGCCTGATTAATGCCTAACTCTTCTCCTGCCAGCCTGATTGCCCTAACTGCCCTCCCCTGCATGCCTTGTCACCCGTAACTGCCCTCCTCTGCAGGCTTGTCCCCCTCCAACTGCTCTCCCCTGCAGGCCTGGGTCCCCTACATCTGTGCTTCCCTGCAGGCCCAGTGGCCTCAATTTCCCTCCTCTGCCAGCCTGGCTACACCCAACTGCCCTCACTTGCAGGCCTGGTCCCTCCCAGCTGCCCTTCCCTGCTGGCCATCTTGTGGCAGCCATCTTGTGTCCACATGGGGGCAGCCATCTTTGACCACACTAGGGGAGCCATCTTTTGTTTTAGAGTGACAGTCAATTTGCATATTACTCTTTTAGATAAGATAACAAAGACATTCCTCTCTTGCCCTGGCTGGTATTGCTCAATAGTTAGGCCATTGGCCCATTCACTGAAGGTCTCTGGTTTTATCCCCAGGCCTTTGTCAGGGCACTTGCTGAAGGCAACCAGGTGATGTGTCTCTCTCACATCGATGTTTCTCTCTTTCTCTCCTTCCCTTTCTCCCTTCCATGCTCTAAAAATCAGTAGAAAAGATATCCTAAGGATTAACAACGACAACCAAAAAAAGACATTCTATCTGAAATTCTTTTTTTTTTTAAATATATTTTATTGATTTTTTACAGAGCAGAAGGGAGAGGGATAGAAAGTCAGAAACATCGATGAGAGAGAGACATCGATCAGCTGCCTCTTGCATGCCCCCTACTGGGGATGTGCCCGCAGCCAAGGTACATGCCCTTGCCGGAATCGAACCCGGGACCCTTCAATCCTCAGTCCGATGCTCTATCCACTTAGCCAAACCGGTCTCGGCTCTATCTGAAATTCTTAAGAGTTTTAGGAACTGAGTGCCAGGAACCAGGGACAAAGACCAAATATCTATTTCTAATTATCCTATCTAATAAAAGTAATATGCAAATTGACTGTACCTTCGCTATACCAAATAAGCCACACCCACAAACCAATCAGGAGTTATATGCAAATTAACACAAAACAAGATGGCTGCTGCCCATGGCAGGCCGGGCTGGGCTGGGGGTGGGGCCAGGTAGCGATGGCCCCAATGGCAGGGCGATCGCTTTGCTGGGTGCCCCAGGCCAGGCCGAGCTGGGTGTGGCCAGGCAGCGATTGGCCTGATTTGCAGGGCGATGGCTGGTTGGGGTTCCCTGGCTGGGGTCCCCTGCCCAAGGACGGAAAGTCTCGGCCAGAGGCTTTCAGCCTTGGGCAGACCTGGGGTGAGCCGTTAGTAGGACATCCCCTGAGGGCTCCCAGTATGTGTGTGAGAGAGGGCAGGTTGGGCTGAGGGACCACCCACCCCTAGTGCACGAATTTCGTGCACTGGCCCCTTGTATCACAATATTATACTTACTTTTTGGGGAAACTGGGCACAGAATATAAGAGATCTTGCTGTATTTTTTATAACTACTTGTTAGTATAAGAGTATCTCAATTTTTAAAAAATCTTTTAAAAAAAGAATTATATCTACGGGTCAGCCCATGTGCTTTAGTGGTTGAATGTTGACCTATGAGCCAGGAGGTCATGGTTTGATTCCTGGTCAAAACACATGCCTGGGTTATGGGCTTGATACATAGTGGGGGTGTGCAGGAGGCCAGCTGATCAATGGTTCTCTCATCATTGATGATTCTCTCTCTTCTTCTCCCTTTCTCTCTGAAATCAATAAAAACATATTAAAAATAATAATAATAAAGGCCGTCTACAGCAACAAGCAGATCGCCATCAAGAAAATATCCGAGCTAGAGATTCATTAATTCAGTCTTTGGCATTACAGTTAGAATTGGAGGGCTTTGAGCATGGACCATTCAGTGAAAGACAGATTAAAAATTTTCACAAACTTGTAAGAGAGAGACAAGAAAAGGAAGAAGAAACTGCCAGCCAACTGATGGTAAATATTTTCATTTTCTTTTGTTTATGTCCAAATCTTTAGTTAACGTTGTTTTAGTTTATGGATAGGCCTTATTTTCTTATATTTATGGATTAGTGTTGGGATAGAATATGATACAAAGTAGAAGAAACTTTTATGGAAGCAAATTTTTCAATGTGAATAAGGCTAAAAATATGAAGACAATGCGGACCTATTTTTTTAATTTTATTTTTCTTTTACCAGAAAAAGTAAAGGTTTGCTCAGAGTTAATAATGGTTATCTGTGAGTGCTAGCCATTCCATATTTTTAAACTTTTTTGTATTTTCCTTAGTGTGTATGTATTACTTTGATAATGAGGAAACTGTCGCTGAATGAATTATGTGTGAAAAAATTAATACTTATTCTTATGTATTTAGAATGACTTTGCAGAAAAAGAAACTCTGAAACAAAAACAGATAGATGAGATAAGGGATAAGAAAATTGGACTGGGAAGAATAATTGAGCTAAAATCAGAAATTCTAAATAAGAAGCAGAGTGAGCTGAAAAATGTGAAGTATGAATTACAGCAATTGGAAGGATCTTCTGACAGGATTCATGAACTGGACCAGGAGCTCACAAAAGCTGTAAGACAAAATTAATTTTAAGGTGTAAGACATTTAGAATCTTGCAATTTGAAGTATTTTTTTCTGTTGTTAATCCTAAAATTATGGCATGTTAATTAAAATATCTACCTTTTCTAATAATCACATGTAAAATGAATTCATCTAAATATCTTAATCAATTAACTCTTTGGTTCTTGAATCCAATGGATTAAAAATTAGAATCACCTAGGAAGTTTTTAAAAAGTACTTATGCTTATACCTACTTCAGACCTTCCAAATTAAACTCTCTAAGAGGCTATTCTTATGAGCACATTGATTAAGAACCATTTACTTAAGTTAAAAAAGAAACAACTATTTTTCCTCTAGGTTCCATGCACTGTAGATCTTACAAGTTTTTTGCCATATTACCACTTTTTCTATGATGGAATCTTTCTTCGCCCACCTATTCTTTTCATGAATTTCTGAATTTTCTTTCTTGTTTCTGTTTTCTTCATTTACATCCCCACCACAAAAGTTAAACGTCCTAAAGCTGGGAATTTCCCCTCTCAAATTCCACTTTGATAACGGAATTAAACATTCCTTTTTGCTTCCTAACTTAACCTAGTGCAAGATTTTGTCAGTTTAGTATTTTGTCATAATATTAGAGCCCCAGTGCACGGAATTCGTACAAAGGCCTTGGCCCTGGCCCCCACCCGCCACTGCTGCAGCCAGGGGCCTCTGCTGCCTCTGCCACATCCCCTGCCTGCTGTGGCTTTGTCTAGAAGGAAGGACTTCTGGTCTGATTAGCATATTACACTTTTATTATTATAGACTAGAGGTCCAGTACACGATTTCATGCACGGGTGGGGTCCGGCCAGCCTGGCCCCAATCAGGGTGGATCAGGGCCAGGCCTGTCAAGAGGAAGAGATGGCAGGAGGTTGGCCAGCAGACCTTGCCTCTGATTGAGGTGGGGGTGACTGGGGGCTGTGGACAGTGGGCCAGTTGGCCCTGCTCCTGAATGGGAGAAGGCAGCTGATCAGTGGTCAGCGGCCTGGGGGAGGCACCAGGGGTGGTTGGCTGGCCAACCTGCCTCTGATCGGAGTTGGGGGCTGATTAGGAGCAGAGCTGGCTGGGGGGGAGGGGCCACAGGCTGATTGGGATTGTGGGGGCCCATTGGGAGTAGGTCTGGCCAGGGTGAGGGGTCTTGGGGGTTGACCAGCTGGCTCCACCCCCAGATCTGGGCAATTTGCTGGCCGCAGTGGGCATCATAGCACCCGGTCATTCTGGTTGTTAAGGCCTTCCAGTTGCTGGCTTTTTATATATATAAATTGTCTTCTAAAGGTGTGGCATTACTCAGGGACAGTGTTACACTGTTTTTAGAGTTTCTATGTGGCAGGAAATGTAGTGAGTTACATGGGTACTTGATAAATACTAAAGTATTGACTGAAGAGACATGAAACTATATTCTTAGACACATTTCTCTTAACTTTGCATTAATTCTTATTCTTCCACCCTTGTTTGACCATTCCAGGTTTATTTAATAATTTTCTAGTATTATAAAGTTACCTTTATAAGATTTTTTCCTTAAAAATCTTATATTTTATGTTTTTTATTCCTATTGGAGTAGTTGATTTATAATACACTTTGTTACTATTTCAACACTAACTATATAAACCTCTGTGTTTGTTTATATTATTGATAAGGAACATGAACTGAGCAAGGCTGAGAAAAACAGTAATGTAGAAACACTAAAAACAGAAGTAATAAGTCTTCAGAATGAGAAAGCAGACCTAGACAGGACCCTGCGTAAATTGGACCAGGAGATGGAGCAGTTAAACCATCATACAGCAACACGCACCCAGATGGAGATGCTGACCAAAGACAAAGTATGACCTTTCTTTTTATTTTAATTACTAGAGGCCCATGCATCAGTGGAATCCCTTGGCCTGGCCTGCAGACTTCCCTCAAGGGGTCCCAGATTGTGAAAGGACACAGGCCAGGCCAAGGTATCCCACTGGTGCACAATCGGGAATGGGAAAGGGCCATAGGAGGGCTCCAGTGCGTGTCCGCCCTCTTGCCCAGTCCTAATTGGCCAGACTCCAGCAGCAAGCTGAGCTACCAGTCAGAGCTTCTGCCCCCTGGTGGTCAGTGTGCATCATAGCGACTGGTCAAATGGCCAGACACTTAGCATATTAAGCTTTTATTATATAGGATAATTTCTGGTATTTTAAATAGTTTATCTTATGAAATACTTAATCTTTATTGGCTTTATATTTTAGGGGCTAATTGAGCTTAATACTATAAAATAGACTTTCAGCTTTAAAAACTATTTTCTAGTTACAAAAAAACTAATATAGAGTTGTATGCTTACAAGTAAATATGTACATTGCTGTTTAATTTTATAATTTATACAGAAGTTTTAATTTTCAGACTTGTTACTCTTTTCTCTCATGGCTTAGGAAGGTCATCCCCACTCTTAGACTTTAGGAAATTATATATTCTCTTCTTACATTTTTACAGTTTCACTTTCTAAGCCTAGAACTTCAATGAATCTAAAATTTATATTTGTTCTTGACATAATGTGGAGATAATGAGCTTTATTTTTAAAATATTTTTTAATAGGCTGACAAAGATGAACAAATCAGAAAAATAAAATCTAGGCACAGTGATGAATTAAATTCATTGTTAGGGTACTTTCCCAACAAAAAACAACTTGAAGACTGGCTTCATAGTAAATCAAGAGAAATTAATCAGACCAGGGACAGACTTGCCAAATTGAAGTAAGTAATAGAAATTTAATAGACATTTCTTATTTCTTGCTTTCATTTTTAATTGTTCTAAAATAATTTGTCATAAAAAGTTAAGTCTTATTAATTGATTTTGGTTTTACATTTTATGCTTTGGGGTCTCTTGTTCCTTGAAAGTTTGTAGATTTAACTGAGAGGATTAAAAGTCTCCTCTATAAAAAAAGTGAGACCTGAAACTATAAAACACCTAGAAAGAAACTTAGGGGAAAAGCTTTATTATATTGAAATGGCGATCATTTTTTGCATATGACAATAAAAGCAAAATAGACAAATGAGGCTACATCAAGTTTTAAAACTTCTATACAGCAAAAGAAACATTAAACAGAGGGAAAAGGCAGCCTAGAAAATGTTTGCAAACCGTGTGTCTGATAAGGAGTTAATGTCCAGAATATATAAATTCCTACTACTCAACAACAACAACAACAACAAAGTAACTCGATTTAAAAAATGGGCAAAGGCCCTGGCCAGTTTGGCTCAATGGATAGAACGTTGGCCTGCTGATCTAAGGGTCTTAGGTTCAGTCCTTCAGGGCATGTGCCTAGGTTGCTGGCTCCTCCCCTGCCCCGGCCCTCAGGGCATGTGAGGGAGGCAACCAATCAATTTGTTTCTCTTGCATCCATATTTTTCTCTGTCTTTCCCTCTCTCTTCTACTCTCTCTCAAAAAATCAATAGGAAAATGACCTCAGGTGAGGATTAAAAAAAAAAAATGGGCAAAGGACTGGAATAGATAATTCTTTAAAGAAGATATACAAATGGCCAATAAGCATGTGAAAATATGCTCAACATCACTAATCATTAGGGAAATGCAGGTTAAAACCGTATCACTTCAGCCCTAGCTGGTTTGGCTCAGAGGATAGAGCGTTGGCCTGTGGACTGAAGGGTCCTGGGCACAGGCCTGGGTTGTGGGCTTGGTCCCCAGTAGGGGGTGTGCAGGAGGCAGCCAATCCATGATTCTCTCTCATCATTGATGTTTCTATCTTTCTCTCCCTTTTGCTTCCTTTCTGAAATCAACAACAACAACAAAAAACCACTTCACACTGGTTAGGATGTCCAGTATCAAAAACACATAACAAGTGTTGGTAAGAATGTTGAGAAATTGGAAACCTTAGGCACTATTGGTAGGAATGCAAAACGGTGCAGCTGCTACAGAAAACAATGGGAAGTATCAGGATGAAACAGGTGTCACTCACACATGTTTATCTGAAACAGATTTCTCAAAATAGTACCTGTCCTACCTATATACAGTCTCCGATATGTTCTGTTTCGTTTTGTTAAAATATGCTGAGATAATGCATTGTATTGATTATATGACTTGCCTCATAACCTGCAAATTAAAAAACCCTAATCTATATGGGCATGGGGATTTGATAGGGTGAAATTTAAGAGTGAGAGTGGAGATAAATTGTACCTATGAGCAAAGTCTTTGATGAATGAGAAGAAATGATCTTAAGTGGATGATTACAATAAAGAGGGGACACAGGAAAGGTTTAAAGGAAAGGAAGGGAAGTAATATTGTGTGAATGGGCCCAAAGGGAATTAGGAGGATGTTCTATCTGCTTTCTTCCCTTCAGTAGATCCAACAAGCATAGTCTCCTTGCAAAGGCTTTTAACCTGAGATGTGGTTGGACATGAGTTCCCAGAAACCAGGCAGAATTTTGATGATATTGCACATTTTTCTGGGACAGATGGCAAGTGAGTCAGTGTCCGAATGGGAGAGTTCAGGTGGAAGTGATTATTGCCTGTATTTCTAAAAAAGGTACATGGCCATAGCAAACTTTGTAATATTTGTTGGCAAAATTTGTCTTATATCTACCTATTCAAACTTTTCAAATTAATTTCTCATGTTTTAAAATTGTAATTACTTTTTCTTATTTTATAGCAAGGAACTAGCTTCAGCTGAGCAAAATAAAAATCATCTAAATATTGAGCTAAAAAGGAAGGAAGAGCAGTTATCCAGTTATGAAGACAAGCTGTTTGATGTTTGTGGTAGCCAGGATTTTGAAAGTGATTTAGGCAGGCTTAAAGAAGAAATTGAAAAATCTTCAAAACAACGAGGTAAGTTACCTGCTTTATATTATCAAGTCATTATGACATGAATTTTCATTGTCAGGTAACTAAGGATGGGAGATTTAAAACTTGGTTCTGGATCCAGATGGCTTAAGTTTTGGTCCTGGTTCTATAACTTGCTGTGTTATTTTATGCAAATTATTGAACCTTCTTATACTTCAGATTCATCATCTGAGGACATAATTACCTACCACCTAGTCCGTTAAGGAGGAGTAAATGAGATTATCGGTATAAAACTCTTAGAACAGTTCCTGGAACATAATAAGCTCTAAAATTTGTTATACTTTTGTGTGTTATCCAAAAGACAAATCTGAATGTATTGTGGAAGCCAGAATTTTGAAAGTGATTTAAATAGGTGTTTTAAAGAAGAAATTGAAAAATTTGTAAGAATATTTAAATATCAGAATTTTAAAAATTTTAATAATGTGTTTATAAAGCAAGAAGAATAATCATACATTTACAGAGGAGGATGTAACCATATTGACAAAACTATATTTCATTTTCTGCTGACTGGAAACATACTTATTTTCTTAAAATAGCCGTGCTGGCTGGAGCCACGGCCGTTTACTCCCAGTTCATCACTCAGCTAACAGATGAAAACCAGTCTTGTTGTCCCGTCTGTCAGAGGGTTTTTCAGACGGAAGCTGAATTACAAGACGTCATCAGTGATTTGCAGTCTAAGCTGCGGCTGGCTCCAGATAAACTGAAGTCAACAGAATCAGAGCTAAAGAAAAAAGAAAAGCGGCGTGATGAAATGCTGGGGCTTGTGCCCATGAGGTGAGACTAGGGGTGCATGCAGCAGCAGCAGCAGCAGCAGCACTGTAAAATGCCTGGCATGTGGTAGCACCTCAGTACCATGTCTTGAATGAATAAAAGTTGAAGTCAGGATCCTAAGCCAGTATGCCTTATCTCGTTAGTTATATGACAAGAAGAAACAATGATTTTCTTTTTGTTTTCTTCTAAAGGTAAATTTGCTTTTTAATCTGGTTACCGGGCAGACAGATACAATATGTGTCTCTGTGTTAATTTAATACCTCAGTTTGGCTTGAGGGCAGAAGTTTTGACAGATTTAGAACTGTTTACTGATATTTAACTTTCTAAACCCAGCACAATAATTAAATTACTGAAAAGCTCTCCCAGCAGACACATTTTAAACTGTATTACGGCTTTGGCTGGTGTGGCTCAGTTGGTGAGGTGTCATCCCGTGCACCGAAAGGTTGCTGGTTTGATTTCTGTTCAGGGCACGTGCCTGGGTTTGGGGCTCAGTTCCTGGCAGGGATCGTACAGGAGGCAGCCATGTTTCACTGTCACATTGATGTTTCTTTCTCTCTCTCCTGCTCTGTCTAAAAATCAATAAAATACAAGAAATTATTATGTCTTTCCCACTAAAAAGGAATGAATTCTAGATGATTTCTAATGTTTGCTTTCCCCTTGCTTGTGCAAGAAATTCAAATGATAGTCTATTTATAAATCAAATCTGAAAGTATGCGATGATTGCCTTGTCTCCCAGAACAGAGCACAGAGCTGGTCAGAGAAACCAGTGACATGACCTTCAAGGAGCTGATGTCCTAAGAAAGGAAACAAGCTCTCAGAGTTAGATATTTAGAAAGCGGAGATTAATAAAGTGCTTAATTAGTTCAAACAAATGCATTATTTAAGAGAGTAGCTAGTGGTCTATAGAATGAGAATAGGATATAGAGAACAAGGTAGGAGGGAGAATGTAAACCACAGGGAAACTGATTAAACTCAGTTAAGAAAAGGAAAGGGCAGAGGGAATTGAGAACTGTGTGCATAAAGGGATGGAGAGTATGACCTGTGCGGTAGTAGAAGCTCTATCTGGAGTTTAGGGAGTTACTTATAGGAATTGATTGCCGTAAGTTGGGAGGATGGGACTTGATTATTTCAAGTCTAGTTATAGCTGTCTCTGATAGGTGATGAGGAGCCATTCTGAGGGATTTAATTAACAATAATGTGTTTTAGGAAAATTGATCTAATGTTGACGTATTGAGTAGATGAGAGTGAAAAAACAAAACAACCACAACTCTGGAAGCAGAAAAACCAGGAGGGTCTGCTGTCCTGGAAAACCAAAGAGGAATTTCAGAAAAAGCAGGAAAGGTCTAAGAAGATGTACTTTGTGGTAGCCAGCCTCTAAGATGGCCCCCAGTGATCCTGGCTTTCACAGTCTTGTTCCAGGATTGGTCCGTGTGACCAACAAAATACGATAGAAGTAATAACATGTCCCTTCTGGGACCAGGTTATATAAGGCCCTCAAGCTTCCTGCTCTCCTTTTTTCTCTCCTGGATCTGGGGAAAGCCAGCTGTCATGTGGTGAGCAGCCTTGTGGAGGGACCCACTTGGTGAGGACTTGAGGCCTTTGAACAACCAAACGAGTGAGGATACCATATTCCCTAGCAGTCACACTTGAATGACTGCAGCCCTGGCCTTCAGCTTGATTGCAACTTCAACCAGAAACCCAACCCAGAAGTACCCAGATAGCTACTCCTGATTGTCTTAACCTGTGAGAAATAAGTGCTGTCGTTTTAAGCTGCTAAATTTGGGGCTTTTTTTTTTTTTTTTTTTTTGCAGTTGATAATTAATTATCAAGGTGAAACCAGATTATTGCAGGCTACAAAGAGAATGTGATAAGGAGACAAAGGCAATAGTTTGAGAATGAAAAGAAAGAGGAATAAGGCAGTATCTTGAGAAGAAGAAAATAAAAGATAAAATTTAAAGTTGATAGAAATTCCATGTCAAGGAAATTTAAGCTTAGTTCTGTGTCATACTGATCCTATCTAATAAAAGAGTAATTATGCAAATTTACCATACCTTTGCTATACCTATAAGCCACGCCCACCAGCCAATCGGGGGTGGGGGTGGGGCCAAGGCATGCACCAGGCGGCCAGTGAGTGCGCAAGGAAGGGGGCGGGACCACTGAGGCGCATGTGGGGTGCCCCCAGAGCTGGGCGGTCGCCACCGGAGCTAAGGCCTTGCTGGGGGGTAGGGCATCAGGAAAGCTCGGGGCCCACAGGGCTGGGCAGTCATCGGAGGCCAGGGCTAAGGCCAGGGCTGGAGGGGCGAAACCAAGGCAGCCGGGGCAGTTAGCCATCAGCCCCATTGCAGGGCAGTGGCTGGGTGCCCAAGGCCTAAAGCTTTAGCCAGGGGTGAGGGGTCAGTAGGACATACCTTGAGGGCTCCCAGTATGTGTGAGGGGGCAGGTTGGACTGAGGGATCACCCTCCCCCAGTGCACAAATTTCATGCACCAGACCCCTAGTATACTATAAATAGCAGAAATCAACATTGTGTTATATTTTGAGGCTCTTGCCATCACAGTTCCCATTTTCAGAGTAAGGTGCCTTATTCAATATAGTTTCATAATTCTTTGTGTATTATAACTTTCGTAACCCATAGTTTTCTGTGTGAATTGTCTACACTTATTCTCTAATTAATCATGAAAGGGGTTAATAAATAAAATGAGAGTGAAAAAAGTTATATGTGGGAGTAGTACCTGTCATATTAGCTAGAGAAGCAACAGTAGTCTGGACTGACAGTTTTTGTACCCAAAACTCATGTAGCATTTGGCTGAGTGGTTGGTTGCTTTCCTTCTTTCCATCCTTTTTTAAAAACGTTTTATTTTGAAAAAAATTTAGACTTATAGGAAAATTACAAAAATAGTACAGATAATTTACATATACTTTCATCTAGCATCTTGTGATGATTAGAATTTATGTAACCGTAATTAACATTGGTATAATGCTGTTACCTAAGTTACCATATTTGAATTTTAGCAGTCTTTCCATTAATGTCCTTTTTTCTTTCAGGATCCAGACCTGGATCTCACACTTGTAGTTCTTATTTTTCCTTAGGCTCCTGTGGTCTGTAACAGTTCTTCGGTATTTGTCTTTCATATCCTTGACACTTATAATAATTGTGATTGGTTAATTTGTAGAATACCTCTGACAAACAACACAGTAATAATTGTTGCAAGCAACACCTACCAATAGATACTAAAATCAATGGGCAGAAGTTTGAGAAGAAACAGGATACTTATGCAGTCTCAATCAGTGTATCTCTCCTAAGTATTAACTACAAAAAGGAAAATAATAACTTGACAATGGATGGATCTGGCTAACACCATCTTAACCAAGTGAATAAGTTTAACATCTCCAGTAATAAGACATACTGATATGTACCCATTGATATGCCCAGAGAAGGATATGATATCACTTTTATATTATTGCCAAAAAATACATAACCTCAGTCTCACGATGAGAAAACATTAGATAGCTTATTTTTAATTGTGTTTTCTGTTAAGGCAAAGCATAATTGATTTGAAAGAGAAGGAAATACCAGAATTAAGAAATAAACTGCAGAACGTCAACAGAGACATACAGCGCCTGAAGAATGACATAGAAGAGCAGGAGACACTCTTGGGCACAATAATGCCTGAAGAAGAAAGTGCCAAAATGTGTCTCACAGATGTTACAATTATGGAGAGATTTCAGGTATGCTGATTATAGTTCAAGGCTGAAAAAAACTTGTTTTATGGTGGTTTGAATGTGAAGTATGAGAGTGTTAAAAACAGTAGCTGGTGTTCATGTACAGATCATGGTTAGAGTTCCCCATTCTGAATTATTTATAAACTAGAGGCCCAGTGCACAAATTCATCCATGAATGGAGTCCACCAGCCAGGGGGAAGGACCTCAGGTGGTTGACCGGCCAGCCCCGCCCCCTGGTCGAACTCCTGGTCCAGGAGACAATTTGCATATTAGCCTTTATTATATAGGATTATGAAAAATAGTCCTGTTTGCTTCCATTTATAGTCTGCTTCCTTTGGTTATATCATTGCTTTATTTCCTCTTACCAAATTTTGTTCAGATTATATATGAAAGCAGTTGTACATTGTAGTAAGTTTCTTACAAGAAATAACTTTGTTTTATTCTGAAGATGGAACTTAAAGATGTTGAAAGAAAAATTGCACAACAAGCAGCTAAGCTACAAGGACTAGACTTAGATAGAACTCTTCAACAAGTAAACCAAGAAAAACAAGAAAAACAACACAAATTAGATACAGGTAATATAGTCTGTTTCCTCATATTCCCATTAAAGTCATCAAATTCCCAGCTTTTGTTTTTCACCTAAATTGTACACCTGTGGATAAGAATGGTCTTTCCTCTTTCCAATCCACAGTATATTCACTTTCTTTTTTCAAAGTGGGTCCCTCCACAAGGCTGCTCACCACATGACAGCTGGCTTTGCCCAGATCCAGGTTCCCTTGCTTTGTACAACAGATTTTGAATGATGAGTATCAAGAGAGCTGTACTCTTTCTGAATCATATCTGCCCTGTGAGTGGCCAGGAGGGGACAGAAAGATGGTTTGGGGGATGGAGGGTTCTAGTGGCACTTTTGTTGCTGTGGGTGGGACCCATAGAAACTTGCCTTTGTGAATTCCATCGACCTATAAAACGAAGGGTGCTGCTCAGAGCATTTTCTGAGCTCTTACATTAATCACTGTGTCCGTATGTTTTTGTGCAGTTTCCAGTAAGATTGAATTGAATCGTAAGCTTATACAGGACCAGCAGGAACAGATTCAACACCTAAGAAGTGTAACAAATGAACTTAAATCAGAGAAACTTCAAATATCCACTAATTTACAACGTCGTCAGCAATTGGAGGAGCAGACTGTGGAATTATCCACTGAAGTTCAGTCCTTATACAGAGAGATAAAGGTAAGAGCACACGTACCTGTTTGTTTTTTTAATTAGTTCAAATGTATGAAATGTTCTTTATTCTTATAGTGGCTAGAATTACGGATATTGTGAGGATAAAAAGAAAATGGTATAATAATTCTTCGTGTGGCTCCTGGGTGACAGAACTTGTACTCATAGTACTAAAGATGTCTGGAAGAAGGATTTTGGTCATAGTAAGGAAGAACTCGCTGTCTGGTTAACTTAGTAGAGAATGTCCTATTATTAAAGGTAGACAGGTGGTAGGTAGGTAACTAACTCAATATAAGTATTCCTCCATGTGAAGTTTGTCTTATCTACAAATTCTATATCCACGGCCAACACTACCTTAGTCATAGCAATTTCTCTATTTGATTTCAGATGTAGTCTTGGAATCCTTCCCCAAACAGTGAACAGGCATTGAGTTGTTGCATGAAGTGGAACCCATTTGGAATCTCTCATCTCCATTAATAAAATCTAAAACCCAACCAATTAAGACTTTAAACAGTTTTAGAAACAACAATCTCATTTAGGTTTTTATAATTACACACATTCAGTAAGCACTAAATATATTACTGAATCTATAGTTACTTGTTTCTTAAGTATTTTGGATTAAATTATCAGAGTCTTATATCAAATAGTACTACCTTACATTTATATAATTTTTTGGTGTTTATGAAAGTAACTTGACAATAAGCCATTTAGGTCTAAATAACCCTGTTGAGATATGTGACTACATCCCCTATTATAGAAAAAGAAATTAAGACTTTTAGATGTCCTATAACTTAACCATGTTCAATTTCAGATGTTAGGTCTACTGTCATCAAATAAATTTGATTTCCCACTACACCATACCACTCCCCAATATGATAAAATACACCGTTGAAGTAATACTACATAGTCATTTCTTCTTTTGTGGATTCATTAGATATTTCAGGATCTTAAAATGCTTAAGGATCATTGTTTTTTAACAGTGGTTACCATATAATTATGCTGTAGATATGTTACAAGGCCAAATAACACAGACTTCTGGTTAGCAAACTGGTTTGTTGCTTGGAAGCCCTTTTCCTTCCATGTGTACAGTACACTTTTTTTACCATAAAATATCTACTTAATCTTAACAAAGTAAGCTTAAGGACAAACGTGTCCTTTACAATCATAGTCCTGTCTGTAAGAAAGAGACCTGGAGTGAATGAACTTTCCTATTTTTTGGTCACACCGTTGACATGAACCCCTGCAGAGTCTTAAAAACTTACACCTGAGGCCAGTTGTTCATATAATTGGGGATAAATGGTGTAGTTTAAGAATCAGGACAATGGCTGTGGCAGTATATAGCATAGTAAGTAG
The DNA here is from genome assembly GCA_027563665.1 of Antrozous pallidus. Lineage (NCBI taxonomy): Eukaryota > Metazoa > Chordata > Mammalia > Chiroptera > Vespertilionidae > Antrozous > Antrozous pallidus. The sequence goes on along the minus strand of CM050516.1, from coordinate 36,405,252 downwards.
CTCACAGAGACTCTCGAGCTGAATGGGATTTGGCTCCTGGCTCCTTTTTTTACTGGCTGCTGTGATCCTGGACAAGTCATTTCTGTGCCTATTGACTCATCTGAAATATGGAATGAAAGTAATGGTACTTCCTCCTCGGGTTGTTGGAAGAGGCAAATGAGTTTCGTATAAAGCCTGGCACATGAAGAGTGCTTTATGACTGTCAAGTCTGACACTTAAGATAATGGAATGTTTTTCATATTTTTAGGATGCTAAAGAGCAGATAAGCCCTTTGGAAATAACACTGGAAAAGTTCCAGCAGGAGAAAGAAGAATTAATCTACAAAAAAAATACAAGCAACAAAATAACACAGGATAAAGTAATATTTTCTTTCTATATTTACTTACCAAATATACATATTGAACATTATGTTCAGAGCACCATGTTGGACATTATTATTTCACATGAAATTGAAAGTATAAGATAAATAGTATTTTCAGATTTGTGACATAATCTTGATGTTAAAAATTCTTGTTAAAATAAGGATTAAACTTTAACTAGTTCCTTGATCTATAATAAAAGCTGAGAAGTGAGACTATTTAATCCAATTCCATAAGAATTATCTGAAATAATAAAATGTACTGGTGATGAAAACTAGAACCTTGCTAACCCTCCTAACTTCCAAGCCACTATTTCACTGTGCTCTCCTATTAAGTTTTTGTTACCTTAATTTTTTTCCTTGGAAACAAATCTTAAATGCTCTGTTCCTCAATCAGTGTGTTTAATAAATATTTTTTCTACAGATGAATGATATCAAAGAGAAGGTTAAAAATATTCATGGCTATGTGAAAAACATTGAGAATTATATTCAAGATGGGAAAGACGACTATAAGAAGGTAATTTAAAACTTAAATCTTATTTGTTTATAGTTTTATTTCTTGTGCTTAAAGAATTTTTTCCGACCGAAACTGGTTTGGCTCAGTGGTAGAGCGTCAGCCTCTGGACTGAAAGGTCCTGGGTTCGATTCTGGTCAAGGGCATGTACCTTGGCTGCGGGCACATCTCCAGTAGGGGGTGTGCAAGAGGCAGCTGATCGATGTTTCTGACTTTCTATCCCTCTCTCTTCCTCTCTGTAAAAAATCAATAAAATATATTTTTTAAAAATAAATAAATAAATAAATAAAAATAAAAAAAGAATTTTTTCCGTCTAACCTCAGAGAGAAGGTGTGGTGAGGGTGGGTTAAGAGATCAAACAAATAACTTGCATGCATGCATAATAGCATAACCACAGACACGGACACTGGGGTGGTGGAGGCTTGTCCTGGGGGGCAGGAGTGGTGGTGGTGGGGGTCAATCAGGGAAAAAGGAGACATATGCAATACTTTGAACAGTTAAAAAAAAGAATTTTCTTTTTGTAGCAAAAAGAAACTGAACTTAATAAAATAATAGCTCAACTAAATGAAAGCGAGAAACACAAGGAAAAGATAAATACCGATATGGCAATCATGAGACAAGATATTGATACACAAAAGGTAAGTCTTCTTTGGTTGTGATTTATGCTATGGCTTATACCAATAACATTTTTTTAAACTTTTATGTTCAGTAGGTCCATATAGTAGAGAATACCAATTTTAAAAAAATAAAGTTACTTTATGCAGTCATGAAAACAAGTTCCAGTGTTATGTAATACTAGGAAAGAGAAAGCAATAGCATGTTCTCTTATTCCTAATAAGGAAAAAGTACACCAATCGTCTCCCATGGAAGAATCTTGGAGTGTCACAGCAGCTGCAGTGGTGCATTAAGTTGCCTTGGCAACAAAAGGACAGTTACAACCATATCATTTTAGTAACTTTTAATTGCTTATAATGATACCTATAGTAGATAAGTATATATTTATATTTTTATTACCAGGAAAATTGATGACAGTTGGGGGGAAAACCCACAAAATAGTGATTTATAGATGGCCAGGGTTGGATATGAACACTAAACATGCGAGAAAAATCTTTCCATGCTTCTCTCCCACCTCCAAATTCATTTTCCCTGGTGGCTGTGTGCTGTTATTGTTGGTTAACAAAATATTGCCAAAGATCTGCCTCTCCTTCCCTCATGACTCTTGAGTTTATCTCAGCAGCAAGGGTCACTGAAGGAGGCCCTACCTCCCTCTTTGAGAAGTAACTTGACTTTGAACTTGTGATGAGTTTTCTATATTCAAGCTTTTATGGTACAAGCCAACATTATTTCTACAGGATATTTTTTCTCTAAATTTCAAAGAATCAGTTTATAATGTTTATCTCACAATATGGTCCCTTGTAATCACTGGGAAACCTACTGAAATAATTGTGTTGGCATTGCTTGCTGCTGCTAAGTGATTAGGTCTCTTTAAGGACAAAACTGCTCAATAAGAACAGCCAACTTTTTAAATTTTCAGTTCAATTCAATGGCCATGGAAGTCTCATCAAGTAAATAAATATTTACTATTTTTGTGGCACTTCTTACTGTCTTGTATGATTATTTGTTAGCTTGAAAGTAAAGATCTTATCTGACACACTTAATAGTATCTAACAGTATTGGCACATAGGACTAAAATCCAAGTAGGCAAAAAAAATTGAAGGGGGGACATTAATAGTATTGCTATCTTGTGATATTTTTCCGATCAGATTTTTATTGTGGGGTTCCTATGCAAAATGATCCAGTGGGATACAGGTATAAAATATTTAATAATTAGTTACAGTTTTTATTTCATTGTGTAAATTTCTGTTCTGATTTATATGTATAATCCAGATTAGTCCATGTTGTAAATTTCTTCACCCTGGCTTATTCTCCCTCTATTGAGTTTAACACGATTCTAAGTAAGGCAGAAGTAGTACTATCTGCCAGCGGTTGCCTGTTATAAATCACATGTTGGTAACTTGATCATTTTTTAATTGATTTAATATTTACATTTAGATACAAGAAAGATGGCTGCAGGATAACCTTACATTAAGAAAAAGAAATGAAGAACTAAAAGAAGTTGAAGAAGAAAGAAAACAACATTTGAAGGAAATGGGTCAAATGCAGGTCTTACAACTGAAAAAGTATGTTTTTTAAAAAATAGTCTTTAGTTTTAAAAAAGGTCTATTATTGAATGTGAAGAATATTTAATATGTGTTTTTTAAAATTATTTAAATCTTTAGCCTAAATGTCCCCTGAGACTTACAGGAAGGTGGATGGAGTTTTTATACAAATATAGTTCATGACCTTATGAATTTAATTACTGAAGAAGTAATATAAAATTTATAGTTATACTGTAGTGGTGGACAGAATTAAAAATGCCAAGTCCCCAGATTTTTGTTAGTCTGGTTCACAAGATAATGGTACCAAGCAAAAACAATATATGGCCTATGAACCCTGCCTTGGTCAGAGCTTGTGCAATCTATAATAATGCCAAAGTGATTTGACATTCGAGACCCATTTTAGATGGTCTTCATTATAATTATACTGGAGGCCTGATACACAAATTCGTGCATGGTTGTGGCCCAGCCAGCCTGCCCCTATGGGGCCCATCGGGCTGGGCCAGCCATGGGAGGGGCCGTGGGTGGTTGGCTGGCCAGCCCCGCCCCTGATCAGGGTGCTGGGGGCCCACCAGGGTGGGGGGGAAAGGGGGGCAAGGATGGGACTGGATCAGGCTGGTTGGCTGCCGCAGTCCGCATCATAGTCACCAGTCATTCTGGTGGTTCCACCATTCAGGTCGCTGGGCTTTTACTAGTGTGTGTGTGTGTGTGTGTGTGTGTGTGTATAGATGGCATCTATATATGTGTGTGTGTATATATATATATATATAGATGGCATCCAGGCAGATTTGTGTGGGGTTTTTTTTTTCTTCTTAAGATTGACCTGATTCTTCTTTCATCTGGTTTTATTGGTACTTACTGTAGTTTCTACCTTCCTGGTGTAGCAGAAAAGATTTTGTTCTTGCCTTGTCTCCCTTAGAGGTAGTTGCCTTAAGAATTCTGTAAGAACCCAGTTGATGCTAAGGCATTAGACTGGTATAAAAGGCTGTATTCACCAAATTGATTTTTTAACATCCTCAGTTGATTAAATTTAGGTCTCATTCAGCCATTCCTTATAGATTTTTCATTTGTTTGAATTTACACAAATATAAATCAAAGAATGCTTTAGATTTTCTAAAGTATATAGTAAACTGAAATTTTAATTTATAAAACATTACAAGTGGTTAACCCTGTTACTGGTTTAGCTGTTTAAAATCTCTTTTCCTATAATGAGAAAAATCAGACTTTTTAGCTGGAAGAGCTCTTCATTTTTAGCTTCATCATTTTTTATACATTAGGACATTGAGACTCAGGGGAAAAAATTCACAGTAAATTTTGATGAAAGCCAGGAATGTGACCCATATATCCTTGCTCCCAAGCCTCAGCTTTTTAACGTTAATGTTAGTGCTCCCAGTTGCAAGTTGGAAAAAATAAAATTTGAGGATAGTGTAAGAAGCCTCTGGGACAACTTCAAACGTACCAACATCAGAATTATGGGGGTGCCAGAAGAAGAGAGAGAGCAAGATACGGAAAACATATTTGAAGAGATAATGATTGAAAACTTCCCTCACCTAGTGAAAGAAATAGACTTACAAGTCCAGGAAGCGCACAGAACCCCAAGCAAAAGGAATCCAAAGAAGACCACACCAAGACACATCATAATTAAAATGCCAAGAGCAAAGAACAAAGTGAGAATATTAAAAGCAGCAAGAGAAAAACACTTAATTACCTACAAGGGAGGTAATTTCTCAACAGAAACTATGCAGGCCAGATGGGAGTGGCAAGAAATTTTCAAAGTGATGAACAGCAAGAACCTACAACCAAGATTACTCTACCCAGCAAAGCTATCATTCAGAATTGAAGGTCAGATAAAGAGCTTCACAGATAAGAAGAAGCTATAGGAGTTCATCAACACCAAACCAGTATTATATGAAATGCTGAAAGGTATTCTTTAAGAAGAAGAAAAAGGTGTCTGCTTCAAACTAGAGCATGGATGGAACTGGGGAACATTATGCTAAGTGGAATTAGCCAGTCAATGAAAGATAAGTATCACATGAACTCACTCATTTATGGCATACAAAGAACACCATAAACTGATGAACAAAAACAGATCCAGAGACAGAAAAGCATTGACTGTCAAACCTCAGAGGGATGGTAGGGGAGGGCGGGAGTAAGGGGAAGAGATCAACCAAAGGACTTTTATGCATGCATATAAGCCTAATCAATGGACATAGACACCAGGGGGGTGAGGGCATAAGTGGTGACGGGGGGGTGGGGAGGGAGGGGATTGGAAGGGGTAATGGGTGATGACACATATGTAATACCTTAATCAATAAAGAAATAAAAAAAAATAGAAGAAACTTTTAAATGAAACAATCTTTGCTACTGAAGAGCAAAACCAGATTTTTTTTTTAATATATAATTCCTTCTGTGATTGGTATTTAGCAGTGCTTTTATATCCATTCAGTCTAAGTACAACTGCTCTTTTTCAAGCCTTTCTTCAACCAGAACACAACAGAAATAGGAACAAAAGGACAATCAGGCCAATTCTGTAAGGCTATTTGTAAACTTGACACAGTGTCTCACACATAAAAGGGTGTTTAATAAGGAACTGTTAAATGAATGAAGATTTTTTTAAAGCTTATATTAAAAACTGTATTATCTACTAACTTTGGGTATTTTACTTTTTTTGGTCAGAATTATGCTTGTGTGAGAATTTTTTTCATATAGGAATACAAACTTTTAGTAGGCTACTATAGAAATTAATAGTTTGAAATAAAATTATATTTGTCTTTGACAATGTGAACAAAATTATGACACCTATTATTAATAACTCCACATTGTACACTCTTAGTTCACAGTCAGAAGTTTGTGAATTTCTAATATTAATCACTAAGTGCTTTATTTAGTGTCTAAAAGTCAGAAACTTTCTTATTCCTCACATGTTATGAGAGTTCTTTATTCAACACACAAAAATCAACTGTTTAGAAAGCTGGATACTTCAGAGATTTGGAAGAAAACTTTCTTTTGTACTGAAGCCTTATATAAAAAGCAAGGAAAGACTGTTATCATATGCTGATTGCTAAGGAGAATGTCAAGTGATATTTATCTCTCTAAAAAGATCTGGCTTTTCCACTTGAAGCTGCCAAAAGCTAAAAATGGTCCTCATTTGTCATTTTTCCCTTTTATAGTGAACATCAGAACTTGGAAGAAAAAATAGAAAATATAAAAAGAAGTCACAGTTTGGCAATAGGGCGACAGAAAGGTTATGAGGAAGAAATTATTCACTTTAAGAAAGAACTTCGATCACCTCAGTTTCGAGATGCCGAGGAAAAGTATAGAGAAATGATGATTGTTATGAGAACAACAGAGCTTGTGAACAAGGATCTGGACATTTATTATAAGACCCTTGACCAGTAAGTATTGGACTGGAGATTTGGTCCCCATTGTAGTGAATATCAACCAGCATATTTTAGTCATATTTCCCTCTCTTTAATTATACGTCAGACATGCCATTTATATGTATACAACAAATATTAAAGTTATAAAGGTAAGTTATAAAGCATATTAATGCTAAGGAGTAGTCATGATACCCCTCCTCACACACACCCAATCCAAGAACTCTACCATTATCACTAATTGGCATCCTCTTAAATGCCCCTCTTTATCTCATCCTTTGTCATCCCCACTCCCTGTAACCACTGGCACAGATTTTTGTTTATATGCTTTAAAAAATAATAATTTAGCCCTAACCGATTTGGCTCAGTCGATAGAACGTTGGCCTGTGGACTGAAGGGTCCAGGTTCGATTACGGTCAAGGGCATGTACCTTGGTTGCGGGCACATCTCCAGTAGGGGGTGTGCAGGAGGCAGCTGATCAATATTTCTAACTCTCTATTCCTCTCCATTCCTCTCTATAAAAAATAAAGTGTATTTTTAAAAATAAAAATAATTTTATCACATGCATGTAATTTGAGCTAAAAAAGTATATTCAGTGTACTCTTCTAGGATTTGCTTTTTTAAATTTTGTTTTGCTTTTGCTTATGTTGCTTAGAGCTGTTGTTCATTCATCTTCACTGATATATAGAATTCTGTTATGGGAATAGACCACTATGTATCCAATCTCCTGTAAATGGACATTCAGTTGTTTCCGGGTCTTCACTGATATCACCCTTTCTTTTGGGAACATCCTTGTTATATCTTCTGGAGCAGAGGTGTAAGATTCCCAGGAGTATATGTGGGTTAAAATTTCTGGGTTGCAGAGTATGCTCCATTTTGCAAAATAATGTTAAGTTTTTGCCAAAGTATTTTTACTAATTTGCACAACTAGCAGAATATAAGGATATTTTAAACACATCTTCTGACATTGATTTATTTCAGTTTCTTAATTTTTGACAATCTGAGTTTAAAACGGTAAATCTTTGTGGTCTTCATCTGCAGTCCCCTGATTTCTAATATTGCTGAACATATTTTTCATGTTCGACCATTTTGCTTCCTCTTTGAAATGTTTGGGTCTTTTACCTACATTTAATGTATTATTAGTTTTGTTTCTTTTTCCTTACTCCTCACCCAAGGATATGTTTATTGACTTGAGAGAGAGGGGAAGGAAGAGAGAAACATTTTGTGCCCTCTCATATGCTCCCCAACTGGGGATCAATCCCACAGCATAGGTATGTAGCACCATCAGGAATCAAACCCACAACCTTTTGGTATATGGGATACACTCACCCAGTTAGGTCACCTAGCAAGGGCTTTCAGCCATCTAATTGATCTGCAGATGTTCTTTATCTCCTTTGCATTTTAATTCCTTTTAAGTTATGTGTATTACAAATATTTTTTTTCAAACTTTTCACTACCTTATAATGTGTTCTATCTAGTGGATAGATTTGGTTTCAGGGTCATTGAATTTACCAGTCTTTTCTTTTTTGGTTAGCTCTTTTTTTGTCTTTGAAGAAATCCTTCCCTACTCTGTGTTTCCTTCTAAAAGTTTTAAAGTTTTGCTTTTCACCTTTAAGTACATTTAAATATATAATCCTAAATGGAATTTTATGTACAGTGTCAGGTAGGAATCCAATATCACTTTTTCCCTGTGGCTAACCAGTCGTCCTGGCTCTGTGTAGTGAGGAGCCTATCCTTTTCTTAATGATCTGCAGTGTCACATCGGTCACTTCTGGGTTTTCCATCTGTTTCATTGGTCATTTAATCTATCTCTGTGCCATTGTCTAGACTGCCTTATTTCCTACATCAGTATAATATATTCGGCATGTAACAGAATTTGGGTTTTTTCCTTTCATTATTGATTAAGGTATTGCATGTGTCTTATCCCCCCCAGAATTTGTTTTTTATTGAGTCTGACCATCTTGCTCTTTTCTTTTTTTTACTTGCTTTTTTATTTTTTTAAATATTTTAATTTTTATTGTTCAGTTTATTAATTATATTGTTCCCCCTTTTCTTCCCCCCTATAGTTACCCACCACCCAGTACCCATTCCACCTTCCACCCTCACCCCCCCCACACACACACTGTCCTCTCCCATAGGTGCATGATTTTTGTCCAGTCTCTTGCTGCACCTCCCACATCCCTTTTCTCCCCAAGAATTGTCAGTCCATTCCCTCTCTATGCCCATGATTCTATTATATTCACCAGTTTATCCTGTTCATCAGATTTTTAATTCACTTGATTTTTATATTCATTTGTTGATAGATGTGTATTTGTTGTTCATAATTGTTATTTTTACCTTTTTCTTCTTCCTCTTCTTAAAGAATATCTTTCAGTATTTCATATAATATTAGTTTGGTGGTGATGAATTCCTTTAGCTTTTTCGTATCTGCAAAGCACTTTATCTGACCTTCAATTCTGAATGATAGCTTTGCTGGGTAGAGTAATCTTGATTGTAGATTCTTGCTATTCATCACTTTGAATATTTCTTGCCACTCCCTTTTGGCCTGCATCGTTTCTGTTGAGAAATCCGCTGACAGTTGTATGGGTACTCCCTTATAGGTAACTAACTGTTTTTCTCTTGCTGCTTTTAATATTCTCTCTTTGTGTTTTGCCCCTTGGCATTTTAATTATGATGTGCCTTGGTGTGGTCCTCTTAGGGTACTTATATATTGGGGTTTGGTGCACTTCTTAGACTCCTAAGTCAATTTCTTTCACCAGGTGTGGGAAGTTTTCAGTCACTATTTCTTCAAATAGGTTTTCATTGTCTTGGCCTCTCTCTTTTTCTGGCACCCCTATAATTTGGATGTTAGTATGCTTGAGGTTGTCCCAGAGGCCCCTTACACTATCTTCAATTTTTTGGATTCTTTTGATTTCTTGCTTTTCCAGCTGAGTGGATTTTACCTCTTTGTATTTCAAATCTTTAACTTGGTTCTTGTGGTCCTCTAGAGTACTTTCAGGTCTTTGTATAATATTTTTTATTTCAATCAATGTATGCTTAATTTCTAGTTTGTCCTTTTTCATATCCTTGAGGGTCTTGTTCATATCCTCGTAGGTCTCGTTCATTTCCTTATAGGTCTCATTCACTTCCTCGCAGGTCTAGTTCACTTCCTCATAGGTCTTGTTCATTTCCTCATAGGTCCTGTTCATTTCCTTGTAGGGCTCAGCCTTTTCTAGGGGCCTCTTGAAAAGCCTTATAACCATGATCTTGAATTCTTTGTCCAGTCGTTTTTTTTCCCTCCATTTCTTTCACATCTGATTTTTTTCCATGTCTGCATGGTGGCTGCTTTCCTGAGTTGGTCGATTAGCTTTGTGTGGTAGATGTCCTCTGAGGGACAGTGGCTCAGCCTCCCCAGTTACCTGCGGTGGATATGGGTTGAACAATCTTGTTGAAGTTAAGCCTAGATTATTGTTGTGAGCACTAGGAGGGTTTGACCTCCAGGCCAATTGGCTATGAGGTTCAGCCATGCTCAGGTTGGATGGGCAGAGTCTCTGGGCCAAGCAGGCAGCGTCAGTTCCACCCAATGAGGCCCCAGGGACTGTGTGACAGGTGGCAATGGCTGCCAGCACCTCAGAGAGAGCTGCTGCTGAGCTCCACCCGCTGCTGGACAATGCAGCCTCTCCCCAAATGAGTCTGCACACCCAACATCTCACCCAGGGTCATAAAACAATGCAGTCTGGTGGTTTCCCGAACAAGAGAGTAAGTCACGAGTCCTCTCTGTGCAGTCACGCAGCTGTGCTGTTCCCAAGTTCACGCTCACTGTGCACAAGCTCGTCCTCTCCACAAGCTTGCAGACCCTTGCAGCACCCGAGTTTCGGCATGCCTTCCCACTGTCCAATTTTACCCTATATGATTGTGGGTTCCCTGGACATCGCCCAGAGCTGGGAAATCCGTGCAGTGGGACGTCTTTGTCTTCCCCGTTTAAGAAAACCAGCTGGGTTTTCAGCCTCTCACACTATCCCCTGGCGTACGCATGGCTCCAGATCTCTCTCCGCTCCTATCTTCAACGCTGTCCTCCGCTGCTCCTCTGAGTCACAGTGTCCTATCTTCACTTTTATCTGTGGAATTTTCACTCAGCCAGCTTTCCCGTGATTCTGGATAGTGTTTGTTCTTTCGTTAAGTTGTAGTTTTGAAATTGCTGTGTATGGCAGCAAGATAGGTGTTTACCTATGCTGCCGTCTTGGTTCCTTCCTTATGTCTCCATCTTGCTCTTTTCACTAGTGAATTTAGTTCTTTCAATTCAGAAATTTGTCTTTTTTTTTCTCTCCTATTTTCTGTCTTCTATGGAATTTTTCTTTATTTCTCCTTTTTTCCTTCTTTGGGTTGTAAATGATATATTCCACTTTAGTTATTTAGGTGTTTACCTTTAAATTTTTAACATGCATATTTTAAAATCAGATACATTGATTCTTAAAGTGATTCTGCAGCAGCATTATCAGTATCAACTTGGAACTTATTCGATAGGAAGGAGGGGTGGGGACTCAGTTGCACACCTGGGAAGAGATTAACAAAGATAGCTCGGCTTCCAGGTTCCTCTCTGAAGCGTGGGATGTGAAAATGTGGAGAAAAAGAAACCGTCCTGCCTTTTTGGTGGGATTGCAAATTGGTGCAGGCACTGTGAAAAATATGGATGTTCCTCACTAAATTAAAAATAGAGCTGCCTTATGACCGACCCCAGCAGTCCCACTTCCAGGTATTTTTCTGAAGAAATCCAAAACAGTAATTTGAAAAGATACATTTACCCCTATGTATCCATGGATAAAGAGGATGTGGTATATATGTACAGTGGAATATTACCTTGCCGTAAAAATGAATGAAAATTTCTATTTGCAGCAATAGAGATGGACCTTGAGGATATTATGCTAAGTGAAATAAGTCAGACTGAGAAAGATAAATACCATATGATTTCACTTATGTGTGGAATCTAAAAAGACAAAACAAAAACTCATAAATATAGAGACAAACTGATAGTTGTCAGATGGGAAGGGATGGGAGAGATGGGTGAGAAAGATGAAGGGAGATTAAGAATGTAATGACTATTCTGGCCTTTGTTGTCCAGTGATTAGGGGCTTGGCCTGCACACCGAAGGGTAACAAGTTTGATTTCTCATCCAGGGTATGTACCTGGGTTATAGGTTTGATCCCCAGGCCCAGTTGGGGCATGTGCAGGAGGCAACCAATCAGTGTATCTTTCTCTCATTGATGTCTCTCTCCTTCTCTCCCTCCCTTCTCTAAAAAAAAAGGAAAAAATATATCCTGGTGGGGTTTAAAACAACAAAAGAATCTAATGACCAATTAGATTGATGACCAGTAATACATTTTAAATAGATAAAAAACAGAACTATTTCAAAGAGGAAACAAACATGAAAAGATGTTCAACATTGGAAATCAGGACTGCAAGTGAAGATAACAAACTGCCACTTATGAAAGTAATTATGAGGTATACAAATTATCCTATATAATAAAAGAAACATGTAAATTGACCGTACCTCCACTACGCTCACCAGCCAATCAGGAGTATGCAAATTAACCCGCCATACACAGGCGCATAGGCACTAAGTGGCTGGGGTCCCAGAACGTGCCCCCAGCCTATGGGCCAGGCACAGACCGGCTGGGGTCCAGTTGGAACACTTGGGTTCCTTGCGACAAAGGCAGGCATCCGCCCAGCCCCAGATGCTCTGGGCTAGTAGGCAACGTGTGGAGTCACAGGGATGCCGGTGGGCTGGCCAGAATACCTGCCCACCCGTCCACCCAGAGCGCACTGCCCAAGGCGAAGCCAGGCACCCCTCTCCGGGCTTGTGAGCAGCGTGCACAGGCATGGACAGGCCAGTGGGCAGGGCGGGCGAGACGCCTGCCTTCGTCACCGTGGGCAGCCTGCTCCGGGCATGGACAGCAGGTGCAGGTGCAGAGCGGCCGGTGGGCAGCACACTTTGTGCCAGGGGGCAGTACAGGTGCCCCACCCTACCCAGGCTGTTCCGGGCCTATGGGCAGCGAGCAGAGAGCTCTGGGAGGGAGAGGCGGGCTGGCGGAGGGCAGCCAGTACTCCCCACATGGCTGCAGTGCAAGCCATGAGCTCACTAAGTGAAGCCTCCAGGCTGAGCTAAAGTAGCACTTGCAGTTCAGCAGTGCCAAGGAGTGGCCGCACAAGTCCCACTTCCTGGCCCAGAAGGTGTGCGATCCCAGGAATAGCCACCATGGTGGGCCAGATTGATGTCCTCCTGGCTGCATCACAGTGGTTTGCAGATCTGCACAGCTGCAGGCCTCCCCCCGCATGCGAACATCTCCCAGCATGCGGTCACCCACACACACCTGCAACAGTCCTAGACCATGGTGTGAGCAAGTTTCCCCCCCCGCCCCCCCCCCCCCCCCCCCCCGCTCCTCCTCAGCACTTCCATCAACCCCAGCATGCCTACATCCCCCACATAGGATGTCCGCACGTCCCCTTTGGCGTGCTCACGTTCTTTGGAGAGTGTCTGGGTGCTGAGGGTGGACACCTGTGAGATGACAGTGAGAGGGCCGAGTGGTGATGTCCTCTTCCCTCGAAGGCCAGTGTGGCCACGATATTGTCTCCGTGGGCTAATGCGGGTGCTGAGGGGGGAGCAGGTGCAGACAGACACACCTGGTGGGAGCAGGCAGCCCTCACTGAGGTGCCTTCCGTCAGCATTTACGATCAGGAACTCAGGAAGTGAGGAGGTGCGTCCTCTCAGTGAAATGGTGGGATAGTCGGTGACTGCGGAAGAGGAAGGTGCACTTTGGGTGCTGGCACCCATGAGCGAAGGCTGCCCTGACAGCCTCGCTCGCTTGGGGCCCGGCGCACTTCTCCTGGGCAGCAGGTGAGGGACATGCTTTTCTGAGTTGATGAGAGAAAACATTGATTCTCCTGCTTGCCTTTGAAGGTGGAAAGTGGAGTGAGAGAAGTGGAAGAGGTTCCCTGTCTGGGGGTTCCAAACCTGCTGTTGGTTCCTTTCACAGCTGACTAGAGATATACAAGGCGTCCCCCAAAATGTATATATACTTTGAATACGAACTAATTCCAATGGATTTAGGCATGAAAAGAAACAATGGAGCTGTCATCTGTTAAAAGTGCAGGTACAAACCAGCAGTCTGACATTCCCCCAAGGGATCCCGGATTGGAGAGGGTGCAGGTCGGACTGAGGAGTTCCCCTTATAGCCCCCCCACCCCAACACGAATTTCATGCACTGGGCCTATAGTAAGGTATATAAATGTCTAGTTACTATGTTGTATACCTGATACTCATATAATATTCTGTCACTATAATCTTAAAGTTTTTTAAAATCAGAAACTCACTGAAATTTAAGAAAAAAAGCAACCCAACCCTTGAACTTGACAAAATGGAGGTTGTTAATGATTTTGAAGTGCAATCTTAGTGGCTTAGTTGGAACTGAAGCCTTGAAGTTGGATGAGAAAAGGATGGGTGGTAAGAAATGGAGACAGCAAATATACACTATAGATACTTCCTACAAAAAGTCCTTTTGTGTAGGGGAGCAAAACTATGGGGTGATAGCTTGAAGGGTCCAGTTAGGTAGGTAGGTTTGGTTTTAAATTTTACTTGCACATATTCTATTAGGTAGCTCCTCTACTTAGAACACTGACTGCATACCTCGTTTCATGTGTATTGACTAAATAGAACACTGTAACTAGGGGCCTCCAGCTGTTCCTGCAGACCCAGAGAGCCAGTGGTAGCCACCAGAAGAGGAATGTCCTCAGTAATGCACATGCTCATTCCCAAATCCCTCTTCTGTCTTCTTATCAGGGCATGGGCAAGTGATAGCTTCTGTCCCTCCTGCAAACAATCCAATAGGGGAGACCACTGTAGGTGCCCCATAGTCTGTGTTTGACCTGGGCCTTTAATAAAGAAGGACGTTTCAGTAGAGAAAATGCCTCAATCACAGAGGCATCACATAGCCAAGCGATGGGGGTAAGAGGGTCTGGTGCGGCCAATCAGGGGCTTCTGGGAATAGGGAGGTGCAGGGGTTTTTGGGCTCACTGAAGGAACAAATCCAAGCTATTTACTGAGGTCTTTATCTGGTAATCAGATGGACTCTGCTAAGTGAGAAGAAAAGAATTGGTACAGATTTTCCCAAACTTGAGTGTTTGTAGGCTTGTGCTTGCAAACAGTGGCCTTCTTAAGGTTTATACTGAGCTTTAAATTTGCCTTCTCACCTAGAAGAAAGGTCCAAAATTTCCCTCGTTGTTTCACCTCTTAGAATGAAGCATGCAGTCATTGTAAGTTGTTGCATTTAGCTATTTAAGGTAACACAGGAAATTAGCAATGCATTTTCAAGAAAAGCTGATTACCATCTGTTATTAGTAATCATCTAAAAACATCACTGATTATAAGCATTGCCAATGGTCAGAGACATTTGCACTGGCTGAGAAGAGGAAAAACATCGTTTAGAATGTATTGCTCCTTGACCCTTAAAGAACATATCAATTAAATGATTTTAGAATATGTCAGAGTACATTGTTCTACCTTATACCAATCTTACACTGTCATTCTTCCCCAAACCTGGAAGGTTGCATATTAAGCCACACTTCTGAGATTCCGTGGAAACGTAACTTACAGTTTTGTATCCAAGGTAACCAACTCTCTGTGTGTCTGTTGAGAGTCTGGCTCCTTGAGTGCAGGGAGGGCTTAGCCAGGGCTCATTTTCAACCACTGTTATATCTTCACTGTGGGTGCAGCACTTTTACAGCACTGGGCCCCTCAAGCTGCAAGCCAAAACCAAGATAGCCAGAGACTTTTCACTCACTGCAGTTTTTTGGGGTTTTTTTTTTTTAGCCAAATGTTTATCTTGTGAAAATGGTTTGACCATTGCTTAAATTTTAAAAGCTGTTTTGTTTTGTGGTGGTGGTGGTGGTGGTGGTGTGTGTGTGTGTGTGTGTGTGTGTGTGTGTGTTGAGAGTCTGGCTAAAGGAAATTAGTTCAGTGGTTTTAAGAATGTAATAGTCTTGCTGACGACACCTTGCCATGCTAGCAGTCGGTAGCTGTGCGTGGCTGCAGGCGGCCCAGGTCCACACCAGAGAGGATGGATTTTGCATTGCCACGATGTGTCCACCATCTGGATACCATTGCTGGCATGTACACATGAAGAAATATTTGACATTGAAACTTGGACTCAGAACAGTTGGACATTGAAACTGACACTCAAACTTTTTTTGCTCTTATATGTTTGTTTTCAGTATGCAGAGGCAAGATATTTTTGAAGAAAAGAAACAGGGGGGAATGACTGCTATAGAGGCAGGGTGGCCTCGGAACAGGCTGTCAAGCTACAGGGGGAAGGCTGGAGTGGATGGGAGGCGGATGCTGGGGGAGATCAACCGAAGGACTTCTATGCATACATATGAGCATAACCAATGAATGAAAGACACTGGGGCGGGAAGGGGGGCAGGTGGGGACATGTGCTGGGGGGTAAGGGAGCCTGGGGGGAGGATATTGGAGGGGGGAGGAAAACATATGTACTACTATTAAATATAAGTTATATTGTAAATTTTAAAAAAGTAAAAAAAAAAAAAAGAATGTAATAGTCTTAAGGGTTTTACCTAGAAAAAATGTGTTTTTTTTTCTTTTAAATGCACAAAAGGTTGGCAAATTAGGGATTTTGAGTTTGGCTCAGTTATGAAAATCATTATTAGTTTCGAACATGATACTCATGATACCATTTCCTCTATATGAGAGGGCTTCCACTGGCCTAAATGTTAGGAGACAGGAAGTTCTCACGGTGGTAAGTACCAGGGCACCAGGAAGAGTATCCAATGTAATCATGAATAACAATGGTCATAGCCAATTTCTTAGCAAACTATATATTTCAAAGTTTGGTACAATTTTAAATATAAGGATAAAGATAATATTGTTAGAAAATTTCCTTTGTTAAATATCTTTTTTATTTCTTTCCAATTTTGTTTTTATTTACTTAGTTTTTCATACTTCTGAACTCATTTTTTTATTAGGCCCTTTTAACCAATATTCAATAAAATAGCTTGGGGAAATCCAGTTCAAGATTTGCCATTTTATGTGCATTAGTTCAAATTTGGCAAAATGGTAGCTAACCCTCCTTAGTACTTGGAGATGGTTTAAATAATGAAAGAAGCAGGACCTCAAAGGTCTTTTCCTGGCAGGAAGGTTTTGGACTAGATGATATTTTTCCAACCCCTTAGATACCTGCTCTTTAATTACTCCATATCAGACACTTAGTTCTTTGCTAATGGTTAAGTTCTGATTTAAAATGTGGCCTCAGAACGCCAACAAAAACCCTGAACTATGGTCCTGGGGAGGCCTAATATGCTTCACTTGTGACATCAAACTAGAACGTATGTATACTTAGGAAGAAGATAACTTAGAAGCTTACAGAGCCTTTCATTAAGTGTGGGAGGCAGCTGGACAGCTTAGAACAAAAAGGAAGATCATCTCATTGCCGGGGCAGAAGCCCTAGTGCAAAGAGGTACTAATGGACAGTGTAGTAAGCCTAATGTTTACAGGAGATGCTGCATAAAGAAGGAAGAGGGACATGGATAGAAACAGCTGCACAAGTTACATTGGCCCATATCTCTTTCTGTTTCTCTCTTTTTTTAAAAAATACTTAGAGCAGTTTTAGGTTCACCTCAAAATTGAGCAGAAAATACGGAGATTTCCCATATACCTGCCCCAACCTAATAACCATAGCCTCTCCTACCCTCAGCAGCTTTCACTAGAATGGAACAGTTGAACCTACACTGACATGTCATAATACCCCAAAGTCCATCGTTTACATTAGGGTTCACTCTTGTAGTATATCCTATGGGTTTGGACAAATATATAATGATAATGTATCTACCATTATGGTATCATACAGAATTGTTTCTCTGGCTCATGTCTTTTTGTCTTTCTAGCCTCAGGCTATCCCATGGCTTCTTTCAAACAGGAAATTGGTAGGCCCTGGTCATTTGTGAGGATCATATGCTAAGACTTTCATTGATCACCAAAGTTTTCACTTACCCTAAGAGCTATCATTTGTCCTCAAATGATATAGTTTATTACTGAAAATTTAAACGAAATCTTTCAGATTAAATATAACTTATAGACCACTACATTCTTAGCTCTTAGACCTTTCCATTCTCTTGTGGGAACCACTTTTCACAAAATGTACCACCTCATGTGAGTTAGTATATGCATTTAACCAGATGCCCACTAGACGCATGGTGGGGCTGGTGCAACTAACCAGATGACCACTTACCTACAACAGTTTCCAGCCCCTGAAATTCATATATTTGCCTCAGCAGAATGATTGTTTATTAAAGGTCCTGGGCCTTCAAGGTCAATCTTAAATATTAATTATAAAGTCCAGGTGCTTAAAGGTATATGGAGTTCATCTTTGGACCTGTGTTTGTTGATCAGCAGTCCATCCTCACAGGGTTTCTGCCCACTCCTGTCAGAGCTGCTTTTCTTACAAAGCTCCCTCTTACATCAGACCCTCCTTGCTTTTACCTATATTATTGTAGTTTTCCCCACTTCTTTGACCCTCCTACCCCCTTATATACTTTGACCAGGTTAATTTTCCTAAAGGTCGTTGTCTGCATTCCCTGCTAATTTCAGGACAGACTTCCATAGCTGGCCTTTCCCATTTTATCTCGCAATACTCACTGTGATCTAAGCAAACTGAACATTTTCTTCCCTTTGGACACCTCAGATTTTCCACATTCTCTCTCTTCCTTGGAACGTACCTTGATGAAGCCCTTCCCAAGCAGATGTAATTTTTCCTTCCTGTGTACTCCATAATATTTTGTACACCAGTTAACCCATTCAGCCTTATATTATAGATATTTATGCTTCCTGGTACTCATTCCATTACTATCCAAATCACGGAAAATTGTTCACATTGGACTTAGGTTTATTTCCATGACAGTGTCTAACATTTATTCAGCACTTAAGTATTAGTACATTGGTGACATGTTTTTATTTCCCTCAAAGTGCTTTTTTAAGTATGTATACACAAATAGATCTTTTTGTTTTTATGTGAATGGTATCACATTGTAGGTATTTTTCTGTTGGCTTTTTTTTCACTTAACATGTAATGAAAATCTTTTATGTTCA
The DNA here is from genome assembly GCA_027563665.1 of Antrozous pallidus. NCBI lineage: Eukaryota > Metazoa > Chordata > Mammalia > Chiroptera > Vespertilionidae > Antrozous > Antrozous pallidus. The sequence goes on along the minus strand of CM050516.1, from coordinate 36,386,717 downwards.
TATATGTAAGTACCTCATTTTTAATGGCTGCATAATATTCTGTAAAATGGTTGTTGCTTACTTTAACCACAGATGGACATATTAGGAAGTTTTTAAATGGTTGCTACTACAGATAGTGCTACAATGTATGTCTTTGCACACTTGTGCAGATACACTAGGAAGATAACTTCTTAGAAACAATTAATGGGTCAGAGAGTATCTACATTTTTAAGTTATTGCCAAATTGCCTTCCAAACACATTTACAAAATTTGTATTCACCAATAGCGTCTTTCTCTGTCTTCATATTATTACCCTTTCTAATTTTTGTTCACTTTAATTTACATTTCCCTATTTACTAGTTTAATTGTAATAAATTTTTATTGTTCAGATTATTACAATGTTCCTCTTCTTCCCCTCTCCATTGCTCCCCTCCTCCCAGTACCCATATCTTACCTCCCCTCCACTGTCTTCATCCATAGATGTATGATTTTTTTCCAGTCTTTTCCTGCATCTCCCAAACCCCTTTCCCCCAAGAATTGTCAGTCCATTTCTTTTCTATGCCTCTGATTCTATTATATTCAACACTTTGTTCTGATCATCAGATTTTTAATTCACTTGATTTTTAGATTCACTTGTTGACAGATGTGTATTTGTTGTTCATAAATTTTTATTATTTTTTTAATATTTTAATCTTTATTGTTCAGTTTATTAATTACAGTGTTCCCCCATTTTCCCCCCTATAGCTCCCCTCTACCTGGTACCCATCCCATCGTCTGCCCTTACCTCCCCATCACTGTTATCTTCCATAGGTGTATGGTTTTTATCTAGTCTCTTGCTGTACCTCCCACATCCCTTTTCTCCCCAAGAAATGTCCATTCTCTCTCTAAGCCCATGATTCTGTTATATTCACCAGTTTATCCTGTTCATCAGATTTTTAGTTCACTTGATTTTTAGATTCATTTGTTGTTCATAATTTTTATTTTTACCTTTTTCTTCTTCCTCTTCTTAAAGAATATCTTTCAGCATTACATATAATACTGGTTTGGCGGTGATGAACTCCTTTAGCTTTTTCATATCTGCAAAGCACTTTATCTGACCTTCAATTCTGAATGATAGCTTTGCTGGGTAGAGTAATCTTGGTTTTAGATTCTTACTATTCATCACTTTGAATATTTCTTGCCACTCCCTTTTGGCCTGCATAGTTTCTGTTGAGAAATCCACTGACAATCATATGGGTGCTCCCTTATAGGTAACTAACTGTTTTTCTCTTGCTGCTTTTAATATTCTCTCTTTGTGTTTTGCCCCTTGGCATTTTAATTATGATGTGCCTTGGTGTGGTCCTCTTTGAGTTCCTATAGTTTGGGGTTCTGTGCGCTTCTTGGACTTTTAAGTCTATTTCTTTCACCAGGTGTGGGAAGTTTTCGGTCACTATTTCTTCAAATTATAAAAATGTTTTCTTCTATTAGTTGTATTTAAATTTTAATCCTTTAATTAACTTGGATTATATTTGAAGTTTGTTAAAGGGTAGTGATATAAGTTAAAGTTTTTCCTTTCTCCAACACTACTAAAAGCTCTCCTATTGATTTAAAATGTCATTTATAAAACTAAAGTTCTGCAAGTATTTGGTTTTACTTCATTTCTTTTTCTGTCCTATTGTGATTTATTCTTTTGCATTATTCTTTTGAAATAAGAACTTTGGGGTCACCTTATGGATTTACTTTTTTAAATGTTTTTAATCTTGTTGGGAGTTGTTTGGGTTGCATTTGCTTTATGGATTACTGGGGAGAGTAGACATCTTTGCAGTACTGGATCTCCCATTTTGGACTCTATAACTAGTCTCTTCTATTTAATCAGTTCCTTTTGTCCTATTGTAAAGTTTCATAGCTTTCCATTGAGAGCCTATGTCTTTTTGTTAGATTTTTTCCTAGGTATTTATTTCATAGTTTTAATTGCCACTGTGATTAGGATCCTTTTTTTCTGTTGTTTTCTATTGGATTTTGCTACTAGATAATAAAACTATTTCTGTATGTTTATTTTATTTCTAACCACTGTATTAGTCTTAATAGCTTTACAGATGACTTCTTAGATTTTTCTGAGTGCACAATTACATCACTTACAGAAACAATGACATGCTTTGGGCTGCTGCTTCCTCTTCTTCATTGTCTTCCTGAATTGATAGGGATCTCTCGGATATTATTTTAGGATAACCATAATAAGAGGCATCTTTCACTTGTTACAGATGCCTCTTTAGCAGTAACACTTCTGTATATTTCAACATTAATTTAATGCTACTGTGAATATCTGATCTAATCATTTTGTCAAATTAAGAAAATTTTTTATTTTTCACTGAGGATTTTTATCAAAACTCAGTGTTATAACAAGTACTTTTTGGACATCTATTGAGATGATTTTTTCCCCCTTATAATCCATTAATGAGTCAATTTTTTTTTCCTGCTGTACTATTCTACTACTTGGTCCTGATATATTCTAAAATACCTCACTACCAAATGATCTTATATATGATATACTTTTTTTTTCTCTTTCTACTTATATTTCTTTTAAAAATATTTTTATTGATTTCAGAGAGGAAGGGAGAGAGAGAGATAGAAACAGAGAAACATTTATCAGCTGCCTCCTGCACACCCCCTATTGGGGATCCAGCCCTCAACCTGGGCATGTGCCTGCCCAGGAATTGAACTATGACCTCCTAGTTCATAGGCTGACACTCAACCACGGAGCCACACAGGCCGGGCTCTACTTGTGTCTCTTTTTGCTATGTAATATTTCATATACTTGAGAGTTTTAAGTATACACCACTGTACCTTGAAGAATGGAGAATATTTAGTCATAAAACTATCTTGAGCTTGGTGGCTTTAAAGATGGCATTTTGACTGCTGTTTTAAATTTTTAATTATCATATTCAACGGCTGTTAATAGTCTATCCACTTTTCTCTGATTTTGTTGAAGTTACTGACATCATCATCTTAATGGGAAAATGGGTATAACCAAACCTAACTCTCTCAGATTATAAGGATTAAATGAAATAATCTGATCGTTTAAGCATATTTGTGCCTCCCATAAGTTAATGTTAATCAATAGTAACCACTATTGTTAGTCCCTCAAGTGGGGTTAAACTCAAGACTAGACGGAGGGATACAGCCACGTAGCATCAGCTTGTCTGGCACAGCCCTGGGAGAATGTGGGTCTTTCTCACAGTGCTCTCGGCACACTGCCCACGGGCCAGACGCACCAGCGCGGTTGTGCAGGGAGGCACGACAGAGGCGTGTGTTTGCACCTGGGACCCCCTGCCTCACCTGGAGCTTGTTCTCTACTTTGGGAATGTTTGTTTATGGAAGATTTTTAACTTGAATGGAAAGATGACTTTTTTTAAAAAAGTCATTTGAAAAGTCATGATCGTAATATATCAAACTATGGCTTACAACCTGGGCCAGGTGGTTCAGCAGGTGGGGCATTGTTCCGCACACCACATAGGTTGTGGGTTTGATTCCAGGTCAGGGCACGTGTCTAGGTTGCAGGTTCAATCCCCAATGAGGCTTATCTGTGTCTCTCACTTAGATGTTTCTCTCCCTCTCCCGTTCTCTTTCTCTCAAATCAATTAAAATCAAACAAACATATCCTCAGGTGAGGATTAATTAGAAAACAAAAAACTATGGATTACATGATTGGTCCCAAGAACATTCTCTGAGGGTGTGTGTGTGTGTTTTATAGCAAATGTTTAGACGTTTTGTCTCCATTCTTTATTTTTTTTGTTAATCCTCACCCCAAGGGTATTTTTTTTCCCATTGATTTTTAGAAAGTGGAAGAGAGAAAGGGGGGAGGGTGGGGGGAGAGAGAGAAACATCAATGTGAGAGACACATCAATTGGTTGCTTTCTGCATACACCCACGGTTGGGGCCAGGGCTCAAACCTGCAACCCAGCTACGTGCCCTTAACCAGGAATCAAACCTGAGACCCTTTGGTGCATGGGCCAACTGCAGCCACTCTGGCCTTTTAAAGGAGTATAAAATGTTAGCCTGAGACAGATGTGTAAAGTAGAATATGGATTCTTGCATTCTCATCAAGCAGAATATGGTTTTTTCCATTCATTTATTTCAAAATCCTTAATCTGATACCTAAGATGTATTTATGTTGAGTCATTTCTTTCTCTTTGGCTAGTGAACCAGAAGATCATGAAGTGATTATGAAGAGGCAGAATCATTACGTTCAGTTTCTTTTTTTGTGTGTATCAGATAAGAGCCTTGCAGATGGAAGTGAGGCGCCTCACATCCTCTGTGTGGCGGTGGCACTGAAGTCTGCCTGTGCCACTGGCAGCACTTACTGGTTCGCAAGCCTCCGCAGCACCCCAGGGCCTGATGGTGAAAGATGACAGTAGTAAGAACTGCACTAGCTTTTGAAGGCTACTCTTGTTTTTACAAACATTTATTCTTTTTAGTGTTCAGAAACTATTAGTTTTTTAAGAGTGTTGTGAGGGGATGGGAAGGAGTGTACATATTAGTTAGGATTTATGAATCTTTGACTAGGAAGGGAAAATAAAAGTTTTGAAGTTCAGTTTAAACCCCTAAATTGCCCTTTTTGTACCAAAGCTTCTAATAGATAAAAAGCTCACATATCTGAGGAATAAAAGCAGCCTAAGAGACTGACTCTTGGTAAACCTTACTAATTAAAGAGGAAAACGACAGCATTTACAGAGATTTGCCTATTTTTCCTTAGAGTAAGGGACCCTATACTCCTCCCTCCCCTCTTTACTCTTCCATTCAGCAGGTCTTCCTATAACTGGTGGCCACCAATGGAAACAGTCCTTCCAGTAAGCCTAAGAAAAAGTCTTACTGAAAACTGTTTTCTGAAATGTTCACAGTGTTTATGTGTGTATTTAAGGAAGTGTTTGTCATGTCACAGAGTGAAAATGGAGAGGGCAGGGACCCTGGAACTCTGGAGACATGATGGCAGTTCTCATTATTAGCCAAGCAGCAAGGTCTTGGTCCTGGTTATTTTCTAGCTCTTACTGTGTCTTCTTATCATTGAAATACCAGGGAAGCTACTTCATGATATTGTTATGATGTTACTTACATTATTATTAGACACGTTATTATATATTCACATTTTAATTATATTACTGTTACATGTAATAATGATATTGTTATGATGTTACTTACATTATTATTAGACACAGTATTATATATTCACATTTTAATTATATTACTGTTACATGTTATAATGGTACCATACTATTCTGTTAAAAGTACCACTGGCTTTTTTTCTAGAGCAATAATGAAGTTCCACGGTATGAAAATGGAGGAAATCAATAAAATCATCCGTGACCTCTGGCGAAGCACCTATCGTGGACAAGGTACCGCGTGGCGTCGGCTCCTCCCAAAGCCCCGTCCCAGCTCCCACCGCGGCTTCGTCGCGCTGCGTCCCCTCCCGGCCCTGGCTGAGCACCTCTTTGATGTGTTCTAAGAATTCTTATCTTGACAACATCTTGTAGCAAGAAGAAATGCAGAGGTTTCTATTCCAGAGCCTGGTAGGCCTTACATATTTGGCTACGATGCACATTATATTTAGCTGATGACATAATAAATTCTGTTGAGTGTCGATAGGGATAAGCTGAAATGCGATAAGAAGAAACCGTCAGAAGGAAACTCTTAGTAGAGTAGAACTAAGAAATAAGAAAGGCGTTGCTGAGACCGGGGTTGGGGTCTCAGGTTGCTTCCAGCCAGGAATCCACGGGAACCCTCTCAGCCAGAGGAAAGGTTCCAGATCAACCAGGTTTCCTCTTGTATCAGCCTCACACGTTGCTCCTGGGCTTATTTGATCATGTTGGCAAATGACAAAATCTACAGAGTGTAGGTTCCTCTGACATCTTCTTCCTTCTGTGTCAGATATTGAATATATAGAAATTCGGTCTGATGCCGATGAAAACGTATCAGCTTCTGATAAACGGCGGAATTACAACTATCGCGTGGTGATGCTAAAGGGTGACACGGCCTTGGATATGCGAGGACGATGCAGTGCTGGACAAAAGGCAGGTACTTAAAAGAACCTAGCGGCCACCTTCACCCAGGGACTCTTCACCCGGGGACTCTTCACAGAAATAAACATCAGTGCAGGGAAAGGCCCCAGGGCCGCCCGGGAACAGTGGGAAAGGAAGCTCCTGGGTGCCGCGCTCCTGGCTGCCGCGCTCCTGGCTGCCGCGCTCCTGGCTGCCGCGCTCCTGGCTGCCGCGCTCCTGGCTGCCGCGCTCCTGGCTGCCGCGCTCCTGGCTGCCGCGCTCCTGGCTGCCGCGCCCCTGGGTGCCGCGCTCCTGGGTGCCGCGCTCCTGGGTGCCGCGCCCCTGGGTGCCGCGCTCCTGGCTGCCGCGCCCCTGGGTGCCGCGCTCCTGGGTGCCGCGCCCCTGGGTGCCGCGCCCCTGGGTGCCGCGCCCCTGGCTGCCGCGCCCCTGGCTGCCGCGCCCCTGGCTGCCGCGCCCCTGGGTGCCGCGCCCCTGGGTGCCGCGCCCCTGGGTGCCGCGCTCCTGGGTGCCGCGCTCCTGGGTGCCGCGCTCCTGGCTGCCGCGCTCCTGGCTGCCGCGCTCCTGGGTGCCGCGCTCCTGGGTGCCGCGCTCCTGGGTGCCGCGCTCCTGGGTGCCGCGCTCCTGGGTGCCGCGCTCCTGGGTGCCGCGCTCCTGGGTGCCGCGCTCCTGGGTGCCGCGCTCCTGGCTGCCGCGCTCCTGGGTGCCGCGCTCCTGGGTGCCGCGCTCCTGGGTGCCGCGCTCCTGGGTGCCGCGCTCCTGGCTGCCGCGCTCCTGGGTGCCGCGCCCCTGGGTGCCGCGCTCCTGGCTGCCGCGCTCCTGGCTGCCGCGCTCAGGGTCAGGATCCGCTGCCCTCACTGCACTGCCCCGCTTCTAACCGGCATTTCCTGCAGCATTACCTAAATTAGGGTTTTAGGAGGAGGGCTTGAATCATTCTCACAGGATAGGCTAAATATAAACAAGGAGCTGAAGACCATTCATTGTTTCACAGCATTCCTTATGAGAATAAGGTTACTGTGTCATTGATTGCAGGACACACTATTTTATGTGCCTCTAAGGAAGAAAAAAGGCAGTTGTAATTATAAAATGCATCCTGATTTGAGAGGAGTCAAGTGGGAGGGAGAGGTGTGTTTTAGTAAGTGACAAGCAGTATTAGCAAATTAGATGTTAGGTTGAGCCAGATGAGCCTCTCATTGGGAAAGCAGCCTCCCATGGGTCCGAGTCCGCCAACATCACCCAGTCTAGCCTTGGGGCCTGCAGACCACCCCCCAACCCAACCCACTCACACACACAACTCAGCTGCTGGGCAGGGCACTTGGTGCTACGTGAGGCTCTGGGAAGACAGCCTGGGTTGGGTATGGACCACAGCAAACTGGAGAAAGGAAAGATGTTTTAGAGTGAGGAAAGTGGGGCCTGCATCCTTGGGGAACAAGACTGGGCCTTTCCTGTATACAGGTTGGTATCCAAGTATGCCACAGATTCCTCCTCTCAGATTATATTGATATCTCTTTACCCTTGGTTTTAACAAATTTTTAAAATTCTAAAAATAGATGCTCATGTTACCCAAGTTACTTTTGTAAATAGTTTTAAATTTTGACCTAAAGACACACCATGCATGTATGTATTTTGTTGTCAGCCCAGACAGCTATACTAGTTTAAGGCATGCAGATTATCGTAATCCTAGACTGCAAAAAACAACTAATTTGTGATCTGTAATCAGTATCCCCTACTTGCTTTGGTGATTTTTAGTGGTAATTTTGATTGGGAAAATATAGTTTGCAACATGTCTCTTTGGATTAAAAATACTTTCAAAAATAGTGTCTGAATAAAAGTAGATTTCCTATAACTACTGTAATTTAGAAAAATTAATTTGTAGTGATTTGGGGAGAAGACCGAGAAATGGTTTGGTAGCAGTGGGCCAGGACCTCCATTACACTCCATTCCGAGCAGTGGTGGGTGGGGGAGGCGGCAGCAGTGGGTTCAGACAAGGAAGTGTCTGTCCAAGGGGCCGAGCACTGCCATCAGAGAGAGACTGTCAGCTGCTCTAGAATCACAAACTCACTGACTCCTTCACTCACACATTCAAGGGGAAGGGAACTTACAGCTCACACAAAGGTGGCTTAGACTTCCAGGAAACGACCTTCGTTCTTAAACTGCCCTCAGATGGTTTCAGCTGGGCCTGAGGGGTTTATATTAGGTTTCTATTAACGATGGAAGTGCCTCAGTTTGGGTTGTTTGGATTTGCTACAGGTAATCTTAAGGCTCTATTTCTGTACTGGTACTTTGACTCAGGAATTCATTCTTTCTGTCTCAAAATGCACGAACATATTTGTGTGGGTGAGAGCATGATATAGGTTAAGTGCCTCTTAGACCACAGAACAGAGAGATTTAGGGAAGAGATAAAAGGTCTCTAAAACTGTGAAATGTATCCAGGTTTCCTGATAAATCTCATCAGGAAAATAAAACAGGTTATGAATTTTTAGGTTGTTAATCTTATACCAATTATTAAAATTATTAGTTAATACTAAATGGCAGTGCATTTCTGATTCACGTCTGATTTCAAAGTTTTGTTATAGCTGATGTGATTGGGAGTGGGGTCAGCGTGGCTGTCAGCATTTTATGTCATTACACATTTTATGTCATTACACATTTTATGTCATTACACATTTTATGTCATTACACATTTTATGTCATTACACATGGTAAACTGAGGTCATGCCGCGCTCAAAGGGCACAAAGGGCACAAAGTCGGCCACAGCGCCAGGCTCCCCGAGCAGTGTTTTGCCCAAGGCCAGCGGCCCTGTGCCCTTTCCTGCCTGGAGAGCCCAGACCGGTCTGCACGCTCCCGCGGATGAGAGATGGTCTGTGCAAGAGCTCAGCTTTGGCGCTTTTTCCAGGTGTTAGCCTCCCTCATCATCCGCCTGGCCCTGGCTGAAACCTTCTGCTTGAACTGCGGCATCCTTGCCTTGGATGAGCCAACAACGAATCTTGACCGAGAAAACATTGAATCTCTTGCACATTCGCTGGTTGAGTAAGTTTCTCAAATTTAAAGTAAGGTTAAGAGAGTTCCATGGTGAAACCCCTCTAGATGTGTCTTCCGAGGGGAGCTGGTTGGCTTTACCTTTTGGTGGGAAGTGAGCAGATTTGTGAAGTGAACCAGAGGGTGACCGCCAGCAGCAGACACCCTGCAGCTCCCCAAGCGTGTTCATAGGGAAACTGTGGTGAGTTTTCTGGTTTGGTCTGGCTTTCCTGTAAACCCACCGGAGGGGCCCACACGTTCTGTACGGGAGTTACCGTGACTTGTGAGACATTCTAGGTGGTTTTGGACCGTCTCCCCAGCTTTCCACATGCGTCAGACTGTGAGGAATGACCGCTCTTATTCAAAAGTATATTGGTGGTTAATGGAATCCAGAAAGGAAAATTGCACACACCTTGCAGCACAGTCCCCTGTGGGAGACCCCTGGCCGACATGTTTCCTATCTGATAGCCAGGTTTGGGCCAGGGGGAGAATTGAGCAACCTCAGAGCCTCCTCCCAGGAGACTTGTGTGACCAGCAAGTAAGGGCTTGTGCTTTTGAACCTAAGTACATCCAGCTACGGACAAGGGATATACAAGTAGTTGATTAAAGGAAAAGGTCTTTCAGGTCTCAGCCTCGTAACCTCAGCTTATAGATAACAAGCACGGTGGCTCAGTCCACCCACTCAGGCCGTGTGTCATGCTCATGATGCATCTAGTGACTGGGGGTGGCAGAATTCTAGGTAGACACAGCTCCTGAGAAGGCAGCGGGCTTGCACACGTTATTCCCCTTGCCTGTAGTCTTGTCTTTTCAAAAAGAAAAAGTATTTTCTTCCAGAGGAAGCTAGTCAGAGGTCAAGAAAACCCAAGGCAAAGGAGTAAGTCAGACTCAAAGTTAAGCAGCATAGATATTAAGGAAAACTTTAGAGCATTTCCAGCTGCTATGGTAAGAACTTTGTGTGTTCTGGAAGAAACTAGATCACGTATTCTTACCAGTTTGTAAGCCAGACCTACGTGAAGAGTCAAGACATGCACCCCCACTGCCTGGAGAGGAGATGGGCTCCCACCTGACAGAGGCCCAGTCCACCCCACCCCGCTCCCACTTCCTGCAGGGCTGGCAGAGGCCCTGCCACTCACGGCCATATGTCAAACAAGGCTCTCAGTGGCTTTTTCAAATAAAGGAAAGAAAGGGTTGTGTATGTTACATATGCTGGTTAGTAACAAAATGTTCTAAATCTATTGTTTCAGGATAATAAAGAGCCGCTCACAGCAACGTAACTTTCAGCTTCTGGTAATCACACATGATGAAGATTTTGTGGAGCTCTTGGGGCGATCTGAGTATGTGGAGAAATTCTACAGGATTAAGAAGAACATCGACCAGTGCTCAGAGATTGTGAAGTGCAACATTAGCTCCCTGGAAGCTTATGTTCACTGACAAGGCTCGAGATTTAGCTGCCTTAGAAACACAGGTCCTTAGGCAACTGCTTATTTCTGGTGTCAGCTGACTCAGTAAGCAGATACATACTTCAAAAGGAGCTCTGTGTCTAGGATTTTGAATGTCTGAGAAGTTCTAAAATGATTAAAGTTGTTTCACATGAAATTTGGAGCCATTTCTGAACTTCATCCCCCTCCAGGCAGCTGACAGCCTGCAGGGCTCAGCAGTTACACGTGGCTGTTCGCATCCTCTTCCCAGCATCAGTGTGATTCCCTGGCCTGGTCTACCACTGCCTTTCACTTCTCACAGCACCACCGCTCAGAAGTAGGTCCTCACTGCCTTCAAGATTTATGGTCTTTGCATTTTAAAATAATCTGTTAAATGTTATCACTAAATTTATTCGCTGAGATACGGTTTTTAAAAGCTGAGTTGTCACGCTGGCCAGTGTGGGCCAGTTGGCTGGACATCATCCTGTGCACTGAAGGATTTCCCATTTGATTCCCAGTTGGGGCATATGCCTGGATTTCGGGGTCCCAGTGGGGGGGCATACAGGAGGCAGCTGATAGATGTCTTATTCTCTCTCTAAAAATAACTTTTTTTGTTTATCCTCATCCAAGGATATTTTCCCCATTGATACTTAGAGCGAGTGGGAGGGAGGAGAGAAAGAGATACGTTGATGTGAGATACATTGACTGGTGAGGCTGGAGACTGAACCTGCAGCCCGGTGCATGCTCGTAACTAGGAACCCAGCCCGGGACTCTTCACTGCAGGTGCTGAGGAGTCCAACCAACCGCACAGCCACACCACATGGGTGTCTGAAAGTCGATTTTTAAGAAGTCCTTTTAAATACTGAGTTATCAGTGACTATTAACATCTGATGGTGACCATAAATGATGAGATTTTAATGTATGGCTCCACTCTATAAATCCAGCCAAGTGGCCTTCCTCTGGGCCTCAGTTTCCCCAGCTAAAATTTTACAAAGTTAAATGGGGCTTCAAGGTTTCACGGAACCGTAAGTAATCTTGTAGTCACTGTCCACCATCTTCCCTCCCCACACATCCAGCCGCAGGCTCTCTAGAGGGAAGTTCCCCACTGTGCACATCCACCCTAGGAAACCTGACGAAGAGCAAGGCCCCTTCACTTGGGGCCTCACCTGCCATCACAAGTCTAACTTTCCCTGTGTATCTGAGGATACACAGCTGCTCCATCAACCGGCTGCTCTCCAGGTGTGCATTATAGGGTGGAGCAAGCAAGGCTCGCTCACCAAGTCAGGATCTGCTCCAGTGGGTTCCCACCACATTTGGAGGTGCAGGCCCCTCATTTCACTCCAGATGTCATATTACCTAATAATAAACAAGCAAGTAAATTGACCGTACCTCCACTATACCTACAATCAGAATGAGTATGCAAATTAACTCACCAAAGATGGCAGTTAATTTACATATGCAGGTGGATCGGGTAGTGCCAGACACTGCCCACAAGGTACCAGTCCATCAGGCCAGGGATGCAAGGTGGGCAGCACCAGAGGGGTTCAAGTCCATTGTAGGCCTCAGGAGGAGCAGCGACCCACCTAGCCCCTCCTGCAGGGTCCTGGGGAGACATGGCTGGGCCCGCCTAGCCACGCCTGTGGGCCCTGAGACATCGCTGCCCCTGGGAGGCCCTGCTGGCCTGCCTCACCATGCCGGAGGGGCCCCGGAAACATCACAGGCATGGGGTTGCTGAGACCCAGACTGGGCCTTTGGCCACAGGTTCATAGCTATGAGGGGACCAAGGGCAGGGATCTGCCTCACCTGCAGAGACAGAGGTTCTGCAGTGGCCCCAAGACATGGGTGGGCCCGGCCAGGGACCAAGGAGCATGGAAGGACTCCTGGGCGGAGGGGTGAGGACCCACCCCAGCCCTGAGGCGAGAGTTGAGGGGCGGTGCCACCTCAAAGGAGGGGTGCTGCACTGCAGGGTACTGGACTGACTGATGTGATTCAGAGAAGCTCCCAGTACTAACCTTCCTCGCCCAAGCGGCCTTCGCACTTCTGAGGCGGTGACTCCTGCTCCTGTCTTGACCCAAAAGCAAGCCTGCGCCGCCCTGCCCCACGGCAGAGCATGCCTAGACGGTGAGTGCGAAGCCTTCCACCTGCTCCGGAGAAGTAGAGGCAGTAAAGAATGGGGGCAAGGGACAGGGAGAGGAAAGAATGTGGAGCGTCTGCAATGAACAGGTGCTTGAGAAAGAGGATCGGAAGCCTGATGGGAAGATTTGTTCTGTTTGCTGGGCAGCTGCCCCTTAGGCAGAAAGCATGGTTCTGAGGGCTCCCTGTGCACTGGGTCAAGTCCCACAGCCAACTGGAATTGGCCTCAGCTTCCTGGTCTGTACAATGGATTAGGCGTGTCCCAGTGCCTTCACTGAGCTTTGGTGGCCAATTGAGATATATATAAGGAAAATGACGGAAGAAGTGAGAAAGAAAGGGAAAGCGGAACAACACAAAAGAAAGACTAGAAGGAACTTGTAAACCCATTGTCCCTTAAATAGGGAATATAGTCAATATGATGCCAGGTGGGTTCTGGAAATATCAGGGAACACTTTGTAAAGTATATGGTTGTCTAACCACTATTCTGTAACTAATATAAAATCTGAAACCAATACAAAATAATATTGAATGTAAAGAAATGAAAATTGGAGTGAAATTTTTTATAAATTTCAAAATTTAAAGGCTGTAAAGGAAGGAAGGAGAGAATAGAAATAGTGTTTTTCATTTTACCACTTCATTATCTTTTTCAGTACATGGAAAAGACAGTTGTCTTAATATGGTGCTTTTATACTTTTCTAAGTCATTATCTCATTTTAATTTCAGGGCAACTTAAAGACAAGATAATTATTCCCTCCACTATTCAAAGACAGGAAATCTTGGTTCTGGTCCTAATGATTCAATTGTCAGTCCCTTACTGTAAAGCAGGGTTAGTAAAATTTTCTGTGAAGGGTCATATCTATACTAATAAAAGTCTTGGGGGCAATCAGGCCTGCAGAGGAGCAGTTAGGTGTCAATCAGGCCCGCAAGGGAGCAGTTAGGGGGCAATCAAGCAGGCAGGCAAGCGGTTAGGAGCCAGCGGTCCTGGATTGTGAGAGGGATATCCAACTGTTGTTGGACATCCCCTGGGGGGTCCCAAATTGTAGAGGGTGCAGGCTGGGCTGAGGGACATCCTCCCCAGTTTCTAATAAAAGCCCAATCACACTTTTTCTTGGAATTGCCACCTAACATCTTGAAGCCTCTCACAAGCTTCGCATACAGAGTGCTACCAAGCCACATACTTTTGAGTTAGACTGTGTGGAGTTTGATCCTTCAGAGCTGTCAGTCATGTGGCATAGTTCTGTGTCATCTGCAGACAATGAGGATATGGTCTAGACATCCTTTCTCAACCCAAGTCTAGAAGAAAATTAAGCTCAAAGGTCCTCAAAGGGGGGTATAAATGGTGACAAAAGGAGATTGGACTTTGGATGGTGAACACAAAATACAATATGCAGATGATGTGTTACAGAATTGTACACTTGAAACCTATATAATTTTATTAATGTAATTCCAACAAATTTTTAAAAATGGAGGAAATAAAAGAGCTCCAAGGTCCTTAAATATCTATTGTAGGTTGAATAATGGCCTCTGAAGATACCAAGGCCTTAATCCATGGAACCTGTGAATGTTATGTAGCCAAAGGGGCTTTGCAGATATGGTTAAAGCTAAGGACCTGGAGATGGGGTTACCCTGGTGAACCTAAATGTAGTCACTAGTATTCTTATAAGGAGGCAGAGCCCAGCCAGTGTGACTCAGTGGATAGAGCTCTGCCCACAGCCTGAAGGATCCCAATTCCCTCCCCATCTCACCCCTACCAAGCCTCTGAAAGGAACCAGCCCTGCTGGCACCTTGAATTTTAACCCAGTAAAACTGACCTTGGATTCCTGATTGCAGAACTATAAGAGAATAAACTTGTATTGTGCTGGGTTTGTGGTAATTTCTTACAATTCATTATATCAGCAATAAGAAACTAACATGTATCCACTGTATGTAATCAATTTCTACGTATATAAAAGGATACTAGTTGTGTACTATCCTTGAGAGAATTGGAAAAAATTACTCAGATTCATTTCTGTGGTTCCATGAAGAACCCTGGTTGAAGAGGCTGGTCGAGACCCTTGCCCAGCGCCTGGACGGAAGGGCCAAGCAGCACAGCCACCACTCAGGCCACCTTCTCGTGACCATGTTCAGTCATCCTAATGAGCTTCGAAAGACTGAAATTTCCATATTTACCAAACAGCATGACCTTGACAGAGGTCTCGTGAGAAAAAACAAACCAATTTTCACTCAGAGCACAGATCCAGAAATTTATAAATTAAGAGCAAATCAATCCCAGTCATATTAAAATAATAAAAGGCTAATATGCAAATTGACCAAAGAGCAGAATATCACTGTAACACGCACTGACCACCAGGGGCAGGTGCTCAATGCAGGAACTGCCCCCTGGTAGTTAGTGTGCTCACACAGGGGGGGTGCGGCTCAGCCAGAAGCCCTGAGCTGGGCTCATGGCTTGTGAGCGCAGCGGCAGTGGTGGGAGTCTCTCCCATGTCTGCAGCAGCACTAAGGATGTCCAACTGCTGGACTGCAAGAGGGTGCAGGCCAGGCTGAAGGACACCCTTCTCCCCTCGAGTGCACAAATGTTGTGCACCGGGCCTCTAGTATTAAAATAAACATAATTAACCCACTGCATGGGAGAACATAATTTGCCAATGATACATCCAGTAAGGGGTTAATCTCCAAAATATACAGGGAACTCATACAACTTAACAAAAGGAAGTTAAAGAACCCAATCACAAAATGGGCAAAGGACCTAAATAGATACTTCACCAAAGTGGACATACAGAAAGCCGAGAGACATATGAGAAAATGTTCAAAGTCACTTATCATATGTGAGATGCAAATCAAAACAATATGAGCTATCACCTCACACCTGTCAGAATGGCTACCATCAATAAATCAACAAGCAACAAATGTTGGCAAGGTTGTAGATTAAAGGGAACTCTCATGCACTGCTGGTGGGAATGCAGACTGGTGCAGCCATTATGGAAAACAGTATGGAGTTTTACTCAAAAAACTAAAAATGGAACTCCCATTTGATCCAGTAATCCCACTTCTAGGGATATATCCCAAGAAATCAGAAAGGATATATGCATCCCTATGTTCATAGCAGCACAATTTACAATAGCTAAGATTTGGAAACAGCCTGTGTGTCCATCAGCAGATGAGTGGATTAGAAAACTGTGGTACATTTACACAATGGAATACTACACTGCTATAAAAAAGAACTCTTACCATTTGCAGCACCATGGATGGACCTGGAGAGTATTACGCAAAGTGAAATAAGCAAGTTGGAGAAAGGTATCACATGATCTCACTCATATGTGGAATCTGATGAACAAAAATAGACCCAGAGACATAGAAGCATGAACAGACTGTCGAACCTCAGAGGGAAGGCAGGGGAGGGGGAGTGGGAAGAGATCAACCAATGAACTTGTATGCATATATGCAGAACTCATGACACAGACAAAGACGTGGTAAGAGCCTGGCTGGGGGTGGGGGGAAGTGGGCTGGATGAGGTTAATAAGGGGAAAAGGTGGACCTATGTAAAACTTTCAACAATAAAGATTTAAATAAATACACATGGTTAACAAGGTGTTTTTATCCCAAGAGTGCAAGACTACTTCAGAACATGAGAAACCTGTTCCTAAATCATCAACACAACAAAGCCAAAGGGGAAAATTTCTGACAGTCACCTAACACTGGCCATTATTTGATAACATTTACTGTCTCCTAGCTTAACAAATTCTTATCATTGCAAAGGATAAGAGAATATATTCTTAATGTTGTCTTCAAATCAATATTAAACTTGAGCCAACGATGAAACATTCCCATCTATCTATATAAAACTCTAATATGCAAATAGACTGAACAGCTGAACAACCAAACAACTGATCACTATGACGTGCACTGATCACCAGGGGATGCGGGCGAACATGGCAGGCGGAGGCCATGGCAGGATGGTGGAGCAGGTGAGTAGGGGCGCCAGTCACTGTCATTGGGGCAAGCCTCTGGTAGTTACTGAAAATTCTTTGCTCCTGTGTGCCTTGGTCCCGCCCAGCGCTCACACCTGCTGCTGGCACTAGCCCTGCTTGCACCTGCTCCCAGCACCAGAGCCACCACTCACACCCGCTGCCAGCGCCCAGCACTGGCCCCGATTGCTCAGTGCTGACAGCGGGTACGAATGGCAGCTGCTGGCCCAGATTGCCCCTCAGGGCTTCTCCACTTGCCTCTGTTCCTGAGGGGCTATCAAGCCAGCAGCCCCCACTAGCACCTCTGATGGTGCTGGCCCCAATTGCTCTGTGCCATCAATAGGTGTGAGTGGGGCTGGCGCCATAAGCACATGGGAGTGGTGAGAATGAGGCTGCCAGCAGACAGGGGACCAAGGGCTGCAGCAGGAGGAGCCAGGCAGAGGTGTGGAGGATGGGCCAAGACCTGCCCCTGTGCCCACTGCAGCCTCATGGCCCATAAGTTCCTTTCAAGGTGCACAAATTCATGCACTAGTTAATAATAAAATCAGCTACCTTTTAGCAACGTGTTTCTGAAAGCTCTAGCCATTGCAATAGGAATGACCAAACACAGCAATACAGGACACATATAGGCAACAAAACAAAGTCAAACAAGCTTCCCAATTTGAGTTTGGTTTTCCTCGAGGGTGCAGCTTCCTTTGCAGCCTTGTTGAGAGTGACTGCTGCTTGCTCTCCTCTATTCCTCACCCCCGTTCCTCTAGTATCCATGGGCATGGAGGTGGAGTGGGTGCCCTTCTTGCTTTTCATTGCTGCTTCTCCACAATCCTCCTTCACACTTGGAATGAACAGGCATTATGGAATGGAGGTTAAGAATATGAGGCAGACTACTTGGGCTCAAATCTTACCACCACCCCTCACTAGTCCTGGGACCTTGGGCTAGTCATTTATTCTCTTTTGCATCTGTTTCCTTATCTTGTAGGGTTGTTATGAGGATTAGATGACTTCATAAACTGCTTGGAATTGCCTGGCACACAGTAAGTACTGGGTGTGCAAGAAAAGCCTATTTTTAATTTATTCTTTCTTATTGCAGTTACCTTTAGCCACCAGCCTGGTCACTCCTCCCTATTCCCTGACAGTTTTATCATCTAGTTCACCGTCATTGTCCAACCCTGATTTCATAGTCATTGTGACTCAGATTCAAATGACGACCGAAGACAAACCTCAGGCTCTCTGCTCCTTGTTCTCTTCCTCCAGTGAGAGATACTCCATGGCCTTGCTCCCGAGGCCAGTCCTTCCACTAAGAGTAACTGCGACCCTCCATAAGCTCGCCTGGAAGCACCCCACGCTCCAAGCCCTGATACTTTCCAGCTCACTCCAACCCCAGCAACTCTGAGCCCACCAGGATTTTGGCCCGTTGATTCTACCACCTTTTTAGATCTTCACTTCCCTCGCGTCATCTCCTGCACACCCGAAGTTCCATGGCCCATCCATACATCACTGTCTCACATGGACCCTTGGCGGCCTCATCCTCTTCTGTCCTCAAACTCTCAGCTGGTGCCCACCTCCCTCACCTCTGAGGTTGTGGTGCTCCGTGCTCAGTCTGAATCTGCACCTCCTCCTCTGCTATCCCTTGTTTGTGGATCTCATCCGGTCTCAGCCTTAAAGTTACTATCTTCTCTTGGGTTCTCCTAGAAGCAGAACCTAAAACAATGATCCCAGCCCTAGCTGGTTTGACTCAGTGGATAGAGCATCAGCCTGCAGACTCAAGGATCCCAGGTTCGATTCTGGTCAAGGGCGCATATCTTGGTTGAGGGTACATCCCCAGTAGGGAGTGTGCAGGAGGCAGCTGATTGATGTTTCTCTCTCATTGATGTTTCTAACTCTCTATCCCTCTCCCTTCTACTCTGTAAACAAACAAACAAGAACAAAACAAACCACACACACACACACACACACACACTAAAATATATTTTAAAAAATAAAACAATGATCCCAGCAGAAGTAAACAGTAGCAGACTTGGGAATTATATAGTGAAGCAGCCAATGAAGATTGTGTCCTTAAACCAGTGGCCCTAGGGGGCAACTGAGGGTTCATCCTACAGGGAGACTAGGAAGTTTGGCAGAATATATATTTCAGAATTATCCCACCTGAGGGGCAAGAGAGCTGGGCATGTATATGTATCCCACTCCTAGAGGTACCAGTGGAGGGCTCTTCCAGGGCAAGCTGGCTGTTGGCTCACCATGTACACCAGCAGAGCTGCCTTTTACAGGTTTTCATTGTTGTTTTAAGAAAGAAAACACCTTTTGACAAAGATACAAATAGCAGAAAATATAAGTGGGATGGAGCACACTGGAATTTTTCAGGATAGAGGTAGGGGCCTGATGGCAACTTGAGTTGCACAGTCTTGTTGAAGTTAAGCCTAGATTATTGTTGTGAGCACTAGGAGGGTTTGACCTCCAGGCCAATTGGCTATGAGGTTCAGCCGTGCTCAGGTTGAATGGGCGGAGTCTCCGGGCCAAGCAGGCAGCGTCAGCTCTGCCCTATGTGGCCCCAAGGACTCTGTGCTGGGGGCAATGGCTGCCAGCACCTCTGAGAGAGAGCTGCTGCTGAGCTCCACCCACTGCCGGACAATGCAGCCTCTCCCCAAATGAGTCTGCACACCCAACGTCTCACCCAGGGTCGTAAAACAATGCAGTCTGGTGGTTTCCCAAACGAGAGAGTGAGTCACGAGTCCTCTCTGTGCAGTCACGCAGCTGTGCTGTTCCCAAGTTCACGCTCACTCTGCACAAGCTCGTCCTCTCTACAAGCTTGTAGACCCTTGCAGCGCCCAAGTTTCGGCGTGCCTCCCCACTGTCCATTTTTTACCCCATATGATTGTGGGTTCCCTGGACTTCGCCCGGAGCTGGGGAATCAGTGCAGTGGGACGTCTTTGTCTCCCCCGAGAAACCGCTCGCCCTATCCGCTGGTGCGCACACGGCTCCAAACCTCTCTCCGCGCGTATCTTCAACGCTGCCCTCCACCACTCCTCTGAGTCACAGTGTCCTATCTTCACTTTTATTTGTGGAATTTTCACTCAGCCAGCTTTCTGGTGATTCTGAATGATGTTTGTTCTTTCGTTAAGTTGTAGTTTTGAAATTGCTGTGTATGGCAGCAAGATAGGTGTTTACCTATGCCGCCATCTTGGTTCCTCTCCTGGATTTCCTGATGGCAACTTGAATAATCATGTGGATGCTATTCCTCAAATAAGTCTCTAGTCCAGATCTCTTTTAAGCTCCTGACTCATTAAGCCGCCTACTGGACATCTAGTTGCACTTGAATATGTAATAGACATTTGAAACTTAAAATGACCCAAACCAGTCTTTCCCTCAAAACCTCCCATAGGCATTCAATTAATGTCAACTCCTTTCCTCCCATTACCCAGGCCAAATCATGGCATTACCCTTTATCTCACAACATGCATCCAATCCATCCGTCTTATACTATGGCTTCAAACATCAAACTATATCCAGAACCTGGCCATGCCTGATCATCCGAACCTCCACTGCTCCCACTCAAGCCACCATCTAACCTCAGCAGCCTGAGTAAGCACGGCTCTGAGGATTCCGTCCTGCCCCTCACAGTTTGTTCTCAACTCAGCAACCAGTCATCGATTTAAAAGTGAACGAAATAAATGTTTCTCACAGAGGTGAGGTTAGCAATTCTGAAACCACTTTGTATCAAAATCAAACAAATACCTAAGTACATCGTAGATAATGAGAGCCGAGTTTCTCAGTGCTGAAGAAAGATGTTGGCATATCCAGAAAGGGGGAAGGCTATAAGAATAGCTCAGTATTGTTGGGTTGAATCCAAAGTATCAGTGTAAATGCATGGTTTCAGCATATAAAGAATTTAAACTTTTAGAAGGGAAGAGTAAAGACTGCCAAAAATATGCTTCTCCATAAAAGCAATGAGAAAAAGTAAAAATAAACACTTTTTAGAACTTTAGGAATTAACTAAAGGCTTGCCACAAGCCTGAGTGCTTTTCAAGGACAACAGCTGAGTCTCAGTGAGAAAAGCCAGTGTGTTTCAACTTGCCCTAACGGCATTCCCCTCTCCCTGTCTCTGTGGCAGCTTTGAAAACCAACATAACTACAGTACCTGTTAAATCAGTAACGCCTGGAGGAAGCAGAATGGGTTTAGAGCTCCCCAAAATCTTTACCCAAGGGAACTGTCCAGCAGCTCACTGAAAAGCTACCCCCTCAGGGTCTATTTGACCTGAGACAAGCTAGCACTGCAAACAGCCCTACCTGCTGTAGCCAATCAATGGTAACTGGTTAACTTTGCAGCTGCCTGAGGCACTGGCACTAAGAAAAACACTAAAAGGAAAAAGTGGGGAAGTATATGTCCATGAGAGCTTTGACAAATTGAACATATTCCTGGGAATCTAGAAGTTCATGTGTGTGTCAGAGTTTTGTGCATTCTCAGGAAAGATCTGAGAAGCCCTAAGCTTTGACCTCTGGCTGACCTTGATACTTAAGCAAGAAGTGAAGGCTAAAGCAGTTAAAAGTTGCCTGCTAGAGCACTGAAAGCATGACCAAACCATCTCAATCTCAATCTCAATCTCAATCTCAATCTCAATCTCTCTCTTTCTCTCCTCTTCCCTCCCTTCCTCCCTCGCACATTCACACGCACAGAGCCTTTCAACAAAGACTTGGAAACTTATTAGTTCAAGGCATTGAAAGAAATCTCTGTCCAATCATTAACTTACTACTAAACTAAGTAGAGACTTCAATGAACACACATGACAAAGAAAACAGCTTTACTTAATTAGTTCAGAAAGTCAATAAATAAATAGCAAGCACAACAGTTACAAACCCTGGGGAGGGGTAATCTGATTTTCTGAGTTGATACATCATATTATGTCCAGTTATTAACCAGAAATGCCCAGGTTACTGGCTTGATCCGAAGTAGGGAGAGTGCAGAAGGCAGCCAATCAATGATTCTCTCTCATCATTGATGTTTCTATCTATTCTCCTCTCCCTTCCTCTCTAATTTATTTATTTATTTATTTATTTATTTATTTATTTATTTATTTATTTATTTATTTTTTAAAAAGAATCAGAACAGAAATCAATGAACTTGAAAACAGGAAATCAATTGAGAAAAATCAAAGAAACCAAAGCTGGTTTTTTGAAAAGATCAATAAAATAAAAAAGCCTCTAACTAGGCTAAGAAAAAAAAGAAAGAATACAAATTATTAATAACATAAATGAACTAAGGGCACCTCTGCAGATCCTATGGACATAAAAAGGATAATCAAGGAATACTATGAACACTATAAATAATATGAGCTATTCAATGCCTAAAAATTTGATAACCTAGTTGAAATAGACCAATTATTTGAAAGGCACAACCAATCAAAACTTGCACAAGAAGGAAAAAACAATCCAAATAGGTTTGTATCTATTAAGTAAGTTGAATAATAATAAACCTCTAAAATATAGAGCACCAGGCCCAGATGGGTTCATTCACTGGTGAATTCTGCCAAACATTTTATGGAAAAAATTATACTAATTCTCTGCAACCTCTTTCAGAAGATATAAACAAAAGAATACTTTCTAACAAGTTCCATGAGGCCAACATTATACTAATATCAAAACAAAAACATTATAAGAAAATAAAAATACAAATACATAACCTATCTAATAAAGAGGAAATATGCTAATTGACCCTCACACCATTGCAAAGATGGTGGCGCCCACAGCCAATAAGGAGGGAATATGCTAATTGACTGCCACATATATAGTCAAAGATGGCAGTGCCCACAGGCACAAGACAGTGGCACCCAGTCCCCTCAGCCACTCAGCTGCCCAGGGCCAGCCTGAGGTTCAGGAACAGACAAGCCTCGGATGGCGGCTTCCCAGCTGCCCAGGACTGGCCTGAGGCTCAGGTAACTAGCCAAGGCTTGCACTGTCAGCAGTGGCAGCATCAGAGGTGTGATGGTGCATCACCTTTCCCTGATCACTGGGTTGGCTCCTGCCCCTGACGGCTCCTGCCCCTGACGGCTCCTGGACTGTGAGAGGGGGCAAGCTGGGCTGAGGGACACCCCCCTCCAGTGCATGAATTTTCATGCACTGGGCCTCTATTATCTTTTAAACAGAGATGCAAAAATTCTCAACAAAATAATAGCAAATTAAATCTGAAAATGTATAAAAATAATTATACACCATGACCAAACGGAGTTTTACTTAATGCAAATCTGGTTCAACATTCAAACATCAATTAATGTAATCTATCACATCAACAGGCTAAAGAATAAATATTGTATTATCATATCAATGAACAAAATCCATCACCAATTTCTGATAAAAACTCTCAAACAAACAAACAACAAAAAAGCCTATAGCTAACATCACACTTCATGGTTAGAAACTCAAAGCTTTCCCACAAAGATCAGGAACAAGGCAAGGATATCCTCTCAAGCTTTTCACCACTATACTGGAAATCTCATCTAATGCAATAAGACAAGAAAATAAGAGGTATATAGATTAAGAAATAAGAGGTATATAGATTAGGAATGAAGAAATAAAACTGTCTTTGTTCACAGATGACATGATCATCAAAACAGAAAATCTAAAAAAATCAATAAAATACTGCTAGAACTAATAAGCTATTATAGCAGGGTTACAGCATACAAGGTTAATATACAAAAGTTGATCACTTTCCTACATACCAGCAGTTAACAATGGAAAATTGCAATTAAAAACACAGTAATGGAATATGTAGCTATCAATCTGACAAAATATGTATAAGATCTACATGAGGAAAACTACAAAACTCCTTTGACAGAACTAAATAAATAGAGAAATAGTCCATTGTTCATGGATAGGAAGACTTAATATTGTTTAGATGTCAGTTCTCCCCAACTTAATCTGTAGATTCAATGCAATCCCAATAAAAATTTCAGCAAGATATTTTGTAGATATTAACAAACTGGTTCTGAAGTTTATATGGACAGGCAAAAGACTAGCCAGCCCAATACTGAATGAAAAGAACCAAGCTGGAAGACTGACACTACCTGATTTCAAGACCTACTATAAACTATAGTAATCAGTACAATGTAGTAATAGCAAAAGAATAGACTAGTTGATCTATTAGTGGAACAGAACAGAGATCTCAGAAATCTTTGTCAACTAATAAATATAGTCAACTAATCTTTGACAGAGGAGCAAAGGCAATACAATGAAGCAAAGATAATCTTTCCAACAAATGGTGCTGGAATATCTGGACATCCACATGCCCAAAAAAAGAAAAAAGAAAACTGGACCCAGACTTTATATCCTTCACAAAAGTAACTCAAATGGATCACAGACCTAAGTGTAAAATCCAAAACTATAAACTCTTATAAGATAACATAGGAGAAAAGGTAGATGACTTTGGGTTTATTGGTGACTTTTCACATGCACAATCTATGAAAGCTATAACCGATCAACTGGACTTCATTAAAATTAAAATTTTCTGCTCTTCAAAACACTGTCAAGAGAATAAAGACAAGCTACAGAAGACATATCAGATAAAGGACTGTTATCCAATATATACCAACCCAAATTTTAAAAGGGCAATGACCTTACCAGACACCTCATTTAAAAAAAAAAAGACATACAGAAGGCAAGTAAGCACATAAAAAGATGCTCCACATCATATTTCTTCAGAGAAATGGTGATACACCTATTAGAATGGCTAAAATCCAAAACACTGACAACACTAAATGCTGGCAAGTCTTGCTGGCAAGTGGAACAACAGGAATTCTCATTCATTGCTGGTGGGAATGCAAAATAGTATAGCCCCTTTGGAAGACAATTTGACTTTTTTGTTTTTCAAAACTAAACATACGCTTACCATATGATCCAGCAATCATACTCCTTGGTGTTTATGAACTGAAGGCTAATGTCCACACAAAGACTACACAGAGATGTTTGTAGCAGCTTTATTCATAATTGTCAATAGTTAGAACAACCAAGACAGTCTTGATTAGGTAAATGAGTAAACCTAAAGAATGTGATACTATACATCTAGGCAATGTAATATTGTGCAGAACTGGAAAATAAATGAGCTATTAAGGCATGAAAAGACATGGAAAAAACTTAAATGCATATTGCTAAGTGAAAGAAGCCAATCTGAAAAGGCTATGATTCCAACTACGTGACGTGCTGGAAAACGCAAAATTATGGCGACAGTAAAAAAGATACGTGGTTTGGGGTTAGGAGGGAGGAAGGGATGAATAGGTGGAGCACAGAGGGTTTCAGGCAGTGAAAATATTCTGTGGGTGCATGTCATCCATTCTCCAAGTCCACAGAATGGACAAGAGTGAACCTTCATGAAAAGGATGGACTCTGGGTGGCAATTACGTGGTGTCAGTGTAGGTTCATCAGCTGTAACAAAAGTTCTGCTCTGGGGGGATGCTGATGCAGGGGAGGCTCTGAATGTGGGGCAACAGGGCCTGTAGGGACTCCATAACTGTTCCTCAGTTTTGCTGTGAATCTAAACTGCTCTAAAAAATAAAACCTATTTTATATATATATTTTATTGATTTTCACAGAGAGGAAGGGAGATGGATAGAAAGTTAGAACTATTGATGAGAGAAACATTGAGCAGCTGCCTCCTGCACACTCCCCTGGGGATGTTTCAAGGTACATGCCCTTGATCGGAATTGAACCCGGGACTTTTCAGTCCACAAGCCGATGCTCTGCTCACTGAGCCAAACCGGTTTTGGCTAAAACATATTTTTTTATTTTTATTTTTGGTGTCAAACTCTTTTTTTAAATTAATTTTTAATCTTTATTGTTCAGTTTATTAATTACATTTTTCCCCAATAGCTCCCCTCCACCCAGTACCCATCCCACTCTCCGCCCTCACCTCCCCGCTCTCTGTCCTCTCCCATAGTTGCATGATTTTTGTCCAGTCTCTTGCTGTACTTCCCGCACCCTTTTCCTCACCAAGCTTTATCAGTCCATTCCCTCTCTATGTCCATGATTCTGTTCTATTCCTCATTTTATCCTGATCATCTGGTTGTTAATTCACTTGATCTTTAGATTCATTTGTTGATAGATGTGTACTTGTTGTTCATAATGTATATTTTTACCTTCTTCTTCTTCCTCTTCTTAAACAATACCTTTCAGCATTTCATATAGTGTTGGTTTGGCGGTGATAAACTCCTTTAGCTTTTTCTTATCTGTGAAGCACTTTATCTGACCTTCAATTCTGAATGACAGCTTTGCTGGATAGAGTAATCTTGGTTGTAGATTCTTGCTATTCATCATTTTGAATATTTCTTGCCACTCCTGTCTGGCCTGCATCGTTTCTGTTGAGAAATCTGCTGACAATCGTATGGGTGCTCCCTTATAGGAAACCACCTGTTTTTCTCTTGCTGCTTTTAATATTCTCTCTTTATCTTTTGCTCTTGGCATTTTAATTATGATGTGCCTTGGTGTGGTCCTCTTTAGATTCCTATATTTTGGGGTTCTGTGCACTTCTTGGGTTTTCAAGTCAATTTCTTTGCCAGGTGGGGGAAGTTTTCAGTCACTATTTCTTCTAGTAGATTTTCATTATCTTGCTCTCTCTCTTTTTCTGGCACCCCAATAATTCTGATGTTGGTATGCTTGAGATTGTCCCAGAGGCCCCTTATACTATCTTCAATTTTTTGGACTCTTTTGGCTTTCTGCTTTTCCAGCTGAGTGGATTTTGCTTTTTTGTATTTCAAGTCTTTGACTTAGTTTTTGCGGTCATCTGGACTGCTTTTAGGTCTTTGTATTATATTTTTTGTTTCAGTCAGTGTATGCTTAATTTCTAGCTGGTCTTTTTTCATATCCTTGTAGGTGTTGTTCATTTCTTTGTAGGTGTTATTTATTTTGGCGTAGTTCTCATTAAGTTTCTCGGCCTTTTCTAGTAGCCTCTTCATAAACCTAATTACTGTGGTTTTGAACTCTATGTCTAGTCGTTTTTTTCCCTCCATTTCTTTCACAGCTGAGTTCTTTCCTTTTCTCTGCATTGTGGTTGCTTTCCTGAGTTGGTCCCTTAGCTTTGTGTGGTAGGTATCCTCTAAGGAACAGTGGCTCAGCTTCCTTATGCAGCACCCAGCATCAGCCTTAGGTCTGCCCTTTGTGGCGCACTGCTTCAGGTCTATGGGGCTCTCGGCGTCAGCTTATTTATGTGGCTCACAGATTTCAGTGTTGGGTGGCAATGTAACACCACCGCTGGTCTCCCCATTGCCAGACAACTCTCCCTCTCCCCAAATGAGTCTGCACAGCCAAAGTCTCACTCAGGGTTGTAAAACAAAGCAGTATGGTGGTCTCTGAGCAATGAGCAAGTCGAGGTCTCTGCAGCGTTCTCTGCCCGTTGTGCCTCGGACTGCTGTTCCAATTTACTCGTGCACTCTTCCTAAACACACAGACCTCAGCCGAGTCCAGAGTCATCATTTGCGCGACTTGGGAGCTCACCTGGAACTGGTGGGTCGGTGCTGTGGGAGGCCTCCGTCCTCCCTGCTGGAGAAAACCAGCTGGGCTTGCTGTCTGCCGCCCATCCCTCACCGCTCCGAACCTCAAAGCTGCGCACCGCTGCTCCTCCTGAGTCACCGCTGTGTCCCGCCTCTACTTCTATGTGCGGGATTTTCACTCAGCCAGCTCTCCGGTGATTCGGGATGTCGTTTGTCCCGTTGTTAAGTTGTAGTTTCAGATTTGTTGCGTGGACAGCAAGACAAGTGCTCACCTATGCCGCCATCTTAGTTGTGTCCTAAAACTTATTTTTTAAAAAGCAATGACTTCACAAAATTTAATAAATGATAACAGAAATTTTAATTTTTTTTTTAGAGAGAGTTTCTAAGAACTTAACATGTTTCCAGTCAAAGGGGCCCCCAGTGTGTGTAGTTCTGCAAACAAAACCTCACACAGCACATCACTGCAAAATCTGGAACATGGGACCAGGAAAATGTCCTACAATTTCCAGAGAGAATTAGAACAGGTCTGGACTCAAAAAAGCCTTTGCACCTCTGAACAGCAGTATTGGAACTTAGGAGGCAATAGCACAGGTGTTCAAGATTCTGAAAGAAAATTACTTCCTGCCCGAAATTCTGTGTTTATTAGAATGTGTCCTGGGATGCAAAGAAGAGGGGAGGTGGATGAGAGAGGGGCGGAGGGAATCCCAGAGCAGTGGTGACCGCTGTCTAGAGGGGTCAGAGGGCAGCTGTCCCTGTCCTAGCAGGTGAGCAGGCCTGAGGAAGACTTTCTGAGGAAGACGGCATTGTGAGAATAACTCATTTACCTACGTCTCTTGAGAAGAGATTTAGTAGATGGCCCAGAAATAAGGTCAATGGACTGAGATGAACATAGAAAACTAAGCCAGTGGGAAAACAAGGTGTTTTAAAAAGTTTTTCTATGGTATATATATATTTTTTAATTGAACTTATTGGGGTGACACTGGTTAACAAAGTTGTACAGGTTTCAGGTGCAAGACAATTTTCAATCCCAGAGGAAATGAGTTTTGAGGGAAAATAAAAGTAATCATAATTAGCCAGGTTTCAGCGATGAATATCCTCCTATCTAATAAAAGAGTAACATGCAAATGTGACCTACTTTGGCTCCTGATTGGCTATGCTACCAGCCAATCAGGAGCAGGGGACATGACTGGGGCGTGGCCACAGCTTGCCTGGATGCGAGTAAACACTTCCCTTACCTGTGGGGATCACTTAGCTTCACACCAGGGCAGGCGGGGATGGAAGCGCTTCAGGCTACCGCCAGCTGGGAACGCTTAGCTTCACAAAGGCGGGGGCGGGAACGAAGCAGGGACCACGCCTCTGCACAGGGTGTTTTCGAGGGCCCAGCGAGCCAGCGGGAGAGGCTCGGTCCTTGAGGCGGGGAGGGCTGGGCCAGGACAACACCATACTTTCAAAGAAAGTTGTTTCCCACTTAAATATCCTCTGATGAGTATCTTTAAAAAGAAGTAAATATTCAGCCCATTGTCACACCTTGAAAAGTTAAGGAAATTCCTTAATATCACCTAATATCCACTGTATGTTCAAATGTCTTTGTTTCAAAGATGCCTTTTACTGTTGGTTTGCCCCCTCCGGAGGCTACCCAAGGTCTTATTTCAGCCCTGATGTTGGGCTGCTTCCCCCGACCATAAGTTCCCCACGCACTTCCAGCCAGAGTTAAAGGGGCTTCTTCTGTTTTTAAGGCATCGCCATATCCAGTGCCTGCCAGGCCCCTGTGAAAGCACTACTCCTTAGTCTGGGGAGCTGGGAGCTGAAGCAGAGAGGCTGTGAGGCCCAGCTCACCCAGGATGCTGGCCCCCATCACCCCCTCCCAATTATCCTGGCCCAGCCTCCCCTATGCATACCTGCTCACGGAGAGCGTGAGGTGGTCGTGGCAGCTGGATGGGAGGCCGCAGCGTGGGGGACAGGAGGTCTATATCCTCCCCCAATCCAGAGGGGCCTCGACCCCCATCTGGCAGGGCTTGACAGGGAACCTCAAAGTGTGCTTCCCACCCTGGTGCTGGGCTAGGGTACCTTAAGCTGCTCTCCCCGCCCCAGCTCCAGGCTGGGGGACCTCAGGCCGTGCCTCCCACCTGGTGTGGCTTGACAGGGAACTACAGGCCACACTCCCAACCCGGCAGGGCTTGACAGGGGACCTCAAGGTTCACTTCCCATCCTGTTGCTGGGTTAGGGGACCTCAGACTGTTCTCTCCACCTGCCAGGGCTTGACAGGGGACCTCAGGCTGCACTCCCACCTGGCAGGGCTTGACAGAGGACCTCGAACCGCACCCTCACCCCGGCATCAGGCCAGGGGACCTCAGAACATACCCTCTGCCCCAGCATCGGGTCAGGGGTCCTGAGGCTATGTCCTTCCTGCCTGGCTGGGTTTGACAGGGGACCTCAGGCTGTGCCCCCAACCCAGTGGGGCTTCACAGGGGACCTGAGTCTGTGCCCCTGTGCCAGTGAGGATTGACGGGGACCTGAGGCCATGCCCCCTACCCAGTAGGGCTTGACGGGGGATCTCAGGTCGTGTCTCCCACCTGGTAGGACTTGATGGGGGACCTCAGGCCACACACCCCCATCCTGGTGCTGGGCCAGAGGACTTGAAGACACACCGTGCCCTGGGTGGCTTGACAAGAGTGGGACTGGCTGGGTCTGGATCTACCCCAATGCAGCTGGGTGGCTGGGTCTGGGTCTCACGTGATGTTGAGGCACATGTGGTGATGGGGGACTTGACTCTGGGCCCCATAGTGCACCCCAGACTCTGACAGGAGGAAGGTTTTCATATACATTTTACTAATTTTCTTTAGTCTCTGATACTTCTATTATAGAGAAAGAGCAAATAGTAATATTAAATTATTTCCTCTAATTAATACCCTTTTGTTGTGCACAAATTTCGTGCACCGGGCCACTAGTATTAGTATAATTATGTAAACGATGGACAAGACTTTTGACTGACCAGACGTATGATTTATGTACTAATATATTGATAGGATACAAGTGGAAGAAGAATGGTGGGGAGAAAGAGAAGTAAATATTCAGCTAAGTCACAGAAAATCAAGAAATTTGGAAACCTGAGGGGCTAAATACCAAGAAAAGCAGTGAAAATGGTGGTTTTTCTGGAGGAGAGGCAAGGTCGGACAGATCTGAGATTTTGCCCTATTGAGTGCCAACTAGTTTGCCACAGAAGACACAAACTCTGGAACCAGAGACAAAGAACATTTATTACGCACAGCAGATTCACCACACGAACTTTTTAAAAAGGTTGTAGGAGCCCAAGCTTCATGGGGGCGTGCAGAAGGCAGCCCCTTGATGATTCTCTGATTCTCTCCCTCTCCCCCTCTCTCTCCCTCCCTTTCCCTCCCTCTCCCTCTCTCTTCTTCCCTCTCTCTCCCCTCTCTCTCTCCTCTCTCCTCTCCCTCTCTCCTCTCCCTCTCTCTCCCTCCCTCTCTCTTCCCCCCTCTCTCTTCCCCCCCTTTCTCCCTCTCTCCCTCCCTCTCTCTCCTCTCTCTCTCCCTCCCTCTCTCCCTCCCTCTCCTTCTCTCTCTCTCTCCCCCTCTCTCTCCTCTCTCCCTCTCTCTCTCCTCTTCCTCTCCTCTCTCTCTCCCTCCCTCTCTCTCCCTCTCTCTCCTTCTCTCTCTCTCTCCCCCTCTCTCTCCTCTCTCCCTGTCTCTCTCCTCTCCCTCTCTCTCTCCTCTTCCTCTCCTCTCTCTCTCCTCCCTCTCTCTCCCTCCCTCTCTCTCTCTCTCCCCCTTCCTCTCTCTCTTTCCCTCTCTCCCTCTCTCTCTCCCTACCCCCTCTCTCCCTCCTTCTCCCCCCCTCTCTCTCTGTCTCTCTCTCCCCCCCCCCCCACACACACACCTTCCTCTCTGAAAAACGCACACACACTCTAGGAAAACAAATAGGGCAGCCAGTGTGTGACTCACAGGTGTGCAGAAATGCAAGAGCACAATGGACAACTGATTCTCAAAACTATTGTTATTCATCATCGGCTTCCTTGAATTATTTTTGAAATTTGCATGCACATATAACTTGCATAAAATTACAAACCTACTACGTTAGTCAGACATGTTAACTTATCTAACCCTCCTCCTACTGACTGGGCATATTTTCTTTCCAGCGGAGACCAGAGTTGAGGGAACTGGAAAAGGAAGTTTTCTGAAACCTTGCACAGGGGCGGCTGGGGGGCTGCTCCGGGCTGCCTGGCCGCCCGCCGACAGCCCTTCCGTACTCTGTGTGGAAGGGAGCCCCGAAGACACCAAGAAACAGCCGCACGGCTGGCTGTCGGGACAGGAGGGCAGGCTGCACCAGCGCTTATCAGCCCATCTCCCATTACATAAGGCCGCGCCCCTATCTCCCCGGCATCGCGCAGGCCCAGCGCATCTTCTCCCACACACAGCGCCTGCCCACCGCCCGCGGGGGTCTGGTCCTGGGGAGCAGGGAGGCGTTGACTCATCCTGACAGGGCTCCCGGGACTTGCACAGCCCAGGGTGGTTCCCCAAACCTTCCCCCATCCCAGACCCCAGGCGAAGATACCCTTGGCCCTATTCTACCCATGAGGAAACAGGGGGGAGGGGGGGCACAGAGGGGTCACACAGCCAGGGAGCAGCACTCCAGGCACTGGCAGGCGGGGTGGGGAGGGAAGGCCGAGGACAGGGGCCTGCACTTGGGCGGGAGCTTAGGGTTCGGACAGAAGAGCCAGATGGTGGGATGGTGTTGCCTGTGGGAGGAGAGGGAGCAAGGCTGGGAGGCTGCAGAGTGGGAGAGACGGCCCCTGCCCCCCCCCCCCCCCCCAAGGCCCTTTTGAGGAGACTGAGCCCCACTGGGGGAGGGGGTGACAGAAGGAGCCTGAGCTAGAAGGCAGAGAGGGGGCTGGAGGGGAAGGCACTGGCTTAGGGGAGGGAGGAAGTGGGTGAGGGAGAGGGTTTGACATCAGCACCCAATAGGCAAATGCTCTGTCTCTGTTGTGGGGGTTTCTGGAGGGTTTCTAGAGAAATGAGGGAAGGGCAGGAAATGCCTACGTGCCGGGGTCCCTGCAGGGGGTGGGCTGTGCCCCGGGACCCAGGAGCTGAGCGGGCTTCACTGTGCAGAAGGGAACGAGGCCCCCAGAGAGCACGGGGTTGGTTTCCACAGAGACGGGTGGGCAGGGGTGGGCAGTCCATCTCTGACCGGGACTGACCGGAGCGGAGGCCGCCCGGCAGGCTGAGCCGCATTGCAGGCCCCAGGGTCCAGGTGGCCTGCGCTCCCGTCGAGGCCGCACGGAGAAGGGACGGTCCCGGAGGGTCTGCCCGGATCTCTCATGGAGCCCCAGCATCCGCACTCATGACCGACACGCGGGCTGCGGGGCCGGAGGCCGGGAGGACGGACCAGCCCGCCCCGTCCTGTCGGTGCCGCGTTCCGAAGCGAGCGTCCCTTCGGTGATGCAGAGACCGCTTCGCTGGGGAAATAAACCCCCCGTTTCCCGCCTGGTGGACGGGGGTCCCAGCACCGTCCCCGAGCACACGCAGCGGCCCGAGGGGCCGGGGGACAGGAGCAGGCAGGCCCGGGCCGGTGCCCAGCAGCGTGGCCGCCCGCCCCCTCGCCCTCTCGCCGGCCCCTGGAGGGAACCCACCAGGTCTGGGAAACTGCCCAGACCCCTGTCATTAGTACGTCCACAAGAAATCAAACACTTTCCTTTATGCGACGCTGGATTTTCCACAAAGTAAAATCAAGATAAGTCAAGATGTGGTTTGTAGATAGCGGCCGACAGCGCGGGGACAGGGTGTGAGGCGTCACCCCTGGGCCTATAAAAGCTGCCACGAGAGACCAAGGCCACAAGCCACTGCGCCCAGGCCGCCTCGCCTGCTCCGCTCCGCTCCGCCGCTCCGCTCCGCTCCGCTCCATGGCGCTCTGGCTGACCCTGGTCGTGGTCCTCACCTGCTTTGGCGGCCTCGCCTCCCCGGGCCCCGTGCCCCACCTCACGGTCCTCAGAGAGCTCATCGAGGAGCTGGACAACGTCACCCAGAAGGTGAGTGCTGGCTGCTGGGTGCCGGCTCTCGGGGCTGGGCCGGGAGGGCCGGGCCTGGCACTAAGGCCTGTGGGTCAGGAAGAAGCCCCAGGGGCCGGGTCACGAGGGGGAGAGAGGCGTCAGGCTGGGGTGCCGCAGAAGGGGTGGCCCCTGGAAGGGATCTGGCAGAGCCCCGGGGACCGTCTGCCCCCCCGGCCTTCTCAGCCGTTGAGGACCAGAGGAGGGCAGAGAAGGGACAGCGGCCGCTCAGAGCCACTGGCATCTGCGGAGGGCCCACGGGGCATCTCCATACGCAGCCACGGGGCATCTCCATTAAGCTCATTCGTAGGGACGTCCCCGGCAGGGGCAGGCCCTCCCGCTTCTGAGTGCTAATGGTGTGCCAGGCGGGGCTGAGGGCTCCAGCCCAGCACCCCTGTCAGCCCCCTCGAGAGGCAGGAATGCTGACCCCTCTTACTGACGGGGCCCTGGGGCACTGATCCAGCGGGGGCGCCTTGCTCTGAACTGGGGCCCCTGATTCAGAAGACAGGGCAGACCCCGCCTCACCTGCCCCGAGGGCCCTTCCCGGCGGCCCCCTGGCCCCCTGCCCGGTGTCTCGGCCCGGCCTGGCTGTGGGGGGTCACACAAGGCAAAAGACCAAAGCGGTGGTGGGCGTCCCTCAGCGGTTGTGCCGTTCAGTTTCTCTCTCAAAGGCCCCTGGGGAAAGGGTCTCCCTGATGTGCAGAGAAGAAAATGGGGTTCAGGAGCACTGAGGTGGCCAGGCCTGCCTCAGTGTGACCCCGGGGTGTGGGACCGATGCCCGCTGAGACCTGCCTGGGCCCGCCAGCACTCGCTCACTGTCCTTTGCTCCCCAGGCCTCCCTCTGCAACGGCAGCATGGTGTGGAGTGTCAACCTGACCACTGGCTCGGTAAGGACCCCTGGGCACCAGGACCCCAAAGCTTGTCCTCTCAGAGCCCCGCTCACAGGGCTTGGGGGCTCTGAGCAAGCTTAAAGAGCCGCTCTCTCCCTCCCTCCCCCCAAACCCACCTCCACCAGACCTCTCAGTACCCCCCCCCCTGCTCCCCATCACACCCTGAAGGTGTCATCTGAGCTGAGCCGTCAGGCTGGGGTCCCCGCAGGGCCTGATGCACCCCCCACCCCGTCCCCCCCCGCAGTACTGTGCTGCCCTCGAGTCGCTGATGAACGTTTCGGACTGCCGCGCCGTCCAGAGGACCCAGAGGCTGCTGAGCGCACTCTGCCCTCCCAAGCCCTCAGCCGGGGTGAGGCCCTGCCCTGCACCCACCCTGCCCCCTCCTGCAGCCCTGGGCTCGCCCTGAGGGCCCCCGGGGGCCTGGCTGAGCACCTAAAGCACCCCCCCACCGGGGGGCAGGGCCACTGTGGCCGCTGGGATTTCTAGGGCCTGGGAACGAGGGCCCACATCTGCCCAATGAGTCAGGACAGCAGGACCCGGCGCGCCCAACCCCGAAGCCCCTGGTGTCGCCCACTCACTACTGGCCCCTGTCACTACAGAGGCCCTCCAGCCCGCCCGCCCGGGACACCAAGGTGGAGGTGATGCGGTTTGCCAAGGACCTGCTCCAGCAGCTGAGGAAGAGTATCCGCCAAGGCAGGTTCCACTGAGAGCGTCCCGCGCAGACCATCGGCAGAGCTGACCCACCCATGCAAGCTGCAGATTCGTTTTCCTTTCAGCTCAGCCATTTCTTGGGGAGGAGGGGGCGGGAGGGGGTGAGATTTCCTTAGCTTAGACGTCGGCCTGTGCTGCCTGCCTTCAGCCCAGCCCGACCCAGCGGCCCCTTGCCCTGGTGCCCAGGACTCGGGGCCCCACAAACTCACTGGAGGAAGGTAACAATATGGCCCACGTGACCTTTCCCTCCTCAGAGCAAACTTGCATTAAGTGGGCACCACTCTTGCCAAGCATGTGGGAGGGCCTGCTTCCCAGGGGGGTGACTGAGGCAGGAGCCCAGGCCTCCTTCTTCTTGGCCTTATTTATTACTGTGTGTTATTTAAACAAGTGTCTGTCTTGGGGGGGGGGGGGGCCGGCGGCGGAGAGACCATTGCTGCCGGAACGAGGAGCCGGGCAGGAGGCTCGGCTCCAGCACTAACGCCGCGGCGGACGAGTTCTGGGTGCAAACCCTGCTACCTCACGGGGCCCGGCCAGGCTCCACCTGCAGCCGGCAGCCGGCCCTCGGCCAAAGAGTAATTTATTGTTTTTCCTTGTATTTAACTTTAAGTATTAAAATATGTTATCAGAGTTAATAATATATATAAGAGCAGCCTGGAACACTGCGTGTGGCAGGTGTGGGCTGGGGGGAGGGGTCATTAAATAAATATTTTCGTTGACTTTGTCAAGCTGGAAGCCAGAATAAAGGTGGTGAACCGAGACCTCTGGTGTCTGCCTTTGTTTGGGTCTGTGGGGATGCTGGCCTGTGCTCCTAAGACTCTGGAGCTCTCCTGGAAACCAGCCAATTGGAGGGGTGCCTGGGGTGGGCGGAGGGGGAGGGGGGGATGAGACCTGGGCGGAAAGAAAGTGAGAAAGTCCCTGGGGGAGGCCTAGCCTGCAGGAAGAACCCTCACCTTCCCCTGCAGAGAGCGGGGAGGCTGGGCAGGATGCCAGGGTTCAGGGAGGGCGTCCGGAGCAGACGCTGACCTCAGAAGTCATCTCAGGATCACAGCTCTCGATGAGCAGGCGGCCTGCACCTCCCTCGTCCTCTCTGAGGCTCAGAGAAGAGGAGGTGGCTTGTTCAAGGTCACATGAGGATAAGTAAAGCCAGGATTTGAACCCCAAACTCAACCCTGCCTCCCTCTGTTCAAGTGAATGCATGGCCTTTACAATATTTTCATCATCTGTAAGGGCATCTCCCGGATGGGCGCGCACTACCTTCTTCCAGGGACAGCCCGGTTCATCTCTCAACACCTCTCCCCGTGAGAGAGAGCACCCTCACCGCTTCTGCGAATGAAGACGCGCCAATTGACCTGTGGCCCCTGGGGAGCGGTTCAAGTGGAGTGCCAGGGTCAAGGCCAGTCCGGGAGCAGTGGCCTCAGCAAGCAGCAGCTGGCGTCGGGCCGTGCCGTCTTCATTGGTTTCCACGGAGAACCTTTGGGAGGTGCCCAGAGCCGAGGACTGCCCCAGAGGTCGGGGTGCCTTTGCAGGGGTTGGTGGGTCTCTGGAGGCCAGTGGGAACATCTGCAGGGATGCTCAGAAGTCAGTGGCGGTGGCCGCCCAGGAGCAGGGAGAGCTTCCGCCTGCAGCAGAGGCCTTGGCAGGCGGTGTCCCGGGGCGGATGACCACACAGGCTGCAGTGAGTGGACCCTCGCTTGGCTCCCAGGCAGCGGCGAGGGAAGAAGTCACGAGTGACCGAGCAGGATGTGAGGGATTCTTGGCCCCGAGAGGGAAGACCTGGGAGCTGCGTGTCCATGGGGTATGCACGGTGGGCTGGCTGGTCTCTGTGGCCCCCCTGCAGCAGTGAGGACAGCCTGTGGCCTGCTCTGCACCACCTTCTGGGCGGGTGATGACCAGGCACCACACGCACTCAAGGCTGAGTCCCCGCCGGGCGTCATTAGACAAGGAAGGGTCTGAGGAAGGCGCTCTCCCTGGAGGGAGGGGACAGCAGGCAGATCTCCACTATCCCTCTCCATCCAGAGAGCCGAGAGTTTTAAGGCCAGAAGGATGTTTATGGAAGATTAATTATAAAACTTAGCATCCATCTGCTGGTAGCATCACTTTTGACCCATGTCCTCTCTGTCCATCAAGGCATTGGCCTATCTGTCCAAAAGGAAGGTGGAACGTCTGCTGGCGAAATTCCATGGGACTCTCCCAAAACAGAGCCTGGAAGTGAGGCTGGTGTTGGGGAGGGTCCCTTAGGGTGTCTCAGGCTGTGAATGAGGCCTGCCGCCCCAGGGCCCTGCAGCAGGTGCAGTCCCCACAGGGCCACTGGGCCCCACCACTAGGGGGCCGCCGAGGGCCACATCCTCAGGCACCACAGCTCCCTGCCTGCACCTCGGAGGCCGTCCCTGGATGGGGGCCTGTGGTCGGCCCTGGTGTGCTGAGTCAGAGCCGGCGTCCAGGGATGGTGCATGCCTCAGAGCCACGGAACCAAGCCACCTCTGGTGGCAACAGGGAGGTGGGAGCAGCCAGGAGAGGAAAAAAGAAGGAAGAGAATACAAAGGTCTGTGTCAGCCGTTGTGGCTGGGAGCACGGGCACCTGGGTGTTTGCTGGGAGTTTTCTCCACCCGGTCCTCTTGCTTCTCTCCTGCGGGGGGCGGGGGGTGGGTGGGTGGAGGGCAAGGGCCGGGCCGGAGAGAAGGGGAAAGAGACCTGGCACTTGGTGAGTGGAAGGAGATGCTGATTGTGGGGCCCAGGGAGGGAGCCCCCGGCACCTCGGGAACCCCACGCTTAGGAGGTTTCACTAGAAGAGGGGCTGGGGCTCAAGTGAGAAACGAGACGCAAGTGAGTTTCCTGTGAGGTCGGCACCAAACACCTCTGTTTGCTGCTCAGATGAGATGTCAGAAACCCTCGAGTCACCTCAGGGGTTCTCCGAGGGTGGCCCCTGAACTGCTCCGGGTCTCGGAGGACAGGGCGCCTCTGTGTCCCTGTGACCAGCAGCTTGGAGGCCATCAGGTTGTCACTTTTCACTGTGATGAAGCGGGAAGTGCCTTTTGTTTATGATCTCAATCCAGCCGGTCAGTTTGAGCAAAGTCTAACCCCTTCCCTGTGGCTCCCGTGTGAGAAGAGGTGAGGGAATGGGGGGTCAGGCTGACATGCTCCGGGGAGGGGGTGCCCTGGCCTGGGTCACACTGGCCAGGTGGCCTTTCTAGAGGGCCGGCCCTCGTCAGAGCCCGGGCTGTACCCGATCACCCGCCCACACGCGAGGCCCCCTCCGCCCCTGAAAAAGGAAAGTCACAAGTCTCGCTGTCTTCGTTCATTTCTTGGCTCCACCCAAAAGCAGCAGAGCAAAAGGTTTGCAACTTTCCCAGATCGGCTGATTTCCCGGCAGCCGGGAGGGCCCCGTGACGAAGCCGGTGAGATCCCAGAAGCCTTTCTGCTCGCTCACAACCTCACTTTCTGTGACGCTCTCTCCCCGCCCCTCCGCAGTGCCTCCCTCATGGAAAGTGATTCTCAAAGCGTCTCTCAGGGCCGCCCCAGCCCCGGGCACCGCCTGGGCAGACCCGCCCTGTGGCCCCTACACAGACGCCGACCTTAAACAGCCATCTCACCAGGTCCGCTCCCGCAGCCCCCAGACAAGCCTGTGGCCCCACGGCTCCTGAAGCTCACGGGGCACCCCTGGAGACCAGTGCCGGATGGC
This sequence comes from Antrozous pallidus, assembly GCA_027563665.1. NCBI lineage: Eukaryota > Metazoa > Chordata > Mammalia > Chiroptera > Vespertilionidae > Antrozous > Antrozous pallidus. The sequence continues at coordinate 36,348,367 of CM050516.1, read as the reverse complement.
CTGCTGAGCACACCAGGCAGAGGGCCCGTGCCCCTGCCCAGCCAGGGCCCGGCCTGGAGGAGCCACAGTGATTCCACATTAGAACAGCAATTCCTCATGTATTATCTCTTCTAATCTTTGCCTATCCTATCTAATAAAAGAGTATTATGCAGATTGACTGTCACTCCAACGCATAGAGGGCTGTCCCCATGTGGTCAAAGATCCTGCCCCCATGTGGACACAAGATGGCCAGCAGGGGAGGGCTATTGGGAGGGACCAGGCCCTGCAAGGGAGGGCAGTTGGGGGTGATCAAGCCTGAAGGGGAGGGCAGTTAGGGGTGACCAGGCCATCAGAGAAGGAAAGTTGGGGGCAAACAGGCTGGCAGGGGAGCAGTTAGACATCAATTAGGTTGGCAGGTTAGTGGTTAGAGGGTGATCAGGCTGGCAGGCAGAAGCGGTTAGGAGCAATCAGGGAGGCAGGCAGGCAAGCAATTGGGAGCCAGCAGTCCTGGGTGAGAGGGATGTCCAACTGCCCGTTTAGGCCCGATCCCCCACAACCCCATGCACGAATTTTGTGCACCAAGCCTCTAGTATTTTCTATAATGAGCATGCATTCATTTCCCACTAGGAGACAAAGACAAAATTAATTGAGAACAAAAAAAAACCACATGAAATTGGTGTCATGAGGGAGCAGATCAAGACTAGGGTGAGGGAGGGGGCGCTCCAAGGGCAGAGCGGCAGGCGGGGACCACCATGCTGTGAGGGGCGGTCAGGCAGGGCCTCCAGGTGAGCTCATTCAGAGTGGGGCGTGATGACCTGGTGACAGGACGGGGGAAGAAAGGCGCCCAGCATGCTGTGGGGACAAGACCAGGGAGAGATGACAGCAAACGCCAGAGCCTGGGGGGGAGAGGAAGCTGGGACGCGCCTCCCAGCACGTGTGGCCGGAGCAGAAGGTCCAAGGGCTTTGTTCCCGGTGGGATGACGCAACATTTGCTCCCATTTAACAGACGCCCTTGTGTGGAGAACGGAGCGCTGGACGAGGGCCGGGGCAGGGTGCTGGTTGGGAAATGAGGGGATGTGGCAGTGGAGGGCGGGACGGGGTCAGACTCTGGGGATGTGTGTATGTGTGTGTTACCTATGAAATATACACTTACATGTATATGCCATGTACACAAAGGTTATATGTAAAAGTATAAATGCATAAATACTTGTATATTATATCTAAAAAATAGTAAATATACATTAACGTTTTCTATCTACGTAATTTTGACAAATCTTTTATTAGAGGGAATTTCAAACACATACAAGAGTAGCTCCTAGTTAGCCATCCAGCTAGTGAGGGGTGGCCTGTTTGGCCTCTGCCCGGCTCCGCCCGCCCCCCCAGCAGGCAGCCATGCGGTTCTGGGGGCCGTGTGAAGGCAGAGGAGGGTGTGAGCGCCTGAAGGGAAAGCCTGTGCTCGGGTGTGTGCCTTTAAAACCGACTCCTGACCATGCGAGGCCGCCGCAGCCAGCGCCCTCCCCCCGGGCACCTGCACCATCTACGCCGCATCTGTGCGGGCACTCCACCGCCCACACCCCCACACGGCTGTCCCGTCCCGGCCCTGCGGGCAGACCCCGTCGCGGTGACTCACCAACAGTCTCCTATCACCAAATCCAGCCCCAGTGCCTCCGCCCAGCCCTCTCCTGACCCTGAGGAACTCGGACGCTGCTGAACACTCCTTGCCCCGGACTGTCCCGCCGGGGTCCCTCGCAGGCTCCGCGGCTGCCTGCCTCCTCTGCCTCCTAATCCGGTCGCTGAGGGCTGCAGGCACCCCCGTCCCGCGCCCCCTGCTCCCTCTCCTCCTCTGTGCAGAGCTGAGGGCTGCAGGCACCCCCGTCCCGCGCCCCCTGCTCCCTCTCCTCCTCTGTGCAGAGCTGCACGGCTCAGCCCTGGTCCCTTCAGCCCATGGCTTCCCGGCTAAGCTGCCATCACCATTGACAGCAGCTCCCCAAGCCTGAGACCCGGCGTCCTCTGGCCTGCTCGCCTTCCTCACCCCACATCCTGCCGCTCTAAGTGCTAATCATCATCACCGTCATCATCATCATCATCGTCATCGTCATCATCATGGTGATCATGATAGTTGGCATTTATTGAAGGCTTTCTACGTGCCAGGCACCACACAAAACACTTTATAACCTCCTATAATCGTCCCACACCCCCATTATTATTTTTTTCAGTCCTCACCCAAGGGAGAGGGGATCACTGATGTAAGAAACATGGACCAGTTGCCTCCCATGTGTGCCGGAACCCAGGATCGAACCTGCAAACTTTTGGTGTACAGACAGACACTCGCCTTCACGGCCACTCCCCGCCCGCACTCCCGGCCACAGAGCCCTCACACCCACACCCCTCCCGCCGCCCTACCCATCCAGTGTCTGACTGGCTTCCCCTCCGGCCGCTGCCTCCTCAGGTCCTCCAGGGCCTTCCCCGCTGCCCCTGCTCCCGCTCGGCCTCCCTGCTCCAGTCTCTGCCGGGCCAGTTGCTCCCAGGCAGGACTCACTGTGTTCTGAATAGGAGGAGCCGGGAGGGGCTCCTGGGTGTGTTGTCCTGTGTTTGCAGGGCTGGGGCGGGTGCTGGGACACACGATCACCAGGGGCACAGGAGGCTGGGCCGCTCCCCGCCACCTCCAGGCCTCTCTCTCCCCTGGAACTTCAGTTCCCGGCCCCCTTGACCTGAAGCCTGCATCCAAACTCTTCTCCAGGGAGCTGTGGGAGGCGGGAGGCAGATGCCATGTTCCTGTTCCCTGGGGCTGGGGCGGGAGATTTACTGCATAGTTTCGGGGTGTTGGGAGAAGCCCAGGCCGCGGCTCTGTGGGCCCTTCATTGGGGCTCCAGGGGTGTTTCTCCAACGCCAGACCGGCAGTGGCAGCGTCAAGGGCAACAGTCCTTCCTGTGGGTCAGTACTTTGGAGTTGTGGCCGAGCCCGGAGCCGTGCCCCCTCCCAACATTCTACACGCACCTACTTTCCGGCATCAGGTGCTTTCTGTCTGAGGTGCCACAGCGTCTGTTTCCTGCAAAGAACCCAGACACGGGAAGATGAGGGTGCAGTGTAGCAACTAATGACTCCCAGAACAAGGACAGGGCCTCAGAGACTCAAAGAGGACATCCAGGGGGTCACATGTGGGGAAGGGCCTGCTGGCCTTGCCGGGCCTGGGTTTGCCTACCACACTAATCCCACAGCCACTGGACCGACCGAGGCTGTGCTGCGGCCCCATCCCGGACGGAGCGCTGTGTCGGCCCCTCTCTGGTGGCTCCGAGACATTTCCTTGTTCACTGCTCAGAACCGCCCCAGCCCCACGAGGCAGGCCCGGGGTCGCCCTCCCCCACTTCACCGAAGGCGCTGCCTGTGGCCGGGGCCACACAGCGGCAAGCAGGGCAGACAGGGCTTGTCGTGGGATCTCTCGCTCGCTCCTCACAGGAGTCTCCGAGGAAATGCGTTATTCCCGTTTCACAGGTGAGGGCCTGAGCCCCAGAGAGCCGTGACCTGCCCACGGTCTCAGGATAGACGAGTGGCCTGTTTGCCAAACACTAAACCCCAGTGCTTATCACCCGCACGGCCCAGGGCCTGAACGGAAAGCTCTGAGACCACAAGGGGAGAGGAGAGGGGGGAGGGGAAACTTGTCATCTGCTCTCACGAAGGGGAAAGGGAAGCGGGTCTTTAGTATGCCCGCTCCAGAACCCACAGGCCCCGCCTTCCTGCCACGGCACCCCACTGCAGGGGACGGTCCTTGTCTGCTTCCCTTCGAGGGGACCTCTGGTCACTCCCCCTGTCCTGGAAAGTTAAGCCTTTTTAATTAATTTATTTAATATATTTTATTGATTTTTTACAGAGAGGAAAGGAGAAGTATAGAGTGTTAGAAATATCGATGAGAGAGAAACATCGATCACTTGCCTCTTGCACGCCCCCTACTGGGGATGTGCCCGCAAGCAAGGTACATGCCCTTGATGGGAATCGAATCTGGGACCCTTCAGTCCGCAGGCCGACGCTCTATCCACTGAGCCAAACCGGTTAGGGCAAGCTAAGCCTTTTCCCCTGGCCTTATCCAACCAGGGGAAATCCAAAAACAAAGCTGCATTCTGCTTCTGAGCTACTGGTTCCCATTTATATTCCTTTTCTGATCCGCGTTTGTGCCCGGAGCCCAAGCCCGGGTCTGGCCCTCGGTGAGGGGCGCTCACAAAGCCACTGCTGCACACACAATGGCTGTCTGTGCCTCTCATCACTCCACAGCAAGAGCCCACTGACCCGCCTCAAGGCTTTGTGGGTGCACACTGCCTGGACTCCCTCCCAGTGTGTCTGCACCCCCAAGTTCACTCCTATTTAACCTGAACCTTTCCTCAGTGAGGAGTAGGCACCATTTTACTCCAAATCACAGTTCATCTTGAAGTTCCCACCTGTTCTAGAAGGAACTGTCTGCCCGCCTCATAAACTCCACTTCTCTGTGTAGTGACCATTACCTTATTCCAGCAGAAAAACAAACAATCTCTTTTAAAAATGGGCCAAGAACCTGAGCAGACATTTTTCCATGGAAGACATGCAGATGGCCAAGAGGTCCATGAAAAGGTGCTAGTCATCAGAGAAATGGAATCAGAACCACAGTGAGGTAGCACCTGCCGCCTGCCAGAATGACCAGAAGGACAAATGCTGGAGATGACATGAGGAAAGGGACCCCTGTGCACTGTTGGTGGGATTTCAAATTGGTGCAGCCACTGTGGAAACAGTATGGAGGTTTCCCCTCAAAAAAACTAAAAATGGAACTGCTATATGAGCCAACAATTCCACTTCCACGTTTATCCAACAGAAACAAAAACACTAAGGGTTCCAGGTTCGATCCCGGTCAAGGGCACATGCCCAGCTTGTGGGCTCAGTCCCCAAAGTGGGTGTGCAGAGGAAGAAGCCAAGCAATGATTCTCTCTCACCATTGATGTTTCTATTTCTCTCCCCCCTCCTTTTCTCCCTGAAATAAATAAATAAGTACTCGCGCACGTACACACACACATATGTGCATTCTATATAATAAAAGCCTAATATGCAAATTGACCAAATGGCAGAACAACAGGTCATTATGACAGGCACTGACCACCAGGGAGCAGATGCTCAACACAGGAGCTGTCCACTCCCTACACAGTCACCCCACTGATTGCCCACAGATTGGCCCTGATCACTGGCTAGGCCCAGGGACCCTACCCTTGCACAAATTTGTCAGGAACGAATGACAAAACACAGCCAAATAGTGTGTGTGTGTGTGTGTATGTGTGTGCGCGCACGCATGAAAGATATCTGCAGCCCATGTTCACTGCAGCATTATTTATAATAGCCAAGACATGAAAACAACCTAAGTGTCCATCTATGGATAAATGGATAAAGAAAATGTCACACACACACACACACACACATACACACACACACACACACACACACGAATATGTTATTCAGTCATAAAAAGGAAGGAAATCCAACCATTTTGTGGCAACATGGATGGACCTAGAGGATATGATGCTAAGTGAAATAACTCAGAGAAAGACAAATGTCATGTGATGTCACTTATAGGTGGAATCTAAAAACAAGCAAACTGACAAACCAAACACATAGAAAAAAGATCAGCTTTATGTTTACCAGAGGTGTGGGGTGAAGGTGATCAAAAGGTACAAGCTTTCAGTTATAAGACAAAATACTGGATGTCACGGGGAACATGGCTATTGAGAACACGGCTTACAGTGTATGTGAAAGTGGCTGAGAGAGGAGACCGTAAGCTTTCACATCATACAAAACACACACACTTTTTTCTTTTCCTTTTTTGTTGTATCTATATGAGATGACAGATGTTAACTAAACTTGCGTTAATCATCTTATGATATGTATGTCAAATCATTATACTGTATATACACTTCAAACTGAAACAATGCTGTGTGCAATTACATTTTAATAAAAGTTGAAGGAAAGAGAGAAATGCCTTTTTATTTTTTTTTAAAGAATGTGCCCAAAGAAGTCTGACCTTTGTTCCCCTCTTGGGAGATAACCTCTAAACTCCTGCAATAAAGAATTTGGCTGTGTTTTGTCATTCGTTCCTGAGAGGTAGCCCCTAAATTCTGGGAATTTCTCAAGCGATAGAATTCTTGGCCATCCGCAGTGAGCTCTGATCATTTATGCTAATAAGGCAACTCAAGGTGGGGGGCAGCCACACTATTAAGCTACTGTGATGTCCGCAAGCTCCAGGGAAGGGGTGGATGATGAGGTCAACTGAGTGGCAAGCGATTCAATCAATCATGCCTATGGAATACACCCCAGAACTCTGGGGGAAGCTGGCGAGCTGCCCTGCTCACATCGGGTGCTGGGGAGGCGCTTCTCGGGAGCTTTGTGCTTGGAATCCTTCAGACCTCACCGCCTGGCTGCCTGATGGGTGTCCTCCTGCTCTAATAAAAATGTACAGCACGCTCCTGAGTTCTGTGGGTCATTCTAGCAAATTATTGAATCTGAGGGCATATGGGCAACTCTGGAATTTGTAGCCAGTTGGCCTGCAGTGAGCATGGACTGAAACCTTGATTCGCAGCTGCTGAGCGAGGGCAGGCTTGTCGTGGAATCTCTCGCTCGCTCCTCACTGGTGCTACCTGCAGCCCAACGCCACGTAGTTGGTATCGGAAGCTATTGCCTTGGGCTTGGCAAACGTGTTGCACAGTCGCAAGGGAAGCACCCTAAGTGTGGTCGAGGGGCCATCCTGATGCGGGGACCCACGCCCTCTCCTTCACAGAGCGCAGGGCACTGCAAGGAGATCCCAGCGCAGAAACAGCCTGTGCAGTAATCGCTCCATGGGATCCTCCAGAGGAAAGCCAGGAAGCCAGGAAGGCGGGAAACCGAGGGGAGGGATGGGGAGGGGAGAAAACAGGAAAGTTCAGGGAGGAAAAAGCTTGGCTTGCCCGGGCACAGCAATCCTGCTACATCATGAATGTGGGGGTGCTCAGCCCCTCACCGATCCAGGGAGTTGCACTAAAGCAGCAGGTGGGTGGTGGGCATGGACAAGACATTTGACTTGTAAATCAGGAAGGTTTTGCCCAATCAGCTGAAGATGCATTTAAGTTCCATTCAAGAGCAGTCATTCCTGACAGACCTAACATGCCTAGCACCCCCGTTTTAAAGCCTGTGCAGCCCTAGCCAGTCTGGCTCAACTGGAAGTGTCCCAGGTTCAATTCCGGCCAAGGGCACCTGCCGACGTTATGGGCTTAACCCCCAGTGGGCGTGTGCAGGAGGCAGCCCATTCATGATTCTCTCTCATCACTGATGTTTCTGTCTCCCTCCCCTTCTCCCTTTCTCTCTGAAATCAATAAAAATATATTTTAGAAAAAGATATGCATCTGCGTGACCCAAACTAAGCCCCCCCCCCCCCCGATGTCACCTGTCCTTTACCTGGAGAACGGCACGCCCGAGTGCCAGGACAGGAGATAATCTGTGCTCGTCACTTTCCTTCTACCCAGATAAAGAACCCCACATCAGCTTTTCCACAAAAGAGAAGTTTCCAAGATACCACCCATACTTGGAAAAAGCCAGGTAGAAATACCATTCAAGTCAAACTTTCTTGATATTACTCTGTCTTTCCCCAGGAGCAGCGCACTACAACAAATTCGGACACCTGTGGTCTCTTCCTTCAAAGCGAAAAGCCGGCAGCCACCCCAAGCTGATAAGATTAATCTAAAGAACAAATTATGGTGTAATTTCCTATGCTGATACTTTGTAGTTGATTTTAAAAAAGGGTTTCATTTTCCTATTGGTCTGATTTCACAGGAACATGTTACCTGTTTCTGTGAGGCATATTTTTCTCCTGGAAGAGAGGCGCTGATTGGCCCCAACCTGGTGTATTGAAAATTTCCAATGTAAATTCATTTTCCCTCGGTTTCAGCAATTTTAAATCTATATATAGAGATATCGTTGTCAGAATTGCATTGCTAGCTTCTCCTGGTAAACTAATTGTCTCCCTCTGTCATTGCAAATAGAGATCGATTAATGGGTCTCACGCCCCAGCTGATTTCAGCTCTGCTCTGCTTACTAGCATGTACCAGCAACTTCACCCATGGACACAAGCACAACCTCACCTTACGAGAGATCATCAAAACGCTCAACAGCCTCACAGCCAAGAAGGTGAGTGAGCTATCTGGCACCATCTCTCCAGATGTGTGGTGATGCCGGCGTGTTTCTGAGACTGTGAGGAGAAGTCAGTGGTTGGTGGATGGGATGGGAGGCTTCTCCCTGGCCCTTTTTGAGGGACCGTCGGAAGTTTTATCAGTTTGAGGGAGTGGGAGCTGCGTGGCAAGGATCACTCTGCTTAGTTGGAAGTAACTGTATCTCTTGCTCTCTTGTTCCTGCTCGGGCCCAGGATCCACAGTGCATGGAGCTGACAGTAGCAGACGTCTTGGCTGCCCCAAAGGTAAGAACTGTCTGGGGTGGTCTGCTTGGCAGACGGGTCTCGGGACGGGAGAGCCAGCCACAAGTGTTTGAACAAGAAACTTTTTTTTTTTAACAAAGCGAACAGGCCCAAATTAACTATAAGGTGTTAAATGTTTTCAAAGAATGAGCATTCTGATCTTTACTCTCAAGTGTTTCTGGTTACATTTGATTTAGAGGATGTCTAATTGAGAGCTTGGATTCTATCATGCTAATGGAGATCCTGGTCACGGAAGAGCTCTGTGGGGTTTTCCTGGTCCCGGCCTGGTACCTGGAACACGGGAGGCCCTCAATAAATGCTTATTGAAGGAGAGCGTTTTCTGGCCCATACATTTCCGAAAAACCAAATACTCTCACAAAAACAGATATTGAGATTACAGGTTGAGGGAGCTTTCATTTTGTCTAAGAGACTTCCTATGGCAACAAAGAAAGTATTGCCGGAGCCTCGTCTTCCGCAGCCCGGTCACCTCACAGCCCACCGGCTCCGGGGTGCCGTCCAGGGACCGTCGGCTTGCTCTGTCCTGCCAGCTCCCCTCCGGCCTGGTCTGGAGCCCTCCTGCCAGATGAGGTCCAGCTCATCCCTGCTTCTGGCTGTTTGGGCATCTCGCCTTTCCACCTCCTGTGCGCCTCACCCCCGCCCCTCACCCCCTGCAGTGGGAGGAGATAGATTTGACAGCTGATAGTGCATTTTCTCTGACAAACACATGACTACAGGCATATCAATAGCTTTGTGCTCATCAGTTCCTGTTTTCATGGAAACACACGACTGAGAATGAAAAACCCAAAGCTTCAATTTGCCAGTGTTCTCCAAACCACCTGCTTTTCACCTGTGCTGGGGGTGCCTGGCCAGGAGGGAAGCCTGGTGGGCTGGGCAGGGCCATGTCCCAGCACCTGGGCTGTACAACAGGCCCGTCCCACCTCCTGAGAGATCTGCTCTTTGGGCCTTTATCTGGATACCTCATTTTATTAAAGATTATTCCAGGAATCTGATATTCAGTAATATATAACATCATAATAGAATTATATATAATATATATTATATAAAATAAGTGTATAGTATATATATTATGTAATTTGGTCCTTCAGAATCTCATGATGTATCAGACTCTGTCTATCAGTAGGATGGAAGAACTTGGAGATTTTATATACCTGTAAAATTCTATGCAGGGTGGGCAAAAGTAGGCTTACAGTTGTGAGTACATGAAACACAGAGTTTATTCTTGTAGTATTACTTATTATTGCACTATTTTCCATATAAACAGCTGTAAACCTACTTTTGCCTCACCCTGTATGCTGATGTGATGTGTGTGTGCGTGCGTGCGTGTGTGTGTGTGTGTGTGTGTGTGTGTGTGTGTGTGTGTGTGTGTAAAATAGCCAGGAGCCACAGCAGTGTGCTCTGGGCACCCCAGAGGGCAGCTACATTGCCAAGCCAAGGGCCGGGCCCTGAGGGGAGTGCAGAGGGTCTGAAAGTGAGAAGGTCTGTGGTTTTAGCCCTGGTTCTGCTATTAACTAGTTGTATGGCCCTTGGCAAGTCTCCACACCTCTCTGTGCCTCAGTTTCCACATCTGAAGAAATGAAAGTGACTTTAAAAGTTGGTTGCAATCCAACTCTTGAGTTAGTGGAAAGCGATATTGTAAGATGCTTCAACTCTTGATGAAAGACAAAAAAAACTGGTTGTAGAAAAGCAATAATTCTAGGAGGGAGGAGCGGGGGTTGGAAATGATCAAACCTTCCAAGTCCAGAGACCCCTCTCTGGGCTGTCTCTAGAAGACCCAGTCACCCTCAGCCCACTGAGGCGCAGGCCTGGCCACGCTGCCCTCCTCCCATTCTGGGCCCTCTCTGCATTGGTTCTAACATACCTCCCTCACCACACAGGCAGACATCTCTCCACCCCACCGCGAACGCCTTCCCCGCTGCTTCCGTCCCTCCTGATGCACTACCTCACTTTCCTTTCTTTTCTCTTACTCAACACTCACGTAAGAGTGCTTACGTATCTAAGAGGCTATTTCAGAATAAGGAAAGGCGGTTCTTTTCAAAACCCACAGAGGTGACATGTGGGGGGGAGCGTTACTTTCTTGTGTTCTTGAAGAGAAATGGCTCTCCGAGATGCAGTGTCTTAACTTTACCTCTTGTGGGAATCAAAACTTCCTGTGTCTCCCTGTTGGATGACATCTGCCCTGGGCAGTTGCTGGTAAGCATGTGCTGATCTAGATCCCGGGCTTCAGGGGCAATGCCTGCAGGGTGTCCCTGAGGTTAAGGTGGTCTGAGGAAGAGCAAAGTGCAGAGCAAGTAAGATGCTGGTCTGTGAAGGATTTCTTGGGTGGACCCTTGACGGTATTTCCTACCAAAGGGAGCTCAAGTTCATAATTTGTAGAAAGTTCTGTCGACCCTCAAATTTTTTTTTAAGGAGAAAGTGAAGGGTTTTCTCATACACAGCACTGGCTCACCAGATCTGGGCGGGAGTGTAGATAATGGATTCGACAAATGGGACTGGATTTCCACAGCCCTGAACGAAGCTAGTGAGGAGCCCAGTGAGAGCCCTGTAGGAGTCGCTGCCACAGAAATCTCCCAGGAGGACGCCGCCACCACCCGTAGCCGTCCGTGAGGGAGGCCCCCCCCCCCCCCCGGGCCTGCGCCTGGGCCTCCCCTCTGAGTCCCCTTTGCTGAGCAGCTCCGAGCTGGAGGTCCGCCAGGCTGGCGAGTGTGCCCGGAGCTGGGCTGCGCACAGTGGGCAGCGGAAGCTGGACACGCAGCTGAAAGCCATCAGCAAGGGCTGGCTTCCTGTTGCTGTGACACCAGTCAAACACTCTAGCCCTTTGTCAAAAAGGCTTTAAGAATTAGGTTGTTTTGAGCTTTTTCTATTTGATCCCAACTCTTTCCAATTCCTATTTTATCCTAATGAACTTCCGGAGGTCCTTCGACCAATACTGTCCGAGGGTTTTCCCTGTATGACACAGCCGTCTGTGCAATACCAGGACGCAGCCTAATTTCTAGGCTCCGGGCCAGAGTTTCTCAAACGTCTCATTAGGTTTTGATAGAAACGTAGCCAAGGGGCTCTTCTCCTTTTGGTCCCTTGAGCCTCGCTGTTCTCTCCACAGCCACGCAGGGTCTGCCTCATCTGCGTCCACAGGCGGGAGGTCTTCCCCCGGCCTCACCGCACACGGCCCAGGGACACCAGTGCTGCTCTTAAATTCCCAACTGGAACCAGGGCCCAGAGGGCTCCCACCAGCTCATTGAGCGGGTGCCCTTCCAAGGGTGTGCCCGTGGCCATCCCCCCCCCCCACCCCACTCCCGCCCCAGGGGAGGCTCCAGGAAGCTTCTGTAGTTTGGAATTCTGGTGCTTCTAGAATTTTGCCTAAATAATAAGAGATGAACACAAATATGTACACAGATGATTCACTGCTGTGTTTATTTACAAAAGCAAAAAAAACCCTGCAATAATAGGGGATTGGTCAATTATGATACAAATGTGCCGGGAGCTCCTACAAAGCTCTCAATCCCGTGTTCCAAAAGCTCGTGGATGGCTCAGCACGCTGCACCGCGTGTTAAGGGTAAAAAGGTTACAGAGCAGGACCGATAGCTGGTCCCTATTTTGAAAAAGGTATTTTTAAAAACCTGGGAAGATATTTACCGAAATAATAACAGTAGTTATCTCTGGCTGGTAGGATGAGTGAACATATTGAGTATATGTTGAACATATACTATTTTTGTAGTGAACTTACGTTACCGTGACAATCAGGGAAAGGGTGTAACCGTAAGAACATACAAAGGTGCCTGGACAGTGGTTCTCATGTAAATACGCCTGGAGCTACTGGAATGTGCGTCTGTGGTCCAGGGGGCCGGTGGGGCCTGGGGTTCTGTATTTCCAGCAAGTTCACGGGTGACGCCTGTGCTGCCGCCCCCGGACCCCGTGCTGAGTGGGAGGGGCCGGGAGTGTGTCCCGACAGAGGCCAGAGGTTTCCTCTGAGCCGGATGGGACTCGCGCTGAGACCACTCTCCAGACTCTGTGACTTCACTTTTCAGGGGAAATGAGAGGACATCCAGGCCCGCTTTAGACGGAGACACAGCCCCTCTCCCAGGTTCACAAGAGCTGTTTCCCTGCTTGTGCATCCCTCCTCTAAGGCCCAAATGTCCCCGGGAAGAGGCATGTGGCCAGAGCTCCAAGCCGGTACTCCCAGGAGGTTCTGACTGTGTACATGCAAGGTCAAAGGCCTGACTGGAGCCCATCCAGGCCCAGCTCAATGGCACCCTCTCTCCGATGCGGCCTGGTCCCCCAAGGCCAGATCTTCACCAGGATCCTGTTTCTCACCTGGCTTCGGGGCAATGTCTTATCTCCTCACTTGGACCTGAGTTTATACACACACGGCTGTCTCCCCTGGGGACAGCTGAATGTTCAGGCAGAGGACGGGCATCCAGTTATTCAGCATGTATGTAGGACTTCCAGGGAGACCTGGGCTTTCGAACCCCAGAGGAGTGACTGTGAGCTCACGGCGGCACCTTCCGCAGAAAGAAACGGACCTGGGCTCCGGACAGATGGATCTGCACTCAAATCCCCACTGCAGCCGCCCCTTAGTCGAGTTGAAAGTATTAGGCATCCTTTCGGCACAACCCTCTAAGAGAAAGGAGACCGGGAGAGTCTGAGGAAAAAGCTGCTGAATTTGCAGATCATTGGGAGGGAGAGAATTGTTTGTAGAGTTTATGGCTGTGGTAAGCAGCCTTCATTCCGATGGCAAGAATCCTTGAATACCTGGCCCATGTCTGAGCTAACCTGCCTTCATCACTTTCTTCCTGGAAACCAGAAAGCAGAAGGAAGCACCTCTCTCCCGTGTTCAGGCCGGAGCTAGTGTACAACTACCTGGTCTTTCTCTTTCTAGAACACGACCGAGCAGGAAACCTTCTGCAGGGCCGCGACGGTGCTTCGGCAGGTCTACAGGCACCACAGGTGCTTGACCAGAATATTCCTGAGCAGACTGGACAGGAACCTCAGCAGCTTGGCCAACAAGGTAAGCTGCGTCGTGCCGGCAGCCCGGCTCCGGCGGACGGCGCCTTCACGGCTCCGGGTTCCCCGTGAGTGGTGGTCCCCCTTCATCAGCCCATCCATCCATTCACCCAGCATTTGTGGAGGCTCGGTGAGTGCCAGGTCTGTTCCGCTCGGGGAAACAGTTCTAGGGAGAAGGTGTCCTCAGAACGTTCTAGTGGCGGAGATAGAAAGGCAAACTAACATGCCCATGATGCCCAGCAGGGATACGTGCTGCAAAGAACATAGGAATAAAGAACATAGGGGTTAGGAGGAAGAGGAGCTGGTGACATCATCTGAGAAGGATTTAAATTACACGAGGGAACAGGCCTCATAACTAACTGGAGAAAGAACATTCCTGGCTTGGGGGCGGGGGAGAGGGAAGAGTTGAGGAGGGACAGCTGTGCAAGGGCCCTCGGGTAGAAATGAGCTTCATGTGTTCCAAGAGCGGTAGGAAGCTCAGGGTGGCTGGACAGAGTGAGCAGGGGGTTTCGGCAGGAGACCAGATCACACTGAGCCTTTGGACTCTGCCCCAAGGGTGGCGGGAAACAGCCACTGGTTTTGAGCAGGACAGAGACTTCGATCTGATTTTTGTGACTTAAAAAGATCCCTCTGGCTTCTGCGTGGCAGACGGAACAGGGGTGAGTGGAGAACAGGAAGGCCTGTTGGAGGTTGACGACGATGGTGGTTTAGAAAGGGTGGGAGAGCAGAGGTTGTTGGATTTGGGATGTCACTAAAAATAGACCCAGAAGGACTTGCTGACAGATCCACTGTGAGGCGGGTGAGGGAGCGGGTGAACAGGGGCCTCTTGGTTCCTGGCCTGAGCCCCTTGGGGGAGAGTTGGTGTTCACAGACATGGAAGAGCGGTGGCAAAGCAGGGGGAGAGGCTGAGCTTAATCTTCTACACAGTAAGTTTGAGGTGCCATAGGACAGCCAAATAGAGATGCTGAGAAGACTGTTGGGAAAAATCTGAAGCTTAGGGGACAGGTTAGAACTTGTTATACGAAGTAAAGTCCTCAAGAAGACGGACCTGAAGGACAGAGAAAGGAAGTTCTGAGCCTGGAGGCACGAACATACAGAGTCCAGGTAGGACAGACTGAGGAGGAGCAGTGACGCAGCAGGGAAGGGGAGTGTGTGGTGCCCCAGAAGGCAAGCGGAGCAGGGAGTGAGCAAGTGTGTCCGATCACTGGAAGGTCAAGTAAGATGAAGATGGAGATGGCCATCGGATTTGGCCCGACAGGGGCACCAGCGAAGCTGATTAAATGGGGACGTGGAGAGGAGAGGCTGACTGAAGTGGGATCCGTAGAAAATGGGTGGGGCATGGTGAGAAGGAAGGGTGATGAGCACAGAAAAGTCTTCTGAGGTGTTTTGCTATAAGGTTGCAGAGAAACACACCAATAGCTGAAGGGCAGGTGTGGAGTGAGGGAAGTTCTTCGAAGGTGGGCTCTCTGCTCAGCATGTGAACGTACCAATGGGAACAGTCCAGTGCGAGGGGAGAGCCGACAGTGCAGGAGAGAGGGAGAGCCTAGAGTGCCAGTTATCTAGGCCAACTAGAGGAACTGGGGAGAGTCACCCTCTCTGGGCAGGTTACCTTATCTATAAAATAAGGTGTCATTACACTCAATTCTCTTTTAACCCTCATAAAATTCACACAGTTTTTCCCATTTTACAAAAGAGGAAACTGAAGCATTCTATAAATGAAATGTTTGTCCTAAGCGATCTAATCAATAAACTGGTAGAGCTGAGACCCAAACTGAAGCGGTGGCCTGGTGGCAAGTACCCAGAATCCTTCCCACTTGGCATGCTGCACGCTGTGTTGTTGCTCTTTAATGGGCAGGCGGGCAAATGGACTGACCCCCTCTCAGCAGCCCGGCGCCCCGCAGAAGGCCCAGGATGGCAGTGGACAGGTCTCATCCTCTACCTTCATGGTAGGCCCCCGAGCAGCACCATGGGGCACTCCAGGCGGCTGTGGCACGCTGAAGGCGGAAACTGGAAACAGGAAGCCCTGCTGTCCTAGTGGTGGAGTCGGACTGCCCTTGGCTGGATCTAGGCTGGAGGCCTGGTTCCATCACTGCTCCGGTGCTCAGTGCCAGAGTAGGCTTGACGGGAGCAGAGAGGCAGGACAGCAAGACTCGAATATTTAGCAATGCAAGCTAACGAAATGTTTCTGTTGTAGAACTCCTGTCCTGTGCACGAAGCCACGATGACGACACTGAAAGACTTCTTGAGAAGGTTAAAGAGCATCATGCAAGATAAATACTCAAAGGGTGGAAGCTGAATATTTTAATTTATGAGTTTTTAATAGTCTTATTTTAAAAATATTTATATATTTATAACTCGTCATAAAATAAAGTATATGTAGAATCTGATAGCAAGGTTTCTCATTACTCACAATGGCATCTTACTTGACAACTTTTGGGGATACCAATTTAATTTGCTGAGAAGCTAGTATGGAAGTAAAAAAGGAAAGATTGCTTTCCTCTCTCTAGCTGCGGACATGATGCACAAAATGATTAAAGAACACAAGTCCACATAAGACGTGGATGATGAGAGAGAGCTGCAGAGTGGGCCCGTGAGTCCTGAATGGAAAAGTGGTCCCTGGGTGCTCAGAACATGCTTCTCCCGTTGGCACAGGGTTGTTACACTGAGACTACAGTGGAAAGTAAGTCTATCACTCCACAGGGCTCTGCAGTGAATCATGCTTAAAGCTCTAATAATGTAAATTATCTTGATTCTCAAGTCATAGAATCAACAAAGCACAGAAGAATTATGGTTACAGAACAGACTATAAGTGCTACTAACCTGACATGATAAAAGGTATAGCTGACTATAATTGAGAGGTAAAAGAGAAGGGAGAGAATGAGAGGTGGGGACCTAGTATCCCCACCTACTCAGCAATACTGTCTAAGGTTGATGGAGTGAGAACAAGAGATTTAAATATTTATTCAAAATTGCAAAGGTAATAGAAAATCTAAAAATTATCTTCTATGTATATAAAAGCCTAAGCAACAGTTACGCCCAAATGACTGGAACGACTGAACAATTGGTCACTGACCATCGGGGTCAGACTTTCAATGCAGGAGCTGCCCCCTGGTGGTCAGTGTGCTCCCACAGGGGGAGTGTGGCTCGTCCAGAAGCTGGGCTAACGGCTGGCGAGCACAGCTGCAGTGGTGGGAGCCCCTCCCCACTCAGCAGCTGCGCTACCGCTACCGAGAGGCAGCAGCCGAAGCGGGGCTGGGGTGAGCTCGAGTGGCAAGGTGCCTGGCCCCAGCTTGGGCTCCTCCCTGGCCACCTACCACTTGGCACACTGCTACATCCCTCAAGGAATCCTGGATTGTGAGAGAGCACAGGCCAGGCTAAGGGACCACCCCCTCTCCCCCATCCCACGAATCTGTTTTATAGTAAATCTCTAGTTTACTATAAAACATTTGGAACAGTAAGTTAATGAGGTAAACCCTCACTTTCCAATAAGGAAACCAACACATATCTGAAGTTGATAAATCAAAAAATAGTTGGCAAGAGCGTCATGAGTTGATTATGGTAGCTAGGGATGGGTACATGGGGGTTAATTGTACTACCCTGGTTTTATACATATTTGAAGGTTCTTATAATAAAAAGGGGAGAAAATCAATAGTGAGTGAATAAAGAGATCATTGGTATTATGATAGCCATCAGAAAAACTACTACAAAAAAGGGAAGGAGTTTGTTGGGAATGGGATTTGGGTAAGGATGGGTGAAAGCAAGGGAGAAGGCAGTTGGCTTTCTATTTTAAATCTGTGTGTAATCATGTACACAAATAATATGTTTTTATTTATTTATTTATTTATTTATTTTCATACAAACATAGAAGGTTTATTTAGCACATTGGTGAGAGACTCAGCAGGACATTAAAGTGTTTTTTTAAATATATATTTTATTTATTTATTTATTTATTTTGCAGTATACCTTATATTTAATAGTAGTACATATGTTTTCCTTCCCCCCCCATTGTCCTCCCCCCAGCCTCCCCTACTCATGTCTCCACCTGCCCCCCCCCACCCCCGCCCCAGTGTCTTGCATCCACTGGTTATGCTCACATGCGTGCATACAAGTCTTTCGGTTGATCTCCCACAGCACCCGCCCTCCACCCTCCCCAGAAATAACATGTTTTTAAACATTAAAAAAACTAAAATTAAAAAGACAGGTGATCACAAACATTGGCAAAGATGTGGGAAAATTGGCATTCTCGGGCATTGCTGATGTGATTGGAAAATGCTGCGGGCACTTTGGGAAACTGCAGCAGCTCCTCGAAAGGCTAAACTTAGTTACTACAGGACCGGCAAGTCCAACCCTAGGTCTCTATCCGAGAGCACGAAAAACACACGCCCACACAAACACCTCTACCCAATGTTCACAGCAGCATTGCTCATAATAACAAAAATTAGAAACAATCCAACTGTCCATCAGCGGGTGACTGGACAAAATGCGGCATATCCACACCACAGATATCACCTGGTGATAAGAAATGAAGCACACACACTACAATGTGAATGAGCCTTGGGAACACTATGCTAAGTGGAAGGAGCCAGACACAAAAGTCCACATATAGTATGATCCCACTTATATGAAATGTCCAGAAAAGGCAAATCCATAGAGGCAAAAAGGAGAATATTGGTTGCTAGTATGTAAGTTATCTACACTAATAAAATAGAAATATGCAAATTGACCATACCTCCATGATGACCACCAGCAAACAAGGAGTAAGCAAATTAACCCAACCAAGATGGTGGGTTAATTTGCATATGCAGGCATGGAGTGAAGACTGAAGACTTAAAACTGAAGAGGCTTGGCTTCTCTGTTGCTGCAGGAGTGGAGAAGCCTCAAGGCTTGGCTCCTCCACTGCAGCTGAGGGGGGAAGCCGAGCCTCGCTGCGGCCCAAGCGAGCGGAGAAGCCTAGCCCTGCTGCAGCCGGAGCGAAGCCTGGGTCCCAGGAGCCGGAGGAAAACCGGCACCGTCAGCCAGGGGAAGGAAGGCCTATTACACGAATCTTCGTGCAATGGGCCTCTAGTATCTCAATAAAACTGTTATTTTAAAAAACTAAAGGGGAAGAAAATAAGTGTCAAGTCATTGAAACTTGCCTTTTGAAGACATGTTCCCTGCAAGAATGTGGATCTAAAACAGTGAATGAGCACTCTTTTCATCTTCGCTTACACGTGATAAAAATTAATACTAGTACTAAAATTATACCAACACATGTAACATCTTTTTAACTCTTTCAAAATAAGGGAACAAATCAAAAGCTTAAAGTCTCACCCTGACCACAGCCAGTTTCACCCTGCCCACATAAAATACCAGCATGCCAAGGGCAACCAGGAGCTAAGAGTCAGGGAGCCTTGAAGGTCCCGCTGAAATGTTAGTTTCCCTTCTTTGATTGAGGCACATTTGCATTCAATGGCTAATGTGAGCTGTAGTCTGCCACCGGATATGAGTCGTGGCTGCAGTTTGGGTAGAGGCCAGGGTGGTGAAAGAAGGGCTGTGGGGAAGAGGTATTTCAGAACGGGCCACAGAGAGGACATAGGCAGGCTCCATAAGTCTGTCATAAGCTTCAATGGCTAAGATGCACCTAACTCGACTCACTTCCTGGCAGGTGACGCTGGGCTCTGGGTGGAAACACACAACAAGCCCTTGTTTACCAGGGGAGTGAGACCATGTGAATCGCAGCCACTGAAGGGACTTTAGGATTCAGTGAAAGTTGAGATGCTTGTTATTTAAGCACACTCACTTAGGACTGTGGTCAACAAACTCATTAGTCAACAGAGCCAAATATCAACAGTACGACGACTGAAATTTCTTTTGAGAGCCAAATTTTTTAAACTTCTTCTAATGCCACTTCTTCTAAACAGACTATTTCAGGCCATGGTATTTGTGGAAGAGCCACACTCAAGGGGCCAAAGAGCTGCATGTGGCTCGAAAGCTGGAGTTTGCGGACCATGGGTTTAGGAAATTTAGCCACAACCCATGCCTGCTTCATGCAATGCGCCTCTTGCCTGTGCATGGAACGGGTGACGTTGATGGCGAAGGCTGAAATCCTTCCTCCCGCTAGCAGCTACCTCCTCCCTTTTACCTGTGAATATATTACATCTCTAACTGGCATTAGCGGGTAATAAATACCTATTGAAAAAATAAGTGAAAGAAAAAATGTTTCCGTTTCACTTATATGTGGAATCTAAAGAATAAAACAAATGAACAAAATTGAAACAGACTCATATACAGAGAGCAAACTGTACAGGGAGAGGCGCTGGGTGGGGTTCTGGGTGAAAAAGGTGATGAGACTAAAGTACAAATTGGTGGTTACGAAACAGTCACGGGCCGGACAGTCAATAATATTGTAACTATATGTAGTTGCCAGGTGGGTCCTGGAAATACCAGGGGAATCACTTATTGTCTAACCAAACCGTAATTTAAAAAACAAACAAACAAACAAACAAAAACAACAGGCAACCTAATAAAAGAAAAAACACGTTTCACTTAATCTATGGCCGATCGACTTCGACTGAAACATTCTTGGCCCAATTAGAAATGTTGGCCTCTGATAAAATGCATCAAGGGCTCTCTTGCTGCTGCTCTTGACTGACATGTCCATCCGGTAACCTGGCCCTGTCTCCCCCGCACCCCTCTCTCCACATCATACCTGCCGGGCTCTCAGGATGCCCAGACCATCTGACACTGAGGAATCTTGGGGCAGAGGGCGTGCACAGCTTTCTCAGGGAGCGGGGCGCAGGGGGCCTCTTAGCATGCAAGGTGAGCTTCTCAGGGCCTCCCAGCTTCCCCAGAGACGAGGCCATCACTTACTCTAGTCTCAGGGCTGATCCCTGATTCGCTCCCGTTCCCAGGTGGAACTCTCCTCGTACCTCCTGAGCGGGTCTCCGCCCCACGCACTCAGACATTCTCTCTTCGGCTCTCAAGTGTTTCTCTCTAACGCATCCTTCCTGGCCACTTGTTCCTAGTTCGACTTTCAGTCTCCAAACAGTCAGTCCCTTTCTTGTTTCCAATAGCCAGTGTAAACCCAAACACAACCGTGTGCTGAAGTCTTGGGTGCTGACCACACACCGGGGAACGGCTACGCAGTGTGAGAGAAGTGGAGGTGCAGGCGCTCGTCCTGGAGGTGCCAGCCAAGTGCACGGGCGCCAGTGGAGGAGAGGGAGGTTGGCTCACAGCCAGTGCGGTCTCCAGCACACAGTGTGACATCATCTGGTTTCCCAGGGCCCCATCTCACCCTTCATCTTCCCAGCAGTATTTTCTTTAAAACACAATGCGAGTGGCCTCTTAAAATCAGTCTGGGGCTTCCTGCTGCTTCCGGAAAACTCACAGCAGGAGCCTGGCCTCTCTTTCCTGTTCAGGCTCCCTTGTCCCCACCCCTTTTGCCCAACTTCAAACTTACCACCAAGGTACAGGGCATCAGGCTTCAGGCCTGGACTGCCTTTCCCCGAATGTGGGACTGCCTCCCACCTCTCTCAGCAGCGCTCTGGAGCAGCGGCCTTTTCTGGCCTCTGGTCAGGCAGGTGTGTGCTGGGCACCGTGTTATCTGCTAGGGAAGAATGCCACCCCTGGCAGCTGGCCCCCCACCCTCCTGCGACAGCCCTCAACATGCGCTGTCATTCCCCATTTACGTGGCCACGGCGCAGGGTGGGTGCCCGGTAAATCCAGAAGACACCTGGTGGCCTAACTCAGGCCGGAGAAACCAGAGTCAGCATAGTATTTCTGTAATGACTCTGTACTTTTAGGTTGAGTTAGGCAATATCCTCTTGCTAAAGATTGGTATCAACCCTGAGACATATTGTATTTGGTTGTAAAGTCCCAGTTACATTCCTTTGTACAACTGGAGAAATACAGCCTTTGATTAAAAACTAAAATTTCCCCCGCCCTCAAAACCGGGATGGGGGAGGGGAGCAGGTGTGGAAGGATGTCTGATTTGTCATTCTTTAGTCAGAGCCATAAACGCGTTTGGGTAAGAAAAAGTGATGTTCTGATAACGCTGATAAAAGTAGCTTGAAGATTGGGTCACAGGAAGCCCAAGATAAATGCTGAGAGGAAACTGGTTCTTTTTGAAGTAGCCTCTTCATAATCATTTTCCCACACATTTGTTCAACTTCCGAAGGAGGACCGAGTATCTGATTTGCTTTGCAAATGTAACGGCTGCAGAATGTGACATTCAGATAACCGTGTAACAATGCGTTCGGAGGGCTCGGGCTGTGTTGGCTGTGTTGTGCCTGCAGAGCCGTCACTGCTCCCCTGGGCACAGGCCACTGAGGTCCCTTAGGCTGACACTGGGGTTTTGCTGATTTCTGGGCGTTTTCCTGGGAAGATGGGATGGACAACATGTGGCTGATGCCAGGGCAGGCCTTTAATTTCATCTCCATGTTCTACACGCATTTTGGCGTTTACGTAAGCTAGCAGTTGGGACAAGGAAGCGGGCAGTCCCGAAATGTCTCCTCTCCGCTGCAAAAAGTAGATGTAAATTCTTTGAAACTTACCAACAAATCAGAACCTGGGCCCCTTTGTGGCTGTAAGGCTCTAGCATGGTGCTTTTAATCCTTGAGCAGTTATCAAAGAACCATGATTAACACTAACCCAAGCGATGTCACTGTTTCGGAGACGTTTTATCTGAGTAAAATTGTGAAGAGATCTTGATATTGCCACCACTCAGACATGTCCTTCACCTCTTAATGAGATACATTCTGCACACAAACCTCTTTACACTCCTGTTCTCGAACAATAATGAAGAGAGTAACAAAACTTGGCTAAAAATATTTTTGGTGAAAACAAACTTTATCAATGAGAAGCACATTTAAAAACCTCTCTTTCCCAGTTTCTGTTAAAGACTCACACCAGCATGAGTTTCTGGGTGTGAAATTACACAGGTCTCTCTCTCTTGTTAATCCTCACCAGAGGGTATTTTCTCGTTGACTTTTAGAGAGAGTGGAAGGTCGGGGACAGACTGAGAGAAACATCGATGTGAGAGACACACACTGAGCACGCTCTCCGACCGAGGCTGCAGCCAAGGGGTGCCCTGAGCCAGAATTAAACCCGGGACCCTGCAGTCCACAGGCCGGCGCTCTGAACCGGCCAGGGCTAAACAGGCCTCTCTTAAACGACATGAAACTGGGATGCCACGTACAAAAAAACTGCTTATTAATATCAGGATGGACATAAACACAAAATAGTTCAATAAAGATGTAGATCGCTGCTACTGGCATTATGTAAACATTTTTATTTCTTATTTAAACATGCTGCACATGTATATACAGTATCAATATGTACAACTTGAACAAATACAATTTATACATAAAATACAATGGAAGTGTGGCTTTTGAAATTAATGCAACAAATTTATTGTACAATTTGTACTGTAGTAATGCTACTGAAGTTAAGATTTAAATTAGTCAGACTACAGTATAAGTTCAAAGGCACTAGGAAGATCTATGTTTTGTTCTAGTATTTTAAATTAAAAATAGCTAAAAAGGAAAACAAATGCATATATTAAGCAATTGGGCAGACAGGGGAGTACTTAAATGTACACCCTACCGATTCCTTAATTCACAGCCCTATAGGAAAGAGAGGGACATTCCTTAAGAGTTAAGGGGAAAGACATTTTTTAAAGATTATGAAGAAACAAAGCCCAAAAATCATAATCATAATTTTTAAAAAATCTTACAGATGAAGCAGTACCCACCCCCAATCCCAAGTGCCCTTAAATCTCTTACTGCAAAAAAGAAAGTTCCCCTTTTCCTAGAAAGTAGATGACACAGCTTATCAAATGGATTCTATTTGTAGGATAAACACATGGATTCAGACTTCCCTCCTTGAGTAATCTTATACTTTACAAAATGAGGACTACTATACTTCAATATCCTAACTATCAGTATATATAATTACAGGGCTTATTAAAGAATATACCACAACAAATAACATTCTACCAAGGCCCCTTTTAATAAATAAATAATATTTTTTAAAATTAAAGAGAAAAGGCCCATTCAAAAATCTATATGTGTCACTCATTTTAAGTCTGTCTATTTCATATAATGAGCAAGTTTATCTATAATCTTATATGAAATTAACACTGAAATTATAACATATTTTATTTGTGCACAAAGTCACAGTAAGTGTGAAGAAACCACAGAACTACTCTGATTGGACCTAAGTGAATCACTGTCAAGTCAGTGTCCCATGTTTTCATACAAATTAGTCAGGACTGCCTAAATATATAATTTTGGTATTTCATAAGATGAGCAATTATTGTCCATCTGG
The DNA here is from genome assembly GCA_027563665.1 of Antrozous pallidus. Lineage (NCBI taxonomy): Eukaryota > Metazoa > Chordata > Mammalia > Chiroptera > Vespertilionidae > Antrozous > Antrozous pallidus. The sequence goes on along the minus strand of CM050516.1, from coordinate 36,324,615 downwards.
CATAATCAGTTCTAATGTAAATGCTTTTTAAAAAAAACTGCTAAAGTAGCCTATTTCTTAAAAAAAAATTTAACGCTTTGACTTTTTATAGGTTTCTTTTTGTTACTGCAAGGAGTGGAAGAGAAAATAGTCTAACACACTGGCTTAAGTTTTCTGTGCTGTTTCATAGCTTAATGTAAACGCTATTCTTTTCTTATTAACTAGATGATTAAAGGTGACAAAAATGAACTTCTAAAGGGAAGAAGTCTTCACCTTTTCTTTCTATTGGTAAAATTAAGATTTCCCTAGAGTAATTACTAACAGTTAAATGTGCATCTACAGTTGCCAAGATACTTTGCTCACACAGAGCTCTTACAAGACACATATTCACCTCAAGTCTTCACAGTACGTAAACAGTTGTCTCACAGAATAAAGTTATAAACTTCTACCTTACATACTACAAAGAAAATGCTACCAGTTAAATGCAATTCTTATTACTAGAAAATATGCACTATACACAGGACATTCAGTACACACCTTTGGAATTTAAATTTATGGACACATTTTTACTACCACCTCACAAGTACACCACCTTTACTCAATCCCACTCTATACATGGCTTTGTAATTATAAACCATTTAACCAAACTTCTTAAACTAGTGTTAACTTAATACTAACTTATTTTAAAATTCACAAAAGATATATTAAGTGGTGTAGGTGTAACATTAAAATAAAAACAAAAATTTTGTAAGCAGCCAACAAGGAAAACACAATTCTATCTATTACAGGTTGTTTTACTATAAAATAAATATTTTTATTTTTAGAGGAAGATGGTCTAACTGGATTTGTCAATGGAAGAAATTCAGGGAAGAATATTTTCTTTTCATCAACTATAAAGAAAAAAACAAAATGAAGTATTTTAACGGCAAAGGACTAAAACTATTTTTCTTGCTTTAATTGTATTTTCTGGGAAATGGAGACTCAATTTTCATCACAATTTAGAACTCAAAGGAAAGCATTCATTAATCACACTTCAAATTAATTTTTAAAAATATACACTTACAGCAAAGACTAGTGACCAGTATTTAGCTTAATTTTCTGCAATTGTGACTTCTTTATAATTAGGTACATATTCAATGTTTTATGAGAACAGAAAGTCAGAACAAAAGTATATTTGATTTTAAAAAAAGAAAAAAAATTGATTTAAACTCTAAATGACAAAAATAGTCAAGAGAGGTACAGTTGAAACATTTTCATTTTTGTTTTCTAAATGTCTATTTCTAAAGATTGACTGTCAAATTATAAATTTTGTACAAGTCATCTAATACTTAAAATGCAATAAAGATAACATAAAAATGAGAACATATTTAAACGGGCCGGGCGGGAATTAGGATTGAATCATTTCTTAGTTATACAGTCCATACATTCATATATAACGGCAAAACATAGGACAATTAGAACTGCTGTCTGTGTGCAAGACAGGACCTACATTACATTCTCTTTTGAATATCCAGCTACATAAACATACAGTAGTTGAGCAAATTACTAGCAGATTTATGAATACATTTGAACAGCAACTCTCTGTAGTAGGAGCTGCTCCCCCAACTTCCCTGCATAGTATAAAATGAAGAGTAATATGACTATCGGAACATTTACCAGTTGTGCAATTTCACTGTTATATTGACATATATAGACTAAAAATTATTACACAGATTACTAGTTCCAGTCTTACTCCATGACTTACAGCTTTCATTACTTGAAATGACACAGAAGTCTTCAGTGTTTAATTAAATATTTTGTCCAGGCATGGATATCAGTACTTTTTATTGAGACTTTAAGTCTGTAACATTTACTGAAGTAAAGAGTCAATCACAGTTTCAGGCTTTGCAGAACGCTTTCTGTTTGGAGAAGAGAAAAAGAAAACATGAAGTCTTCCCTAAAAGACTGAAATGCAAACACCTTACATTGTGTAGAAGATAAAACAAGGGGCCACGGAGTCTAGAACCAGGCCAGGGTTTGACACGTTTGGCCACGTTAAGAGATTAACTCATGCCCTTTTCCAGGCTAGGGAAAGGTCACCAAGAATAGGTGCGAGGTCATGGCCCTCCACCCTCGACCCAGGCGGTGAGAACTGAGTGGACGGTGACTCCCCACGCTGGACTAGACCACGCAGCAGGCCCGGTGGGCTGCATGCTGCTGACGATCTCTTCTGGGGCAGGCTAGCGGGCGGGTTCACTCAGACACGTCATCTGAGGCAATACAGTACAGATGCTCATGTAGGGACTGATGTAAATGCTACATTAATGTGCCATGCTTATTGCAATGTTGCTTAGCATACTGAACTTTGCATTTCTAATGAGAAACATACATTGAACATTATCATGTAATATCAATAAATCATTTAATGTGTATATCTGTCTGTGTTTAAGGCTATTGTTTTCATAACACAGCAGACTAATTCTGGTGCACAGAGATAGTGGGTTTGGCTAATCTAATGTGGGCTCACATGTTCGTTTTATTTGTTTAACCAAAAGATATATATTTTTAAATGAGTATTCTGAAAACTGTATCCAAATAACATTAAATTGTTTGTTTGCTTTAGGTCCACATCAATTTTTTAAAAGTGACTGAAAATGGAGAGATCTCATTTAAATAATTTGATTTCTGGCTTCTTCTTTGAAACAAGAGAGCTGGAAATAAGGGCCCTCCAGTCCCAAAACTAACTAGGAGCAAGGTAGCAGCCAGTCACTTGAGACAGACTACTCTCCACTTTGTCCCCGTCCCCGGCTCCTAGTTTTCACCTACACTGAAGCCCACTGTCTTACCGTTTATCATCACACTTGCATTGTTAGTTTTCTTACTAACTTCAAAGTTAAGAGGAAAATATCTCTATTAAAAGTGGAAAAGTGAGGTGCAAGATATTTTTGAAGAAAAAAAACAGGGGAGAGCGATTGATATAGAGGCAGGGAGGCATTGAACAGGCTGTCAAGCTACAGGGGGAAGGCTGGGGAGTGTGGGGGGCGGGTGCTGTGGGATTTCAACCGAAGGACTTGTATGCATGCATGTGAGCATAACCAGTGGATGCCAAGACACTGGGGCGGGGGGCAGGTGGGGACATGTGCTGGGAGGGTAGGGGAGGCTTGGGGGAGGACAATGGGGGAAAAAGGAAAACATATGTACTACTATTAAATCTAAGGTATACTGCAAAAAAAAAAAATAGAGAGATATTTATTTTAAAAAAGTGGAAAAGTGAAAGGTCTAAAGAGATTCATGTTTCTTTGAACTGCTATGCTTCATTTATTAATGCATGGCTTCTGTTGGCAAATAAAGAGTTTTTAATCCCTACCACATAAATGCCAAAGAATAAAAAGTGCACTTTTAATATGGTGCTGATTCCTCCTTCTTGAGTTCAACTATCCCAAATTTATAAATATTAGGTCATGTCTACGAGATCATGCAACAAAAATATATTAAACCCATATAACCTCACCTTACATGTAACTCAAAAATCCAAGTGCTCAAAGCAGGGGGGAAATAAGCTTATTATTCCCTCTCATTTCAGGAGCCCCAAAGTCTTACACTCGGTTTAAATAAGCTCAACAGCACTTGCTGGAGGGCAGAGGGAGAGTAAGCTCCAGCCTCTCACATCCTGGTCCCCGGGCTGACGTGGTGGTGCACACACACAACCCAACCGTCGAACCAGCCTCCAAAGGAGAAGGAAAGATGGTCAGAGAAGTTTTCTTTAACTGGTGACTGAGGACATCAAGGTTCTTGGGATAATGTTTATTATAGAAAAACAAATCAGCTGAATGTAATACTTAAGAGTCTAACCAGGCAAATTAATTAGCATCTCACTAGAAGAATGAGTGTAAGAATTAAGGAATTCAGATAGATGACTGGTAGAGAACAAAATACATTAAAAATAAAATCTGTTACTCAGCTAAAGACGTTGGAAGACCTTAATTCTTCAGCAAGATTTTATTTACTCCAATCATAACTACATAAGAACTTCTGTGTGTGTGTCAATCCTCACCAGGGGACATTCTTCCCATTGATTTTCAGAAAGTGGAAGGGAGGAGGGGAGGAGGGGTGAGAGAGAGGAGAGAGAGAAAGAGAGGGGGAAGGAGGGAGAGAGGGAGGGAGAGCGAGAGAGAGGGAGAAAGGTTGGGAGGGAGGGAGGGAGGGAGGGAGGGGGGGGGAGGGAGGGAGGGAGGGAGGGAGGGACACACAGCCCAAGCGGGGCTGGCGATTGAACGTGCAACCGAGGTATGTGCCCTTGACCAGGAACAGAACCTGAGACCCTCAGTGCAGGGTGGACACTCTAACCACTGAGCAATGCAGACCAGGGCAAGAATTGTGATATTTACATGTATCGGCCAAAATCTTTACAATCTGAACTAAAGTTCCTTTAAATAACCCAATTAGCATCTCTCCGCCTTGATTCTGTGGGTTCTGAGTCTCACCTCCTCCCCGTCTTCGGCCGGGCTTTCCCCTTTGAAGTGCGAGGCCTCTCCAGCCTCATCAGGGACTGCCGCAGGCTCTCCTCGGTGTAGGCGAGGTACACGTGGGAAAGGTCCACTTCGAAGGGCTAAGGAAAGGGAACCCACACCAGACACATCAGACTTGGGGCAAGACTTAAAACACGGAATAAACTCTAGAAAAAAAGCCACAGAACAAATATCTAAAGATACCTTCTTTAACTCCATGTATCTCAAATGTATTCAGCAAGAGCAGGTGAGTGGGCCTGACACACCATAAACTCCTTAGCAGGAAAGCAGAGCGGTTGCTGCTTTCCCCTACAGCCGATATCTCCTCTGTGGACCCAAGACTGAGCCTCGCTTTGAAAAGGACACTCTGTCGCTAACACACCCCCATGGCCCACAAAGGCGGTGAAGACTCCAGGCCACTCTCCGGTGGTGGAGCTCGGCCTGCATCACACCTGCAGGCGAGCCGAACTGCCCTAACAATCGCCCCATCTAAGAGCCTCTGTTCCCAAAAGATCAACCTACTTTTTTTTAGCACAGCTGATTGATTTCATGTTGATCACATAATTTAGTGACCCATAGCCCTATAAATATTTTACACTGTAATTAAAAAAAAAAAAAGGACTCTTACATCTTTCTCTTTTTTATCAGGAATTGGAGTTTGCTTCCTCATGTTATTTCCTGTGTAGGCAACACATTTCTTGGCGGGGGGGGGGGGGGTTTGAGAGACAAAGGAGAATTGTTTTCATTAGCAATTAATATTATGAATTAGCAAATTACTGTGAGATATACGAATGTCACATTCATGAAACATGATTTGAATGCTGGAACAGAAAGGAACCTGGAAGTCATTTAGTACTATGCAGCCCTGCCCATGCCATTTCCACTGAATATTCTGTGTATTATAATATAACTAGAGGCCTGGTGCATAAAATTCATGCATGGGAGGGAGGGGAGAATGTCCCTCAGCACAGCCTGCACCCTCTCCAATCTGGGACCCTTTGAGGGATGTCAGACATCCCTCTCACAATCCAGAACTGCTGGCTCCCAACTGCTTGCCTGCCTGCCTTCCTGATTGCCTCTAACTGCTTTTGCTGGCCAGCCTAATCACCCCCTAGCCACTCCCCTGCCAGCCTGAATGATGCCTAACTGCTCCCCTGCCAGCCTGTTTTCCCCCAGCTTCCCTCCTCTGCTGGCCTGGTCACCTTAACTGCCCTCCCCTGCAGGCCTGTTTGTCCCTAACTGCCCTCCCCTGCAGGCCTGTTTGTCCCTAACTGCTCTCCCCTGCAGGCCTGTTTGTCCCGAACTGCCCTCCCCTGAAGGCCTGGATCCCCTCAACTGCCCTTCTCTACAGGCCCAGTCACCCCCAACTTCCCTCCTGTGCCAGCCTGGTCACCCCTAACTGCCCTCTCCTGCAGGCTTGATCACCAACTGCCCTGCCTTGCAGGCCTGGCCCCTCCCAACTGCCCTCCCCTGCTGGCCATCTTGTGGTGGCCATCTTGTGTCCACATGGGGGTAGGATCATTGAGGCAGCCATCTTGTGTGTTAGAGTGATGGTCAACCTGCATATTACTCTTTTATTAGATAGGATTAGAAAAACATCTGATTCTCATCTGATTCATCCTATGGACCACCTCTCCCCCCACTGGAGCCAGCAAAAGCCGTAGTCTACAGGTAGTACTCCACAAGTATTCCATGAAAAGATGAAGGTAATACTCACTAGCTGCCATTCTCCTATGTCTTCATTCCAATGAACATAGTTTTCAATCATTTCCTTTTGAGAGTTAAAGATAGTCTACTTTTAATATTTAATAACATTTAAAATACTGAAAAATATTAATGAAACTAAAATCTTAAATTATGGGGGAAATTTTGTCTCATTTATGTACTGCATGATACATTTGTTATAAATTTTAAAATATATGCTTTTAAGAAATATATGTAGATGCAATTAAACTATATAAAAATAAAAAGCAAGGAAATGAAGAACATGATTCAGAATGAAAGTTACCTTGAGTTGGAAGAGGCAGAGGGATGAAAGAGGGAGAGGAAACCATTTGATTGGAAGTAGATTACTATAATGGTCCTAACTTTTGTTTGGGGTGATGAGTTCACTACAAAATAACAAATTAAATTAAGGGAGCCCCTCTAGAGACAATAAGGAGAGTGTACCAAGAACCAAAGGTTAATTCTATACACCTGCCGAAACCGATTTGGCTCAGTGGATAGAGCATCAGCTTGTGGACTGAAGGGTCCCGGGTTTGATTCCAGTCAAGGGCATGTGCCTTGGCTGCGGGCACATCCCCAGTGGGGGTGTGCAAGAGGCAGCTGATCAATGTTTCTCTCTCATCGATGTTTCTGACTTTCTATCCCTCTCCCTTCATCTCTGTAAAAAAATCAGTAAAATATATTTTTAAAAATAAATAAATAATAAATAAATAAAAGGCTGAGTAATAAAAAAAATCATTTTAGAGTCAAATTCTATATACCTGATGTTCAAAAGAAAAAAGTACGGTTTATTTTAGCCAAACTGCTTACAGCTGTATAGAGATTCAAAGTAAATTTTTTTAAATGTTAAAATTTACTAAAATGTACTAGAAAGATGAATATTTTGAGTAAAGAAAAATAGAGGCTGAGATTCTTAAATTATATTAGTATTAAAGATTAGCATCTGTCTGGAAATGGAAAATAATGGGTTGTACAACATTATGAATATACTTAATGTCAGTGAATTGTACTCTTAGAAATACTTAAAATGATACATTTCATGTTATGTATATTTAACCCCCCCCCCACCCAGCACGCGCGCGCGCGCGCGCACACACACACACACACACACACACACACACACACACACAGAATTAGCATCCATAAGCAGGGAGAAGAAGCTCCAACAGGAGTTTTGCTTATTCTATTCAGAGGACATTGAATGAATAAACAGCAGCTATATCTTGACTCTGACTGCAGTTACATTAAGTTCTCATTAAGGTTTTGTTCGGTTCTTGGAAGCTGTGATGTTAAGGGAAATGAGGTATAATAAAACCAATTTTATCTTAGGCTAATTGATGTAAACAAGAGTTAAGTGTCTTTATTTCTGGTCACAAAAACATCACCAAACTTCTAAATAAAGACCCAAAACTATTAATATTAAACACTGAAATAAATGCGAGATATCTATCTATCTATCTATCTATCTATCTATCTATCTGGAAAAGATTAGGGTAATTATTTTCCAATTGGCTTATCCAGGTCAGGGAAAACTATTCACAGGATGTTACATCTTGTCCAAGCAGCTGAGAGCACAGGGTGGAAACCAGCCCTGGAGAGGACTCCCTCCCGTCACAGGGCACATCACACACACACTCACTCCGACTGGGGCAACGTAGACACGCCATTCACTTCATGTGTACATCTCTGGGATGTGGGAGGAAACCTGAAGACCCAGAGGAAACCCACACAAACATGAGGTAAACATGCTAACTCCATACAGACAGTGGCCCTGGCTGGGAATCAATTTTTTTCCCTCAACAATGATATAACGACGATGACCGAAAAAATGTTATTTAAGAACCTTCTATAAATAACTCTGGATTTCTCTAACGGGCTGAAAAATTCTTATTTAGATACTTAGATACTCAAACAGAGAATTATGTACTAAGAAAAGTTAACAGTTAAAGTGAAATGTTATAGCATTAGTTCAAAAAAATTTTGTTAACAACTGAAATATACATATTTACCACCAATTAAGTGACAAACTATATTTCCTTATTTCTTAACCCAGCCAAGTGACCTAATATCTAGGTCAGAGAACCTCCCTCTTACCTGATAATCCTGAGGTATGAAGTTATCAATAACAAGCATCTGAAGCCGAAGCTCCCGGCTAAGTTGTCGAATGTTCTCCAATAAGCCTTCAATTTCCCTCTGATGTTCTTGTTGGAGATCAGCCATCTATAAGGAAATCAATGAAAATATTAAGGACAAACAAGATTTTAAATACAAAATAGTTCAATCTGACATAGAGACCTTGTAAGAGCTTACCCAGTTCTTTCACTAAAACAATGGACAGAATGACACTAACAATGTCGTTTTATTTACTTTATGTTATTTTAGAGAGAGAGAAAGAGAGAGAAATATCAACCAGTTGTCTCTGTCCGCACCCTGACGGGAACCGAACCCACCACCTGTTGATGCACAGGATGCCGCTCCAACCAGCCGAGCCACGTCGGCCAGGGCCTCGCAGTGTCTTTTTCACGTTAGTTACGGTCAGACATTGAACTTAAGAGCTAAAGTTAAAAACTGCACATCAAGGAGAAATTTTATTTCTTTAAAATTGTAAGCACCCATGATTCCTTTCGAATTCTTAATCATCCTTAATCAAAAAATTATTTTCTTAAAATTCAGAACGGCATTAGTAGGTGATTTCTAAGAGACCAACCTCTGACTTCGCAGCCATCAGCATAGTCCAAACTTTCTTTAGTTTTTTGGTCTTTCCCTGTGCTTCCTCTTGCAAACTGGTATATTTTTCTTCAATATCCAAGCGCTCTTGCTATGAGAAGAATTGAGAAACTTAATAATTTATTCTTTAAATCACAAATTTATTTAACAAATAATATGTTTAGCAACCATCTTCAAAGCAACCCACAGATCTGCTTTACAATGTTATTCATTATATTTAGCTTTTCACTAGGAAAAAAATGTCAACCAGAACAAAAAAGATACCTCTTTTTCCTCTAATTCTCTGCGAAGTTGCTCTGCTCTTTTCCTCCTTTCTTCCAGTTCCATATTAGATTCTTCAAGAAGTTTCTCTTGTTCCTCAGCTTTTGCCAACAAGTCAACACCACCAACAATTACCTTCTTCTCCAGTGCAGATAATTTCTCTAGCAAAGACTGATGCTCTTGTCTGTGGATTAAAATGAGAATATTCCAATTTACTATTGTACCAATATCAATTACCAAGACTGGATACAAAATTTCAAAATAGGAATAAGGTTATACAACATCTCTATCAAGTTATACCATTGAATAATTCATTACTTTATGAGTTGATCTACAACTAATTCAAATTCACTTAAAATATTTTCCTCCCATAAAGAGAGGAAATAATCAAAACATACAATTTTCAGAAACACAACATACACAATGAAACCTTCTATCCAAAAATAGCTACTCTAGAGATAAAAATCAAGTTTCTAATTCTTTTTCAATTTTTTTCCTTATACATACGTCCTCAAAAAAAACAGCAGAAATTTAACACACAAATCTGCCTCAGCGCAGCAACACTCACTGGGCCTTCAGAAGATCCTTTTCTCGTCTCTCTAGTTCTGCTCTAGCCTTGTTTCTTTCTTCTTCTTCCATGTCAAGCTTTGTTTCAAGAGCTTTTCTCTCTTCATCAATTTTTGCTTGCATCTCAACCATCTTATCAGGGGAAACTTTCTTTTTACCTGTTTGAGTCATTCAATTACAACAACCATTTTAGAGTCAACATTTCAGAACAGTATACTAGTAGATTCTCTTCATTTTTACAAAAGGCACATTCCTCATTAATATAAAATCAACTATTAACATTTTAAGGAAATCAAATGAATAATTTGTTTTACGTTCTTAGAACTTTTAAACTAATTGCTAAATTCAAACTATTTTCCTATTGTGCAATGATTAGGACAAAAGTAAGCAAAAGAGGAGCAAAACCAATGAGCAGAAAAAAACGAGAAAGATGAACAGGAAAGCCAAAGCCAACAAACAATAAAACACAGATCTGTGTGCTCCAAGATAACGTATGTGGTGGGAAAAGCAATATGATTATTTAGTTATTTTTTCTGATAACCAGGTACAAAATAAAGTGGCTTCCCAATATATTTCCCTAAAATTTATTAAAATAAATAAGTAAAAGTCACATATATGTATAAAATGAACAGATTAAAAGTATCAGTCAAAACTTATAGCAATAAGTTTTTAATACATATCTTCATAAAATTACTGGAAAGTATTTTCTTTCATGGTATGCTTTTTTAAAAGGAAAAAAGTCTATACTAATTATATAATAGTTACATAGTAATTAACCAGGCATTTTATAGTTGTTGACCTGTCATGATGACATATTTTAAATGAAAAACTAAAATAACTCATTATATCAAACACAGGACCCTAAATCTGTCATATTAAGTAAAAATATTAAATATAAGTGGAAATATTACAAAATAAGCTAGAAACACAGTTTCCAATCAATTACTTTGATTATAATGTCTAGTAAGTAGAGTGCTTCAATACAAGTTTATTGAATGAGCCCTCCCCTATTTGGCTCAGTGATAGTGTTGGCTCTTGGTCTGAAGGGTCCTAGTTCGATTTATCAAGAGAACATACCTCAGTTGCAGGTTCCTCCCGGCCCTGGTTGGGGCCATTCAGGAGGTAATCAATTGATGTGTCTCTCTCACATCAGTGTTTCTCTCTCTGTCTCTCCCCCTCCCTTCCACTGTCTCTAAAAATCAATGGAAAAATATCCATTTATTGAATGAATTTCAAAATCATGAAGTTAAAAATGCAAAATCAAAAAGAGAAAATAAAACTAGCATTTTAAACTGGTTATGAAACTGAATCAAAGATCATTCATTTCTGGTAATATACTTTCTTTGAAACATACTTTCCTTCAGAAAAATGATCAAACTTTTCATAGAATTGGTCTGAGGCTCTCCTGAGAGCTTTCTGTATTTCTTAACTTCCTTTCCAAAGCACCACAGAAGAGTGTAAACCAGAAGACTTTATGAATTGTTAATGTCTCCACCCAAAAGCTAACTTCTCCTGCTAAGAAGGAAAAAGAACTGAAAAAATAATGGAGATATATATTATCTGAATATATTCTTTTGGAAACCATGAGACAAAGAATCATGCACAGGCTTCAATTCTTAAGGATAAAATTATAGTAAAAAACCCATGAGTTTAAAATATATTACCCTTCATTTCTAAATAAATATACGTCTGAAGCAAACTTACGCCATGAAACAAATAAGTAAAATAAAAGAATAAATAAAAGCACTGATCCAAATTCATGCTCTGGTGTGGTGTGATTCATTGCATTCCAAAAGTTAGGTTGTAGACCTGATTCTATTGGCTTCTTTGGCACAGGTGACTATATTGAATGTTCTGAATAACACTAATAAAAGACTAGAGGCCTGGTGCACAAAATTTGTGCACAGGGACGGGGGGGGGTCCCTGAGCCCAGCCTGCACTCTCTTCAATCCGGGATCCCTTAGGGGATGTTCAACTGCCAGGCATGCCTCTTACAATCTGGCACTGCTGGCTCCTAACTGCTCGCCTGCCTGCCTGATTGCCAGCCTAATCGTCCCTAACTGCCTCTGCCTTGGCCCCACACACTGAACCCAGGATTCCCTCCTCCAGCTGGCCATAGGCACCCGGGACCCAGGCATTCCACCCTCTGGCCGGCCGCAGGCACCCGGGACCCAGGCCAGCTGCACCTGCAGAGGACCATGTGTAGGTGGTTTCACCCGAGCCGCATCCTGGGCCACAGCCTCAGGTGCTGGTGCCCAGGACAAGAGGGCGGGCAGCTTGTCCCAGGCCAAGCTCTGTCAGGAAGGATGTCCAGAGGTTATCTGAAAGACGTCCGGTCTAATTAGCACATTACCCTTGTATTAGTTCATATATATATTAGAGGCCTAGTGCCTGAATTCGTGCATGGGTGGGGTCCAGCCAGCCTGGGCAGGGGGAGGGGACATGGGTAGTTGGCTGGTCTGCCTGCTGAACTCCTGGTCAAGGAAACAATTTGCATATTTGCCTTTTATTATTTAAAAGATAATTTAGAAAAGTAATCTAATTCCCATTCCCAAAGAATTTCCCATTGGTAATACTATTTTTTAGAAATTTGAGGGGGAAAGTGTAAGTTCAGGTATAATGTAAGTGGCATGCATAATAAATTATAGCTTTCATTCTACCTCAGAATTTCAAATATTTAAAAAAAAAACAGCAAATATGTTAAGGGGAAAAAACAACTCTGTATGTGTGAAGACATGGATATTAATGGTATAAAGGAAATTATCTGGTCAATATATGTACATTAATTTTTTTAGGATTCCAGGCTTCTAATTGACAACAGTTAAAAACATAATTTCTGCCCTTGCAGATTTGGTTCAATGGATAGAGCCTCGGCTCGATACAATTCTGGTCAAGGGCACATGCTGGGGTTGCAGGCCAATCCCCAGTAGGGGGCGTACAGGAGGCAGCTGATCAATGATTCTCATCACTGATGTTTCTTTCTCCCCTTCCTCTCTGAAATCAATAATAACATGTTAAAATACACACACACACACACACACACAAAAAACCACACCAGCCGAAACCGGTTTGGCTCAGTGGATAGAGCGTCGGCCTGCAGACTGAAGGGTCCTGGGTTCAATTCTGGTCAAGGACATGTGCCTTGGCTGCAGGCACATCCCCGGTGGGGGGTGTGCAGGGGGCAGCTGATCAATGTCTTTCCCTCTTATCAATGTTCTGACTTTCTGTCCCTCTCTCTCCCTTCCTCTCTGTAAAAAATCAATAAAATATATTTTTAAAAAAACACACCATATAGTTTCCAAGCCCATTAAGAGGCAATAGAATAAAAAGATTTTATATTTAGAAATACAAAAGCACATGCCTATTGATGAATTACTACTAGAATTAAATTGCATTAGTTATTCAAAACCATTCAGGTAATATTTTCAAACTAATGTTTTAGCAACAAAGATCTTACTGTGCTCTTGTAACATTTTCAGAAAAATTACCATGTATATATAGCTAGGTTCAGTTTCAAAAATCTAATATTTTGTAATATATTATTGCCAGAATTACTCCAATAAATCATCATATTTCTCTTCAAATAATATTTAAAGCTAAATGTAAATATGTGCCAACTCTTCTCACCAGGCACTTGAAAACATAAAATCACTAAAAGTCACTTTTACATTAATTTTAAAAAATTTCATTCAATAAAACCAAACAAAAAAAATGCTGTAATACTGCATAACAGAATTCAGCACAAACTTTCAGATAAATATATTTTTAATTGCCCTGTGCCATGTGCTCTATCCAAAACTGTGAAGGGGGACACTGGCAAGGTACAGTTAAAGGGAAGAATCTCAGGGAAGTGTTAATTGAATTAATTTCATTTTCACTATATGAACAACCATGGGCAAAGTAACAAAGCATCTGATTCCTCACTTAAAAAAAAAAAAAAAGAAAAGAAAAAATTATCTGAATGTGAAATCATTTATATTTATATTTCCAAAATTTGGCTTAATGGGTCTTTTAAAATTTTAGGAAAAAAGATTATGCCACCTAGATCTGGTGATACTTTTTTTTTTTTTTTGTCTCTGGTGTTAATTAGACCTAGCACATCCTCTGTGTCTATCACTGTCAATCTAATACTTCTGAATTGTTCTGCTAAAAAAAAATCTTTAGGAAATAAAAAAATGTTCCTAATATTTAAGTCAATAAAAACGGAAATAAATTTTAAAAATTTAAGAAAAAAATGGAAGTTTTTTTTAAGCTAAAGTTTAAAGATTTTTTAAAATACAAAAGATGGATACTTACCTTGTAAAAAAAATCATTAAAAATTTTTTAATGTAATATAGTTAGATGACAAAGTTCTTTATAGTTTAAATAATTGTACCACGGGGAGTGCAAATCAATCACACCAACCTGCTTGATCTTTCAATAAGAAGTAGTAAGCAAATCGTAGACAGGAAGCATATGCACAGAGATGAAGAGGAAAAAAAGAAAAACATTATTTCTTACATAAAACAAAGAAAAATGTCTAAAAATCAAATCATCAAAACTGAAAGAGCAGTTTTATGTAAAAAGTAAAGCATATTCAACACAGAGATTTAATTTAAGCTAAGATAATAGGAAGATTAACTTCGTCTAATATTATAATTCAATTCAATCTCAAGAGCTCACACAGACTCCCAAACTCCTGCAAATATAACAGGTCAGCACCACGTGGGTATAATAACAGCAGACATGGAATTGGGAAACTGCTAAGACCTGAGAAGTATTCTAAAAGAGCAAAACAGAAAATTAAGCCAATTTAATAAGTTAAAAGCAGCAAAATTCACACTGTCTATTTTCAAAATTTCCCAATTCAATGTTCTTCCAATGTAAGGAACTGGTACAGGTGTGCCTCCCTTTAAGAAAATCCAACCCAAAACCTCAACTCCAAATTAGATTGTAGCAATTTGCAATAATGATTTAATTAACTGAAGGTTTAAAAAGCAAGATCTCCCCCAATACATAAGATTTTCCAACTTGATTTAAGGGCAATTTTTTTAGGAAAAGCAACATACAAACCAAAAACATTTATTCCATAAAGTGAAGTACACCTGTATAGTAACAAACTTGCATTCAATCTATTAGTGGCTCGTTAAGGATAATTATAACAATGATTCTATAGAAGTAAATAATAAATTGATGATTCAAGCAAAGAACACCTAAATAAAAAGGCCATTCATATTTTTTAAAGGGAAAGTACATACAAGTTACACACAGCAATCATGCTGGGACAACCATCTCTGTACTTCATCAGCACACCCATATCACAAAAAAAGAACTTAATGTTATGTGCCAGGTGTACCAACTGCTTGAATTGAACAAAGTACAACTCATTTCATAACAGACTTTCATATAACTAGTCTTTAAGAATTAAGGTAAATTTTAAAACAGAAAATTAATGCCTCCCACTCAGATATTTTCTTATATTTCAGAGTTTATCATACAAAATAATACCTCTATATGGTTTCTAAAGCAATGCCATGTATTTTGTTATCCTCTAAAATTAACTGTTTTTGGTAAAATTTAAGAATTGTCAATAGAGAATACAATTCCTAATATTCTTGGAATTCTTCCTCTAGAAAGCTCAAGGCATAAGAACAATAATCAAATGTTTTTACTATTAGTTTCTAAAGATAGAATATAGATAATGCTTTAAAAGACAGTAAGCTGAAAGCTAGTATAAGAAAGCACCAATTCCCTTTTCTTCTGAAAATGATATATAAATAAAATTCATAATAATTTTCAATTTAATTAAGGTTTAAGAAAAATCTTTAGGTTTGAAATAAGTCAACAGATAATGCATAAACAATTTCTTGTGGATCTGATTTCTCTAATCATACATTAAAAAATTTCTTAAAATCAATTAGGTAATTTAGAAATAGAGATAAATGGCCATTTGATATAAAATACTAGTATTATTCAATTCATCTTCACTTGCTTCAAATTTTACTTTTTATTTATTTATTTGGGTGCTTTCACTCTTAAGCTACCCTAAGATTAGGACACCAAAGCCTAAAACCTTTATAAGACATGTTATAATGGGCACTGTATTTCCAAATATAATTTGGAGTTTTAGAAATTCAGGATTTGTTACTACATATCCGTTATACTGACAAGGATTAGAAATTTGTCATGAAACATGAAAAGGAACCATAAGAAGTATTCTTTTATACAGCTTACTAGTTCTCTTTACATTATCTCAATTGCAAAAGATGAATCTCTCTTCCATTGTCTCAAACATAAATTTAAGTATATGTTTTAACAATTACGGGTTACTGGAAGCAATGAAAGGGGAGGTCATCACATGCTTTGTTCTACTTGAGAAGTCCAACATGTATTCTTTAAGTCATGACAGGGAGCAGTGCAGCATTCCTCAAATGAAGCCCACCGGGTATGAAAAAGCCAAAGCTCTGTTAGAAACTTAAGAGCTACCACTCACTAGGGAAGAACTTATCCAGAGGTTTCTCTATGACAGAACATGTGGAGTCTGAACTACTGCTGCTGCTACTGCCTGGAAGACAAAGAAATGAGCCCGAAGGAAATCAAAGAAAAAGGGAACAGGAAGAGGAATACATACACAGAAAAAGTCAGTTCCAGAGAGAGAATTTTAAAAGACAATTAAGCTTTGTATTAAAGAACCAAAACTTACTTTCCCTCAAAACAGTCTTGGCAGTCTAGCCAATATGCTCTACTATCAAAGCCATGCAGAATTAGAAACTGTATTCCTTTAAGCATCTACTGTGGGCAAACCCCACTATTCACCTAAAACACAGTAATTCAGAGGGTAGGAATGACAAGAATAAAAAAAAATCAGTAAGTCATTTGGGTGACATTTAAGTTTATTTAAACTATTTAGGTTGATAAGTTAAAGGAACTGAGTTTTTAAGATTTGAAATCATGCATAATTAAAACTTATAAAATGATAAGTTTAGACAGGTTGGTTTGTCTCCAATGTCACTCATTCTCCTTTAAAACAACACACTATCAGATATAATTCTGTATGTTTTTAAGGTTTCATGGTCAAACTTTGAAAAGCTCACTGAACATTTTAAAATTTCTAAGCCTGAAAGGAATGTATTTTACTTTAAATATTTTTTTGCTATTTAAAATTTTATTTTTAACAAATCTATTATCTGCTTTAGCTTTGAATAATTTACTTTGTGAAAAACAGGTATGGCCTGGTCAGTGGGGCTCAGGTATTTGAGCACTGTCTTATGCACCAAAAGGTCCCTGGTTCAATTCCCTGTCGGGGTGCATGCCCAGGTTCCAGGTTCAATTACTGGTCAAGAGATGTGCAGAAGGCAACAGATTTACATTTCTTTCCCACATAGATATTTCTCTCTCTTTCAAAGCAATAAATAAGAAATAGGTATGCACACAAAAATGATTCACTAAGTCAGGGTTTGGCAAACATTTTCTGTAAAAGTACAGCTAATAAGTGTTTAGGTTTTGAAAACCATACAATCTCATATGAAAGCAGCCAGCCATAGACCACATATAAACAAATTAAGCATGGTTGTTCAATAAAATTTCATTTACAAAAACATGTGGGAGGCTGAATTTGGCCAGCTGGCTGTATTTTGCCAACTCCTGCTCTAAATCATGCTTTTCCTATCTTTCGAAGTTATAAAATCTTTATCATTTGTAAATTTGGAGTCCTGATAAAGCAGTGATGAGTTTATTTTCAGCAAGATCTTTTTTTTTTCAGTGTTAAGTTTCCTTAATGACCCCCATCTCCCTAAAGGGCGGGTGCAGGCAGCTAGGCAATGGCAAAGATGTGCACTTGAACATCTTGCCCTGATTACCGTAATTTTAATAAGGCAAGCAAAATATGCACTAGCTTAAAAACAATGATCCATGTTAATGGAAGAGAGTTCCAAAATAAGTAAATATTTAGCGTAAAAAAATGTTAATGTAGGCCATTTAACATGTCTCTCTCTTTTGCATGTTATCCATATCTTTATTACAATAAACAGTGTTCATTTGTACTTGGGCAATAAATGGCACATAACAGGGTCAGAATGAAAGTACATTTTTATAAAGCAAAAATCAAATTGAAAAATTAGAATCCTTATACAAATTTATTAAAAAATTCAATGACTTCAAAAGCCTAATTATGCTCCAGAAAACCTCCACATTATCCTAAGTTCCTAAAAATTTTAGGTTCATAAGGTACATAAAAGTCCCCAATAAAATTTAAACCCTACATGAAATTTTAAAATACTATATCCACTATCACTGATTTACAATTCTCAATTCTAAAATAAAAAATAAAAAAACATGGGTATTCTAATTCAGCTACAAACAAAAAAGTACAGGAGAAAAAATAATACAAAAAATAAAAAGTTAACCAGATATATCATACTTCCTGTTTGACTTGCTATCGTAATTAAAAATGGCAAAATAAAAGGCATGCACTCAATTTCCATAGGAATGTTAAACCATCATTAAGTAGCAATCTAAGGTAATTTCTAGAACTAAAAAGAACTTACCCCTTCTTTTTTTCCTTTTCTCTCCATCTTCTCCAACCTCACCCTCTTCATCATCATCCTCTTCTGACCCACTGATATCAGAGCCTGATATTTCTTCCCCTTCAATAAAAATTTATTACAATGATTTTTATTCCGCTCCAGGTCATTGACTATATAGAAAATGTCTACATCACTTATTCCATTAAGTTTTTGTTGCTAAACAAACCTTGTATTAAAATTCCTAAACAGCATATCAGATATGCTAACCTCAGAAAGAGATATGATGTACACACAGGCTTTATTTTTAAATTTCCCAAAGAGAAGTTAAATTCTTATCCATTTAAAATTTCAAATATTAAAGTATAGTTCTAAATATATATAACACTAGAGGCCCAGTGCACAAAATTCGTGCATGAGGGGGGGTTTCCCTCAGCCCAGCCTGCACCATCTCCAATCTGGGACCCCTCGAGGGATGTCCAACTGCCCTCTCACAATTCAGGATTGCTGGCGCCCAACTACTTGCCTGCCTGCCTTCCTTATTGCCCCTAACTGCTTCTGTCTGCCAGCCTGACCACCCCCTAACCACTCTCCTGCCAGCCTGATTGATGTCTAACTGCTCCCCTACCAGCCTGTTTGGCCCCAACTTCCCTCCTGTGCTGGCCTGGTCATCCTAACTGCCCTCCCTTGCAGGACTAGTCCCTCCCAACTGTCCTCCCCTGCTGGCCATCTTGTGGTAGCCATCTTGTGTCCACATGGGGGCAGCTGTCTTGTATGTTTGAGTGATTGTCAACCTGCATATTACTCTTTTATTAGATAGGATAGAGACCTGGTGCATGGATGGGGGCCAGCTGGTTGGCCCTAAAGGGTGTCCCAGATCAGGGTGGGGGTTCCCTTGGGACATGGGGTGACCTGAGCGAGGGGTCTGTGGTGGTTTGCAGGCTGGCCAATCCCCCTGGCGACCCAAGCAGAGGCCCTGGTATCTGAGATTTATTTATCTTCTACAGTTGAAACTTTGTAGCCTGGAGTGAAGACCTAGGCCGGCCAGGGCTGCAAAAGCTTGGCTTCCTCCATCGACAGGGGCAAACCTAGCCTCCAGCTCTCTCCAGCTCCGTGGCTGCCGCCATTTGGGGGGGGGGGATTTATTTATCTTCTATCATTGAAACTCTGTAGCATTGAGTAGAGGCCTCGGCTGGCAAGGGCAGGCGGAAAGCTTGGCTTCCTCCATTGCTGGGGAAACCCAAGCCTCTCTCCTGCTCTCAGTGGCTGCAGCCATCTTGGTTGGGTTTATTTGCATATTTGTTCCTCATTGGCTTGTGGGTGTAACAGAGGTATGGTCAATTTGCATATTACTATTTTATTACATGTTACAATAATTTCAATCTTATATTTGTTAAGAGCCATAAATATATTTGTTAAGAGTCATCTTAACATAGTGATTCCACTTTTAGAACTATATCAGAAGAAATATTTCAATAGGACTTATTTGTACAAACATTTTGTTAACTTAAAAAAAACCAAAAATCAAATAAAAGGGAATACTTAAACTAATATTAATGAAGGTCAGTACTATGTTACCATCAAAAAAGTTATTTAAAAATACCACTGTCCATATATGAAATGTCTAAGAAAACAAAAGTAATTGGAAGAAATAGTAAAATATATACTAATCATAGCAATATAATACTTGAACCTGTAAATAAAGGATGGAAAGAAATCACAGAGTGCTGGGAGAGGAATTCATTAAAAAATATTTTGTTTTTTAGGTCCAGAAATAATGACATCTCAGTAGCAATGAGCACACCAAATGCTGAAAATTTGGTTTCTAAATACCATTCTCCAATAAAAGGAATAAGGGAGAAATAGCTGATTTTAAGGCTGGGATAGAGAAAATACAAAATGAGCCCAAAACACCGGTGGTGGCAGATAATAAGGAAATGCTAAGTAAATTAAAAACTTATGGAAGCATACTGAAAGGATACAGAAACAACTCTGTAGAAGTTCCTAATGGCCAAAGCTGAAACAATTTGAGCAATAAAATATATATTTTGTATTACATATATATTACAAAATTTATGCAAAAGTAGGCCTTCCTTTCACTGGCTTCCCACTGGCACCAGGGACCCGGGCCTCCCTCAAAGCCTGGCTTTGTCTAGAAGGTTGTCTGGAAAGATGTCTGGTCTAATTAGCATATTATACTCTTATTAGTATAGATTACTATATTATAAACCACAAATACTCATGAGTCTATACTGACATATGTAAATAACGGAATAAATAAATAGTGAAGGAGGAGGGAGCGCTCTTCCATACAACAGAATTTCAAACACTAAACATCAGAAGAAATGACGGGAAGAGTCACCAATGACTAAATGCCAGAGTTACTGTTTCAGGCAAGAGCCCTTGATGGATGCTAAAGTCAGCGAGAGAAAGCGTGAGAATCAGGGCCTCTGTAGAGTCTGAAAGCAGCTCCCATAAGATGCATGTGAGTGATAAAGGAGAAAATGAAATAAGTAGATTTACAGTACAGAAACCTTACAGAATAATTAGGAGAGAACTATTAACAAACCCAAATTGAGGAACATTTTACAAATATGTGACCAGTACTCTTCTAAAGTGTTAAGAGCATGAAAGACAAAAAGAGACTGAGGAACTGAAGACTGGATGAAATTTAAAAGACAACTAAATGCACAGTGTGATCCTAGATTAGATACTGGACTAGAGAAAAGGGCATGAGAGGGAACACTGTCAAAATTTAAACAGGATCGTCACATAGATGACTATTTTAAAATGAAATAAAACTGTTTTACTGGTATGGCCTAAAAAATTTTAAGATTTGTAGATTAGTTAAACTTGTATCAATGCAAATTACCTGGTTTCATTAGTTGTTCTATGATTATGTAAGAATAGAGGCCCAGTGAGCGGATTCGTGTACATTAAAAAGAAATTAATTAGAAGAAATATTTTAGAGGCCAGGGAGGGACCGGGAGATTGGTCCTGGGAGGGCTCCAGAGCGAGTGCAGCAAGCTAACCTATCGGTTGGAGCGTCTGCCCCCTGGTGGTCAGTGTGCGTCATAGTGGTTGGTTGAACAAACAGTTGGACACTTAGCATATTAGGCTTTTATTATATGGGATTATATAGGATGTTAACATCAGGGGAAGTTGTGTGATGGGTATATAGGAACTCTCACTATATTTGCAAGTTTTCCACAAGTGTAAAATTATTTCAAAATAAAAAGTTAAAAAATTTTTTAAATATTTTTGCCTATTTTTTATTATTCTTATGACCAATTCTATTAACCAGATTATAAAACTCTGTCAACTATCCTACAAAAACAAATGTCCTAGGAGAATAAATAAAATGAAATGTGTTAAATGTGTTAAATCACATTTCCATATGATCTAGCAATTCCAATTCTGGGTATATGCCCGCAAAAAAATGAAATCAGGGTATTTGTACACCCACATTCACAGCAGCATTATCCACACAGTCAAAAGGCAGAAGTCACCCAATGCCCATTGACAGATAAATGAAAATGTGGAATAGCTCTGGCCGGTGAAGCTCAGATGGTTGAGCATCTTTTCAGGTACCACAAGGCCTCCAGTTTGATTCCCAGTCAGGCACATGCCCAGGTTTCAGGTTTGATCCCATGCTGGGGTGCATACAGAAGGCAACTATCAATGTTTCTCTCACATAAATGTGTGTGTGTGTCTTTCTCTTTCTCTCTCTCTCCCTCTTTTTCTCTCTCCCTCTCCCTCCCTCCCTCCCTGCCTCTCTTTAAAAAAAATCAATGAACATTTTAAAAATGTGCTATATACATACAACAGAACATTATTCAGCCTTAAAAAGGAGGGAAATTCTGACACATGCTACAATAGGGATGAACCTTGAGGATATCATGCTAAATAAGCCAGACACAAAAGGACAAATATTACATGATTTTACTTATATGCCTAGAATAGTCAATTCGGAGACAGAAAGTAAAATAGTGGCTACCAGGTGCTGAGGCAGAAAGGGCAATGGGGAGGAGTTAGTGTTTAATGGGTACAGGGTTTCATTTTGGGATGACTACAAAGTTGGAGATGGATGATGGTAATAGTTGCAGGACAATGTGAACTTATTTAATACACTTAAAATAGTTTAAATGGTAAATTTTATGTTATGTATATTTTATCACAATACATAAATGTAAAAAACATAAGTGAGCAAAATAAAGGTATACGCAACATTAACAAATCTAGAATTAAAATTTTTTTAAATATACTGACTATAAATACCACCTAGTGGTCACACTTAAAACATCAATTTCATTATCTAAGAGGCAGGTCAATTACAACTGCTTTTCCTCAATAACTTACTCAAGTGTATTGAATCAGCACCTTCTCCAAACATTTGTGATGTTGGCATCTCTTGATTTCACATCTGATCTAACCAGTTTTCCCACAGACTGAAAAGCGGCGTTTAAAGCCCTCTGGTTTACCTGGTGTGCAGAGGGGCCCTATGCCCATCAGTTCTTAGCATGAAGGTACAGGAAGTCACTGGGCACTTAGTGATGGTAAATTTCTCAACTGCATGAATAAAGTCTTCAAACTAGCTAACTTCTAATATTATCATGTTAGCAAAGAATTTCAAAAGAGAACCTCATGTTCAAATTTAAGTACGAAAGCATACTTGAAGGCTATGCAATAAATTTTACTTATAGTAAACTTGATGTACCCTGACTCTGTGATAGCTTTCTTTACTTCAAACAACAGTAACTGGTATTTATCACAGGGAACTCTGGTCATAGTCATCTAAATATATGGTAGAATTTGCTCTTATACAGAGATAAAAAATATTTAATAAGTGGTCATATAAAATCTACAAAAGCTCATTGGGATTAAGAGAGAGGTTTAAATTAAGTAAAGTTTTTAAATTACATATACAAACATTATATACACTTACTTGAGCTGATTTAATATGTATGTATCAAGTTAGCAAGCAGAAATATTCCTTTAAATATCAATGTTAGAGGTGCAAAGAATTTTTAATAGGTGGCTTAGTGGTAAAACAACATATTTTTAGCCAACATTAAGATCAACATTTTGGGGCAAAGTTACCTTCCTCAAGCTTTTTTTTCAGTTCTTCTATTTCTTTCTGAAATTGACGAAGCAAAGCATCCTTTGGATCTTCATTAATTCTAGCTTTATTTTTAATATTCTTAGCACGGTTAGCATACCGTAATGTACTAATAGTTTCATCATAATTGTAATCTGCTGGCCCAATATTTGCACACTGTTGAATTAGGAATATAAAACAAAACATTGTAACACCTGACACAGTTAAAATTAACACTACCATTATGAAGATAACTAAAATAATTTCTAAAACATACTTCTACTCTCAACTTCTTGAAAAAGAATAAGACCCTAGCTGGTTTGGCTCAGTGGATAGAACGTCATCTTGTGGACTGAAGGGTCCCAGGTTTGATTCCAGTCAAGGAGGGCACATGCCTGGGTTGCAGGCTTGATCCCCAGTAGGGAACGTGCAAGAGGCAGCCAATCAATGATTCTCTCTCATCATTGATGTTTCTATCTCTCTTTCCCTCTCCCTCTCTGAAATCAATAAAGATATATTCTTAAAAAGAAAGAGAAAGTAAGTATAACCATGTGTGTTTCCAAATAAAACAGAATGGGCTTGTATACATGGTATACTATAAAAAGAATAACCACAAAATCAAATAAAGTAAAATAATCAATAGTTTTGAAAATGTTATGCATATCAGTTATAAGGATAAACAGAAATTTAAAAGTTGCCTAATGATAACTATAATATCATCAATTAAGTCTTACCATCATGGTCTTTGAATTTCCTCCTAAGGAATCCTGAAGAAGACGAGTCAATTTAGAATTACGATAAGGCACATGAGTGCTTTTTCCATCAACCAAGGCAGAAATTACATTACCAAGGGTGGAAAGCGAAAGATTGATTTTTGTAGCTTCCTTGAGGCGCTGTCCAGTAGCTCCAGTTTTTGCCTGTCTTTCTGAACCCTAGCAATAAACAGACACAGAAATAAAGCTAAAATAAAAAATACAGATTACTGTTTTTGAAAGCTTAATAAAAAGCAATTTAACAGAAAAGGAATCTGATATAATATCTGGAATTCACATCAGAATAATACAGGAAGAGAAGTGAGGAATGGTAGAGATGAAACAGGACTGGCCATGAACCAGTAATTGTTGAAGTGGGTGATGGTTACGAGGAAGATCATTATACTATTCTATCTACTTTTGTACAGGTTCAAAGTATTCCATAGTAAGCAAAACACATACACAAGTTAACAACTTAAAAATCATATATAAATCACACCTTTTCACTTGAATTTTTATTCACTTATAAAATTAAAAAAAGAACAAGAGTTATTCTTTAAAGTAGTAGCCTATTACTTACAGCAAGATCTACAAGATGGAGCTTCCCCATCCTGACATGCATGTTACCATCAACGCCTTTTTCACTGCATTCTATGGTAATTGTAAAGATGGCATGGGAACGGGAACTATGCTCATTCATATTAGTTGCACCAACAGAACCTTGAATAAAGAAAGGAAATTCTTAAAAAGTATAATAACAGGAAGTGCCTTTAAAAATTAACTATCCAGAATGGGTTATAATATTTAATTTTACCAGAGCCAAAAATCAAACAGCCTGGCTAACCCATAAAGCATAGAGGTGTTTAGCCATTATTAGCAGTTCCTGACAATTTATGTTGATAACAAAATAATCTGTCATGTTTCTTATACTAAAGAGATAATTTTAGGACAAAGTAATTTTAACCAGAAGTTATTACTGGCTAAAAAAAATAAAAAATAACTAATGTACATACAAATATATGGCAAATAGATTTTTAAAAAGATTGCTGTTTCAGCTATCTCTAAAACACATTATGTTCTGTGAATCTAAATCACAGAAATACTTGTATACATGCATTAGATGATGCCAGGATATTCAGCGCAGTATATTCACAACAGCAAGAGATTAGAAACAATCACAGGACAGCGGTTAATCAATTATAAACTAGTCATAATATGGAGTTAAAAAAATAAGGTAGCCCTAGCCAGTTTGGCTCAGTGGATAGAGCATCAGCCTGAGGACTGAAGGGTCCCAGGTTCGATTCTGGTCAAGGCCACATTCCTAGACTGGGGGCATGTAGGAGGCAGCCAATCAATGATTCTCTCTCATCACTAATGTTTCTCTCTTTCCCTCTCCCTTCCTCTTTGAAATCAATAAAAATATATTTTAAAAAAATAAAGGTATGACATGGAAAGATACCCATAACATATGCCTGGGAAACAAAGAGAGAGGAATATCCTACCTAATAAAAGGCTAATATGCAAATTGTCCCCTCGGGAGTTTGCCTGGGAGACCGGGAGTTTGATCGCTTCCTAGGACATGCATTAATCACCATCGGGTGGTGCAGAATGAAGGCAAGCGCTGGTCAGCAGCCAGCAGCCATGGGAGGAAGGCCCAGCCAGCAGCTAGCAGCCAGGGCAGGGGGGCCCCAGCTGGCAGCCAGAAGGCAGTGATTGGCCCTGATCGCCCAGCCAAACCTAGGGATCCCACCCGTGCATGAATTTCATGGACTGGGCCTCTAGTATAATATAATCCCTCTTCTATAAAATAAAAGCATCATTTTACATGAATATATTTTGTAAACAAAGAAAAAGGTGTTTTGTTTTTTTATAATACACATTTTCCCCTTTAAATTCCAAAGTATTTTAAAAGCATTAGGTTAATTTTATGCAATGTCAAAATTATCTTCCTACCATATATTCATGCAGAACTTCTCCATACAAAATTTGATTTTAGAATTTAAACATTAAAATATAACATTATTCATTATTAACATGGCAGTACTGAAGTCAGATAACTGGAACGTAAATTGCACTAACACAGAAAAGGAAGGCCTAGCCCGGCCGGCGTGGCTCAGTGGTTGAGCATCAACCTATGAACCAGGATGTAACGGCTGGATTCCCAGTCAGGACACATGCTCAGGTTGCAGACTCGATCCCCAGTGTGGGGCGTGCAAGAGGCAGCCAATCAATGGTTCTCGCTCATCATTGGTGTTTAAAAATGTATTTTTTTAAAAAAGAAAGAAAAGTAAAGCCCAAGTAAGTCAGTCAGCGAATGACAAATATATGATTTCACTTATACATGGAATCTAAAGAACAAAATAAAGGAACAAGCAAAACAAACACTCACAGATACAGAGAGCAGACTAGACTGGTAGCTGCCAGAGGAGAGGGGAGAAAGATGTGAAGGAGTTAAATACAAATTGCTAGTTATAAAATAGTCATGGGGACGTACAGCATACGGAATATATTCAATAATATTACAATAACTATGTATATGGCAGTTGGACTGGTGACTGGACATATGGGGGAGGGAGGGCAAAGGGGAGAACTATGTAAAGTATGTGATTGTCTAACCACTATGCTGTATAACTGGAAACCAATATATAATATTGAAAGTAAACTGCTGGAAAAAAAAAGTAAAGCCTGCCGAAAGAAGGTAAAGGAAAAATTAAAAAAAAAAAAAGCAAGGACTTGTGACTTCATACTATATTTTTCTATTTTCTTTTAAATCAAATTATGAATTTCTTCAAAAAATATAGAAAACTATTAAACCTTGATTTTGCTGTTCCCTTACTGAGAGATATTAGTATTTGAGATGGTTTCCCACTTTAGGTCTTCATAAGGAAAACAAAATGAGCGTCTCTGAGCAGATACCTCTCTTTCTCTTTAGTATTATATCTATGGGATGTATTTCCCAAACTGGAATTACCAGGTCAAAGAGTAGAAATCCTTTTATAGCTTTGTGATATCAAATCACACTGTAGCAGTGTTTTCCAATTTGGATGAGGAGAGAACATGTAATTTGAAAAAATCTTATTAATACCTATTGTTTTTGCAATATAAGTAAAACAAGCTATTATTGTAATTTTTTTGCATATCTTGTTATAAAAACCAAGAAATGCAACAGACATGCTGTTAAATGTGACCTGTGTCGAGCTTTACAATCCCTGGGAGAGATCCTGCAGCAGTGAAGTAGACTCAATGCTCCAAACATTGACACGTCACAATGGAAATAAAACAAAAAACATTTCCATAGCTTTAATTTTTGTCAAATATTTATTTTGGAATAAAAGATATATGTTTTTAAGCTTTTTAAGAGGATATGGAAAAATGTACACTATAAATATGCCTGTACGTGTATAAATTCATGTATATGTAATAATACTTAATGCAATATTGCTCAGAACAAAAGATTGAAAACAACCCAAAAGTCCATCATTAAAAGATTGGATAAATTATGTAGATTCATGCAATGAAATACTACATCATTCTTTTAAAATGCTTATATATGTACTAGAGCACGGATGCACAAATTGGTCCACGGGTGGGGTCTGGCTGGCCCGCCCTGATTGGGGCCAATTAGGCTGGGCTAGCTGGGAGAGGGGCCACGGAAGGTTGGCTGGCCTAGCCCTACCCCTGGTCAAACTCCCGGTTGAGAGGACAATTTGTATATTAGCCTTTTATTACATAGTGTAAGTATGTATTAACGTGAAATGATCTCTAAGATAATACTGTTAAGTGAATAAAGTAAGAGCACAAGCACTCTTTAAAAACACACCGACTACATCGGAAAGGGTACATTAGACACTAACAGAAGTTGCCACCAGACATGGGAACCAGGTGACTGAGACACAAGGGTAGGAGAGAGACTTGTTTTTTCAATGGATACTTTTGTGCCTTTTGAATTTTACATTATGTGTATAAATTATCTATTCAAAAATATAATTTTTAAAGAAACGAAATTTGCCCTAACCAGTTTGGCTCAGTAAATAAAGCATCAGCCTGCAGACTAAAGGGTCCCAGGTTTGATCCCAGTCAAGGGCATGTACCTTGGTTGTGGGCACATCCCCAGAATGGTGTGTGCAGGAGGCAGCTAATCAATGTTTCTCTCTCATCAATGTTTCTAACTCTCTATCCCTCTCCCTTCCTCTCTGTAAAAAAGTCAATAAAATATATATTAAAAAAGAAAAGAAAATTGGTGTAAAGGCTAAAAACACTGCTCTACAAAAATATTAACCAATTTACAAGGATGCCCACATGTAAATATACTGGAATAATTTAAATTTGCATTTTAATTACTAGGCAGGCTGTTTGTGAGATGACTGACTTATTTTCTTAAGTATAAAATTAACTTTCTATACTATGACCATCTGTAAAAAAATGGAACTAAGTTTATATATGTACTGATTTTTTAAATCTATTTAGAATAGCAGCTTTTATTGTCCCATATTTCTCTTCAGCTATTTCCTTCTTGATAGTTATTTTACTATATTTCAATATGATAAAGTTTATATTTTTATGTTGGAACTTTTGTGCTAAATATTTGTACTAAATATTCAATTCTCAGACTCTAATTATTAAGTGTTTTCCTTCTGCTATCTTAGATTTTCAAATCCCTTTATCTTTATTTCATTTTACTTTTCTCATGAGAATTTTTTAGTTCTCCTTGAACAAATCTCACATACCAAGTTATACTAATTCTCAGATAGTTAATGGGAGCTTTTGGTCACTACAGTAAATGAAATCTTATGTTAAAATTTTAAAAATTAAATAAGCAGTACATGAACATACTCCTGGGATAAAAAATTTTTAAATATATTTAAAAAAAACGATGAAAGCTCCTGACATCCCTTTTCTCCAATCTTATTTTTCCTTTTTTAAAGGTAACCACTATTAAATGTCCTTTCATTTCTATTTCACATGCACACATGTGAACACACAGACACACACGCACACACACACACACAGTCATACACACACACACACAATGTCCACACATATAGTTGAACAATTTAGCTTTTTTACAAATATGTTAATGGAATGATGCAGCAATACTATTCTGAAATTTGCTTTTTACTTAATAATATATATATATATATATTTAAAATATTTCAGGTCTGTACATGGAGATAAACTAATTGTGATTTTTTTCAAAGCTTCATTATAGTCCACATTATTTTTGTACTATAATTTATATAATCAATGTTTTGTTAAACATTGGTTATATTGTGTTGAACTTTTTATTACAAATGTTTCAATAGAAATTTGTTATACTTAAATATCTTTTTCTAGAATATATATCTAGAATTAGAATCACTGTCAAAAGAAACGCATTTTTTAAATTTCAACAGTTATTATACTGCCCTTTGAAAAACTGCACTATTTTATAATGCCATCACCAGTACAGCTTTACCAACCTGTATATCCCGTCATCCAAACCGATGGGTAAAATATCTCCCACTGTTGTTTTAATATGCATTTTCCTAATTATTTGTGAAGCTGCTACAAAGTGCCCAATAAATGTTACCAAATATTATTGTAGTTAACATCCTTTCACATGCTTATTGCTGTGTACAGTTCTGTGAATAACATATTTGTATATATATTTTGCTCATTTTCCTGTTAAAATTTGGTCTTTTCCTACAACTTGGTTTTCAAGAATGCAATTGACTTTTTAAATGTTTTATTGATTCAGAGAAGGGAGAGAGAAAAGTAAAAACGCCAGTGACGAGAATCGCTGACGGCTGTCCCTGTACCCCCCACTGGGGACGGAGCCCGCACTCCCGCGCGTGCCCTGGCGGAGTCAGCCGTGATCTCCTGGCTCACTGGCTGACATTCAATCGCTGAGCCACGCTGGCTGGGCTGCAGTTAATTTTTAAATATTTTTATTTAATTTGAGTTTTCTTGATTTTTAGTCGTCAAAAAAAACTTTGAAACATGTTTACTTCCTATGTTCTAATCTTTCATCTCTAATCTCTAATTGTTATTAGCAACATCACTAGTACGAGGCCTGGAGCATCTGTGTACTAAATGTTGCTTAAGTTCTTCATTCTTTACACAAAACCTGAAACAATTACTTTAAAAAACAAACAAACAAACAAACACTTCGGTTCCATACCCAGTGAGGGCATACGGCAGGGTGGGGCTCCGTCCCCAGTGAGGGCATACGGCAGGGTGGGGCTCCATCCCCAGTGAGGGCATACGGCAGGGTGGGGCTCCGTCCCCAGTGAGGGCATACGGCAGGGTGGGGCTCCGTCCCCAGTGAGGGCATACGGCAGGGTGGGGCTCAGTCCCCAGTGAGGGCATATGGCAGGGTGGGCTCAGTCCCCAGTGTGGGGCATGCAGGAGGGTTCCATACCCAGTGAGGGCATATGGCAGGGTGGGCTCCGTCCCCAGTGAGGGCATAGGCAGGGTGGGGCTCCGTCCCCAGTGAGGGCATATGGCAGGGTGGGGGCTCCATCCCCAGTGAGGGCATAGGCAGGGTGGGGCTCCGTCCCCAGTGAGGGCATAGGCAGGGTGGGGCTCCGTCCCCAGTGAGGGCATATGGCAGGGTGGGGCTCCGTCCCCAGTGAGGGCATATGGCAGGGTGGGGCTCCGTCCCCAGTGAGGGCATACGGCAGGGTGGGGCTCCGTACCCAGTGAGGGCATATGGCAGGGTGGGGCTCCATCCCCAGTGAGGGCATATGGCAGGGTGGGCTCCGTCCCCAGTGAGGGCATATGGCAGGGTGGGCTCAGTCCCCAGTGAGGGCATAGGCAGGGTGGGGCTCCGTCCCCAGTGAGGGCATATGGCAGGGTGGGCTCAGTCCCCAGTGTGGGGCGTGCAGGAGGGTTCCATACCCAGTGAGGGCATATGGCAGGGTGGGGCTCCATCCCCAGTGAGGGCATATGGCAGGGTGGGCTCCGTCCCCAGTGAGGGCATATGGCAGGGTGGGCTCAGTCCCCAGTGAGGGCATAGGCAGGGTGGGGCTCCGTCCCCAGTGAGGGCATATGGCAGGGTGGGCTCAGTCCCCAGTGTGGGGCGTGCAGGAGGGTTCCATACCCAGTGAGGGCATATGGCAGGGTGGGCTCCGTCCCCAGTGAGGGCATAGGCAGGGTGGGGCTCCGTCCCCAGTGAGGGCATATGGCAGGGTGGGGGCTCCATCCCCAGTGAGGGCATAGGCAGGGTGGGGCTCCGTCCCCAGTGAGGGCATAGGCAGGGTGGGGCTCCGTCCCCAGTGAGGGCATATGGCAGGGTGGGCTCAGTCCCCAGTGAGGGCATAGGCAGGGTGGGGCTCCGTCCCCAGTGAGGGCATATGGCAGGGTGGGGGCTCCATCCCCAGTGAGGGCATAGGCAGGGTGGGGCTCCGTCCCCAGTGAGGGCATAGGCAGGGTGGGGCTCCGTCCCCAGTGAGGGCATATGGCAGGGTGGGCTCAGTCCCCAGTGAGGGCATAGGCAGGGTGGGGCTCCGTCCCCAGTGAGGGCATAGGCAGGGTCGGGCTCCGTCCCCAGTGAGGGCATACGGCAGGGTGGGGCTCCGTCCCCAGTGAGGGCATACGGCAGGGTGGGGCTCCATCCCCAGTGAGGGCATATGGCAGGGTGGGGCTCCGTCCCCAGTGAGGGCATACGGCAGGGTGGGGCTCCGTCCCCAGTGAGGGCATACGGCAGGGTGGGGCTCCGTCCCCAGTGAGGGCATACGGCAGGGTGGGGCTCCATCCCCAGTGAGGGCATATGGCAGGGTGGGGCTCAGTCCCCAGTGAGGGCATTTGGCAGGGTGGGGCTCCGTCCCCAGTGAGGGCATAGGCAGGGTGGGGCTCCGTCCCCAGTGAGGGCATACGGCAGGGTGGGGCTCCGTCCCCAGTGAGGGCATACGGCAGGGTGGGGCTCCGTCCCCAGTGAGGGCATACGGCAGGGTGGGGCTCCGTCCCCAGTGAGGGCATACGGCAGGGTGGGGCTCCGTCCCCAGTGAGGGCATACGGCAGGGTGGGGCTCCGTCCCCAGTGAGGGCATATGGCAGGGTGGGCTCAGTCCCCAGTGTGGGGCATATGGCAGGGTGGGGCTCCGTCCCCAGTGAGGGCATACGGCAGGGTGGGGCTCCGTCCCCAGTGAGGGCATATGGCAGGGTGGGCTCAGTCCCCAGTGTGGGGCGTGCAGGAGGCAGCTGACCAGTGACATTGGTGTTTCTCTCTCTCTCCCACTCCTTCCCTCTGAAATTAATAAAAATACATATTTTTTTAAATATCACTTTAATTTTGATTTGCTTTTCCTATCAATAAAAGGGTGGCAGTATAGTGCCTGGTTATACTGATTTATGGCTAGATTGAGATATTAATTCTGCCACTTATTAAGTAGTATATAACCTTGGACAAGCTTTTAAATAAGTCTTGGTTTCCTCAATCATAAAACAGTAATTTAATACTGTCATAGTCTATTGTGAGGATTAAAAGAGACCATTCTTATAAAGCACTTAGAACAAGCACTTGCCATGTTGTAAGTGCTCGATAAATGTTACCAAATACTACTGTAGCTAACAAACAGCTATATAAGATATAGCATTAGTACTAAGAAAGAAAATTTTGGTCAGCATAGAAAGTAATCTGTGATATCTTTCATCCATATGTGCTCTTTACCTAGTAAATAATCAAAGAGAAAGGATTTTCAAGAAACTTAAAAATCCAGACTTTGTGGAACAAAATGTCATACCAGTTTTTGCTTCTAAACCAGCCTACTCAACACATAAATGTTTAATCAAAATTATGATTTACACTTACGATTTTTGTGGCCTAGTGTCATAATTCTATCCATATCATCAGCATTATTTACCACATAAGCTGATAAATCTTTGATATAAACTCCCACGTCAGGTCTTTCTTTAACCTAAAAAAAATAATAATCATAAGACTTAATACGTATATCCATAACTCTTTCACAGCTATTCATTGAACATCTATGTGTCATTTATTGAACATTAAACATCCACTACATATAAATAATGTGTAAATAAATGTGTTATTTAACACAATTATTTATTGAACACATGTGAGACACTGCCATATACTGAATATACGGTGATAAACAAGGTAAACAGTCTCTACACTTGTGCAAGTGAAAATCTATAGGGAGAAAATATAAACAAATAATTACACACAAAAATTATTTTACTTCCACTGTGATAATGCCATGAATTAAAAAATATAAGACAGAATAAGAATACACTATAGAGACTTACGCTGATGAAGCAGGGACAGGATAAGTTTCCCTAAGATGATGTTTAAGCTAGGACTTAAAGAAACAGGAAGTAGCCAATCTGGGTTGGGGTAGGAGGAAAAGAACAAATGTAAGGATTCTGAAATAGGAGTTAAGTAGGCTGGAAAGAGGGTGAGAATAGGATGGGGTGGCGAGAGTGTAGGACATCTGGCAATAGAGGTAGGCAGAGATAAGATTAAGCTATTGTTGGTCTTAACATTCTATTGCTTTGGAACGTACTCCAACTTCAATTATTCATACCTCTAACCTCTGTGTCTGATCCTTGCCCAAGAGGTCACGAACTTCTTCATTATATATTTCCAAATAGGACACTCGAACCAAAAATCTATAAATAAAACATCACTTTAAAAACATGAAACAATGAAATATTTGTAAGAACAGTTTTAAAGTGTGTTGATAAAATTTGTACCTATATGCCTTTCTTAAGTTTGTACTTCTCAATATCGGAAAAAATAATTATTTTACCTTGTATCACCCTCTGCTTTTGCAATATGACCAAATATGTGAGCAAATGAATTTGGAATGATTCCTCTAAGCTCAGGAACAGCTCGAACACCTTCCATAGTAAAAGTTTTGCCTGTTCCAGTTTGTCCATATGCAAAAATAGTCCCTGAAAATGAAGAAAATCAATGTCTTTTTAGAGTATAAGTCTGTAGAACAACAGCTCTTAAAATTACTTCCTTTGACAACGTGATGCAATTTCTTCCCTGAATTCTAGTACAAATTTCACCTTTATTGACAATTACAATATGTATGTACTCTGTGCCTCATAAGTAAAGCACTATTAAAGAACTAGAGTCAATGAGATATTTATAATTATTAATAAAAAGAACTCCAAACCCTAAATGTAAAATAAAATCTTACATTTAAAAACATTGTGTTATGTGTACTTTAATTATTTAATGTGGACATTAAGTTGGAAAAGACAGCATAATTACAGTAAAAGAATACAGATTCTAGATCAAAAAGACCTCAGTGTGAATCACGTATCTGCCACTTTTTATCCACTTGACCTTAAGCAAGTTTCTACCCTCAGATTGTCTCCTCAAAGGTAAAATGGGAATAAAATTTAGCTACCCTACATTAATAGTAAGGACCAAATGAAACACTTCAAGTGACCAACTGATGTCTGGTAGAGTACAAGTAAACGGTAGTTGCAGCTTGATCCCCAGTAGGGGGCATGTAGGAGGCAGCCAGTCAATGATTCTCTATCATCACTGAGGTTTCCATCTCTCTCCCTCCCTGAAATAAATAAAAATATATTTTTAAAAATTTCAGGAAATCAAATTTAACAATATACAAAAGGATAATTAATACACTATGAGCAGGTGACCTGTCTGGTTTCATATTTTTTTAAAAATCAATGCAATTGACCATATTAACAAACTTTTTAAAAAGATCATTTAAATAAGTGCAAAAAAATGCATTTGACAAAATATACATTTCTGAGAAAACTATCAAACTAAAAACAGAGGGAAACAACCTCAATCTGATAAAGGATGTCTATGAAAAATCTACAAATAGAAATAAGCCAGTCAGAGAAAGATAAATAATATCACATGATCTCACTCATATGTGGAATATAATGATCAACATAATTTGATGAACAAGAATAGATCCAGAGACAAATGGGGGGGGGGGGGGAGGACAGTTAGAGAGCAACCAAAGGACTTATATGCATGCATATTAGCGTAACCAATGAGCACAGACACTGGGGCAGAGGGGGCTTGCCCAGGGTGGGAATGGCTGCAGGAGTGGAAGGGGAAGAGATAAAGGGTCATCAATGGGGGGGGGGGGGGGGAGAAGACATATTTAAAACTTTAGACAATAAGCCAAAACCGATTTGGCTCAGTGGATAGAGTGTCGGACTGCGGGCTGAAGGGTCCCAGGTTCGATTCCGGTCAAGGGCATGTACCTTGGCTGCGGGCACATCCCCAGTAGGAGGCGTGCAAGAGGCAGCTGATCGATGTTTCTCTCTCATTGATGTTTCTGACTTTCTATCCCTCTCCCTTCCGCTCTGTAAAAAATCAATAAAATATATTTAAAAAAATAAAAAACTTTAGACAATTAAAAAAAGAAAGAAAAAAATCTACAAATAACATCATATTTACTGGTAAAACAATGAATGCTTTCTCTCTAAGATCAAGAACAAGACAAAAATGTCCACTATCATCACTACTAATTGTAATATAGTTTCTAGCCAGTACAATTCAGGTAACAGAAAGAAATTATGAAACTATAGTGCAATTCAGGTAATAAAAGAATAGGAAATAAATTTGTTGAACTATCTTTATTTTCTAACAACATACTCTTGTGTTTGTACAATATCCTAAGGAATTTATAAAAATATAATAATAATAGTAATGATAGCCTATTAGAAATAATAAGTTTAGCAAGGTTGCAGTATACAACAGTTTTTCAAAAATCTACTGCAAAATACATTGCGATACCACTTCATAATATTAGCATGGCTATAATAGAAAAGACAGGAGCTTCCAGGTCCCATGTGCGACTCCCAGCCAGAGAGAAGACAGGGAGAGATAGAAACATCAATGGTGAAAAAGAATCAGCAATCCTCTACTTCCTGCATGCTCCCTACTGGGGACCTAGCCCACAACCCAGGTCTCATAATCTTTGCTATTGAAACAGAAGCAAGCAGGCAAGATATTCAAAGACCTAGGAGAACAGGAACCTTCCTTCACCAACAAAAGAAATTTGACTAATGAGTGATAGAATATTCTCTCAGACCTCATTACCAAGACAGCAATGGAAATGCTTCCTGGTGACCTCAGAAAGTGGCTGCTGACAGGAAGGCAGACTGAAAGATAGGGTGTGAGTGAGAAAACAAAGGGCGAGTGTGTGGTCGCACGGGGAGTGTTTGATGGCGAGTTGAGGGACAGCTATATTCCAGGAGACTGAAGGGGACTGTCAGACAGGGTTTCCCTGACCAGGCAGCACCCAATGCTGCTGGGTTCCCTCCTAGAGCGACCAGCTCAGCATCAGAGACCATGCCATCTTGCAGGAAAAGTAGATGTTATCGGAAGCCTGAAAAGCCCGGGGAATCGAACAGCTGGGAACCCAAGAACACTGGTTCCCAAGTGGCACAAGCACACAGATTCAGAGGAGCTCTACACTCCACCACAGAAAGGAAAGAGAGAACTATATAATCAGAGAAAAGAGAACATGAGGAGACAAAGAAATAGCCCGAATATATAAAAGAAAAGCAGGCATCACCAGAAAAGGAAGTAAACAAAATGGAGGCAAGCAGCCTGTCAGAGAAAGAATTCAGTGAAATGGTCATAAGGTGGATGAAAAGAATGGAAGACAAATTCGACAATATGTGTAAGAGCCAAGAGGAAATGAAGAAGAATCAAGAAGAAATGAAAAATGACATCACTGCTGTAAAGAACTCAACTGAAAGCATCAAGAGTAGAATAGAGGAAGCAGAGAACCGCATCAGTGAGCTAGAAGACAAGGTAGGAAGAAATACCCGAGTAAAGCAGCTTCTAGGAAAACAAAAATTAAAAAGCAAGAGGAGAGCCTAAGAGAACTTTGGGACAATACAAAACAAAACAAAATCCATATAATAGGGGTGCAAGAAGAAGAGGAAACTGAGCAAGGAATAGAAAACCTGTTTGAAGAAATAATGACAGAAAACCTCCCTGATATAGAGAAGAAAACACACACAAATATAAGAAGTTCACAGAATCCCAAGCAAAATGAACCCCAAAAGACTGACGCCAAGGCACATTATAATTAAATTGACAAACACCAATGATGAAGTTAAGAATCTTAAAAGCAGTCAGAGAGAGCAGAAAGTTATCTACAAAGAATCCCTCATCAGACTAGCAACTGATTTCTCAACAGAAACACATCAGGCCAGAAAGGAATGTAACGAAAGTCATGCAAAGGAAGGGTCTGAATCTAAGAATACTGTTCCCAGCAAGGCTATCAATCAAAATTGAAGGTGAAATCAGGAGCTTCACAGACAAAATAGGACTAACGGAGTTTATTACCACCAAACCAGCAATGCAAGAAATGCTAAAGGGTCTGTTGTAAAAAAAAAAAAAAAGAAAGAAAGAAAGAAAGAAAAATAAAAAAAAGAAAGCAAAGAAGGAACACAGGGGTAAAGAATAAAAATGGCGACAAGTACCTATCAATAATAACTTTAAATGCAAACGGATTAAATGCCCCAATCAAAAGACATAGGGTAATGGATTGGATAAGAAAACATGACCCATATATCTGCTGTCTACAAGAAACCCACTTCAGAAAAAAAGATGCACACAGACTGAGGGTGAAGGGATGGAAAAAGTTTTTAGGCGAATGAAAATGAAAGAAAAGCTCGGGTAGCAATACTTATATCTGACAAATTAGATCTCAAAGTGAAGAACATAGCAAGAGATAAGGAAGATCACTTCATAATACTAAAGGGAGCAATCCAACAAGAAGAAATAACTCTGGTAAACAAATACGCACCCAATATACAGGAGCAACCAAATATATAAAATAAAACTCCTGGAGGATATCAAGGCAGAGATTGACAGCAGTACAATCATAGGAGACTTTAATACCCCACTATCACCATTAGATAAATCCTTTAAACAAAAAAATCAGCAAAGAAACATTAATCCTAAATGACTCACTAGACCAGATGAAATTAATTGATATTTTCATAACATTTCACCCCAAAGCCACAGAATATACATTCTTCTCAAGTGCACATGGGTCATTTTAAAAGATAGACCATATATTGAGGCACAGACTAAGCCTCTTCAAATTCAAGAAGATAGAAATCATATCAAGCATCTTCTCAGATCCCAGTGGCATAAAACCGTAAATCAACTACAATAAAAATCCAAAAAATCAAACACATGGAGACTAAATAGCATGCTATTAAACAATGACTGGGTTACCAGAGAGATCAAAGAAGAAATAAAATAAAGTAAAAACATCATGGCAACAAGTGACAATGAAAACACAATTCAAAATCTATGGGACATAGCGAAAGCAGTCTTGAGAGGTAAGTTCATAGCTCTACAAGCCTACTGAAAAAAACAAGAAACAATGGTAATAAATTACCTAACCCTACAACTAAGAGAGTTAGAAAGAGAGCAACAAGAAAAGCCCAGTGTAAGCAGAAGGAAGGAAATAATAAAGATCAGAGCAGAGATAAACAACATAGAGACCAAAAATATAATACAAAAGATCAATGAAACCAAGAGCTGGTTCTTTGAAAGCATAAACAAGATTGATGAACCTCTAGCCAGGCTTACCAAGAAGCAAAGAGAGAGGACCCAAATAAACAAAATCAGAAATGAAAGAGGAGGAATAACAACAGACCCCACCAAAATACAAAGGACTGTTAAAAAATATTATGAACAACTCAATCCCAAGAAACTGGACAACATGGAGAAAATGGACATATTCCTAGAAAAATACAACCTTCCGAAACTCAATCAGGAAGAATCTAAACATCTCAACAGGCCAATAACTATGGAAGAAATTTAAGCAGTCATCAAAAAGCTTCCAGCAAACAAAGCCCAGGGTCAGAAGGCTTTACAAGGGAGTTTTACCAAATATTCAAAGAAGAACTAAACCTATCCTCCTTAAACTATTCCAAAAAATTCAAGAAGAAGGAATGCTTCCAAGCTCTATGAAGCCAGCATCACCCTAATACCAAAACCAGACAAAGACAACACAATGAAAGAGAATTACAGGCCAATATCCCTCATGAACATAGATGCGAAAATCCTCAACAAAATTCTAGCAAATTGGATCCAGCAGTACATCAAAAAGTTCATACATACACCATGACCAAGTAGGATTTATCCCAGGGATGCAAGGATGGTTCAATATCCGCAAATCAATAAACGTGATACATCACATACACAAATTGAGAGGTAAAAATCACATAGTCAAATCCAACACCTTTTCTTGATAAAAACTCAGTCAGATGGAAATAGAAGGATCATACCTCAACATCATAAAATCCATCCTATCTAATAAAAGAGTAATATGCAAATTGACTATACCTTCGCTACACCCACAAGCCATGCCCAGCCAATCAGGAGCAAATAAACCCCAACCAAGATGGCTGTGGCCACTGAGAGCAGGAGGGAGACTTGGGTTTCCCCGGCAATGGAGGAAGCCAAACTTTCCACCTGCCTTTGCCTGCCTAGGCCTCCACTCAATGCTACAAAGTTTCAATTATAGAAGATATATAATCCCAACAGAAATGGCGCAGCCACGGAGCTGGAGAGAGCAGAGGCTAGGGTTGCCCAGGCAATGGAGGAAGCCAAACTTCTACAACCCTAGCGCCTAGGCCTGCACTCTAGGCTACAAAGTTTCAATTATAGAAAGTAAATGTCCCAACAGAAATGGCTGTCGCCTGGAGCAAGCAGAAGGCTTGCTCCGCTCTAGGCAACAAAGTTTCAATTGTAGAACATAAATTAATCGCAGATCCCAGGGCCTCCGCCTGGATCGCTGGGGAGCATGGCCAGCCTGCAAACCACCATAGGCTCCTCGCCCAGGCTGCCCCACACCCCAAGGGAACCCCAGGACACACTTCAGGGCAAATCAGCTTGCCCTTCCCATGCACCAGGTCTCTACCCTATCTAATAAAAGAGTAATACGCAGATTGACCATCACTCCAACACACAAGAGGGCTGTCCCCATGTGGTCAAAGATCCTGCTCCCATGTGGACACAAGATGGCCACCACAAGATGGCCAGCAGGGGAGGGCCATTGGGAGGTTCCAGGCCTGCAAGGGAGGGCAGTTGTGGGCGATCAGGCCATCAGGGGAGGGCAGTTAGGTGTGACCAGGCCGGCAGAGGAGGGAAGCTGGAGGCAAACAGGCTGGAAGGGGGGAAGTTAGCCATCAATTAGGCTGGCAGAGTGGTGGTTAGGGGGTAATTAGGCTGGCAGGCAGAAGGTCAGGTGAGCAGTTTGGAGCCAGCAGTACTGGATTGTGAGATTGGGGCTAAACGAGCAGTCAGACATCCCTCGAGGTGTCCCAGATTGGAGAGGGTGAAGGCTGTGCTGAGGAACACCCCCCACCCCCCATGCATGAATTTCATGCACTGGGCCTCTAGATAAATCCACAGCCAACATCATACTCAATGGGCAAAAACTAAAACCAGCCTTTCCTGTCGCGAGTTGCGAAGAGTTGGTTCGCCAGTCTCGGAGACCCGAGAATTGAGAGCTTCTTCGCGCCCGGGAGACTGCACCCGGCTGCCCGGTGGCCGTCACCATGCCACAAAACGAGTATATTGAGTTACACCGGAAGCGCTATGGATACCGTTTGGATTACCATGAGAAAAAGAGAAAGAAGGAAGGTCAAGAGGCTCACGAACGTTCAAAGAAGGCAAAAAAGATGATTGGTCTGAAGGCTAATAAGCTCTACCATAAACAGTGCCACGCTGAGAAAATACAAATGAAAAAGACTATCAAGATGCATGAAAAACGAAACACCAAACAGAAGAATGATGAAAATACTCCACAAGGAGCAGTACCTGCATATCTGCTGGACAGAGAGGGACAGTCCCGAGCTAAAGTACTTTCCAATATGATTAAACAAAAACGAAAAGAGAAAGCGGGAAAATGGGAAGTCCCTCTACCCAAAGTTCGTGCCCAGGGAGAAACAGAGGTATTAAAAGTTATTCGAACAGGAAAGAGAAAGAAAAAAGCATGGAAGAGGATGGTTACTAAAGTCTGCTTTGTTGGAGATGGCTTTACTCGAAAACCACCTAAATATGAAAGATTCATTAGGCCAATGGGCTTACGTTTCAAGAAGGCCCATGTAACACATCCTGAACTGAAAGCGACCTTTTGCCTGCCAATACTTGGTGTAAAAAAGAATCCCTCCTCCCCACTTTATACAACCTTGGGTGTTATCACTAAAGGTACTGTCATCGAGGTGAACGTGAGTGAGTTGGGCCTTGTGACACAAGGAGGCAAGGTTATTTGGGGAAAATATGCCCAGGTTACTTACCAACAATCCTGAAAATGATGGGTGCATAAATGCAGTCTTACTGGTTTGACAGCAGTTTCATACAAAGAACTTTGTAATTAAGACTATGCACCAATCAGGAAAACTTTACTATGTTTCTGAGTGCTATCAAACAGCTTACATGTCTGCAGTCATCAAGAGAATTATTTATTCTATTGTAAAAAACATTAAAATGGCCCAGTTTTATAAATTGGTCTTTATTTTGGGGTCTGTCTATCATGAAATTGAATGATTAAAAAAAGCAATTATAACAACAACACTCCTGTTCCACACAGTATTGGAAGTATTAGCCATTGCAATTAGACAAGAGAATAAATAAAAGGCATCCAAATGGGAAAAGAAGAAGTAAAGCTGTCCTTATTTGCAGATGACATGATATTGTACATAAAAAACCCATAAGATTCCACCAAAAAACTATTAGATTTAATAAATGAATTCGGCAATGTAGCAGGATACAAGATTAATGCGAAGAAATCTATGGCATTTCTATACACCAATAGTGAACTTACAGAAAGAGAGACTAAAAAAGGCAATCCCATTTACCATTGCACCAAAAAAATTAAGATACCCAGGAATAAACTTAATTAAGGAGGTAAAAGACCTATACGTGGAAAACGACAGGATACTGAAAAAAGAGATAAAGATGTAAACAGATGGAAGAACATACCATGTTCATGGATTCACAGAATCAACATCATTAAAATGTCCATACTACCCAAAGCAATCTATAGATTCAAGGCACTCCCCATTAAAATACCAATGGCTTATTTCACAGACCTAGAAAGAACTCTCCAAAAATTCCTCTGGAATAAAAAGAGACCCCGATTAGCCATAGCAATCTTGAGAAAGAAGATCAAAGTAGGTGAGATCTCAATACCAGATTTCAAGCTGTATTACAGGGCCACTGTTCTCAAAACAGCCTGGTACTTGCATAAGAACAGACATATAGACCAATGGAATAGAGAACTGAGATATTGACCCAAACCACTATGCTCAATTAATATTTGACAAAGGAGGCATGAACATACAATAGAGTCAAGGTAGTCTCTTCAATAAATGGTGTTGGGAAAATTGGACAGATATATGCAAAAAAAAAAATGAAACTAGATCACCAACTTACACCACACACAAAAATAAACTCAAAATGGACACAGAACTGAAACATAAGACGGAATACTATAAAAATACCAGAGGAGATGGGAACCAAGATGGCGGCTTAGGTAAAACACCTATCTTGCCGTCATGCTCAACAATTTTAATACTACAACTTAACGAAAGAACAAACACCTTCCAGAACCACCAGAAAGCTGGCCGAGTGAAAACTCCACAAATAAAAGTGAAGATAAGACACTCTGACTTGGAGGAGTGGCGGCGGACGGCGTTGAAAGATTCCTGCGGAGAGAGGTTTGGAGCGAGCACCAGCGGAGGGCGGGCGGCTGAAAACCGGCCAGTTTTCTCGAACGGGGAGACACAGACGTCCCACTGGACTGATTCTCCAGCTCTGGGCGAAGTCCAGGGAACCCACTATCACATGGGGTGAAAACTGGACAGTGGGAGGGCACGCCGAAGCTCGGGTGCTGCCGGGTCTCCCGGCTTGTGGAGAAGGCAGCTTGTGTGCGAACAGCTCGGCTGCGGGACCACGCAGAGAGCGCTCTGCGACTTGCCTCTCATTCGGAAAACCGTCAGACTGCTTTGTTTTACCACCCTGGGTGAGACATTGGGCGTGCAATCTCATTTGGGGAAAGTCTAAATTCCCCGGCAGCCGGTGGAGCTCGGCAGCGGCTCTCTCTCAGAGGTGCTGGCGGCCATTGCCCCTGGCACAGAGTCCCTGGGGCCGCATAGGGCAGAGCTGACGCTGTCTGCTTGGCCCCGAGACTCCACCCATCCAACCTGAGCACAGCTGAGCTTCACAGACAATTGGCCTGGAGGTCAACCCTCCAAGTGCTAACAACGATTAACTGAGCTTAACTTCAGCAAGACTGTGCAGCCCATATCCACCTCAGGTAACCGGGGAGGCTGAGCCACTGTTCCTAGTAGGAAGTCTACCACACAAAGCTAATTGACCAACTCAGGGAAGCAGCCACCATGCAGAGACATGGAAAGAAATCAGATGTGAAAGAAATGGAGGAAAAAAAACGACTGGACATGGAATTCTAAACCACGGTTATAGGGTTTTTTAAGAGGCTCCAACAAAAGGTCGAGGCTTATAAGGAAATAAGCAAGACCACAAAGGAAATGAATGAGTCCTACAAGGAAATGAACAAGACCCTCAAGGATATAGACGAGACCTGCAAGGAAATAATCAAGACCAACGTGGAAATGAATGAGTCCTACAAGGAAATGAAGGAGACTCTCAAGGATATGAAAAAGGACCAACCAGAAATTAAGCATACACTGACTGAAACAAAAAATATTATACAAAGACCTAAAAGTGCTCTGGAGCACCCCAAGAACCAAGTTCAAGATTTGAAATACAAAGAGGTAAAATCCACTCAGCTGAAAAAGCAAGAAACCAAAAGAATCCAAAAAATTGAAGATAGTATAAGGGGCCTCTGGGACAACCTCAAGCATACCAACATCCGAATTATAGGGGTGCCAGAAAAAGAGAGAGGCCAAGACAATGAAAACCTATTTGAAGAAATAGTGACTGAAAACTTCCCACACCTGGTGAAAGAAATTGACTTAGGAGTCTAAGAAGTGCACCGAACCCCAATATATAGGAACCCTAAGAGGACCACACCAAGGCACATCATAATTAAAATGCCAAGAGCAAAAGACAAAGAGAGAATAATAAAAGCAGCAAGAGAGAAACAGTTGGTTACCTATAAGGGAGCACCCATACGATTGTCAGCGGATTTCTCAACAGAAACGATGCAGGCCAGACGGGAGTGGCAAGAAATATTCAAAGTGATGAACAGCAAGAATCTACAACCAAGATTACTCTATTTGGCAAAGCTATCA
This sequence comes from Antrozous pallidus, assembly GCA_027563665.1. Lineage (NCBI taxonomy): Eukaryota > Metazoa > Chordata > Mammalia > Chiroptera > Vespertilionidae > Antrozous > Antrozous pallidus. The sequence continues at coordinate 36,280,260 of CM050516.1, read as the reverse complement.
TTCAGAATTGAAGGTCAGATGAAGTGCTTCGCAGATAAGAAAAAGCTAAAGGAGTTCATCACCACCAAACCAACATTATATGAAATGCTGAAAGATATTCTTTAAGAAGAGGTAGAAGAAAAAAGTAAAGATGAAAATTATGAACAACAAATACACATCTATCAACAAATGAACATAAAAATCAAGTGAAATGATAGGCTGTTGATCAGGATAGACTGGTGAATATAACAGAGACATGGACATAGAGAGGGAATGGACTGACAATTCTTGGGGAGAAAAGGGTTGTGGGAAGTGCAGCAAGAGACTGGACAAAAATCTTGCAACAATGGGAGAGGACAGTGGGGAGGGGAGGTGAGGGTGGAGGGTGGGATAGGTACAGGGTGGAGGGGAGCTATAGGGGGATAAAAAGGGGAAACAATGTAATTAATAAACTGAACAATAAAGATTTAAAAAAAATTAAAATTAAAATTAAAAAAAATAAAATGCCAAGAGCAAAAGACAAAGAGAGAATATTAAAAGCAGCAAGAGAGAAACAGTTGGTTACCTATAAGGGAGCACCCATACGATTGTCAGCGGATTTCTCAACAGAAACGATGCAGCCAGACGGGAGTGGCAAAAAATATTCAAAGTGATGAACAGCAAGAATCTACAACCAAGATTACTCTATCCAGCAAAGCTATCATTCAGAATTGAAGGTCAGATAAAGTGCTTCACAGATAAGAAAAAGCTAAAGGAGTTCATCACCACCAAACCAAAATTATATGAAATGCTGAAAGATATTCTTTAAGAGGAAGAAGAAAAAGATAAAAGTGTAAATTAGGAACAAATACACATCTATCAACAAATGAATCTAAAAATCAAGTGAATTAATAAGATGATGAACAGGATAAACTGGTGAATGTAACAGAATCACGGACATAGAGAGGGAATGGACTGACAACTCTTGGGGAGAAAGGGGATGTGGGAAGTGCAGCAAGAGACTGGACAAAAATCATGCAACTATGGGAGAGGACAGTGCAGGGGGGTGAGGGCGGAGGGTAGGATGGATACCAGGTGGAGGGGAACTATAGGGTGAAAAAAAAGGGAACAATGTAATTAATAAACTGAACAATAAAGATTAAAAAATAAATAAATAAATAAATAAAATAAAATAAAATAAAAATACCAGAGGAATCTACAGGTAGAGAAATCTCAGACATATGCTAAAGCAATTTCTTCACCAATACCGCTCCTAGGACAATGGAAACTAAAAAGAAAATAAACAAATGGGACTACATCAAAATAAAAAGTTTTTGCATAGCAAAAGAAACCATCAACAAAACAACAAGAAAGCCCACTGTATGGGAGAACATATCTGCAAATGTTATCACTGATAAAGGTTTAATCTCCAACATGTACAGGGAACTTATAGAACTTGATAAAAGGAAGATAAATGACCCAATAAAATAATGAGCAATGGACCTAAATAGAATCTTTTTGAAAGAAGACAGAGGAAAGCCAAGAGACATACGAAAACACTAGTGATCCAGTGCATGAAATTTGTGCATATTAAAAGGAAATAATTTACTATTGCTATTTGCCCTTTCTCTATAATAGAAGTGTCAAAGATGAAAGAAAATTAGTAAAATGTATATGAAAACCTTCCTCCTGTCAGAATCTGGGGCTCACCATGGGAACCAGTGTCAATTCCCTGCCCACCCACATGCACCTCAAAATCACATGAGACCCAGACCTGGCCAGTCCCCGCAACATTGGGCTATATCCAGACCCAGCCAGTCTCACCTTTGACAAGCCCTGCCGGGTAGGGAGCATAGCCTCAGGTCCCCTGGCCCAGTGTCAGGATGGAGGGCGTGGCCTGAGATCCCCCAGCCCAGATGAGGACGGGAGGCATGTCTTGAAGTCCTCCATCAAGCCCTGCCAGGTGGGGGACACAGACTGAGGTCCCTTGTCAAGGCCCGTTGGGTGGGGGACATGGCCTGAGGTCCCCCGTCAAGCTCCACCAGGTGGGGGGCACAGCCTCAGGTCCCCCAGCCCAGCTCCGGAAGAGGAGTGCATCCTCAGGTCCCCCGTCAAGCCCCACTGAACAGGGACATGGCCTGAGTTCCCCTGACCTAGCACTGGGGGTGCACCTTGAGGTCCCCTGTCAAGCCCCACTGGGGCAGGGAAGGGTGTACTCAGGTCCCTGCTTATTGCTCATTCAGGCTCCTTATGAGAACTAGGCCTCAGCTGTGGGTGCAGCCATCTTTGTGAAAGAGTGATGGTCAGTTACATATTCCCTCTTTATTAGATAGCATGCTCAAAGTCACTAATTATCCAAGAGATGCAAATCAAAATGACAATGCGGTACCATCTCACAGCTGTCAGAATGGCAATCATCAACAAATCAACAAACGACAAGTGCTGGTGAGGATGCAGAGAAAAAGGAACTCTCGTGCACTGCTGGTGGGAATGCAGACTGGTTCAGCCACTATGAAGAACAGTATGGAGTTTCCTCAAAAAACTAAAATTTGACCCAGTAATCCCACTTCTAGGAATATTTCTCAAGAAACTAGAAAGACCAATCAGAAAGGATATATGCACCCCTATGTTCATAGCAGCACAGTTCACCATAGCTAAAATTTGGAAACAGCTTAAATGCCTATCTGCAGATGAGTGGATTAGAAAACTATGGTATATCTACACAATGGAATACTACGCTGTTATAAAAAAGAAGGAATTCTGACCATTTGTAGCAACATGGATGGACCTGGAGAGCATTATGTTAAGTGAAATCAGCCAGGCAATGAAAGAAAAATACCACATGATCTTACTCATTTATGGAAAATAAAGAACATTATAACGTGATGAATAAAAAGATAGATACAGAGGCAGTAAAGCACCAAACAGACTGTCAAATTACAGCAGAAGGGCTGGGGAGTGTTGGGAAGGGGGGAAAAGAGATCAACCAAAGGACTCGTATGCATGCATATAAGCACAATCAATGGACACAAGACACTGTGGGGGTGGGATGAGGGCATGCGACAGGGGGTAGGGGAGGCTGGGGGAAGGTCAATGGGGAAAAAAAGGAGATATATGTATTACTATATGTAATACATTAAACAATTAAAAAAAGACATATAACAAATTTTGGCATGTGAAGAAATTAGGAAGATCATACGTTGCTAGTGGGTATAAAAAAGGTGCAGCCACTGTGGAAAAGTCTGGCAGTTAACTTTTTGACCGAGCAATTCCACTCCAGGTAATCCTATCTAATAAAAGAGTAATATGCAAATGTGACCGTACCTTTGCTATGCTACTAGCCAATCAGGAGCAGGGGGCAGGGCCAAGTGGTGTAAGGGGCGGGGCAGGGGCGGGACCGCAGTGCTCAGGACAGGAGGCCGGCGGGGGGCGCGGCACGTGGTGCATGGGACAGAAGGCCTTGGGATGGGAGGCCGGCGCGGCACGCAGTGCGTGGCTGCTGAGTACAGGGTGCCTTTGGGACTGGGCGGTCCCCATCGGGGCTAAGGCCTGGGCTGGGGGGACGGGGCCAAGGCATCTGGTGAGTACGGGGCTCCCAGGGCAGGGCGATCGCCAGGTGGTTGCCAGCGCCGGGGCTAAGGCCAGGGCTGGTTGGGTGGGGCCGAGGCAGCCAGGGCAGAGCTAGCCATCAGCCCCATTGCAGGGTGATGGCTGGGTGCCCAAGGCCTAAAGCTTCAGCCAGGGGTGAGGGGTCAGTAGGACATCCCCTGAGGGCTCCCAGTACGTGTGAGGGGGCAGGTTGGGCTGAGGAATCACCTGCCCTCAGTGCACGAATTTTGTGCACCGGGCCTCTAGTATATACATGAGAGAACTGAAAACATGTTCATACAAAAACTTGTATAAGAATGTCCATAGTAACATTCTTCATAATAGCCAAAAAATGAAAATAATTGTTCATCAACTGATAAATGAATATACAAGACACACTATACCCACACAATGGAATATTATTTTGGCATAAAAAGAATGAAGTACTGATACATACAATAAGGATGAACACTGAAAATATGCTAAGGAGCCAGACACAGAAGACTACGTAGTGTGTGATTCTATTTATATGAAATGCCCAGAAGAGGCAAATTCATACACATAGAAAGTGATAAATTGTTACAGAGTAGGAGAGAGCAAAATTAGATGTAACTATTAATACAGATAAAAGTTTCTTTTAGGGGTAATGGAAATGTTCTGGAAACTGTTAATAATGGTAACAGTTAATAATGGTAACAGTTGCACAATACTATGAATGTACTGAAAACCTGACTTGTACACTGACAAGTGGTTAAAGTAGTAAATCTTATGTTATTTGAATTGTTATCTCAATTAAAAAAAAAACCTACTAAAATAATCAAGTGCATTTATATACATTCACAAGGCTTAATTCCAAAAATGAAATTATAAGAACAGTTCTATTCACAAAGTATCAAAAAATACTTAAAAACAAATTTATGAAAAGAAGTAAAAGGTCTGTACACTAAAAACTATAAAACTACTGATATAAGAAATTAAACAAGACATAATAAATGGGCAAATCTATCATGTTCCTGGACCGGAAGACTCCAACATTGTCAGAATAACAATTCAACAAAATCCCAGGTTACTTAGGTAGAAATTAACAATGTGATCCTAAAATTTATATGAAATTGCAAAGAACACCAGATAAAAACACACAAAATAATTTTAAAAAAGAAAGTTAGAAATCATATTATAAAGCTGCAGTAATCAAAACAGGATATACAGGGAATACCAGTAGAATAGACAATCCAAAATAAACCCACACATTTGTGGTCCATTAATTTTTACCAAAAGAACCAATTCCAAAGGAAAGGGTAGCCTTTTCAACAAATGGTGCTGGAACAACTGGGTATCCATAGGCAAGAAGGAAAAAAATAAGGAAAGAACTAGACTCTTACTTCACATAACATAAAAAACTCAAAATGGATGACAGATCTAAATTTAAGACCTAAAATGTTTACAACTTCTAGATAAAAATATAGGAGAACCTCACTCACAGGGAAAGAAAGACCAAGATCCTTTCTCTGGCCTGCAATACCCACATGAGCTGCTCTGTCCATTTGCCACTCTGACCTTGTCTAACACACTTGGATTTGTTCTCGATGCCAACTCTTCTGGCCTCTTCTCATTCCCGGAACACACCAAGCACATGTCTGCTCCCGGGGCTTTGGGCTTGCTTGTTCCTCTGCTTAGAATGTGCTCTCTCAGCTACCCACAGGGGTAGGTTCCTCACTGTTTTCAGGCTCTGCTTTTATGGCACTGGGTTGAGCATCTACTATGAACCAGGAGGTCGCAGTCGATCCCCAGTCAGGGCACAGGCCTGGTTTCGGGCTCAATCCCTCGTGTCGGATGTGCAGAAGGCAGCCCGTTAATGATTCTCTTTCATCACTGATGTTTCTCTCTCTCCCCCGCTCCCTTCTTCTCTGACATCAATAAAGATTTTTTTAAAAGAAATGAATGACACACTGACTGATCTGAAGAACAAACAAACAAGCAGAACTGAAACAGACTCAGACACTCACAGAGAACTAAACAGATCCATAGAGAACATTCTGACAGTTGCCAGATGGGCAGGGGTAGAGGGAACAGGTGAAAAAAGGGATTAAGAAGAACAAATTGGTTGTTACGGAATAGTCACGGGGATGTAAAATATAGCATAGGGAATACAGTCAATAATATTCTAATAATTCTGTATGGTGTCAATGGGTACTAAATTTATCAGGGTGACCACTTAGTAAGCTAGGTACTGTCTAATCACAGGGGTGCACACCTGAAGCTAACATAATAATGTATGTCAACTGTAATTGAAAAATTAAAAAAAATTTAATGGGAAAAAATTGGCCAAACAAGTTGTTATCTATTCTCCCAATTAATTATAATACACACTTCATAAAAATAAAATAAATATGCATTAACCATATAACCCAGCAATTCCACTCCTAGAAAAACCTTAACATGTATCTGTACAAAGCCTTAAAAAGAATGCTCATAGCAGCATTTTATATAATAGCTAAAAAAAAAAAAAAGGAATAACCCAGATTTCCATCAAAGATCATAAAAAGTGACATATTCAGCAATAAAAAGGAGCTAAACTACTGATAGATGCTACAATATGAATGCCCCTCAAAAACATTATGCCAAGTAAAAGAAAACAGACAGTGTATGATTAGATTTACATGACATTCTAAGTAAAGGTGAAACCATAAACAGAAAGCAAGTCGATTGCTACCTGGGGCGGGACTGTAGGTAGATATAAAGGAACTTTTGGGGGTGATAAATTGAACTGTGTGATAGTTTCACAACTGTATGTGTTTATTTACTACAACTCATCAAACTATAACTGCAATAAGTGAATTATGGGGTACCAATAATAGCAGAATAAAGTTGTTTTTAAAGAAGGAAACTCTGTAAAGCACTCACCATTGTAGCCTTCAAGAACAGAGTCAATAATGGGTCTTGCAGTTAAGTTGTAAACATCAAGTTGTTTACTCTCGGGCCCAAAAACGGTATCAAAAGTAAATGTCTTCGGAGGCTCATTGGAAGAATCGGTCTTATGCACAGTGATAGTTCCCCTCATCTCATCCACGCCGACAGCCTGTTTGTAGCACATGGATTTCTCTCTCTCATTGAGCGGTCGGCACCTCACAACCACCTTCACATTATCACAGCTTTCTGGCTTCTCTGATTTATTTATCTGGTGAAGAAAATATTTACAGACCATGAAAAGAACATTTACATTTACCTTCAACAGATTGTTTCAAGTTTGAAAAAGGTTACTTTGCCATCTCAGTGCCTTGCACATGTAAGTACTCCATAAATATCTGTTAAATGCAATTAAAGATCTCACATCTACATAGAAAAAGTGTATTAAAAATGTGAAAAAGAAGTTTCTTTTACAACACAAATGAGGGGAGGGAAAATATAATTTATATTTATAATAAATGCAAGCAGAAATCATCAGTATATTATTGTCAATCTGCACAAAAGTTCCGGACTTCCTGAGTTTCCCACCTGTAGGAAAACACATGTGAACAAAATTAACAACTTTAATCATCAAGAATATAGTAAGCAGTAGGTCCTCTGTTCTCCTGAGACTTTTTTTTATAATGAATTAGTAAAATGTTTTTTATCAAATAATGCATCCATATATAGTCTATTTTCTTTATAGAAGACAACAATAAATGAAAGACAGAAAGTGGAAAAATGGCAGCAGAGAAAAATGTTTTAGTATGACTACTGTTTGATACTCATTAGAGAAACAACCTACTTAAAATTCTTCAATGGTTTCCCACAGACCTTAGAGGATAAAAGTAACAATCCTTAAGGTAAGACCTGATCCTAGCCCATGTATACTCCTGTCTTATTTCACAAGTTACTGTGCTTGTTCTTAGCCACAGCAGCTTTCTTTTAGGCCTTTTATTGTCACTCCTTTTTACTTGTTCCTTCTGCCTATAACAGTGGTCGGCAAACTCATTATTCAACAGACCCAAATATCAACAGCACAACGATTGAAATTTCTTTTGCGAGCCAAATTTTTTAAACTTAAACTTCATCTAATGCCACTTCTTCAAAATAGACTCGCCCAGGCCGTGGTATTTTGTGGAAGAGCCCCACTCAAGGGGCCAAAGAGCTGCATGCTGCTCATGAGCCGCAGTTTGCCGATCACTGGCCTAGACCATTCCTCACTCTCCTCTTCATCTGTACTGCAGATCTCAGCTCAAAATCCACTTCACCTGGGCAGACTTCTCTGAGTAGGTCAAATCCTTGTACAGGCATACCTCAGAGATACTGCAGGTTCAGTTCCAAATCACAGCAATAAATTGAGTAATGTAATAGAGTAGCGCAATAGGAGTTATAATCTTTTTACTGGTGGAAGGTCTTGCCTTCAATTTGTAAAAACACAAAACATCTGTGAAACACAATAAAGAGCAATAAAATGAGGCATGCCTGTATAGGCCCTGAGAGCACTTCTCACTTCTTTTACATCTGATACAATTACACTTTTGATAGCTCATTATTTAATTAACTAGGGGCCCAGTGCACGAAATTCGTGCACTGGAGGTGGGTGGTTCCTCAACCCAACCTGCCCCCTCTCACATACTGGGAGCCCTCAGGGGATGCCCAACTGATGGCTCACCCCCAGCCTGCCCAAGGCCTAAAGCCTCGCCTTGGGCACCCAGCCATCGCCCTGCTCTGCTCAGCTCAGCCCCGGCTGCCTGCCCGGTCCCCGGGGCTGGGCGCTCACTGCCACTTCTGCTCACAGCACCCAGGGGCCAGGCGCTCCCTGCTGCCACCGCTCCTCCCCGCCCCAGCACCTGGGGGCTGTGGGCTTGCTGCCACTGCCATTTCATCTCCGACCCGGGGCCAGTGCTCACGCTCCTGACTGGCTGGTAGCATAGCCAATCAGGAACAAAGGTGCAGTCAAATTTGCATATTTCTCTTTTATTATATAGGATGTCTGTTTTTCTTTGTCTACACCAGAGGTTGCAAACAGGTAGTCAAGGGGCTGAATTCAACCCACAGATGTCTTTTGTTAGTATTTAAAAATCTCTTGGCCCAGCCAGTGTGACTCTGGTTGAGTCAACCTATGAATCAGGAGATCATGGTTCAATTTCCAGTCCATGCCAGGTCCATTGTGGAGCATGCGGGAGGCAGCTCATCAAAGATTCTCTCTCATCACTGATGTTTCTATCTCCTGCGCTCCTTTCCCCTCCTCTCTGAAATCAATCAAAATATATATAAAAAATAAGTCTTTTTAATTGGTTGCTAAAAGTTAAAAATTGAAAAAATTTCACAAAATAACAATTTCAGATTCTCTTGGGAAAAAAAAAAAAAGATGATCTGACATCTTTAAGCCAGCATTCCTACATGGCAACACTTTACAATTAATCTAAACCTACTTTTACCTATTGTAGGCCACCAACTGACTTCATTAATGTTAAGTGGCTTGTCTGTATAAACATGTATGGTTTTGACCTCTGCCCAAGAAGACAAGCTTCTCTCTTCCCAAGGTCAAGAACTAGGCTGGTTTTGCTCAAAATTGTATCTCCAGTGCCTATCATGTGGTTGGTGCCAAATATTTATTGAATGAGTTTTATAAACAATTTGAAAGGAACAGTGATAGCTCCCCTCATCTCATCCACACTGTCAGCCTGTCTGCAGCACATGGATTTCTCAAGGAACAAATATTGAGTATTTAATGCTAAGCGGCAAGCACTGTCCTTTATTTCTCCTGAGCAGTATCTTATTTCATACTGATAACAACCCCATGAGAAAAAGTAAAATTATGTGGGAACTAAGGGCTCAGGAAGATTAAATAATTGTCGAAGGCCTCATAACAATTAAATAACTGGCCATGGTTCAGGTGTTCTCCATAACCCTATACTGGGCTACGGTCACCCCTTTACTAAGTGCACAAGATAAACATACCTCCCCTCACACACAAAGACATCTACGGGTGCACTTCTTGCACTGTAAGCTAAGGCGCCACAAGAGAAATGACAGCTCGAGTCAGGGGCCTGGAGTAAGGAGAGGCAGCCCTCGCTTTGCTGTCTTCCGGAGCCTGGCCCCGCTGCGGAGATCCTATGGGGTGCGGAGCATCCAAAAGCGACTCTCGGTGGCCGCTCCCAGATGCCCAGCCCAGCGGGCAGAGCGGAGGGCCCGAGCGCATTCTCCGGCACAGCCCCTTCATTCCAGCAGCGCAGGCCCTGCGGGATGCAGCAGCCACAAAGGTAGCAGAGCCTGCCCGGGTCCTTCCCAAGGCCGGGTGGAGGCTCGCGCTCCCCAGGCCTACCCACCAGGCTCCCCGACGGCCCGGGACCCAGGGCCGGGCCCTGCCCCGCCCCACCCCGGCCGCCCGCCAGCCTGCTCCGCGCCTCCATGGCAACGGCCGCGCCCCCGGGCCAGGCCGCGGAGATGAAGAGGAACCACAGCGGCTGAGCCACTCTCCTCACCGGCATCGTGGCTCTCTCCCGTGCCCGGTGGATGTCCGCGCCCAGAGTGCAGTCTAACGACGCCGGGGTCCCGGGAGCGGCTGGCCCAAGATAACTGAAAAACCGCCTTGGCGCTCCCGAGACTGCGGCTCCCGGGCGAGAGTACGCTGTGCGCAGGCGCACGCCTGGCTCGCCCCGCCCCATTCCCGGGCCTCTGGCTTCCTTCGCCGCTTGAATTACGCCTGCGCAGAGGGTTTCACGTCGGTCTCCTAGGACGCCAGCCACACTGCGCCTGCGCAATGCTGCCTTCCCGCCGCGCTACACATCTGGCTGGTTGGGGGCGGGGATGCCTGGCTGTCACTAGTTGGGAAAAGGAGGTGTTTTTTAATACAAGCCTCATCTTCTGGCTCTTGCAATACTCCAAAATTTAAAAACACAATAGCAGCCCTTGCAATTCCCGGCCCCCTGTTCACCTGGATCTCTCTCTCTCTGTGTCCCTCTCTCTGTCTCTCTCTCTCTCTCTCTCTCTCTCTCTCTCTCTCTCTCTCATCAATGGAAGGAATATCCTCTGGTGAGGACTTTTTTAACAACACAAAAAGAAAAACTCCAATAGCAATTGTACATTGGCCCCCATCTGAAGAGCTAAAGACTTTAGATACATTACTGCGCTTGATTGATGACTTGTTTATGATCTCTCACCATTAGAAGGTGAGGTCCATGAGGTGTTTTGTCGACATTCTCACTAGTATCCCCAAAACTTAAAGTGGGTCTGAAAATAGGACCTGGCACAGGGTCGTTTTCAATACATTTTTATGAAAGAACGAACGATCCATCTATCGTTTTTTCTTATTTGAACCACTCCCCTGAACACCACTCCACTTGGATGTGCAATAGGCATTTCAAATTTGTCTAAAATTGAAAGGTTGACTTCCACCCCTCCCCCAGTACCCATCCCCATCGCTCCTACCTGCCCCCCACCAAAGGCCAAAGAACTTACCTCATCACAATTGTAACCAAAATTCTGACAATCATTTGGGTTAAAAACCAATCTCTCTCTCATACCCAATATCCAGTGCTTGTTCTCTGTATCTTCAAAGACAGAACCAGAATCTGACCATTTTTCACCACTACCACCATTGCTCATTTCTATTACTACAACAGCTCAGGAACTGCTTTCCTTGCGTGCATTCTTATCCCCTCTTGGTCTGTTTTCAACACGGGAGCCAGAGGAATAACGTTAAAACATAAATCAGATAGTGTATTTTCTCTGCTCAAAACCTGGCAACGACTTTCCATCTCACAGTGTAAATGTTACAACCCTTCTTCCCATGTCCTGCCCTTGCTCTTCCCTCTTGCTCAGTGTTCTGCACCCGTTCCACCTGGCCTCCTTGATTCATATCATCGCAGGCATGCTTCTACCTTAGAATGCAAAGGCTTTTGCACTTGCAGTAGGAACTAATAAAAATAGCTACAAAGCATTTTATTTCATGCCAGTGTACTGTTCTAAGTACTTTACTTTCTTTTTAAATATATATATTTTATTCATTTTTTACAGAGAGGTAGGGAGAGGGATAGAAAGTCAGAAACATCAATGAGAGAGAAACATCCATCAGCTGCCTTTTGCACACCCCCTACTGGGGATGTGCCCACAACCAAGGTACATGCCCTTGACTGGGATCGAACCTGGGACCTTTCAGTTCGCAGGCCAATGCTCTATCCACTGAGCCAAACCAGTTTCGGCTTTACTTTCTTTTTCAAATTAATTTAATTCGCCGAAACCGGTTTGACTCAGTGGATACAGCATCGGACTGCGGACTAAAAGGTCCCGGGTTTGATTCCGGTCAAGGGCATGTACCTTGGCTGCGGGCACATCCCCAGTAGGAGGCATGCAAGAGGCAGCTGGTCGATGTTTCTCTCTCATCGATGTTTCTGACTTTCTATCCCTCTCCCTTCCGCTCTGTAAAAAATCAATAAAATATATTTTAAAATAAATTAATTTAATTCACATAATAACCTTTTGAAATAGGTATATTGGTTATTTTAAAAGAAAATAGGAATAACTATTTCACAGATAAAGAAACTGAGGCACAGCACCAAGTAAGTAATTTGTCCAAGGTTATATACATGGGCAGTGACAAAGCTTAGACCCAAACTGAGGCTCTGAAAAGCTCTCCCCCTAGATATCTGCCTGACCTTGTCATCTCCTTCAGAATACCTGCTCACACATCATCTGCTCAGTGAGCCCTGCTACATCTACACTGAGTAGCCAGATTATTATGATCTCTGAATGCATAATAATCTGGCCATTCAGTATATATTAGAGGCCCAGTGCATGAATCCGTGCATGGGTGGGGTCCGGCCAGCCTGGCCAGGGGGATGAGACATAGGTGGTTGGCTGGCCTCCCTGCTGGTCAAAGTCCTGGTGGAGGAGCAACTTGCATATTAGCCTTTTATTATATAGGACTAGGGTCCCGATGTACGAAATTCATGCACTGGGGTTGTGTGATCCCTCAGCCCAACCTGGCCCCTCACACATACTGGGAGACCTCAGGGGATGTCCTACTAACCACTCACCCCCGCCTGCCCAAGGCTTTAGGCTTTGGGCACCCAGCCATCGCCCTGCAATGGGGCCGATGGCTGTCTCCATCCCAGCCACATACCCACCCCCAGGCCCAGGCCTTGCCCCAGCCAGCTCAAACCCAGATAGCACAGGCCTCGGCCCCGCCCCCCACCCTGCCCCCAGGCCTTCTCCCTGGCCAGCAGTGCTGGCCATTTCGACCCTGCACCCCCCCACACATAGCCCTGGTGCCTCGGCCCTGCCCCAGCTCCTGGTTGGATGGTGGGCATAGCTGGTGGGCGTGGCTTTGTGGGTGTAGCAAAGGTATGGTCAATTTGAATATTATTCTTTTATTATGTAGGATATATACTGAGTGGCCAGATTATTATGTGTTTAGAGATCATAATAATCTGGCCACTCAGCGTATTTTAAAATTCCAACCTTCAACTCCAGTCTTATCTCCCTTCCTACTCTTTCCATAGTACTTACATCATCCGACATATCATACATATGATATAGATACCCAGCTTTATTGAAGACATAATCCCATATCATTCATCAATTTAAATTGTACAAATCCATAATTTATGCTACATAGAGAGTTGTGCAACCATAACCACAATCCATTTTAAACATTTGCATCACCCTAAAAAGAAGCTCTCTACTCATAGCAGTCACCCCCACTTGCCCTGCCCCCCTCACCAACATCCCAGCCCTAAGCAAATACCAATCTACTTTCTGTCTCTATAAATTTGGCTATTCTGGACATTTCATATAAGTGATATTATACAGGTTGTGGTCTTTTGTGAATGGCTTCTACCACTTAGAATGTTTTCAAGCTCCATCCTATTGTAGCATATATCAGTCATTATTTTTTGTGGCTGAATAATATTCCATTGTGTGGACATACCCTTGTGTGATAGGCCACAATTTATCTCATTCAACTATTGATGAACACGTGGGTTGTATCCAGTTGGGGGCTCTTACAAACAGTGCTGCTCTGAACATGAGTGGGTGTCTTTTGCGCACACAGACGCACCTTTGTCGGGCATATACTTCGGATGAAATTGTGGGGCTTGCATGTATTCTGTATTTCTGGATTACTATCTAAGTGCATGTCTATTTTATTCATTGTTATGTCCCAGCGCATAAGATTGTAGGTTAAATAAATATTGCTCAGTGGGAAAATGGTATGCATGAATGACCGATTTTGTAAGGGGGGGGGGGGGTACCGCTTTTTTTTCTTCCTTTTTTTATTTTATTTTATTTTTTTTAAGAGGGGGGGTTGGCGGGGGTGTGGTCGAGACTCTGGAGGTCAAGTCGCTGCACGGATCACACTAGGAGTCAGGAATCCTCTCACACCTGCCTAAGGAAAGGCGCAGGGTGTGCGGCCCGCATCCTTGCCCCGGGCCGCGGGGTCACCGGCTGCCCCATCCGGGCTGGAGGCAGCATGGGCCGGGGCTTCGGGCGGGAGGCGGCGCGCCGGGTCCAGAGGGTCCCTCGCCCACCTGCGCGCCCGTCCGGCCGCGTCCCAGGCCGGGGTTCCTCTCCGCCGGAGCCAGGGCCAGGGGGGCGGACTGCGCACCCGCCGCCCCAGATGAGGCTGGGTTGCGCCCGCCCTGCCGCGGGCCCGGGCGGCCCAGCACCGAAGGGGGCGCTGGGTTATAAAAAGCCGGGGGGCCGCTCCGACCGAGGACTCGAAGCTCGCGGTGGCTTCGGGCGCACGGCCCCCGCCCGGGAGGAGACGCCGGACGGGCGTCGGGCCGCGCTGGCCATGAGGCTCGGATCCTGCCGCCTGGGAGAAGGTTCCCCGCGCCGCCCAGGGGGGAGCCCGGGGGGCGGGCTGCGGGGACCCCGCGAACTGCAGGCCCCGCCGGCACGCCCGCGCCCGCCGGGCCGGGAAACTCGGCGGGCCCACCTCCGCCTGGCCCTGGGCCGCGAGGCGCGCCTGTGGCGAGGCGGCCGCCCCCAGCTACCGGCCCCAGTGGCGGGGCCCTCCCGGGAGCACCTGCACCCCCAACTGCACGGCCGGGCCCCACCTGCACCCGCGCCCAGGGGAGCCGCGCCCGGGGCCCGCACACAGCCCCAGGTGCGTCCCGCACGAGGCACTAGGCACCAGGCGGGGCTCACCGGTCCCCTCACGGCGGGGGCGGGGGGTGCCCTGCTCGAGGGGCTTGGGAAGGGCCCGTGGGTCGGGGAGCTCAGCTCGGGGCGGGAAGGGCCGCACCGCTGAGCCGCTGGGCGGCAGAGAGGCGCTTCCCCCTGCAGATGTTTTAAGTGTTTTTTCTTTATTGATTAAGGTGTTACACATGTGTCCTTATTCCCCCCCTCTCCCCCACATTAAGGCAAAGGGGCTGCTCACCTTAAGGAGGCGGGTCCTGCCATGGGGGGGCCGGGACCAGCCCCAACCACCTTCCCTGCCATCCCTGCTCCCCCTTTTGAGCGGGCGGAGCTCAGCGGCCTTTGCAGGAGGCCGCGCTGCAGCTCCTGAGGCTGGGGAGTGTCTTCCTATTCTCCCACTCCACTCAGCCTGGCTCTCCACCTGCCGCCGCCTCCGGGCTTCGGGGACAGTAGGGGGGATGGTAGGGAGCCTCGGAGAGGTGGTGGGGAGGGGTGGGAGCCCTCGGAGGGATGGCGATGGCGTGGCGGGAGGGAGCGGAGCCATCTCCATGCTCAGAACTAAGTACCTCGCTGGAAGAGGGAGACCTGGAATGGGTCCCTCTCCACCCGTGCCTGTGGCTTAGGGGGGTGTGGCTGTCGGGTGGACTGGGGAGTTGAGAGGACGTGGCTGAGAAAGCACCTCCTGGGTGTTAAGGTAGGGTGTGCTTATCTGGACGAGTCAGGATGGGACTAGGGTTCCCTGAGAAGGTGTCACATTCCCCCTTTCCAGTCGTCCCCGGTGAAGAAAGGACTCCTGACTAGGCCTCTGTCCTGACTGATATCAGGAGGAGTTCCACTGGTCAAATCTAAAGCTGCCACTAACTTACTTACGGAGGAATACAGTCAGTCTTCTAAAAAGTGGGGAGGGGATTAATTTCTTAAAGAAAAATGATCATTAGTGCTTCCCGGTCTGTTTCTGACGTTCATCTCCTACTCACTTGTCGGTCCAAACTGCAGGTAAGAGAGAGCTTGCTCCACATTGTCACAATCACTTGCTTGAGACCTGCTGCAGAGGTCAGTGAAGAAGAGGAGGTACGCACCTCTGGAGGTCCACTCCGGACTGCTTTAGGAGATAGAAGGGTGCAACACTGGAGCACTGAAGTTTCCTGTGTCCTGGGGAATGGTGGGCATTTTGTTTTTGTTTTAAATATGTTTTATTGATTTCAGAGAGGGAGACAGAGGAACGTCAGTGAAGAGAATTGTTGGTCAGTTGCCTCCTGCAGGCCCCACACTGCGGATGGAGCCCGAAACCCAGGCATGTGCCCCACAGGAATAGAACCGGGACGTCCTGGTTCATACAGGTCAGTGCTCAACCACTGAGCCACACCGGCTGGGCAATGGTGGGCATTTTGAAAAAAGTTATTAACTTCCCACAGCATCTGCTGTCCTTTCTTTTTTAAATATTGTATTTATTTTTGGGTGCCCTCAACGGGAAGGGAACCGGTGGCGTTTTGGTGCACAGAAGGATGCGCAATGAACTGAGCCGCGCTGGCCGGGGCTCTGCGTCCGCTCTCAGGCCTGCCGGACCCTGGGAGCCCACAAATGGAGAATCAGAACAGCTGCATCTCCTGGCCCAGCAAACCTGAGCTCCTGGCAAACAGATCTTGCCTCCTTGGTTGATGCCAGATGCCACCTCCCACTAAGCAGAGGCATCTGCTGTTGAGCTAAGGAAATGGCCTCCCAAACCATGTGGCCTGATGTCCACTCCTGGACACTACGTCTAAGAAAGGTGTTTGGACTATAAGATGTGACTGTGTCCGTGGAACTGGTCCTCGGGGACTCTGAGGCCCTCTTTGGAGAGGGGCAGGGGTGGAGGAGAAGCCTCCACAAGAGCGTCAGGCTGGCTGCACTTCTAAGTTTCACTGTTCTGCTCCGGAGATTCTCTCCCCGTCCCCTTGCCAGCCCTCCTCCCTCCCCTCTGGCTAGACCGGAACCACTGCCACTTCCACAGGGTCTCCCTTAGCTGATCTCAGGACCCGAGGGGACGGAAAAAGTACCTTGTGTCCAGTTCCAAACCTTCAATGAAAATACTTTTAAATTTTTTTAATGTAATTTATGCCCCCGAAAGTTGCTTTGCCCAACTAAAAAGTCGGTGACCTTTAAAAGAACTACCCTGTTTCCCCAAAAATAAGACGGTATATTAATTTTTGCTCCCAAAAATGTGCTAGATCTTATTTTCGGGGGGATGCTTCATATTACAGCAAGTAGGTTTTATTTTGGGGGGATGTCTTACTTTCAGGGAAACAGGGTATTTCTAAAGGTTATAGTAATACTTTAAAAAAGCAGAACCAAGTCTTTAATGCACTTGGTACCTGAATGTTTACTTAGAGACAAGCCTTATTAGTCTCGGGGGGGGGGGGGGGATCAAAGTTTTGTCAAAACTGAACTGCCTTAAAACAAGGCTAAAGGGAATGTGTTTGGAGCTACGGTATCGCCAAAACTGAGGCTGTCTGGTACAGACCACGAAACTCAAAAGCCTCCTTTTTCTCTCTACCACAAGCAGTCACGGTAGGGCTCAGGAACAGGTCCTAGAGAGCTTTGGTGGGTTCCTACCGCTGAGAAGAGAAGATGGCATAGCCCCTGTCTCCAAACACCTCGGGTAGGAGCTGGAGTGCAGCTGGGAATCAAAAGCTGTTTGCAGAGGGTGCCCATGTGGTATCTGCTACACATTGTAACAACTGCCTAGGCAGTGGTCGGTAAACTCGTTAGTCAACAGAGCCAAATATCAGCAGTACAACGATTGAAATTTCTTTTGAGGGCCAAATATTTTAAACTTCTTCTAACGCCACTTCTTCAAAATAGACTCGCCCAGGCTGTCGTATTTTGTGGAAGAGCCACACTCAAGGGGCCAAAGAGCCGCATGTGGCTCGCGAGCCACAGTTTGCCGACCAGGGGCCTAGGGACTTGACCATCTAGATCTGGGTTGGGTTTTCCTTCAGAAGTCCTTTCTGTCAGGTCACTTGAAGACAGTTCTGTTGGGCTCATGGATGTCCAGCCCCATGGATAAGAAAACAAAAGCTACCATGTCACGATACAGGGCTTTGGCCTCTTTATTTTCTTTGTCATTCCACGCATAAGGGACTTCATAAAGTACTGTGGCTCTGACTGTACCCCAAGTGAGTTGCTAAGGATGGAGCTGGCTATTTTGGACAAACTGCACTGGGACCTCTGCATTGGGACGCCACTGGCCTTCTTGAACATAGTGAGTACAAGGAGTTTGCAGAGTCTGCCCTAGACTCATCTGTGCCTTTGGACAGCTCACACCAGAGGCCGGCCAAGCACAGGCGTGCACACGTCCTTGCACATGCACCACAGAAAGTGACCCACGGGGCTCATGACATATGGAGCAGTGAAAATGTACCTTACATCCAACACAGTTCCACCAGACTTCCACTTCTAAAGCACAGTAAAGTAACTTTACAAAGAGTTTTAGACGGCACTATTATGGTTTCTCTTAAATACACATTGCAAAAATATTTAACTTTCCATTCTATGAATACTGTACATAAAAAGCTGTCTGCTCTTGTTACACTTTACACACATTCACTTAGCTGTCTTGATTCACCTACACACAATCCTTATTGAGGCTTTAGACCATATTGATCCGGCACTTAAAAATATCCTATTAGTCGGCATCCGTTTTAGTTAGGGAGTGATGGTCGTCTTTAAGGATGTGATTCTGTTAGTAAGGCAAAATTATGCAGTGTGGCAATGTCATGGGGTTTTGGTCTGTTATGAAGCATGAAGATTATGTCACCAAGGGCTGTTTCATTGTGAAAACGGGCCGCTGTTGCCAAGTTGCAGTTTCTTCCCGTAGCAGGCAGATACAAGTAACTTTCCTGCTGTTTTTCAGCATTGAAACGTTGTCATCTGGGTGCTTGGGGCCTCTTAAGGCCATGTTAGAAAGCAGACTGCCTTTTCTCTCCAAGGTTGAAACTAAGCTTGACCACAAAATGGGCATGAAGCCCCAAGCCCCTGGCGGAGCCGTGAATGGAAGTGAAAGTGACTGGGCAACATTTGATGTTCCCTGATGAAAATTTAAGTTGTTTGCACTTTTGGTCATTGATATATGAAAAGTATGGGGTTTTTCTGTTCTAACATTAAAACCACAATCTCCAGTTCCACGCCCTGGTGGTCGTGGGCTGGCCCCACGACGTGGAGCTGCTGCCTCAGAGGAATCCTTCCCTCCACGTCGCGTCCCTGACCAAGCAGCTGCAGCACTGTATGGCGGGCCACCAGCTGCTGCAGTTCAAGGGCTCCACACTGGCCTTGGTCATCATCACCTTAGAGCTGGAGAGGCTCACGCCCGACTGGTGTGCTCCTATATCTGATCTGCTAAAGAAAGCACAGGTAGACATCAACTTTGCCCCCAGACCAAGCTCTCCGTTTTGTTCCCTGAGCTGCCACACTGTCTCCAAAAGGGCACCCATGGCCCTTCTTGGCCCCTGGCCCAGGATGCTCTGGCCATGACGACTCTGTGAAGAGCCTGCCGAAGGGCTAGGCTTTCCGTACTTGGCGTGCCCTCTGGGGTTGAGTATGGGGTACATGTTCCCCTCACGGGGCAAGTTCGGTGGGTTTCTCTGACAGAAGAGCTTTATCTCAGTGGCAGCCCTTACAGCCAAGTTGGGGGGGGAGGGGGCATGTCCACTTCAGAAGGAAGCAACCCAGAGCTTAAAATTGAGGAGTATAAATTTCAGACCTCTCACCATCTATATGAGTCTATGATACCAGGCATTGGCAGCCGGGGGTGGGGGGGGGGTGAGGGGGTAGGGGGATGGGAGGGGGACTGTCAGAATCTCTCAGGATGGACAGAGTAGGGTGGAATGCAGTTAGACTCATTATGGTTTTACTGGGTTGGAGATGGATGTCCCTGAGGTGGTAAGGTTAATGTGCTTAAGTGTTGTGATTGGACCCCTTTCTGAAATTGCTCCATGCTAACATTTGGATGCTCACTGCTCATTCCTTAGAATGTGAAGTGGTTCTGCACCAAGATGACCACTCTGTTTTAATGACAGGTCAGCATCGAGCAGTTTGTCCACTGCAGGATATTGGTAAAGCAGCAGGTGAGAAGTGTTTAGTCCTCCTCCTGCACAATGTTCTCTCACCTGCCAGCCTGCACTCCTACCCCAGTGCCCTTCAGAGCGCAATGGCAAGCTCTCCTTTGTTGGCCTCCTCTAAATTCTAGGCTCCATGGATTTTGTAAGAAAGGGAAAAAGCCCTAGAAGAACAGCTGAGAAAAAATTACTGGGTCCTTAGAATAAAGGGAAAAAAAGGTTGGGGTCCCTAGAGATAAGGGCAGATCCTGACCCTGCTCCCTTCTTTCCCCAGGGAGAATGAATTAACGCTTATGCTGCAACTTGGTTTTCCTTCCCCAGCAAGGGCTGGTATCAGCCCCCAAGCGAGCTGGAGTATGAAGCAAGAGGAAGGCCTTGCTCAGGGCTGAAGGGCCGGGCCGGTTTTGTGGGTTTTTTGTTTTGTTTTTGTGTTTTTAGGGGCCAGGCTGGTTTCGACTGACCAGGTTTTGCTGCCCTAACCCCCAGAGCTGGCTAGTCCTTCCAGCTTCCCAGGCCTGTAGCAAGCACATGTGCAGCACAGCCAGCCTGCCTGCCACTGCAAAAATAGGACAGTCCCTCCAGACACAGTTACCCTGATTTGGCCATGACTTCTGTCTTCTCTTTACAAGGACTGTATTATAAAGTACGCTTTGTTTAGTGTCCGATAATTTGATCAAGCTTTAAGAATATTTTCCCTTTGTTACTCTTAAGCAAAGTCACTGATCGGCATAACTAGAGACATTTTTATGCTAAAGAATGATATTTCAAGGTGTGAGCCCTGTGATGCAGCTCCAAGAGCTTTTGTTGAGATGAGCAGATTCTGAGACCGAGCCTTCTCCAACCACAGTGCTGCCGGAAGGAGGAGGAGGAGGTGATTAGCATGGCTGTGAGGGAGATGCCAGCTGCCTCTCCAAAGCTGGGACACTATAGAGCCATTTTTGAAGCAGTGGCGTCCAGCTGGCAGAGATGCCAGCTGGAGCTGTGTGAGTAGTGTTGGGATGTGAATGACTGCACCACACATTTAGAGGTGATTTGTGAAGACTTTCCAATGTGAACAGTTTTTGTAAATGTGCTAAGCCGTGGGGAGTCTGACCTGCTACTGGGTGCAAAGTGGTCAACGCCCAGATATCTACACTAATAAGAGAAATATGCAAATTGACCATCACTTCGCAGTATCCACCAGCCAATCGGGAATGCATATGCAAATTAACCCAACAAAGATGGTGGCGACCCCCCCCCCCCACTGCTCTGGGCCTCTGGGCAGCATGCATGCAGGCACGGAGCGGCCGGCTGGGCAGGACGGGACACCTGCTATGAGGGGGAGGGTGGGGGACAGAGCAAAGATGGAAGGTGGCAGCCAGAGCAAAGGCCTGGGTCCCAGGTGTCAAAGGAAAACCGGTGCTGGCAGCCAGGGGAAGGAAGGCCTATTGCACGAATCTTCATGCAACGGGCCTCTAGTTCTATAATAGTTGTCTGCACTGTAGTCAGTACCAATCCTGACCTTTTCTTGAAACAAATTTGCTTGCTGGAGCTTTTGTTAAAATAAACTTTAAGTCCTTGCAACCCTGTCTGAATATTTTACATATAGTGGGTGTCATGCACTTAGACTTGCTAGAGTCAGACCAAGGTGGAATACCATCTCGTGGGCCCCATCAACAATTGTCCTCAGCGCAGATGGAGATGCCAAGAGCAGCATTAAGCTCATGGCCACAGCTCTCACCAGTGGCCAGGACTGTCCTCTGCCTCCTTCCCTCCACTGTCAGTGGGCACCGCAGTGGGCAGGGTGGGGCTCATTCTGAGGCTCACACCAGCTCAGGCTATCTTTGACTTTGGGAACTGGCGGGAGGTATCTGGACCTCTTAGGTGGCTCTGGATGTAAGCTGAGTCCCCGGAGCGAATCCAACTCTGAATTTCCAAAGAGAAGGTAGGTCTGTGAAACCCAGTATTGGGCTAAGGGACAGCCTTGTGACTCCATCTTTCTGTAAATAAAATGCTTCTTTGGGGAAGCAAACTTCTATATTGCCTAAGTACCACTTATAAGTTAAAAAAATTTTTTTTGATGCTGTTCAGTATTGAGTTGGGGTCCTATCCTACTCTCCTCTAACATTTCCTTTTCTTTCTTTTCTTTTCTTTTCTTTCTTTCTTTCTTCTTTCTTGAGATTAGGAATTCATATCCCACCTCAGATCAGAGATTGGGGATCATTGTGGTGCGAGAAATATGGACACATCCATCTTCCTTTTGTCCCCACCACAGAAGGACTGCGACTACAGAAAATGGAGATGGGAGAAGGCTCAGATGGGCTAAGGGAAGTACAGGCTTGGTGAGCATCATATACCTTTCTTCACTTGTCCAATTATTTCTTCTCTCTAATGGGTGAGCCGAGTTGTACAATGCTGTTTCCTTTACCAACAAGGTCTTTCTCCCCTGGCTTCCAGGAGAATCTGTCATTCAAATCTTTGTGAAGACTTCCCTCCCTGTTCCTTGCCTCCCCGTGGGTAGAGTTGAGCTGTACCTGCATTGGGGATGTCTGCATACCAGTCTCCCTGCTGGACTGTCAGCTCCCCGGACTTTAGTCCCTAATCTCCTCATTTTGATCTTCACAGAGATTAGTCTAGTGCCCAACAGAGAAAACTCAACAAATGGACCTGAGCTTGTCATCACTTCCTTCAACCACAAGACTACCTTCCTTAACCAAATATTTGCCTGCCTACCATGGCATCCCACCTCTACAAAACCATCTCAGGCCCATCACCCCTCCCGCAGACTGCACACTTTCATACTGGCTGCATTTCCACTGTTCTCCCAGCATTCATAAGGTTGCCAAAGAGCAGCTATAGCTCCCAAATTAAAGGATATAGGTTACCAATATTCAAATCCCAATACTTCTAAGTGACTAGCTGTGTGACCCTGGGTAATTAATTAACCTCTCTGTGCTTAGGTATGAAGTGGGGAAATGGTACTTAATCATAAAATTAGTATGAAGTTTACTAGTAGAGGGATCAATGCATGTGATGTGCTTTAGAGCGATGCCTGGCACACAGTGAGAACTTAGGTGTTAGCTGTCCCGTGTCAAGCCTCTTCCAAAGGGATATAAACTCTTCAAGGGCAGGGCTTGCCTTCTTCGTGTCCTACATAATCCCTATCATTCCTACAGAAGCTGGTTCACCCCAAAGTTCACAGAAAAGACAAGCTGTACTTGACCACAGTTGCAGCAGATTAATAGGCTAGAAAACTTGTTAAATCAGAAAAGCTACTGCCCAAAAAAGACACCACGAAAAAAAAAACTCAAAATAAATGCAAAATTTAATGGGGGGAAAACAAGTACAAAGTGAATGGAAAGGAACAAAAACAGTCAATGAATGAAGGAGTAAATGAATTAACAAGGGGGAGGGTCAGTTTTAGAAAAGCATGTTAACGTAACAAACTAGCAAGCCACACTTCCCTCAGGCCTCTCCTCCGGTAACAGGAGCCCCACGTAACGGAACCCACACAGAGACACAGAAACATCCATGCCGTCAGTCTGCACCGTGACAAACCACCTGGGCTCCAGGTCCCCTTAACCGGGGTGACCACACATCCTGGTTTGCCTGAGACAGTTCTGGCTTATGCCTGTTGAGCTGGAATAATTAACAGCATCTCCTTTCACTCTGAAACCTCTCAGTTTGGACAATAAATTATATGGCGATTCTATCCCCAAACCAACTCGATTCATGAAAGACATGATAGCAAATGCCAGCATGATCCCACTGACAGCCCAAAGAATGCCAATCAGTGACACAGAAACAGAAGGAGGGGGAAACAGACTCTGCGGGCAGGGGCCAGATTCCATGAGGGGCAGCTAGCTAAATCATGGCAAGTTTCAAGCTTCCCTTGTGCACCAAGGATTAATTTGGTCTCAGCTGATGACGACGAAATTCCAAACACAAACAGCACAGGGAAAGAAGTGTAGTGAGGTCCACCAATGCTAATGAAACCTGTGGAGGAGGCTCAGACCCCAGAAAATGCAACTGGAACCAGCCACCATTTTGGCCTTCCAGTATGCCCTGGGAGTGGCCCACAGGCTACGGAGGACAGGTGGCAAAACCCGCCCACGCGAGTCCCCAAATTGGCTCATGAACCGGAGTCCTCATTTCTTATAAAACCAGTGAACCCACTGGGTCATCAAGCCTCACCCTCAGAAATACATTAGCTGACAGGCTATATCTTCGGGTCATACTTCTGCCCAAGTTTATATACTTTCACATAATTACTCTAGAGACAAGCCACATCTGCCTTAGATATGCTGACTTTGCCTGGTCGGATGCCCACATGATCACAGCCAGAGGTGGGCGTCCCGGGAGGCTAATGAAGCTCAGTGCTCAAGGCCCCGTACCTAATTGTGTATCCATGTTCTTCTTGAGGAAGGCTTCTCAAATAGTTCCAAGTTCCTACCCCTTCCAAGTCTGCATCCACCGGGGTCATGGCCTCACACTGGGAGAATTTCCACTGTGAGCATCAATAATACCTGCTCTGCTCCTGGTAAGGGGAGCCCCTCAGGTGCACAGGCTGCCTTTTTCTGGCCATGCTCAGGGGACACAGGTGGCTCACCCCTCCTCCCCACCCTGAATGGAGCACCATCTCAGAAGGGCAGGAGGAAGCCAAGACATGGTCCTGCAAATCAATAACGCAGGCAATGGAGGGGGCGCGGGGGGGGGGGTGGGGGGAAGAGGACATGAAAACAAACTGTCAGCCCCAAATCCATCAGCACGGCTGCCAGAGCTTCCAGCCAGGGAGTGCACGAGGCTGTGATGCCCTCGAGAGGTGGGCTGCGTGTGACTCTGGAGCCTGTGCCCAGCACAGTGCTTCATCAACATTAAATCAAACCCTTCCCTCCATTCATTCATTCCTTGTCTCCCATTCTATCAGGCCATATTGCCAACCCTGATCCTCTGGGTGGCTTGCCAGCCAACAGGACCATAGAAGAATCAACGATGCTCATACTTTCTTAAAACAACCCCCTTAAGAATGCAGCTGAAAGGAAAAGCTCTTTGCTGGCAGTTTTTTCTTAAATTGTCCACAGACATCAGACACCTTCATCTTTTGCCGTGACTCAGCCAGGAAAAAGGGAACAAGGACCTTGAGATAAAAACCTCTTCCCGGCTGAGCATTCTGTGCATTGGGAACACGCGGGGCTGGTTTGGGAGTCTTAGTCCGAGTAAAAAACACTTAACACACACGGAGTCGGTCCCTGTTCACAGGTAGCACCTCAGGGGCACAGACAAGGGCTTGGGGCTGCTGTTCCATTTACATTCACAGTGAAAACTCCGGGCGTGGTTCTGTTCATGTTCCACTTTCATCCGTAAAGAAATTCCAAACACTGTCATTGCAGGATGTTTATTACCACCTCTCCCGATATACTATAGGGATACTTTTACATTAAAAAGACTGAGATAATTTTTAGTTTTTAAAAAATCGGGGTATCTGTGTTACGTACGAAAATAATGGGAGAGGATATTATTTGTCTTTACGCTTGTGACAAAATAAAAATTTAGAAGTGTTTTGAAAGTTGTTATTGAAATTAAACTCCAGGTTAGAAAAATGAAAACAAAGTGAATCGGACAAGTTTTGCAGCATGTACACCACACCACACGGCCACACCTAAGGCACCACATGAGTTGCCATCTTGACGCTGAACCATTAGGCTGAGCATCGCCGGCTCGGGGGGCCTTCGCTAGGGCAGCACATAACTGCTCCGTCAAGGAATAGTGACACTGTAAATGGAAGACCAGCCACTGGCTCTGAAAAAAACAAACCTCATCAGTTTGGGGTTCCAGCATTCATATGGCTTTGTCATGTTTGCATAGAGAGGGGTGGCCCGCCAGGCCCAGCACAGCCCGGGGCGGGGTGGGGACAGAGCGAGGCTGTAAACACTGGAGTCTGTACCGGCTCCCAGTCCGTCCTCACACCACGTTATGGGAGAAGGGTCACAAGGTGTAACTCAAGCAACTTAACACATGAAAGTCTAAAGTCCGCTCTTGACATGTAAGTCTGTGCGTGCGTTAACTGAAAAATAAAAATAAAACAAACAGAACAAAAACAGACACATTAAAAGATACGCGGACGGCCAAATCAAACAGAAGCAAAAGACAGCAAGATGGACACTGGGAAAGGGCAGTCAGTTTGGCATTTTGTCACGAGTAAAGCAGAGAATTCGCTTCAGTTTGTGTAGTCCCAGGCTGAGGGTCAAGATCTGATTGGGAAATAATTTTGCAAAATATGGATTAAAATTTAAAGAATAAATACAACCAATCAAAGCCATTTAACCAAATGGTCATAACTGTCCCCTCCTCTCCCCACAAAGGCACTCCCAACTTACCCCGTCCGCCTGACCAGGGCAGGGGGGAAGGGCGCTCCCAGCCACCCCACCTGCACCACTCCTGGCCTCCACAAGACCTCTCTCCCAGAGCCAAACTGACTGGAGCTTTCTGGCATGTCCGGTAAACACAAAAGACCTGTTTTTCAGGCCCAGGACACGCGGGATCAGCAAGGAGACCTGACACCAGTGTCTGCCCCCACCCTGAGAGCTGTGCTAGTGCCCATGCAGGCAGCCTGCACCCCACTCACTGGCCCTCAGACCCCGGCCTGGCCACAGGTCCTTGTCTTCGTTTCTGAGTGGTTTCTCCATCGCTTATTTTCCAGGGGGCTCGGCCTGGCTTTTCTTTATGGCCTGGGCCACGTTTGGCAGGGAGCGGGACAAAGGCACTTGGGGTGTCAGCACCCGAGTCACAGACTGGTGTACCCCGTTCCAGGAAAAACCAGATTTCTGAGCCACCAGCTTGTGATCCACAGATGCCAGTGAAGAGAGCCCCCACACGCACCAAGCCAAGAGCTGGCCAGGGAATGAGGGATGGAAGCAAAAGCAAAGCAGAGGGGAACTCCACGTGGCTGAGGGGAGTGTGGGGCTGTGTGCTGCCTGGGGCCAGGCAGGTGCTCACGAGTCCCAGCAGTTGGGATGGGACCCCCAGTCAGCAGGATGGGGGAGACTATGGAGCAGAGGAGGGTCCGATCCAATGCAGACACGAGCACCCAGGTCCTAAATGCCTGGCTTTGCCTCCCTTGTCTCCCCAGGGAGAAGCTCCTCCAGTTTCATTTCGTCGGATGTGTCTGTGCTTGTGTGTGTGTGTCTGGGGATGGGGTGTGTTGGTAGGTATGTGCCTGAGTCTGTGTATGTGATGGGGCAGGAGAGAAAGACGGGGCACACGTGCATGTGTGTGTCTGTTCATGGGTGTGTTCTGGGGAATGTAATACAGCTATGCACTGCGTGGCCTTCATCGTGGTGCTCCACTGCCACCGAGAAAGGAAGGGCCTGGTACACACATTTCCAGACATTTCAGGAGGAAACTTAGTTCCTAGGTTGACAGGGAAGGAAGGCACCTGACCAGCCAGGGGCTGGGAGATGCAGGGATGGGCAAGGTCCCCACAGTGTGATGTGGTGGGGGGCACTGAGTGAAGTGAGTGGGAAAGGGAGATCCCCAGGAGCCAGAGCATCTGGACTCCAGCTGAAAGGGTGGAGACAGGCTCGGAAAAAAAATGCCAAGGAGCCGAAACCGGTTTGGCTCAGAGGACAGAGCGTCATCGGCCTGCGGACTAAAAGGTCCCAGGTTCAATTCCGGTCAAGGGCATGTACCTTGGTTGTGGACACATCCCCAGTAGGGGGTGTGCAAGAGGCAGCTGACCAATGTTTCTCTCTCATCGATGTTTCTAACTCCCTATCCATCTCCCTTCCTCTCTGTAAAAAAAAAAAAAAAAAAAAAAAAAACAACAACAACAAACAAGGAAAAGGGACTCTGCATTGCCTCCACGTGGCCAACCCACTGACTGACTCCTGGAGGCTGGGAAAAGTCTTCTTGTCATCCCCCATTCTTCTCTCTCCTGAGTCTGCTCTCAGGAGAAATACCTCCAGCCTCTACTCGAGGGGTCGCCCCCTCCCCACCCGGGAGTTGCTGTCCTTCCTTCATCTGGTTCAGGGGGTCGGTGCTGGTTGGGATCAAGTCTCCGCTGTTCTCAGTCACCACCTGCCAGCCACCAGGGACCCCACGTCCACTGCCTCAGGGACAGGGTGGGGGAAGGGGAAAGCACCACAGCTGTCCAAGCAGAAACCACAGGAGCTTTTGGAATCTGTCAGGAAATGCTGACCTTCCCAGGCCCTGTCTTCTGGCCTGAAAGACCTGCCCTGAGACCCCTACACACCCTCTGGGGCCTCTCCCTGCCTGTGCGGCCCAGCCTTCACCACCCCCGCTCTGTGGAGGCTGCAGGAAAATGAGAGGGGGAGGGGGAGGGGGCGATGGAGGGGAGGAGGAAGAGAGAAAGACATTTGTGCAAGAGTGCACACATACTTGATATCTTGAGATATCAAGATCACTAGTGAGCAAGAAAGGTGAGCAAAAAGGAGGCGAAAGGGCAACTGAAAATGAGAGGAGAGTCGTGAAACGAGCCAGAGCGAGTGAGAATGGAAGTCAGCGTGGAGGAGCTGAGGGAGGAACAGAGGAGAGCCCAGGAGAGAGCGAGACCAGCGCAGCGCGGGGCCCACACCTACTTCTTCTTGTCCTTGTCCTTCCTCAGAGGCTGCTGCAGGGTGGTGTGCAGGGCCTGAGACTGCAGGGCCTCCACGGCAGCTTTCCTGCGGTTGAAGGCGTTGGTCTCCTCCTCCAGCTCCCGGCGCTTTTCCTCCACCTTGCGCTTCTCCTCCTGATGGACCCGCTTGAGGTGCTCAAACTTCTCGTGGAGCTGGAGCAGAAGCGGGAGTCGGGCTTCCGTGTGGGCCGGGAAGGTGCCAGGCCCTCCGGCCACCCAGCCAGGCCCGGCCTCACCCCAGAACCCCAGCCCAGCGCTCACCTCCCTTTCCTTTTCCTTCAGCTCCAGCTCTGTCTCCTTCACTTTGTTGACGAACATCTGCCTCATCTCCTCCTCCTTCCTCTGCAGCTCACTCAGGAACTCCTTCCTCTTGGCCTCGTATGTTTCCTGCAGGCTGTGGAGACCCAGAGAAAAGAGACCAGGGTGGGATTATGGCGGCATGGGGTTGGCAGAGCCCGAGAAGCCGAGTCACGTGAGCACTGGGGGCAAGAGGATGCTGGATCCCAACAACTTCACTCTCCGCTCACAAGACCCCAGAAGCAGACGCCAGCATGGCGAGTGGGGCCGAGGCTGGGAAGACAGGCTCGCTGTGTTCAGGACGTCACCTGAAGGGCTGGCTGTCCCCATCGCTGTCCTGGAAGCCCATCTCCTCCAACTTGCAGCGCCGGTAGAGCTCGTAGTGCCGACTGTGGGTCTGCTCGCGGAGGTCCTCCATGTTCACCCGGATCAGCATCTCCCGCAGCTTCACAAAGTCGCAGTGATTCTCGTTCTCCACTGCAAGCAGAGGGCACACGGGCATCAGGCTGGCACACGGACGGGCACAGGGGGACAGGGCATGGGACAGGAACAGACTCCAGAGGCAGGACAGGCAACAGGGGGTCACAGGGAGGGCACAGGACGGGGGACTAAGTTTGGTCCCCCAGCTGGGGATGTGCTCCCCCTCACCGCCCCAACACTCACCCTGCACCACTCCCCACGGGTACTGCCGTGCTCGGACCAGCTTGTTCCCCACTTTCACCTCCTCGGTGCTGCCCACCACGGCAAAGGGCAGGTGTGCCTGGAAAGGGACCCAAGGACAGGTGAGCACAGGGCTGAATAAGTCTGGCCAGATGCTCACTTTCCGGCTATCTTTTTTATAAGTATCCTGGGACCTCCAAACAAGAGAACGGGCTAAGCCCACAAACCTCCTTCCTCTTTCAGCCTTGGGCTCCCCAGGGGCCATTGGAAACTCCCTCAGAAGACCTGTGGGCCTTGCTCTTCCTTACATTCCCAGCCCTGGCATCCTGCCTGCTCACTCCTACGGGTTTCAGGTCCCCACCCTGGCTCCAGATCTTGTGAAACTCAGCTCTGGGGCAGCCCCAGTACCAGCCCAATACCCAAGTCCTCCCATCCCTTGTCCACAGGACATAGGACTTGGCCAGCTCCCAGATGCCCACCCACCGCGCCTGGAGAAGGAAAGGCTGAAATCCTGGGGAGTGAGTCCCCCAGGGCTGTGTCAGAGATCTGTGTTGCCTGCAAGCCCTCTGGCCCCACAGACCTGAAGCCCTTGCCCAACACTCACATTCATGACTGCATTAATCTCTGCAACAGCCTCGTCATCAGTGGGAAACTGGTAGATCTGGACCCCATTGCTGACCAACTCGCCCATGATCTTGATCTTGAACTTGTGGAGCTCACTCTTGGAGATGGTGTCAGCCTTGGCAATGATGGGAATAATGTTAACCTGCCAGGGTCAGGGAAGAAGGGGCAGCATGTTAGTTATTCCCTGACCGTGGACAGCCCTGCCCAGGCCACAGCCCTGGGCAGAGGGCAGGAAGCAAGAGAGAGAGAGCTGCTCTACGGGGAGGCCCGCCTGCACCCAGCCACCTGGGGCCGCACTGATAGGTTGTGGCAGCACTTCTTAGAGCCCCTATTCTCGCAAACCCACCCCCAAATTAGTCTCCTGGGCATACTCAGCTTTGACCCAGAGTTCTCTGAAGGTCTTAACAGGCCTGGGATAAGATACAAGCAGTGGTGGAGGGCTGAGCTCCCACCTAAGTAGGTAAGATGACCCATCAGCGGTAGCGACAGGAAGACCTCAAAATATCCCGGGCTACGGTTATCCCATTTTCACAGTGAAAATGAGCTCCTGAGATGGGAGGGCAGTCGTGTTGCTGACAGTGCACGCCTGCTAGGGCCTCAAGCCCTTCCCATCGTCCCCATGAAGCTGTCCTCTTAGTCCTCACTCAATTCTGGGCCTGAACTCTCCTCTCCCAAGTGGGCTCAGGAGACCCAAGGGAAAGACAGGGGAAGTGAAGGGAACAGAGGATCTAGGAGTTGAGAGAGAAAATGAGCAGAGAATTGGGATGCTCTGAGCAAAGAGTCAGAGGGTCAAGGAGGGAGAGGAGGCCGGGAGCCAGCAAGCTGAGAATAAGAATTCAGCCGGCATTAAGCATAACCAATGGACACAAACAGTAGTGGGGTAAGGGCC
The DNA here is from genome assembly GCA_027563665.1 of Antrozous pallidus. Classification (NCBI taxonomy): domain Eukaryota; kingdom Metazoa; phylum Chordata; class Mammalia; order Chiroptera; family Vespertilionidae; genus Antrozous; species Antrozous pallidus. Next base: position 36,249,443 of record CM050516.1, on the reverse strand, counting down.
TGTGCTGGGGGGCAGAAGCAGATGGCGAGAGGTCAATGGGGAGACATATGTAATACTTTCAACAATAAATAATTTAATTTTTTTTTTTTAAGGAATTCAGCTTGAAGGAAGGGGCTGAAGGCCAGACTCAGGGACAGAGATCTGGAGAAAAAACTCAAAGCAGGGTGTGCCCATCGGAGGACAGAGACAAAGAAGAAAGACAGAGGACCACGTTAAGGGGGCTACCTTCTGCAAGCCTCCGAACTGCAGAGCCCTTGCGGCCTGTAACGGACAGCCACACTGCAGCCACACACCCAACCCCAGTGGAGGCCTGTGGAGCCCCTGGGACAAACTGGGGAGGCGGGGGCGGGGCCAGTGGTGAGGCACACCTTGCTGTCTAGCTTCTTCATGGTCACCAGATCCAGGGACTTGAGGGAGTGGCCGGTGGGCGTGATGAAGTAGAGGCAGACATGGATCCTCGTGTCATGGTAGTCGAAGAGCGAGCGGCGGATCTTCAGCTCCTCTTGCAGGTAATTTTCAAACTGCGCATCGATGTAGTCGACGATGGGCCTGTAACTACAGACAGCTCCATCACCAGGAGGCAGGCAGCTGAGCCGCACCGTGGGGGCTCAGATCTGTCCGGACCCCCTCTCCTGATCCTTAGAGGGTCCTCAGGGCCGGAACGATCCCCTGACAGGCCCTCCCCGGCCCCCGTGGCACGCAGGGCTTGGTTATTGCCATAGGGACGGATGGCAGTGAGGAGTGCTGGGGCAGAGGGTTACAGCCACGGCCAACCAGGGTGGGACAGGGGTGAGGTTGGGCGGAGCCGCCCTTCCCGCCTCTTGCCTCTCATCCTTGTTGATCTGATCCCCGAAGCCCACAGCGTCCACAATGGTCAGCTTGAGGTGCACGTTGCTCTCTTGGAGGTCGTAGGTCTGGGGCCGCAGGCGCACACATTCCTCGTGGTGACTGGCTTCCTCGGTCTCGAAGGTCGTGTTGAAGAGCGTGTTCATCAGTGTGGACTTGCCGATGCCGGTCTCCCCTGAGTGGGCAGTGGCGGGGAAGGGATGTCAGAGGCCGGCACTGGGGCTGTCCCTGGCTGTTGGCTAGGCTGGGTGGGGCTCAGGCATCCTCAGCTTCCACAGGAGAGGGTCTGGCCTCCCAATGCATCCCTCATTGTCCCTGTCCCCAGGAGCCATCCCTTCTCAGTGGCCTCAGAAACAATGTGTGGAAGAAAGTCATAAGGCTGACTTGGACTCGAAATGAGGCTGCGTGGAATGGGTGAGATGTGTCCTCAGGGAGGGGGACGAGGCAGAGCCAGGCAGCTGTGACGCCGCTAGACACTGACCTTTGCTGGCCTCGATGGGACCCAATCCCCTGCTCTGCAAGCCATCCCTTCAGAGCCAGGATGATCCTGGGCCGGGAGGGCCTGGGTCTGAAGCCAAAGGAGACTTGGTCCAGCCCAATGGGCTTCAAGGCCCCTGAATCCATCTCAGAAAAGGCCCTTAGGGGCATCTCCTAGCTACTACCTTTAGGGCTCACCCTCCTTCTGCCCAAAGGGGCCCCCGCCGCCCGGCAGATGCTAAGTCTTAGGCACCTGGGGAGGATCTGGTCGAGCTCTTTGTGCCTCTGGGAGACCCATTCCCTGAGGTGCAGGGCCTCTCCCAAAGCCTCCCAGTTGGGGGCTGTGATGGTTCAGATGTGTGTGGGAGCTCTGAGCACATGATGCTAGGATGGGGGAGGGTCTTGTTCACCATAGAGTCCTAGACACATAGTAGGAACAACAAAGTGTTTAAGTAAACAAACCACCTAAATCTCTTGTGATAAATACTCCGTTTACAAAACACCGTCACATGCCTAATCCTGTTTACTCTTCAAGGCAACTTGGAGGCAGGCCTGGGCTCCAACTCCCGTCCTTGATCCTGGCAGAGGCACCAACCAAAACCTCATTCTGAACCCCAAAGTGTGACTCCGCCTGGGAGGTCCCTTTGCAGCTCCACAGGTGGCCCGGGCAGCAGTGCCCATCTCCCATCTGTCTTCTGTCTGAGGCTGTCCCTGGCCAGGCCATGACGGACTTACCCACACAGAGGATGTTGAAGCTGAAGCCCTGAGTGACCGACTTGCTGACCAGCTGGTCGGGGAGGCTGTCGAAGCCCACATGGCCGCCCAGGGAGAGGCTCCGGGGCTCTGGCTCTGCGTTCTGCTTAGAGAGAAACAGAGCAAGGCAGTGAGCCCACTAAGGAAGTGGGGACAAGTTGGGTGAGGACAAACCTGAGTAACACCCCCATCTGAATCTCAGCAAATCTCAGGACACAACACAAGTATACCAGAGCTCCATTCCCAGGCCAGGTTCCCACAGAGGGAGCCCCATGGGTCTCAAGGCCCCTGAATCCATCTCAGAAAAGGCCCTTCCACCCACGGCTCTGCTCCCCCTGGGCTGGCAGGGACGCTGGGGCCTGGGGCATCTCCTAGCTACTACCTCTGAGGGCTCACCCTCCTTCTGCCCAGAAGGAGGCTCCAAAAGGTCCCTGAATCTTAAATAAAGGTTTGAAGAGGCCAAGACTGAAGAGCATTATGTTCTCGGGGTCCTCTCCCAGACCTTCTAGACCCTCCTACTCAAGTAGGACTCAAGCAGAGGCAGGTCTGGCTCTAACCCTCACTCAAGCTCCATGTGAGACCTCTATGTACACCCCTGTTCCTCATGCACCCAAGTGTGGAATGCACACATGGGCCCTGCTAAAGCGGCTGATGCTCACTCAGACCCACCACTGGATCTCAGAGCCAGTCTCCAAGGCATGGCGACTCTGAGGCCTCCTCCTCCTGCCCCAGTGGGGTTCTCTAGGGACACTCGGGCTCTGGTTCATGCCACCCTATCACCCCACCTCTCCTCTGGTTGATTAGGAAAAGATTTGGATGAGAATGTGGAGACCTGGCCTTAGCAGAGAGGCAGGCAGCAGGTCCAAGTAGCCTGGGGCCACTAGCGCAGGGCCACAGCACAATAAAAAGAAACCGCCAAAACCCAAAGCAGAGGGTCAAGGTCAGACTCCAATTTGCACGGCTACCCTGGGAATAGGGGTAAAATGCTGTCTTCCGAGGGGAAATCCCAGGCTCAGCCTTCCTGGGTTTGGCCCCTCTGGAGGGCAGCCCCAGACAGCTCCATGTTGGGCAGAAACATGCCTCCCCCATTCTCAGCCGCCTGCCCTGACTGCCCGCTAGAAAGAACAAGACAGGAAAGGGCAGTGGGTCTGAGGCTCATCCTGCCCACAACACCAGAGGGGAGGAAACAGGCCCCGCTGAAGGCAGCCCCAGGCGCGACTAATTAGGACAATGGCAGCCCTTATGCAATGCAGATGCAGGAAGCATGGCAGAGGGGCCCTGGCTCCCCGCCCTCCCACAGAGGGGTCACCCCAGCACCTGAGCTCTCCCTGACCTCTCTGCAGCCCTAGCCTGTTGCTTCAGCCCTCCAACCATTCTTTCCTCCCAACCAGAGCCCCCTGGCACTCACACCCAACCTTCTCTTCCCCACTAATTATGTGCCCCCTACAATCCCACCCCAGCTAAGTCACTGTAGCCCTGCATCGATGACTCCCAAGTGTGTGTGTTGCCAGCCCAAACCCCATGTGGCACCCTCTGGGCAGTTATACTGTCCTCTCTAAACGTCAGGGTTACCCCTAAACCTGCTCCCTCCAATGACCCTTTCTCAACACAGCCTCTGTTCTTGTAGCTGACCCTTTTGCCCCATCCCCTGTCCCTAGGGACCATGTCACAACCTCCCGACTCAAGCCCAGGTCCCCAAACATAACCCAACCAAGAGGCCCCACATCAAATACAGCAAATGGAGCATGGGATGTGCTGGGCCAGGACCAAACCCCCAGCATGGCCCTCCGGCCCTCCATAGTCTGAAGCCTTTCTCATGAGCTCAGTTCCACCCAGCTGGTTACCTCTGAATTCACTTTTCAAACTCAGCCCCTCCCTGGACTCCAGAGTTCACTCTACCTTTTCCCTGGCACGTGCTCTGACCTGGCCCCTAAGAACTTACATTGCTGACCCCTCACTGGGCAGTGACACCATTTCCTTACAGTGTTAGTTGTCCTTTCTTTCTTTTCTTTTTTTTTAATGCATCCTGGTTCTCCATCTCTTCAATAAACTCCTTGAACTTGGCTGCAGGCTGGGAGAGGCCAGGTTTTCTCTTCTTCTCCCCACTATGCCCAGCATGCTAGACAACACTACCATTTATAAGTTAGAGAACGCAGTCCTCACCTGCTACAACATCAGGGCTGTCTGCCCACCTCACACCGAGCTGCACTATCTAGTCTCTGTTCTACCTGCTCGTGGCAGCCTGGGGGTCGAATGGAGGACAGAACAGTCTGGAGCTTTTTCCTTTTCAGGCGAGACTGAGGCGTGCTGTGCTTGCAGTATTTATTCATCCTCTTCTTTCAAGGGTGGCACAATCAGGATGCAATCCAACACGCTGTAGTCTGCCGCCAAAACCCACCGGGTCATCTGTGTCTGGGAGCCACAGGTGTGGGCATACACTCTGGGGCAGAGTGCCTGCACAGAATCAGAGGCCATCCTGTTCCTGGTGTCCCCACATTCTTACAGTTCCAGCCTCCAGACGCTAAAAGCAGGGGTTACCACATGAGCCATCTCTCCATGCTTCGCAAGCCTGCCTGTCTTCACTCACATAGCGTGGTTCCCGGGGGGACGCATGTGGAGTGCAGGGAGGTCTTCACCCCCAACTTGTTCCGGCTGCACCCTTCACTCCAGAGCCCACAGCCCTGGGCAGTCAGTGCCACCCAGGAGCCTCAGGGACCATGGGAGTGCCGATCTCCAGAGCCCGCATGTACACATACACACAGAGAAGAATGGCCACTGGCCCCGACGGACACCCAGTGCTATTCCCTGGTTTCAGGAAACTGATCTGACCTCCCTGCTCACTAAGTCGCTAATGCCAACCTCCCTGATCCTGTATTTGGCATCAATAACATCTGCTCCAAGGTGCCCCGCTTGTTCTGACACCCCAGGTGTCTCTGCTGATCTTTGTGGGATCCCAGTCTAGAAGGAGCCAGCAGTTTCCAATGCATCACTGGCACATCTCAGCTGGCACAACTCTGAAAGGACCTGCATGTGTCGTGTTCCCCCCCCCCCCCCCCCCCCCCCGCTACCTGGCTATCAGCCTGCACTCTGGCAGGTAAACCACAGTTCGAACTCTGGGGGCGGGGGGAGAGGCCTAATAGTCCTGAGCTAATCAGCGTAATTCCACAATTGGTTCAGGTACAGGCACATGACTCAAGTTCATGACCATCTTGTGACCACTGGAGGAGCTAGCGTAAAGCTGAAGCCCACTCAGAGGGTGGCAGATTCAAGGAAATCACAGAGGAGAGAGCCAGTGTCTGCCCCCCATGTGGGCATTTCCCTGGGCCCCTGGCGATCTCTCCCCCTTTCTGCGTAAGCTAGCTGAGCAGGGCTATCTCTGTCTTACAACGGAAAGCATCTTCAATGCTGTCATCTCCAAGTGAAACTCTGAGTGGCGGGAAGCGGGAGGGACGGGCGGGGTGTGACAAGTGAAACGTCTCAGGGTTTACAACCAAAAGAAGGAACGGATGTAACGCTGACACCACCACCTCGCTAAGGACCACTTGTGAACAATACGCCGGGCGGTCTTAGTCTCCCACACAGTCCGTTCCATCCTGTGTGGCAAGCACTTATTATCCCCATTTCATAGGTAAGGAAACAGGTATACAGAAGCTGGAGAACTCATCCGGCAGAGCAGGCCTGTGAGAGCAGCCAAGCCCTGGCCACAAACCATTCTGCGATACCGACCCTCCTGCTCTTACCAGGCTCCCACTCCTTCCCTCAGTCACTCAGCGCACGCTCACGAGGCACATCTGCCGTGTGCCAAACACCAGGATGGCTGCCAATGAAAAGATGAGGACAGCAGGTTCTTGACCTCAGAGGCCCAATCTAATTCAGTCTAAACTCAAAACGCTGGTGATGTGAATGGGTGAAAGGGACCGGTGCGGTAAAAACAACGTCAGCTCACAGTTATCGAGCGCTTACCATGAATGACTGATCTCTTTCAGTCCACACCTGGGCCCATGAGGCGGGCTGTAACGTCATCACCAGGCACAGATGAGGCCACTGAGCTACCAAGAGGTTAAGCACTTTTCCCAAGACCACAAGCTCAGAAAGGATCTGAACGGACCCCCACCTCCAGCCACGTAACCCCCCGCTGACACAGCGGAGCGGGGGGCCCCGGGGAGAGGGGGGACGGTAGGGACCGGCAGAGCCTCTGCACAGTCCCCACCGGCCATGATTCTGCAATCCCAGCCAAACGTGGGAATGCAGACCTTGTATGGCCATATCTTCCAATGTTTTATGAGAATCCAGAAATCTAGATGTTTAAGTGGAACCTCTAATTTATTTTTTATTTTATTACAGTTTCCTTTTAATTTATTTAAATTCTTTGTTTAAAGTATTTCGTAAGTCTCCTTTCCCCTACTCCCCCTTAGACTCTCCCCAGCAGTCCCTCCCCTTCTAATTTTTAAATTAGTTGAAAACTAATACAATTTGAGAATACTATGAGGGCACAACACACCACGTCTGGGGGATACCTGGCTCCTGATCTGACACTCTGCAATCTCATCTACCTGGGTCTGGTAGGGAGGGACAATATACTCGCCTCCCCACGTGGGGCAGGGAGACCCACAGGAGACTGCTCCACGGGAGGCGCCTTTGGGCTGCAAAACTTAACTTGGCTCCAAGGAGAGGCGGTACCAGCTGCTTCTGCCACTTTCACACACCCAGCTCCCTGGGGTGCGGGCTCCGGGGGCTCTGTCTCCGCAGAGAGTTGGCAGCTCTGGGCTCCATACACACAGTGGGAACCTCCACAGGGCCATTATCCCCTCTCTAATCACTAACAAGCTTTTGGCTCCCGAGCCAGGCTCCAGGCTTCTATGTCATCATTTCTTTGGCACATCAAAGACAACAACCAAAATAATAACTGCTCAGGCCAGCTGCGCTCCGCCATGCCCGGCCGTCCAGAACAAAGTGGAGAATGGCATTTTGTTATGCAGCCCAGTGGACAACTAGGACATCCTTTTCCTAACCAGGAAACGCTCTGTCTGGGCCTTCTGGAGCAGCCCTAATCACCAGCAAAGAAAAGCTGCCTCTTTAACCAAGAGGAGAAGCAGAATTTGGGGAGGAACCGTGTCTCACAGCTTGCCCACACAAAAACGGGTTTTTGTGCAGAAGGAATTGGAAATCTGCTGAATGTCTGAACCAACGGAATCAAAGAAGCTGTGAGTGAATAAATACCTCTAAGATCAAACCTCCCCAACTGGATTGGCTGTTGGGGTGGGAGAAGAGGTACTGCCGCACCATAAGTGTACTTGGCTCCTGAATCCGGGACAAAGAGCAGCCCCTACCCCAAGCCTTTTACAGAGGTTTCTTCTCTGGAGCCTTGGACTTCCAACACTCTTCCCCTCTCCGCCCCCATCCCCAGGCTCCCATGCTTGGCACCCACTGGCCCGAGCACCCTGCCAGGCAGGCAGGAAGTCCGCTCCCCAGGAGAGCTATTAAGTCCTGCAATGGACCCAGGAGTCACTTTGCCACTGCGAGCTTCTCCACTCTGCTTCTGGCACAACCACCGACCCCCACCGAGCTCCTCTCAGCAGCCGGGGCCGTAAATAGCCAGAGCAGAGGCCTCTGGCCAGAACCCATGGTCACAGCACAACTGTCCTTGAGTCTGACAGGAATCCTAGGAATTTTCCCAGGAAAGGCTTAGGCTCTGGTCCCAGGATTCCACAGCAAGCCACTAAGCTGAGGTCAAAGGTTACGGGAAATAACCACGGGGATATATGTGGGAGGAGTTGGGGTGAAAACGCTGCTAACCCGGCCCAGGAAAGAACAGAGGCAGGACATACCTGTCCCAAAGCAAGAGGCCACCTGGGAACCAAAATGTCTCTATGGCGGCAACAGAAAGCTGGGGCGAAGGCGTGAGTAGGGATCAACCTTCATGGCGCCAACACAGATAGCAGGGCTGCCGCTTAGTAATTTGGGGTGGCTTGTTTCACATTTCTCGTTTCAAAATCAGGTTTCTAAGAAGCCAAGAACACAGTTATTGGTTTCTGGGCCCACCCACCCCACTCCAGGCCAAGGACACACTCGCATTCCTGGGCTTTGCTGTGTGGCCTGAGAGGGAGTGGTCCATCCCACCAGGGAGCTGGGGGGGCGGGGGGGGGAGCACTGTTTGGGCCTGAAGGTACTGGAACCCCAGCCAATCATACTTTCCCAACTGGCTCAGGGACTCCAGGGACAGCCCTCCAGGTCTTGCAGCAGGGAAAGCCACGAATGGTCTGGACATTGCTGGAAGTGGGCACCTGTGCTCCACAGTGAATGGGATGCCACCCTTGGAAAGGGGAATGTGGGCAGCAAAGGTGACCCTGACCCCTCCAACCCCAGGATGGATGCTGGTGCTGGGAGGGGATAGAGGAATGCATGGGCACCAACATGGGCCAGCGGCAGCTTGGGTCAGCACTGTTATACTTGTCTATTGCTTGTCCCATTCACCCCAGCAACAGAGAGAGTATCAGACTAACACCCAGGCCCCTTAGTCCAGTCTAATAAGTGCATGTCCACAGCCCCTCCTGAACCCTAGGCTCCAGGTGTCCAAGCCCAGGACACCCATCACAGAGTAGCCACTTCCTGACATCTGAAATAGGCCCTTATTCCCTTCTCCTCTGGTTCTGTCCCTCGAATGAGGACTCCAGGATAGGGAGCAAGGGCCACCTGGAAGCCATATGTTTTGAGGAAGAGACTATCTAATTTAGCCCAAGACCACTCAGGGCAACTGATGTTACAGTCAAGATGCCCCTTGCCCTGTGCTCCACCACCTCTTCCCAGCCACGGCTCCTCACACAAGCCATGAGGAAGCACGTGGCTCCAGCAAAAAGCACCCAGCACTATCTCAAGGGCATGCTGACCCTGCGAGGCATCCTCTCCCCAGGCAGATGTGCCTCTCTCCTACCTGCACAGCTCCACATCTGGCCATCTGGCAAAGCTCATGCCTGGGGCCATGCATAGGGATCCGGTGACCCTGGCTAGCAGCACAGAGGCAGGAAGGCTGAACCGGCTACACGGGACACACGGAGGCCAGCCTGCCCTCAGGCCCTGTGCTCTGTCATCCTGCAGCTACTTGCTTCCAGTAGCTGGACTCAAGCCACAGAGGCATTCACGGTAGGTACTGCCCCCAACAGGCACCTTCACCTAGCCCACCCTCAAGGCTCAAAATTCACAGGGATCCACCCTCTCTGCCTTCTCAAGGGACACCAGTTCCGGGGCTGGGTCTCAGTCCCAAAGTTGTCAATGTCCAGTCTGCATCCTTACCAACTACAGGCTGCTGGTATCAGCGAGGTGATGGACACAAAGCATCCAGCACCCTCCCTGCCATTCAACTTTTGACAAAAGCGAGGCCCTGCGTTCCCAGCCTCAATCCACTCTCCCATCTCCTTGGCATTGTGACCAGTCTCCTACTTACCACCCTCTCTGTTCCGAGCCTGGTTAGTTCCTTATCATGTGCTCCTTTGGGTCACAAATGCCTCCCCCCAGCCTCCCTGCTCTGACCTGTCAAAATCCCAGGCAGCACTCTCTGACATGAATGCCCACAGCATGGCACGATGCCCATGAGGGCGGAAGGGCAGGCCAGACCCACCTCCCAGGGGAAGGTGGGGCTCCCTTGTGACCCCTCAACACCATCAGGCACTGAGAGCTACACAGACATCTCTTGCTCCGCTTTCATTTCTCCTTTGGGACAGCTCAGCAAGGTTACTGGCCATTTTTACAGGACAAGGAGGTACCACTCTGTGACAGAGTCGCATGTGGGTGAGAGAGCTGCCTCCCACTGTCCCTTCCCACCAGCTCTAGCTTCAGGGAGGGAATAGGCACTCCCAGATAGTCTGCTTCTTGGGGAAGTGTCAAGATTACAGGGGTGACAACAGAAGTGACAGATGGTGCTGGGGATAGAGCTGACATGGGAGGGGGGGGTGATGGGCTGGGAGGAATGCCAGGTGTGAGGCTGCCACACTGCAGCTTCTTCCTTCTCCCTCTCATATCTCTACTTTCCCCTACCCCTACCCCCACCTCCCTCCCTTCCAACTCCACCCTAAAGCCTCCCTCACCACAGTGTGGGAGCCCTGCCCCATGAGATTCTAACTGGGGATGGCCCTCAAAGGCAAGACAGGGTAAGCCCTGGGTCTAAGACCCAGTAAGGAGGAGGAGCAGAGCAAGAGTGGATAGAAATCTGATTGCCCAAGGAAGGCTAGAGGCAACGGAAATCTTCTGATGGCCGTCACAGACACTGATCCAGGAGACACTGAGCGAAACCCACGGCAGATTTAGGGTTGAGCGGCACTAAGCCAAGATGTAAAGGCTGCTGAGCCTGTAGTGTTTACATCCGCTATGTGGGGAACGGGAACCCAGCACACACTGGCCTCAAAGTACAACTCTGCATGCTCATCTGAGTTCCCAGCCCTCCAGGGCTGATCTGACCACTGACCCAGCCCGAAAGGCAGTGTAGACAGACCTGTCACAGCTCAATTAGATCAGAGCCTCGTGGCCACAGCTTACCACCAAAGTCAACCCTGGGGCTGGAGACAGACCCCTAGGCATATTTCTGAACATACCATAGACTGCAATTAACCTTCAATGAACTCTTTGAAGAACATCAGTATGGTTGTGCCTGTTTTATATCAAGATAAAGGAAGAAATTATTTTCCCAGGATGACAAGTCCAGACTCCTAAATTCAGGCCCAAACCCCACCCAAGGTCTCCACTCAAATTCAACCCTTTCCAAGTCCTCCCAGGAGTCTGATGGCCTAGAAAAGTGATCGGCAAACTCATTAGTCAACAGAGCCAAATATCAACAGTACAATGATTGAAATTTCTTTTGAGAGCCAATTTTTTTAAACTTAAACTTCTTCTAATGCCCCTTCTTCAAAATAGACTCGCTCAGGCCGTGGTATTTTGTGGAAGAGCCACACTCAAGGGGACAAAGAGCCGCATGTGGCTCGGGAGCCACAGTTTGCTGACCACGGGCCTACAAGGTAGAGGGCATGGAAGGCATCCACCCATCCAGCTGGACCTGGCACAGTAACCCAGGCCCCAGAGCTCAGGGTGTACATCCTCCCAGAGTCAGTCCCCTCTCTGTGCCTCAGCTCACCATGGGGGTAACACTCTAACTCCCCCCAGAGAGCAAACCTAGGAATCTGAAGGAAAGGGCCTTTCCTGCCTGCCTGGCCCCTCAGCTCAGCCTCTGAGGACACTCTCTGGACAGGCAGGGAAGGGAGCCCCTCGGAGGGTGCCATATAGCAAACGCGTTCTCTGCTGTCTTACACAGGGCCAGTCCTCACACCTACATGAGCTCTGGGCATCATCTCTCACGTGTGGTGTCATACCATGTGCCAGGCATCGCTCTGAGCACCTCACTTGGACCTTCTCATTGGAGCCTCACAATGACCCTCTGAGGGACGTCATGTTTTTATCCTAGTATTCTGATGAGAACACGGAGGGGTTCAATAACTTGCCCAACATGGCCAGCAAGTCAGGTGGTCCGACTCTGGTTACTCTGCATACCTCTCCCACCTGCAAGACCAGCTGCTGGAGCAACCTCTGGCCGCAGACAGACAAGCCTCAGACATAACCCTCTGGTCAGCTGGGCAGAGAAAACGCACACAGACACACACCCTCACCGGTCTCCTGCCTCCGCTAACCCGCAGGTCTGTTAGGATGCCAGCTTGGGGACACAAATTCTCACATGCCGTGCAGAGGTGAGGGGAATCTCTGATGGATCCAGCCTCTAACCTCTCCTCCTGTATCTAAACTTACTTAACGGACACGTCCCTCCCCAGTGGAAATAAAATACCCCAGTCTAGAAGTTATGAAACCAAGAGCTCCTGCTTTAGTTATGCCTATTTCCAAAGTAGACCAACAAATGTATTTTCAGGTTAAGGGGGAAATTTACATATATAAATTCAGATGGCTGTATTTATAGCAGTAATTACATAAGTCCTAGCTCCCTTATTTAGCCCTAGAACCGATTCCTTATCAGTCACATATTCAGCATTCCCCCTTCCCGCTCCCCCCAACAGCCCAGGGCTCTCCCGCCCCTGCCCCCGCCACCAGGGCTCACAAGCGAGAGGACACAGCTTCCTTCACTGTCACAGCCCAGCCTCCCAGACACACCCAGACCCAGCCTTAGACAGCCGGGCACAGGCAGACACAACCCCAGAAGGGCCCCTTCCCCCGCTGGATTAGAAAAACCTTTAGGAAGTTGGCCATTGGAAGGCTCAGGCCCAGAGCCCCCTGCGGAGCATTCGTCCTGCAGAAAGCACACCCCAACTGGGGCCCAGACAAACATCCACTGGGCCGACTCTGGCACCGCTCCAGTTCCTGGGGAATGGCAGCTTCAGACCTGGCCACTGAGGCCGATCCTGCCTGGAATCGCACCCGGAATTCTGTCGCTTGTTGTGGGGTGCGGGCCGTGGAGGGGGAAAGGAAAGCAGGCGCAGGGTCTCCGGGACCCGATCTGCCACTGCCCTGAGCTCACTTGGGGTCCCCCTTGGGTCCCCAGGGCTTCCTCCTCACTGGTGGTGCCCATCCAACAGCACCTGCGAGCCAAGATTCTCCCCCGCGGTGCAGAGAGAAATGCCCAGGAACACGGGGGTGCGGAGTATCGGGTAGCCTCCCCTCCCGCCCCCGGGGTCCCGGTCTGCACTCGCACCTGGCCGGAGCCAGGCGGGTAGGTACAGGCTTCTTCCTTCCCGCGAAAGGGGCCTGCCTCTCCTGCGCCCGAGAAGGCGAGCCCGCCAGCTGCCTGGCGAGGAGTCCCCGCCGACGCCCCAGGACCCCCGGCCGCTGCGAAGAGCCCGGTGTCCCCAAGCCGGCGGGGCGTCGAGGCCAGCGGCGCGGCGCTGACAGCCAGGCTCGCGCCCCGGCAGCTGCAGGGCGGCCCCGCGCCCCCGGCCCCCGGCCTCGCGCCCCGGCCCCGGCCCCGCCCGGCCCTCACCGAGAAGCGCTCCAGGTCCGTGGCCGCCATGGCGAGCTCCGCAGGGGCGGGCGGGCGGGCGGGAAGAGCAGCCGGGCAGCGACGGGGACGAGCCGGCTGCGGGACGCGCTCCGCCCGGCGGCTGCGGCTGAATGGATCCAATATGGCCACTTCCTGGAAACTCCCCTCGGCGGCGGCGGCGGCGGCGGCGAGAAGCAGCGGAGCCGCCCCCACCCCGCCCGCGGGACGGCCCCCCCCGCCCAGCCCCGCCGAGAACGCAGCCTGAGTCCCGCCGCTGGGACGCCGGGGGTCTCCGCGGCGAGGCGGGAGGTGCCGGCTGCGCGGGCTGCTGGGACTTGTAGTCTGCGAGTTGGGGGGCCGGGGAGGGCAGTGCTGGGGGCCAGCGGCCCCGGCCTGCCGCGTGTCCCTGGGCCGAGCCCGTGGGAGTGTGGCGCCCGCGCCCTAGGAAGCCGGCTCCGGGGGAGGAGAGTGGGCTGCTGCGTGCGCCCCGGGGTCTCTCCCACCCAGCTGCCTTCCCCACGTCGGAGCCTGCAAAGGCACTGGGACACCAGCCAAAGCGCCGGCGCGCCGACTGCGCCGCCTCAGCCTCCAGAGCCGGTGCCCTGACCCCCACCTGATGCTCCGGTCGAAGCCAGGGCGGGATCCAGGGCGGGACCCGCGCGTCCGGCCCGGCGGCCTTCCTGGGCCAGGCACCAGCCTCCAGCGCCTTGCGCAATGGGAATGCGCAGGAGACGCAGTTCAGGCCGGGACTGGAGCAATAGAAAAGGCTAGCGTGATGGTCAAGACATCACATTGCAAGTGACCATCGCCCTACCTGCCCCGAAGGGCTTAGGGCAACGTCCTACTGGATTCTGGGCGAAGAGAACCACTACTCCCAATGCCTGTGCGTTCTCTCTGCTAATCTCACTACCCAAAACGTGCACAACACTCAGAGAGCTAACACCTCTGCCCAAGCGGAAGTTGTAGGGGGCTCTGATTCTTTTCACTGACTGTCCATATCACATCCAGCTCCCAATCCTCTGAAACCCACCTTTTCCTTTCTCTTCCCCCTGCTTTTCTGTCCAGTCTTTGAGAATGTGGCCAGCTTTGCCTCCTGCTCCTCCACTGGCCTCATCCACCCCACACACACACACACCTGGCTCCCCAATATCTTCCTGAGAAACAACTGGCCTGTCCCTCCTGTTCAGAAACATGTGCTGGTTGGAGATGCCTGAAGACCACATCTGGACTCGGCACACCTGGCGTTAAGAGGGTCTCCTCGTCCTTCCACACTGGATGGTGTTTCCACCAGCTTTCAGGCAGCGGGCTTTCCTCTCCCTTCTCTCCCAGGCAACCAAAGCTCGACCCTAAGGTGAACTCACATTCCACTGGCCCTTTCTGACTCCGTTTTCATTTCGTTCCCCTCGCGATTATGGTGTTCCACGTGCTGCATTATATGTCTACAAGAAACGCGCAGCGCATGGGCTAGGGAGCTGGACTTCCGCAGACCACCTGGGCTGGAATCCTGCCTCCATCCCTTGCTCGCTTTTAAATGTAGGCGGTTTAGTTAAGGGTGCCTCCCTTTCCTCATCCCCAAAATGAGAATAATTATAGTACTTCTGTCACAGGATTAAATGAGATAAAATAAGTAAAGGGCTTTAAACTATACTTGAAATAAAATGTTTAATAAAATCTCCCTCTCTAGACTACAAAGGTCTTACTGTTGAGTTGATCATCTTAGGCTGTATCTCCATATCTTTTGTTTTTTTCTTTCTTTTTTTTTTTTTCCATATAACTGGTAAGAAATCTGTCCCAACTGCCATTTTCTGCATCACAACGCCGAGGATTTGCCCTAAAGTTTCTTTAAAATGGTCTCTCCCACCCCCCCACCCCCCCAGTTGAGCATATTTCAAAATATCTGCTTCTAGCAGCCCAGCTGAAGGCCATGAGAACTGAACACCCAGATTACAGCGGACTTCCTGCCATGGGGTATGTTCACTCTACCTGGAGAATTTATACGTACTCCCCAAACCCCAAGTTTCTTTTTATTTTCCTTCTTTTTCCTCTTTTTCTCCTTCTCCTTCTTCCTCCCCCTCCTCCTGCCCCTTCTACCTTTTCCTCTCCCCACTTCTCCCCCCCCCTCCCCCATTCAATACTACTACTGATCCGAAGTACAGAAGGAGTGCATCACCAGTGGGACATAAAGGTGAATGCACAATCATTGTACATGATTGTTATTTATGGCAGTATTTCTAAGTGTCCCTTATACAGTCAGGAGAAGTTCTATACACCAGAGGGGTCCCCACAGTTAAATAGCTACATGTATGGAATGCCGAGTTCTACACAGAAAAAGGTTTCTGTAGAAGTCCTCCGAGATTTGGATCAGCTGCTATGCCTGTCACTGTGTTACAGGTAAAGGGAATATGCAGCTCTCCTCAAACTTAGCTCATGGCTCCTCTGACCCCACCCCCTACACACCCAGCACTCACTGAACTTGAATATGACACACTTTGCTGTTGTTTGTCTTTTACTTTTGATTATAGTTTCTTTTCATTGAAAGTTTAAAATGTTGATGTTGTAATGTTTTTCTGTTATTTGCTTTATGGTTTTCACTATAATACCTTTTAAAAAATAAAATAAAAAACCTTTCCCCTATCTCAAACTCATGAAGATATTCTCTTTGTATTTCCTTATAAAACATTAAAAACATTTGTTGTCACATTTAGGTCCGTCAGTGATTTGTTTATGCATGTGCCAAGACAACTGTTCCATTTTCCCAATGATCTACAATGCAAAAGTATCACAGACTAAATTTCTTTCTACATGTGTGTGGCAGTCTGTAGATGAATTAGGATTATGTTCATTTGCTCCAACAAGACAGAAATGCCTTTTTTTCTCATGTTACCCAGACAGGTAGTCTAGGGCATGTGACATTCTACACACACCTTCTATATAGTTTTGTTTTGAAAAGGCTTGACCTCATGGTCCCATATAATGACTTTTGCATTCCAAGCAGCAGGAGGAAATGAAGGTGATAAGGAGAAAATGAGTAAACATTCCCAAATGATTCCAGAAGCTGCCACCTGGCATGTCTGCTCACATCCTATTGGCCAGAGCTGGGAAATGGGGTCTTTATTTTAGCCATCATGTGTGCAGCTAAGAATTCCATGCAATGTGAGCAGGGTCAACACTGAGGGATAGCAGCAACCTCTGCCCCATCTGTTCCTATTTATCTGTTCCAATGAGAAGCCTGAAAATAATTTTTTAATATTTAAAATTTTTTGTTTATTTATTGGAATGTTAAAATATTTTAAAATGACAAGCAAGAAAATATAATCAGCTGTATCCCATCTCTGAGAATCAACTATAGAATGACCATGCTATTTTATTTTTAAATCATATAAGAAAGCTTTCTATGCTTGTTTGCACATCAGAGGAAATTTCATTAGGAATATTTTTATAAGAATTGGACCATAATACATATGCTATTTCAATAAAAAGTATTAAATTTAATTTTACTTGAATTTAAAAGAAGTTGAAGTGAAACTGAAGGAAGAGTTGAACTTCAAATAATGTGTCTTGACCACAAGAGATATTACTTCCTAAAAGATATCTCTGAGGTTAAACAGAAATTGTGAAAAGCATTAAGAGATTAGAGTCATTTAAAAAACATTTTTTTTTTACTTCAGAGAGGGAGACAGAGATAGAAACATCAATGATGAGAGTCATTGATCAGTTGCCTCCTGTACGCCCCCTGTTGGGGATTGAGCCTGAAACTCAGCATGTGCCCTGATAGAAATCAAACCAAGACCTACTGGTTCATAGGTGCTCAACCACTGAGTCACACAGGCCAGGCTGGAGTCATTTTTTAACTACACATTTCAATTATGTGTGTACATTATTAGCTCCCATGATTCTTCCCATCTTTCCATCTCTTTTGACCCTGCCCCCTGACTTTGGTTTCTTATACTATCTGTAATAATAAAAGCATAATATGCTAATTAGACAGGACATCCTTCCGGACAACCTTCCTGATGAAGCCAGGGCTGCGAGGGAAGCCTGGATCCCGGGTGCCAGAGGGAAGCCAGTGCCAGCAACCAGGGGAAGGAAGACCTACTCTTGCATGAATTTTGTGCATCAGGCCTCTAGTTATCTCTATATTATCCAGGTTAATGATAACCATTTTATGTTTTGTAAAAACATAATTGCATAGTTATGCAATTGCATTGTGATAATGAGGGAAAAATGGAATAAGCATTACTTAGAGAGTCACTTAAGATGGAGTCGGGCCCTGGCTAATGCGGCTCAGTGGTGGAGTGTTGTCCTGTACACCAGAAGGTGGCAGTTTCAGGACTCAAACCTGTGTCAGGGCACATATCCAGGCTGCAGGTTTGATCTCTCTCCTACTTCCTCTCTCTGGAAACCAATGGAAACGTGTCCTCAGGTAAGGATTTTTTAAAAATTGAGTCAGGAGGCTGTTAGGTTACTGGGGCCTTTGCAGCCTATGCGTGAATTGTGCCTCAGTGGCTAAACTATTGTTAAACTCAGCTCAAGGCTGAGTCATAAACACTCTGGAACTGCTGCATGGACACTTAAGGACTTTTCGTCCTTCTTGTAGTTTTCACTTCCCTCGTTTGCATATCAAAACTAACCAATCCCTGTTAACCTAGGCAGCAACCCTCATTTGCATGAAGTAATTACACTTTGTGATTTTTGCCTTTATAAAACCAGCCCTTCTTTGCTCTCTCCGCAGAGTAGTTTGGATTGTTACCTATAACTGTGTCTCCTGGGCTGCATCTTTTTTTTTTCTCAGATAACTGCTTTTTATTCGTTATTACAGCCTAAACTTTTTGGGTGACACTTGGAATACAGTGTGGACTTAAATGACTTCATTACTCTCCACTGGCCCTTCGGGAGGCGGCTAGGTCACCGCTATTCCACCAACGCCAACGCCACTGGTCTTTTGATCAAGGCTTCCCCATTGGCAAGTTGTTTCAATTCACCTCTTAATAGACTGGGTTTCATTCTTAGGCTGTTTTTTCTTTTTTCAAGAGGGTTTTGGTTATTAAAGAATGTCTTTCTATTGCCATTACACCAGGACCACCTTGACTGCTGCATATAATATGTTTCTATCTCAATTTCTTTCCCGTTGAATGTGGTACATTTAGCTCCTTTCTCTTCTGGGCCTGAATTTCCCCCTCAGAGGGGACTTTTTTTTTCTGCTCGTATTCCTAAGGAAGTCACTCTTCTTTACTAGGTTATGCTTCTCTGGAACATTACATGTCTCAGTCCGCAGTGTTAGTCTTTTTTTCCTGCATTAGACATGCTATTTTACCTCTATTTTTTATCTCTTCTTTAGGGATAAAATAATCCTTATATGGGGTCATCTTCGCCTGTGTTCTGTTTCTATTCATTCTGGTTTCTTAAATCTCTTTACCTTGTTTACATGCCCCGATTCAGTGATTAGAGTTCCAATGAACTTCATTCTCTTCCTTATTGGTTCTAATGCATTTATTTGTTCTATAATCATATTTTTCTTGCTCTCAATGTGTTTCCTTTCCATCAATTTCCTTGTTTTATCATCCAAACTTTCAGCTTCCAATTTATTAAATTCATGTTCTTATTAAGTCATTTTATATGTGAGCAGTTGAGAACATTTTCCTTTTGTGGGCGTGGGGTGGGGGGCTGGCGCCCTGGTCTTTTTTCCACTGTCTTCCCTCTATTTATTTCCCTCTAATAATTTGCTGCCACGTGTTCGCATCCATTGCTTGTCATCTTGGCCTAGTAGCTCTGCCCAGAACTTTTTTATGCCGTTGTAAGATGACAGGAGAGGGGCTTACCGACCATCTCCCCAGTGTTTGAGACCAGTGTGTTTTTCCCTGGAGAGGCTGAGGATTGGCATGCTCTGCACGCTTTGGCCCTCCGGGGTGAGGCGGAGAGAGGGGAGCTCAGCAGGAATAGGGAGCTGTCTTTGCCGGAACAGCTGTGTAAGCTCCTGGCCTAGGGTTCTGATGGGTGTCCTGCACGGGCTCAGACCGTTTCTCAGGGTAGAGTGTTGCTCTGGAGCCTTTGTTTCCATCGGCTGAGTCAGCGCAGTAAATTGTGTTCCCTGCTTCCCTTATGTCTCCCCACGCACATTTTAATACTGCTCATTGGAAAGAGGAAGAATATGAGGGCACAACTCACATCTGCTTCCTTTCCTATTCAGGCGCTAGGGAGAATGGTCAGGATTTTGTCACTGTCTAAGCGTCGAGGGCAGGGTAGGGAGCAGAGCTGTGCTGCGCCACTCCTCACCACGCCAAAACCTTTTCGGTCTTTCTTGGGTGCCAGGTTTGAAGGTTATTGCATTGGTTGCTTACAGTCCGATTCCCTGTGGTCTTGTCTACTCTTTATTCTGTTGGGAATTGGGAAAGAGCAGCTCTGTGGGGACGCTTTAGCCTGCCGCCTGTGTCTGGTGCTGGCTGCCTCTGGCTCTCGTGTCTGACCTGTGTCCACGCCTGTGAAACAATACAGAGCAAGAGAGACCCGCGGGGCCTGCGGGGCCTGGGCCTGGGGTCACAAGCCTGAGATGCTCCAGCCAGCCAGGCAGTCCTGCCCATCGTGCAAACATGACTCTTAAAAGCGAGATTTAGGAATTCCAGTGAAATGGCAGCCCTGCCAGGCTGAGGCCTAGCCCAGGATCCTGGCCTGGTGGAGAGTTGTTCCAGAGAGAAGGAACCTTGTCTGACCCCTCCTCCAGGAAGTCTGGCCAGAGTTTGCACCAAGGCTGGATGTGGAGCCTGTGGCGGGGTGAGGGGTGGGGGTGAGGGTGGGGATGAGGAGCAGCCAGCAGAGAGCAGCCTCCCCTGGCCTCCTGGTTTCTGGCTGTCCCCGCCTCAGAATTCCACAGCAGACACTGCGTGGATGGGATGGGAAGCCTGTCAAAACTTGGTCCTTGCTGCCTTGGCCTGGACGCCCTGACACAGAGCTCTAGAGATGCTCAGAGAGTCCTGAAGATGAGAATCTCTGCCTGTTTTCACAGAGGAGGCTCCTTTACCACGGGGGTCTCCGGGTCCCCTGGGAGAGCCCGAGACCAGATCCCAGGGACATATCCAGGCTTGTGGGGCCTGGAGCTTATAGAATCTGGAAGGCTTTCCTGGAGAAAGAGAACACAATTATAAATACAAGATGAGGTCTGGAAGTAGTTAGTTCTTCAGGATGAGAAAAGAACAGGACTAGGAAGGGACTCCGTGCGAGGGAAAACGTAAGCTCCTTGTGTTGCAGGATGCCCCAGGGGATGGGCCACAGAGACCCTCACAGGTCCCAGTCCTGGTGTCTGCAGGGCCTCCTGAGGCAACCCCTATGGTCCTGTCCCAGGGTTCTCGGGAGGGAACCCCACTCCAAACCTGGCAGGGATGGGGGGCTCGAGGACAGGGGTGGATACCAACTTATAAGGGATTCCATGCGACTTGTCAAAAGCTCTTGCTCATGGCTCTGCCCCACCCACAACGGGCACATTGAAAGCTGAGGTGGAAGTGTTTCTGCTCCTCCAAAGTAGTGGTGACCAAAAAGAACTCTCTGGGGAAAATAGGTCAACTGCCCAGTAACCAGAGAGCTACACTCGGAGTGGGGAGGCCAGGGAATGTGCCAGCCCATTTCAGCACGGCCTCCATCCCCGCAGCCATGAACAGGTGGGACACAAGCAGGTGAGAGGAAGCCCCACATGGCAGCACATGAGGCAGAGATGAGGAAGTTAAAATGTTGTGCTTTGGGGGTAAATGTGACCTTCAAAGAGCAGGAGCAAAGTGAAGAGAGAAAAAATGCTTCATGTTGGCAAAGCCAAGAGGGAAAGTGACTGTTAACTGAGGAGAAGCCAATGGGCAGGGCCAGGCTTCAAGTGGGCAGGGCCTGGCCTTCCAATGGGGCCCAGAGGGGCCCTGAGAAGAGAGGGGCAGAGGAGGGGCCTGGCTGGGGGTGCTCTACCCCTCCCCAACAGCTCCATTCCATCTGTTTTATGTATTAGGCTTTCATTTCAACCAAGGGTTCTTCTGCAGCTAAAAATAAGTCTGAAAACCACATCTCTGCAGGGAATTTATTCAGACAGACAAAACGGGTCTGGAAAAGGCTGCTGCTGGAAGGAATCCAGGGAAACACTGAGCTGGAGACAAGATGGCCAACAGGTAGAGTTCTACCTGGGACCACGGGGTTGGCCAAAGAGATTAGAAGGAGGAATTCAAGGGAGCTGAGAGAAATTACCCTATGTGAATCAGGAGCAAATAAAAGTAAGTTGGCACTATAAGACACACACACACACACACACACACACACACACACACACACACACAGAGAGAGATGGGGCCAGCTGACCGAGGAGTGAAAATAGAACTAAGAACCTGACCAATGTATACAACACAGTCTAGATGAATGAATGCACACACACCAAGGCCCATCACCCACCTATTTGGTTCATACTGCTGGTTTGCTAAGTATTCCTCCTCTGCTTGGGGTGGGTGGGGATGTACATGGGGGAGGGGAGAACAAGCCAGAAACTTTTAGGAAAGCAGGCAGGGGACACTCCTCCATTCCTCGGTGTGGGACAGAACTTGGCCCTGTTGGTCTAGGACCTGGTGAGGTACAGGATACTGGACTGGCACAGGCAGGATGGTGTGGTAGACAGAATAAGGACCACCCAAGATGTCCTGGTCCTAACCCCCAGAGCCAGCAAAGGGGATTTTGCAGAATTTTGCAGATGTGGTTAAGTTAAGAATCTTGAGATGGAGAAATTATCCCGGATTTTCCAGGGAGACCCAGTGGAAACACACAAGTCTTCGTAAGAGGGAATCGGGGGTGCAGGGAAGGGAATGTGACAACGGAAGCAGAGATCAGTGATGCAGGCACAAGGCAAGTGAATGCCAGTGCAGTTGGTTGGGAGTCATCCTGTACATCAAGAGAGTTTAGTTCCTCATCAGGTCACATGCAGGCTTGCACCAGTGTGGTTGGGTGTAAGAGGCAGCTAATCATTGTTTCTCTCTCATCATTGACGTTTCTAGCTCTCTTCCTCTCCCTTCCTCTCTCTGTCTCAAATCAATAAAAACATGGTCTTAAGAAGAAAGAAAGAAAGAAAGAAAGAAAGAAAGAAAGAAAGAAAGAAAGAAAGGGAAGAAAGGAAAAGAAGGGGAAGAACTGGAAATGGCAAGGTACAGTGGTCTACCCCACAGCCTGCAGAAGACGGCAGACCTGCCAACACCTTAATGTCAGCCCTGTATTGGACTGCTGACCTCCAATATAAGATAACTAGTGGCCCAGTGCACGAAATTTGTGCACATTAAAAGGGGGACGCAGAGTCATGTCCCTGTTCATCCACATGTGCCTCAAAATCATGTGAGACCCAGACCCGGCTGCCTCCCACCCCATTGGGCTAGATCCAGACCCAGCCAGTCCCACCCTTGTCAAGTCCTGCCGGGAAGGGGGCACAGCCTCAGGCCCCCTGGCCCTGTGCTGGGGTGGGAGGTGTGGCCTGAGGTCCCCCAGCCTGGTGCTGGGGCAGGGGGAACAGCCTGAGGTCTCCTAGCCCAGCACCAGGATGGGAAGCGCACCTTGAGGTCCCCTGTCAAGCTCCACTGGGTGGGGGGCATGGCCACAGGGCCCCTGGTCTGACGCTGGGGTAGGGGTCACGGTCTGAGGTCCCCCAGGCTGGTGCTGGGGCAGGGGGGCGAGGCCTGAGGTCCCCTGTCAAGCCCTGCCGTATGGGGGGTGCAACCTGAGATCCCCTCTCAAGCCCCACAGAGGTGGGGGAGGGTGTAGCCTCAGGTCCCTGCTGATGGCTTGTTAAGATTCCTTAAGGGAACTTGGCCTCAGCTGTGGGTGCAGCCATCTTTGTGATGGAGTGATGGTCAGTTAGCATATTCCCTCTTTATTAGATCAGATACTAGTAAGTTTGTGTTGTTTAAAGCTACAAAATATGCGGTAATGTGTTACAGCAGCAAGAGGAAACTAACAGATAACATTGTGTCAATGTGGCCGTTCTCTTATAGGTTCAAATTCCAGGGGCACCTCTTGCCAGCTGAGGGACTTCAGGTAAATTGCCTCATATTCTGTGCCTCAGTTTCCTCATATGCAAAATGAGGATAATCATCATCTCCGCTTATATGGTTCTTGTGAGAATGAAATGTGAAATACTCAGAACCATTTCTGACACAGAAGGAACTTTCAATAAATGTTAGCTGTTATTATTGTTATGAAATCATCATCATACATTTCTTTTCTCCAGCCTTCTTTCACCTTCCCAACTCTGGACTTAGAAATGAAGCTTAATCAGAAGATGAAGCATGACTTGAAGTCACAGATGTAAGGCTGGACACCAGCATTATTTGCCCACTCATTCAACCGTTTATTAGGTGTCGATTACGTCCCAGCCATTGTTTTAGTGGTGAAGAGATAGGAAGGGAGGAAGGGGACAAAGGACTTTTTCCTTGCATTCCTCTTATCTTTTATCAAGGAGGAAAATCTTTCCCAGATCTCCCCTAAAATCTTCCCCTGGGGTCTCACTGACCAGAAATGAGTCTTTAGACCTTAAATTGGCCTATGAGTCCTTCTGCACATGACCTCTGGTCAGCTTGCTCAGTAAAGTACTTGGAAGTATATATATAATTTCCCAAACAACAAACAATAATGATTCGGCCTCTAGGGCAGGACACACTGCTAGAAAGAAGAAGAGAATGGCTGTTGGATAGGTGCCTGAATTCAGAAGAGTTCACATAGTCTGGTCTTCTGACGACAGGTCAGATACGTTTAGTTCATCCTATATAATAAAAGGCTAATATGCAAATTGACTGAACAGCTGAATGACCAGTCGCTATTATGCGCACTGACCACTAGGGGGCAAATGCTCTATGCAGGAACTTCCCCCTGGTGGTCAGTGTGCTCCCACAGGGGGAGTGCTGCTCAGCCGGAAGCTGGGCTCATAGTTGGCACGTGCAGCAGTGGTGGCAGGAGCCTCTCCCACCTCCACAGCAGTCAGACATCCCCCAAGGGTTCCCAGACTGTGAAACGGTGCAGGCCAGGCTGAGGGACCTCCCCACAAGTGCACAAATTTCATGCACTAGGCCTCTAGTTTCAGATAAAAGGTCTTTTTTTCTGATAACTTACAGATGTGGGGCCATTGGAATTTTTCTCATCTGTGAAGTCCCTCTTGGAGGGAAGGGGAAGGACAGTCTCACTTCTCAGGACCCTGCTGGACCAGGATTTTTAAAATATATTTTTATTGACTTTTTTGCAGTATAAGTTATATTTAATAATAGTACATAAGTTTTTCCTTTCCCCCCCCAAAGCCTCCCCCCAGCCTCCCTTACCCCTCAGCACATGTCCCCACCTGCCCCCCTCCCCGCCCCAGTGTCTTTCATTCATTGGTTATGCTCATATGCATGCATACAAGTCCTTCGGTTGATCTCCCCCAGCATCTGCCTTCCATCCACCCCAGCCTTCCCCCTGTAGCTTGACAGCCTGTTCAAGGCCTCCCTGCCTCTATATCAATCACTCTCCCCTGTTTCTTTTCTTCAAAAATATCTTGCCTCTGCATACTAGAAATAAATGTATAAGAACAAAAAAATGTTTGAGTGTCAGTTTCAATTGGACCAGGCTATTATGATAATAAACGTTCTTGGACTGATAAACACCGAGGCCATTTGGACATTCACGCCACAAAGGTTTATTGAGGACTTACCGTGTGCTGTGGGCATGGAAATAATAAGGCATGGTTACTGCCTCTCAAACTTCAGGGTTCAACAGGAAAGCAAACATAAATATTATTAATTTGCCCAGCTGATATTGCTCAATGGTTGAGTGTCAACCTATGCTCCGGGAGATCACGGTTCGAGTCCAGTCGGGGCACATGCCCTGGTTGCAGGCTCCATCCCCAGCAGGAGGCAGCTGATCAATGATTCTCTCTTATTATTGATGTTTCTATCTATCTCTCTGTCTTCCTTCCTCTTTGAAATAAAAAAATATATATTTTTAAAAATTAAAAAGTATATTATTAATTATAATCATTTACTTGGCTACTCACACCCCCCCCCCCCCCTTTAAGAACCTTCCCTCAGCAAAGCAAAATGTGTTGGGAGTCAAACAAAAGGGCAGGTGCCCCAGCAATACATACTTAGCACAAGTCCTGAGCGAACTTATGCAGCAGCTTGCTCCAGCCTTTCCCTGCCACCTCCACCTGTTCCCTTTACATCTGTCTCCTTCACCTGGTGCCCGGGTGCCCTGGCTTCTGGTTTTCTCTGGGCCTCCAGAACCCCGCATCCTGACGGGGCTCTCCCCAGCTCGGCAATCCCACCAGTCCTGCTGGTGGAGCCTGATGGCTCAGCCTGGCTCCCGACCTCCCAGTATGTGCACTGTGCTGGCAGCTACTGTACCCCCAGCCCAGACTTCCTAGTGGGGCTCACCATACTCCCTGCCTGGGATCCAGAGGAGGGTGAGGCAAGGACAGGCTTCCCTGGGGTGAATTTGGACAGAGGCTAAACACACTAATTTGCTCTGGTCACAGCAGCTACCAACACAAAGGATGAGCCCACCCAAGGCAAGAACACTCTCTAGGAATGAAGCCAGGGCCTTGGGGAGCCACACGAACTCCTCCAGACCTCCGCTGAGAGGATGACAGCAGGTCCACTCACAGTACAAAACCCCATCTGCTTTCTCGGCACGCTCCTTCAGGCCGGCGCTGTGTGAGAGAAAGAAGAATCACCACCCCACTGCCTGACAGCACGACCTCCTGACGGATCCCTGCTCAGCAGACCGAGCAGAGCTGCTCGGAAATCCTGCACCGGTTCCTAATCACCACCCTGCCCCTTCCCATGGCAGCTGCTTCAGAGTAGTCACTCTCCCCCACTCCATCCCTCTTCACTCTCAGCCTGGGCCTCTTTTTCACAAATAAATTCCATCCACTCAGCCAACAAGCATTAACTGAAGGCCTACTGTGTGCTAGAGCCAAGGGGATACATCAGGCCTAGTGCCTGCCCTCACAGTCCAGTGGAGGGTCAGGAAAGTACCGACAGGAGCGATGTGGGGCAAACAGGCCACACTGGGGCGGGCGTGGGTCAGCTTCTAAAACCCTTAACCCCACCGCCCCCACTCCCCCAGCCCAACACCGTGTCCGAGAGTGCCGCCTGGACCACCCTCCCTCTGGGCTCCAAGAAAGTCGCGTCCCCCAACTCTTCCCCAGAGCAATTTCCTTCCTTTTCTCATAACTTAAATCTCTCCTTCCCTCCTTCTCCTACCCTCTTATCTGGCCAATATCCTCAAATCTCCTCCATCTAAAAAAGCCTTTCTTGCTCTTTCTCCGCCATCGTGGTGCGTGCGTTCGCTTCTCCTTCACCATGTCTTCCCACAAGACTTTCAGGATCAAGAGGTTCCTGGCCAAGAAACAAAAGCAGAATCGGCCCATTCCCCAATGGATTCGGATGAAAACTGGTAATAAAATCAGGTACAACTCGAAGAGGAGACATTGGAGAAGAACCAAACTGGGCCTATGAGAAGTTACATGAGAGATGACTCACATACTTAAGCTGTATCCAGGTTGCCTACACGTTTAAATGATTGAAAAGATGCTACTGTCTGGACAGTTGGGGCATTTTAATTGGGGGATTAATGAACTTGTGATTTTGTTCTGTTGATTTTTTTTCCTCCTGCAATAATAGGATGATTCAGTAATAAATGTGTGAGACCTTTTGAAAAAATAAAATAAAATAAAAATAAATAAAAAATAAAAAAGCCTTTCTTGACCCGCCTCCCTCTCGTGCCCCCTCCTTATATCTCTCTCCCTCCCGTCCCTGTCTGACCTCTTGAGAGAGCAGTCTACTTTTTAACTCACTCCTGTGTCGTGTCTTTTATCAATCTGTCCTCTGTCTCAATCCCCAGGAAATTGTTCTTGCTGACATTCACTCACAGAGGGGTTGCATCTGCTGTCCAGACACCCCTCCCAGGCTCTGGACTCCTAAGGCCACAAATGCCAGGGAGGCATCAAGACAAGAGCTAAAAGCCAGAGGCTAATCAATCTCTTATATACTGAATGCCTTTCCCTCATCCGCCTTCCCAAGCTAATGTGGATCAAAGTTGATTTAAAAAGACCCACACCTAGACAAGTCATAGTGGGATTTCAGAATGGTAGAGACCAGATCCTAAAAGCTCCCCTAAATGAAAAATAAATAAATAAATAAAAAGGCCACATACAAGAAAAATGTTTGAACGGCACTATACTTCTCATCAGCAACATTGGTTGCTTAGAAGAACACAGAACAATGTCTTCAAAATTTTCAAGGAAAACTGTTTCAGTCAAAAACTCTCTACACAAACCAGGCTAGCAACTCAGTATAAGGGAGACTAAAGAAATGCTCGTACATGAGCTCATGTTGGGTGTGGGAGAAAGGAGATATAAGATGTAGGAGGTTAAGTAAAAACCCTTAGTCTTCAACATGATTCAGATGCTTAGCATAAATTTATGATGTATTTCCCCTTTAAAACATGTATGTCCAGCCCAGCAAGCATGGCTCCGTGGTGAACATCACCCTATGAATGAGGAGGAGGAGGTGAGATTCCCCATCAGGCCACAGGCCCTGGTTGTGGCTTCAATCCCCAGTGGGGGCACGCAGGAGGCAGCTGATTAGTGATTCTCTTTCATCATTGATCTCTCTCTCTCTCTCTCTCCCTCTTCCTTCCTCTCTGAAATAAATAATAAAATAGTTTCAAAAAATATATTTCTAGCTCTAGCCGGTTTGGCTCTGTGGATAGAGCATCGGTCTGAGGGCTAAAGGGTCCCGGGTTCCATTCCGGTCAACGGCATGTACCTTGGTTGCAGGCATATCCCCAATGGGGGGGTGTGCAGGAGGCGGCTGATCAATGTTTCTCTCTCATGGGTGTTTTTCACTCTCTATCCCCTCCCTTCCTCTCTGTAAAAAAAAAAAAAAAATCAATAAAACATAACAAAAATGTATTTCTAGTTGTCTACTGAAAAGGCCTAGACAAATGATCAAACCAGTAACAATGAGAAGTGGTTTATCCCAGGTTCACGATATTACTTTGTCTCCTTTTATATGTGTTTGAAGTCTTTCATAATAAAAAAGGAAAAAAATAAATTATCCTCTAAGCATCTTTTCTTAGGAAGTTACTTGATAGCATGCTTCAGCAATTACTAAGAGAAAGATATAGA
Organism: Antrozous pallidus; assembly: GCA_027563665.1. NCBI lineage: Eukaryota > Metazoa > Chordata > Mammalia > Chiroptera > Vespertilionidae > Antrozous > Antrozous pallidus. The sequence continues at coordinate 36,221,241 of CM050516.1, read as the reverse complement.
TAGGGCATTCAGAAACAGTTCATCCAACCCAGGAGAGCAGGTAAGGCGAGTCCCCAGAGGCATGCTGGGAGTAGTACAGCATGCCTGGACAACCACCAGGACAGACTGACCAGAGGACTGGTGGAGAGAGTTGGAACCTGGGGGAGGAGAGAAGACAACAGAATAGATAGCGTTATTGATGGCTTAGGTGGCTTAGCACCTCACAGAATGCAAAAGAAAAAGGAGAAGAGAAAGAAACACTCTCATTTTTTTTTTAAAGTAGATGAAAAGGCAGGGGTCAAAGGTGACTCAAACTGAAACACAGCACGGAGGTGAACTGCAGTGAACACCTGTGGAAAATTTCACTATGGTTAAATGGAATGCAAACATCATCAAACTGCATCATGTGTGCATCAAGGTGCGGGCAAGGAGTGGTTGGGTGTGGAGGGTGAATGGTTGGATGGGAGCTCTAACATTCCCATCTTACCAAGTGGTAAGTTAGTGGTCTGCCCAAGATTGAGGAAGCAAGACATTAAGGTTTAAGTATATATTTTGTGGTTTCCATACAGACCTGAGAAGGAACTAGGAATACTCAGAGGCTGGATAAGAGAGATTAAAGGCAATAAAAGTCAACTGGACCCTTATTTATTGCACTAGGATATTTAAGATTGATAAGTCAAAAAACTCCAGTATAAGGATAATGTCAGGGATGTGGCAGTAACCATCAGCAGTGCCCAAACCCAGAACTGGCCAAAAGAGGTTCTACAGGGAGAAAGGCTGCGATGGGAAATGTCAGGACACTACTGCTTTCCATTATCTTACATAATAAAAGGCAGCCAAAACCCATTTGGCTCAGTGGATAAAGCGTCAGCCTGCAGACTGAAAGGTCCCAGGTTTGATTCCGGTCAAGAGCATGTACCTTGGCTGTGGGCACATTCCCAGTAGGGGGTGTGCAGGAGGCAGCTGATTGATGTTTCTAGCTCTCTGTCCCTCTTCCTTCCTCTCTGTAAGAAATCAATAAAATACATTTTTTAAAAAATAAATTATATGAAAAAATAAAACACAGTTTTGCACAGTGATATGAGTAGATCTATGTTCTAAATGGATCACTGGCTGCAGGTAAGAATGGTGGAGGCAGTCACACTGGGACAAGAAGACTGGGTGTGAAGGGGGGGCAGGGAAGGACCACTGCAGATGTCCAGGCTGGAGATGATGATGGCCCAGCACAGGAATGAAGAGAGAGCTGGATCGATTCAGGAGGAATAAAGAGGGTGAGTCCCTGCCAGCGGGGTGGATGCTGATACCTTTCAGGAGCTGCAGCCCCTGCGGGAGGGGAAGGGGGGCTGGGAAAGACAACCCGTCTCAGTTTGGACATGTTCCGTTTGAGTCATCAAGGATGTGTGTGGCCCTTAATAGCCTGGCACCACCCACCTTCTCCAACCTGTTCCGTACTTACTCCCATCCTCACTCCTCTCATGACCCTGAACTTCTTGCTGTTCTACAAACCTATTACGTGCCTTTGCTCCTGCTGATGCCTCTGCCGGAAGCCTTTCCCCTCCCTCCTCAGTCATTACTCACCTCGAATATCTTGTCTCAGAAGCGTCCAGTCTCCCAAGGAGGAATGCTGCCTCCTCTGGGCTCCCCAGCACATAGCGCATTTCTGTCCAGTCCTAAGCACAGGCTCCCACAGCTCTCTGCTGATACATCTATCTTTCCCACCAGGTGATTGCTTTATGGTGTAATACAGAGGATAGGAACAGTCACCTGTGGTTCTTTATACTGGAAGTCGGAAGATATTTCATCTTGTCTGGGGATGAAATACCTCGGGGCTTGGGCATGATGACCTGCAATGCCACGTTGTGGATGGTTCCAGAGGGATGCAGGCAGTGCAGGTGGTGGTGCAGTTCTGGGAAAGTGAGCCTGTCATGGGTGGAGCAGGAGTCAGGGACCAGCAGTTCAGCGAATGAACTGATAAGAAACACCCCTCCCTGGCAGAGTTCAAGTGCTGGCTGGCCTGCCATCTCGTTGCATCAAATACCTGCCTGAATGAGGAGCCTGCCTCTGGGTCTAGACACCTTTACACCAGCGGTTCCCAACCTTTTTCGGCCAGGCCCCACCTAAGCATCTCTAAAATCCTGATGCCCACCCCCGTGCCATGACACATTATTATTATTCAAAAAAGTAACTCCTATTCATGTGGAGGAAGCCTAAAAGGCCATTAACTTAGTCTAAACAAGCTTCCAAAGAACATGGCATCCATGAAAGAGAAAAATAAAAGAATAAAAGGACAGTTGAAGTACTGAGGAAGAAATCACTAAGAAATTGTTAAAAAATGATCTACATATATATATATATATAAAAGGCTAAGTGACCTTTGTATTGGAAACACCTGAAAGGACAATGAAACAGGCTGTGTGGGGGCAAGCAGCTGGCAGGGGGGTTAGTGAGGGGCAATCAAATGACTGAGAGCAGGATGTGTGGGGTGACCAGGCCCACAAGAGATGGGGGCAGTTGGGGGAGACTAGGCTGGCATGGGGGTGCATGAGGGGCGACCAGGCTGGTGGGGAGCAGTAAGGGGTGACCAGGCTGGTGGGGGGTCAGTTAGGGGTCATAGGCAGGCAGGCAGGTGAGGACTGGACCTAAACCAGCAGTCAGACATCCCCTGAGGGGTCCGAGAGGGTGCAGGCTGGCCTGAAGAGACCTTCCCCTGCATGAATTTCATGCACCGGGCCTCTAGTCTATAATAATAAAAGTGCAATATGCTAATTAAACCAGATACCCAAATGACCTTCCAGATTTCATTCTGGACATCTTCTGGACAAAGCTTTGGTGGCAGGGACTGAGGCAGAGGTGATTAGGGACAATCAGACAGGCAGGTGAGCAGTTAGAGGTGATCAGGCAGGCAGGCAGAGTGGTTAGGGGTGATCAGGCAGGCAAGCAGTTAGGAACCAGTGATCCCAGACTGTGAGAGGGATGTCCAACTGCCAGTTTAGGCCCGATCCCATAGGGGGTCCCAGATTGCAAGAGGGTGCAGGCTGGGCTGAGGGACACACAACCCCCTCCCCGTGCATGAATTTTGTGCACTGGGCTTCTATAATAATATGAAATGATATGAAAAAAACAGCAAGTAAAGTTTCAGAACACACAATAGAGAACTGAAATGCCTAGTTACAATATATATTTATATACTGTATATGAGGCCCCTAGAACCATAAGAAATGCAAAAATTGCAATGTTAATAACTCATTCTAGAATTGTCGTCCCCCCCCCTAATCAAATCATATCCCTGTGGGGCATGTGCCCCTCGTTGGGAACTACTGTATTATACCGTCAAGGGACTTTTGCTCCTAAAATTTGGCCTACACATCAGGACTCTCCACCATAGTCACACCCTGGGTTTGAGTTGAGCTATGTCTGATCTTCACAGCCCTGGGCCACCTGAGTCCTAGGACCTCAGGAAAGCCACTTCAGGACGAAATTCTCCAGTTTGGTGAGATTTGGATAAATCCCCCATGTCCTCCCAACATTCTTTATTAGTTTCCTATGTCTACCTTAACAAATTACCTCAAACTGGGTAGTTTAAAACAAAAGAAATTTGTTCTCTCAGCGTTCTGAAGGCCACAAGTCCAAAATCCAGGTGTCAGCAGGCTGCATCCCTCCAAGGGCTCCAGGAAAGAGTCTTTCCTTGCGCTGTGGTTTCTGGTGGCTCCAGGCTCTCTCTGCTTCCTTGGTGGCGTCGCTCCAATCTCTGCCTCCATCTCCACATGGCGTTCTCCCTTCCTGTGTCTGATCCTCTCCTGTCTCTCAGAAGGACACTTGTCATTGGGTTTATCGGCCACCTGGATTCATCTTAAGACCCTTGATGTAACTACATCTGCAATGATCCTTTTTCTAGGTAAGGTCACATTCTCCACATAGACGTGTCTTTTTTGGGGGGGGAGGGCACCATTCAACCCACTACACCTTCTGGAGCAAAATGATAAGTAGGACATGGGATTTGTTACCTTTGAGACATAAACAATTCCCCGTAAGGAGCCACGAGCAATGTTCTTTAAAAATGTAGACTAAACTGCCAGGAAGAAGCAGCAGGAGAAGAGCCCAGCCCTGGCCAACAACATTAGCATGGCTGTTTGGGTCTTTGCTGTCACAGACACACAGAAGGCTCTGTGCAGACTGTGGTCGTATTGTCTCTCCCCTGGAAAGTTTCTAAGGCCCAGTTATGTTGAGCTCAAAGGACATTAGGACATTGTGACATTTTGACAAAATTTTCCAGTGAAAAAAGAAAGGATTATTTTGCCCAGTAAATTCTGTCATCGTTGTTAAAGAAGAGGAAGACTGGGGAAGGAAGAGGAGAGGAAGGAACAGGGGCCACACATAATGAGCCACCCTGCAGCCTCCAGCCCCTTTCCCGTAAGGCCGAAGCCCTCAGTAGTTTGTGTTTTAGACACGGGAGAGTGGGGGTGGGGTGGGGGTTGAGCCTTTCCTCTTGTGAGCACCTCAAGCACCTCTGTATTTTTTTAAATATATATTTTATTGATTTTTTACAGAGAGGAAGGGAGAGGGATAGAAAGTCAGAAACATCGATGACAGAGAAACATCAATCAGCTGCCTCTTGCACACGCCCTACTGGGGATGTGCCCCCACAGCCAAGGTACATGCCCTTGACCGGAATCGAACCTGGGACCTTTCAGTCTGCAGGCCGATGCTCTATCCACTGAGCCAAACCGATTTCACACCCCTGTATTTTTGTTGCTCGCTCTTACTCCAACCGTGCTATCTGGAATTGATGTCCTGCAGGATCTAGCACAGGTGTTTGCGTTGCTAACTATGCTATGATAACCTCCATTCAGTCAGCATCTAAGACGGTAACCAGTTTACACCCAGAAAAGTGGAGAAAAGCAGCCCTCTCCGTGGCCACACTCCTGGCTTTAAAAACTCTTGAACTGCGTGCCCCTATTGTAACACGGCCAAGTTGTTTACTGACTCAGATGAGAGGTGTGTAGACAGAAAACTCTGACCCCATTTTATTTTTTATCTTTTGGGGTTTTTTTCTGTTTCTTATATTTTTCATGACCCCATTTTTAAAAAGAACAAAGTGGTGAGACTCACGATCACGTGACAAACTGTTACTATTTTATCATGATCAATAGTTGTTGAACATACTGCATAGCTATTGAAGTTAATGACAACAGTGCCCCATGACCCCATCCTGAAAAAGAAAAATCAAAGCTATGAAAGTCATTCTTATGTAACAAGTTGCCATATCATCGTTAGCAACCTTTATTGAACATTTAGAACAATATCCCAACTGATGAGGACACAGCACCTTGCTCTTGGGAGCTGGAGCCTCCTTGGGGACAGGTCCTGAGAAGAGACCTATATCATCCCTGTTTTCCCTTTGAACTGCCAGTGTTCCAATGAAGCTAAGACAGGTAAGTCAACCCAGTGCTGTCAGGGACTTCTTCCCAGACCCACAGCCTCAGAGGCAGAACTCATCCTCCCGTTTCCTGCTCATTGCTCAATGGCACGAATGATTGCTCAGAGGGCTGTTAGTAAAAACTGTTTGCTATTTACTTAGCTGATAGTCTCAATGCAGCAAGCATTTATCTTCAGAGACAAGCCTTTTGGCTGCCTGCCCACCTCATTCCGTTTCCCAGTTACCCCAACTTCAGCTTGACTCCTCCCCCAACCCATTCCATCTAGAAGGGAGGAGCTCAACCTACATAGAACTTTCAGTCTTTTAGTCTAACTTATTTTTAATAATTTTATTTTGAGCTCTCTGTTAATGAGCTCTAAGAACTATTGACTAAGAAGCCAGGGAAGTTGATGTGTACTAATAAGGATTCTTTCTATCTTTAGCCATGATACTAAACAGAAGGCAAGCTAAACCTACAGGTATATACTAGTATAAGAGTTTAGGGAAAAGTTGAGCTATTTCTTAACTGTCTATCTGTAAAGCCAGATGCTGTTGGTGGAACTCTATTTCCAGACATTCGGTGCTGTCATCTCCAAGCCCACCTGAAGGAATACCCAAACGGGTTCCTGATTGTCCATCCTGGCCCAACAGGGGCTCCACAATTAAAGGAATGGTTAAAATATAACTTTGCAGGCCTTTCAAACTAAGCTCTCCTAATTTAGGTATCAACCAATGTGAAAGGAAAATGGAGCCCTAAAATGTCCCTCATGGTTTAAAAGAAAAATTATTTTAAGTCAAAACTCATCTATAAGAATAAAGCATGCATAACTGAGGGCAGCAAAGGGCAAGGTCCACCCCGATCCCCCAGCCAGGCCAGCCTTCCAAGTCTTTGCGGACCAGGCCTACTGGTTCCCTGCCTAGCAACCAAGCACATCTGAGGAATCAGTTCAGCAGCCTGAAAAGTCCATCACAGATACAAAAGCTCAGTTTACAACAGAGACCAAGGAGCTGACATTTGTTGCTGAGGTTTAGAAATAAAGTCCTTTTGACCTCAGAAAAGACTGAGCTTAAAAAGTCGCAGGCATGAGAAAGAAAAGGTCCTTCTTTTTAAAAAATATATATTTTATTGATTTTTTAGAGAGAGGAAGGGAGAGGATAGGTAGAAACATCAATGAGAAACATCAATCTGCTGCCTCCTGCACACCCCCTACTGAGGATATGCCCACAACCAAGGTACATGCCTGGGCAGGAATCAAACTTGGGACCTTTCAGTCTGCAGGCCAGCGCTCTGTCCACTGAGCCAAATTGGCTAGGGCAAAAAGGCCCTTCTTGTTCCCCTACACTGGTTAGCAGGAACAAACATGATTCCTTTGGAAATCCTAACTGCAAAACTTGGTTATCTGGGCAAAGTCCCTTTACTGCCACTCTGAGGAACCCATCCCCCTCATGCCCCTGATGCTCCCGCCTACTGACATGGCACCCCAGATTTGGTTCCTGGTGATACTTTGGTGAGACACCAGGGGGCAGAGGAGCCAGACTGTAGCGGACTAACCCTAATGGAAAAAGCGATGCATGCTGTCATGAGAGGACAAGACAATCACCGACATAAAGCATCCACCACGGCTCCCTGTGGGGTTCACAGGGCAGTGTGGGTTGGAATAGGCACTGCAATATAACATAACATAACATAACATAACATAGCATAATATAATTCAGATTATGGATGGATTTTAATTTTATATTTACTTAATAATGTGATTTTTAAAAATATGAAGTGTTTCCTAGCCTGATTGCCTCCAAATTTAAGACACTGAACTAGGAACAAATGGCCTCCCACTTGTGTTCACCCATATTCAAGACACATTACAGACTTTCATCCTGGATGGAAATAGACATTAACAATATTTTTGTTGATTTCATAGAGGAAGAGACAGAGAGAGATTGAGAGAGAGAAACATCAATGATGACAGAGTTCATTGATTGGCTGCCTCATGCACACCCGCACTGGGGACTGAGCCTGCAAATGAGGCGTGTGCCCTGACCTGGAAATGAACTGGGACCTCCACCGAGCCTCGCCAGCTGGGCTAGAAACATACATTTTGTATTTGATCTTCCCAGTGCTTACAGGCAAACTGCTGGTCACTGGAAGAATTGTTCCACGGCCTCAAGGACAGCAGGGTACCTAAATTAAACACCGCCTGAGGAACTGATTTCATCGGGCATCTGTGCTCCAATGTTTGCTCAAACTATAGACCAATCACTGAAAATACTAAAGCAGAGTAAATACTAAAGCAGATGCCCAAGTACAAAGGTTTAAGCTCACTTTCTATTTGAGGAGTCCCCCCTATATTTGTTAACATTCAGAACATTGATTTTAAGTGATCCGTGATCTAATTTTACACAGTAAATGATCACAAGCTTTGGAATCAGCCTGGGGTCAAGTTTGGGTTCAGCCAATTAACTGTGACCTTGGGTATGATTCTCTGTATAGCTCAGAGCCTGAAGCCTGGTAAGCACTGTACATGAACTTGCTTGTACCAGCAATTCCTTTTCAATCAGTACTTACTCCCTTGTCTATTCTTAGTGATCACAGTCAAAATGAGTTCACAATGAGTTCACATAAATCAATAATGATCTTGAACAGGGGACTCCTCCCTCGTCCCAGTGGAGAGAGGAGGCAGTCACAAAATTCCAAGTTGATTGAGGCTCCACTACCAATGAGGTCATAGAAACTATTTTTCCAAGGGAACCAGCAATTTGTCCAGAAAAGGCTAAGAAAATAAAGTATAAAAGTGGCTATTGAAATGAAATTTGCAATTAAGGAAATGTGACTGTGAGAATAAAAACAGGCAATATAACACAAGCTCTGTTTCTGAACTGTCTTTCTGCCCCCACTGCCCTAGCTTGATGGCCCTGACCAGCTCCCCAGGGAGCCTGCCAGCAGCTCCTGCAGGGCCCCCTCTTCCATCCACACCAGCACGGACCACAGCAGGCAGTAAAGAACACGGTCATGAAACAATGCGGTCCCATTCCATCTGTGTGGACTGTGTACATGGCTGTGTTTATATCCCTGGATGGATACAGGAAACCTCCCAGAGTAAACTACAAATATTAAGAGTGGTTTTCACCCCAACTAGTTTGGCTCAGTGGATAGAGCATGGGCCTGTGGACTGACTGTATATATATATATATATATATATATATATATACACACACACACATACACACACACATATATATATATTTATATTTATATTTACATATATATATACTAGGGGCCTGGTGCATGAAAGCATGAAATTCGTGCACTGGGGGTAGGTGGTCCCTCAACCCAACCTGCCCCCTCTCACATACTGGGAGCCCTCAGGGGATGTCCAACTGATGGCTCACCCCCAGCCTGGCGAGGCTTTAGGCCTTGGGCACCCAGCCATCGCCCTGCTCATCTCAGCCTCGGCTGCCTGTGACCACCAGCCCCGGGAGCTGGGCACTTGCCACCGCTTCCCCTCGCAGCACCCAGGGGCTGGGGGCTCCCGCCACTGTTTCATCTCCACCCCCAGGGCCTGGCGCAAGCGCCACTTGGCCCCACCCCTGCTCCTGATTGGCTGGTAGCATAGCCAATTAGGAGTGAAGGTACAGTCAAATTTGCATGTTTCTCTTATTTTATATATATATATATTTTAAAAAGACATAAATTGAATGGAAACTTTTGTGCATAGAAACTTCCATTCCTCTTCTTTAAAAAAAAAAAGATTTGATTCATTTTTTAAATATACTTTTATTGATTTCAGAGAAGAAAGGAGAGGGAGAAATAGAAACATCAGGGATGAGAGAGAATCATTGATTGGCTGCTGCCTTCTGCTCAATCCCCACATGTCCCCCACTGGGCACAGAGACTGAGACCTGGCCATGTGCCCTGACTGGGAGTTTAACTGCGACCTCCTGGATCATAGGTCAACCCTTGGCCACTGAGGGACACTGGCTGTTCTTATGGAATGTAGCCATAGTGGGTGATAAAATCATTCAAATGTTGATAGAAACTGCAACCACCACCCTATCCACAAGTGCATTACTTTTTGAAAACAGTAACAGTGTTCAACAGTGTCAATAATTCCATCTTTTGGGGGGAGGATATTGGGGGGGAAAAGGAAAACATATGTACTACTATTAAATATAAGTTACATTGTAAATAAATAAATAAATAAATAAAAATAATTCCATCTTTTTGTGTTTCTGTATAAAGATTTAGGAATAGGATGGATAAGAGACAGGATTATCCACTGACGGGGTTATCCAGTCCCTTCCTCCATGAAGGGGGAATCAGAGAGAAAGCCAGCGCAGTTTTGAGTAAGCCACAGGCTGTCTGCATGTGAGCAGCAGGCCAGCAGCACAGCTCAGCAGCCCTGGGAGCCGGGATTGACCCTGGAGACAAACCAGCCTTCTCTGACGAGTACAGACTTCCTATCGGCAGCCAGACTGCCCACTGTATATTTTTCCATTTGTGAACCCTCGGGAAATTAGTAGACTGTTGCTGTTAAATCAAGAAAGTGTCTTACTCAACGCCATTTCTTACGTGTTGATGTTTGTTAAGTAATGTTCACAGTCTTGTGCTTTTTGTACATAAACTTCCTTGGATTAATAAGCCTGATATTTTTGTTTTGTCTTGGCTTTATGTTTTATTTGTTGATTTTATTTTTGAAAGAGAGGAGAGTGAGATCAATTGGTTGCTTCCCATCGCGGGGACTGCACCCACAATCGAGGTAAGTGTCCTGACTGGGAATGGAGCCCACAAACTTCGGTGTACAGGACCATGCTCCACCAACCGGGCCACATCAGGGTGGTTTTGGTTTGTATTTTTTGTTATTATTATTATTTTTTAAATATATTTTACTGATTTTTTTACAGAACAGAAGGGAGAGGGATAGAAAGTCAGAAACATCGATGAGAGAGAGACATCGATGAGCTGCCTCTTGCACGCCCCCCACTGGGGATGTGCCCGCAGCCAAGGTACATGCCCTTGCTGGAATCGAACCCGGGACCCTTCAGTCCACAGTCGGATGCTCTATCCACTGAGCCAAACCGGTCTCGGCTGTTGTTATTATTTTAAATATATGTATTTGTATTGATTTCAGAGAGGAAGGGAGAGGGAGAGTGTTGGCCTATGAACTGAAGGATCCCAGGTTCCATTACAGTCAAGGGCCTATGACCAGGTTGCGGGCTAGATAGACCCCAGTAGGGCGAGCAGAAGGCAGCCAATCAATGATTCTCTTTCATCATTGATGTTTCTATCTCTCCTTCTACCTTCTTCTCTGAAATCAATAATATTTTTTTTAAAAAAAAGAAACATTTGACAAATTAGCCCACCTGTTTTTACCTATGTAGACCCATTTATATAATTAAAATTAAGTATATATAAAAGTTTAATTTCACAGAAAACTTCGATATGTATTACAGCAGTTTTAAATATATGATGAATAGTTCTAGTAAACGAATGTCACCTCGAGCACTGGCCCCCAGGCAATAAAACTGCCACAGGAAGTCAGTCCAGGAGACAACAGCCCAATTACCTCCCGTGATGCAGTGTAATCATATGCCAATCATTCTCTGAACACTGTTGACCAGCAATCCCTTTTGGATTTAAATATAAAGACTATAGTTACAGACATATTGGATTTAAATATAAAGACTATAGTTACAGACATGTAATATTTATATATGTGGTAAAATTGCTCAGTGTTTTTCCCAACCTTTGGCCTATTTGCTAAAATTTGTTAAAAATCACAGTGGCCCAGTCTGCGCGGCCCAGTGGCCGACCTATGACCCAGGAGGTCACGGTTCATCTCCCAGCTGGGGCACATGCCTGGGCCGTGGGCTCCATCCCGTGTGGGGTGTGCAGGAGGCAGCTGAACAATGATTCTCTCTCGTCATTGATGTTTCTCTCTCTCTCCCTCTCCCTTCCTCTCTGAAATCCATAAAAATATTTTTTAAATCATTTGTAAAGAATATTGTCATTGGGAAGATACTTGCAATAAAATATAAAGTGAGGGGAAATGATTAATCATGCATTTTGGAAATCATATACATTCTAAAGACTGAAATGGCCTTTGGGGATGGGAGAAAGGGGGATCTTTCTCATGTTACTGTTCTCTTTTTCTTTTCAACAGGTAGTAATAATAGTAGTGGCTACACTACTGACAATAACCTGAATGTCTCCTGGGCCACACATTGTTTTATTTTCTCACTTAATCTTCACAACAGCCTAATGAGGGAAGCACTATGCTATTATTGTCACCCCCATTTCCAGATAAGAAAACTGAGGTACACAGAGGTGAAGCAAGTAGCCTAAGGCAGAGCTAGGATTCAAGTGTAGAATTTTGACTCCAGCGTCTTGCTCTCTCTAATTACAGTACTAAGGTATGGTGCTTCTGGTTTTACATGGTAGCATTCTGTTTGTAAATGAAGAAATCGACGCCACCTTTGCCCTGGTGGTTCCTTCTTCTTCCACCTAGCTAGTGAACTTCCTGATCACTTCAAGTCCCTGCTTAATTGCAACCTGCCCCTCCTGTTTCCATAGTATTTATCTCCATACTATACAATGATCAGATTCATCACATTACTTCTGTTACCCACCCCACCACCGTGTGAGCCCCGCCAGGTCAGGGTGGACAGAGCACAACCCGGAAAGGTGCTGGCACATACAAGGTGCTCAACAAATATTTGTGGATTAAATGAAGTTTTTAAAACAGCATATTTTCAATTTCACATTCTAATTTTAAAGTGTAAACATGTATACACATATATGAGGGGGAATAAACATATTTCAAAATGTTCATGGTGATTTCAAGTAATATTTTTTTTACTCGTTATGCTTTCCTGTGGTTTTATTCTCCAAATCCTATGTGAAAAATGTATTATTTCTTCATAAGAAAATTCTTTTTTTTAAACATCTCTTCTAAACCTCGTGTAACATACATTGCCACGCACAGGGAATTGTCTTTGCTGCAAATTGCATGAAGCCAGTATGTAATTTGGCTTCATGGAGAGGCACTGAAAGTCTTTAGAGAAATGATTGTTTTTAAATAATCGCCCGGTATTTTTGTGGCAAATATTTCTTAAAGGAATAAAATCCTAAGCTCCTTGTGGGTCGACTGCGGCATTCGTTCCTGGGAAACACACCCACCTAGCAACCAGAGCCGAGCTGCAGCAGGGCACTGCGCCTTTAATTTCTGGGGGGTGTATGGCGCTGGAGGGTGGGGGAGCGGTGGGGGGAATTTCCGCTCCCTGGTGGCTGCTGTCACCTGGAAAGCGAACACCAAACGCGGGGGATGGAGCCTGGCACCCATTGGACAGAATATAAAGGCAGAAACCTACCCCGAAGGCACGGGGTGCGGCGGGGCGGCGGTGGCGGTGGCGGGCGCTCACGGCGACCCCGAGCGCCTTTCTCCCGGAGACACCCGGGCGCTGCGGCGTGGGCGGGACCGCGGTCCAGCTGCGGGGCACGCCCGCTCGGCCTCGGCGGACCCGGTCAGGTGAGCCTGGCGAGGCGGCCGTGACTCTCGGAACCCCGGCTCCGGCGCGTCCCAGCGGGCGCCGCGACGCACACCTGCCGCGGTCACCGGGACCCGAGGCCGCCGGACGGGGACCGACCATGGCGCTCGCCGCGGCCGCTGCTGCCGCTGCCGCTGCCGCCGCGGCCGCCGGGGTGAGCCCGGCCGCGGTGCTGGGCTTCTTGCACGAGCACGGCGGGAAGGTGCGCAACTCGGAGCTGCTGAGCCGCTTCAAGCCGCTGCTGGACGCGGGGGACCCGCACGGCCGTGCCGCCCGCAGGGACCGCTTCAAGCAGCTCGTCAACGACGTGGCGGTGGTGAAGGAGCTCGACGGCGTCAAGTTCGTGGTGCTGAAGAAGCAGCTGCGGCCTCGTGGGGTGCCGGAGCTCCCGTCCCCCGGCGCCTCCAGCGGCCCCGAGCCCGGGGTCACGTCCCTCTCAACGGCGGACACCGCGGCCTCGGGGGCTCCATCCTCCGCCTCAGCGCAGCCGTCGACGGCAGCACCCGAGGACCCAGCCCCGCACTCCGAGCCACAGGACCCCCCTGAGGCTCCGGCCTCCGAGCCCACCCCGCCGCCTGCGGAGCTGTCCTTAAGCCCCGAGACCCAACAGCCCGGGGGGCCCGTGGCGCTGGCCCAGCCCTCCGAGGGCCTCTCTGCAGACGGGGCCCCGCCGGCCAGGGCACCGTCGGAGGAGGCCTTGCCCCACGCAGAACCCCCAGCCCCGGAACCTGGGCCCGGGGCGACGCCGGGGCCGCCGCCGCCCCCTCGGCGCGCGCCTCCGCAGAAGCCCTGCATGCTGCCGGTGCGCTGTGTGCCGGGCCCCGCCGCGTTCCGGATCCGAGCAGACGAGCAGGGCCTGCGCCGGCAGCTGTCGGAGGAGCCGAACCCGCGGAGCTCCCCGCTGTTGCGGCGGCGGCTCTCGGTGGAGGAGTCCGGCGTGGGCCTCGGCCGCTCCCCGCACCTGAGGCGCCTGTCCCGCGCCGGCCCGCGCCTGCTGAGCCCCGACACGGAGGAGGCGCCCGTCGCGCCGCCGCCGCCGCCGTCCGCCGTGCCCCTGGAGCCGGCCGAGCATGAGTGGCTGGTGCGGGCGGCCGGCGGCCGCTGGAACCACCAGCTGCACGGCCTCCTGCTGCGCGACCGCGGCCTGGCCGCCAAGCGCGACTTCATGTCCGGGTTCACGGCCCTGCATTGGGCCGCCAAGAGCGGCGACCGCGAGATGGTGCTGCAGCTGGTGGAGGTGGCGCGGCTCGGGGGCGCGCCGGTCGACGTGAACGCGCGCTCGCACGGCGGCTACACGCCCCTGCACCTGGCCGCGCTGCACGGCCGCGAGGAGGTGGCGGTGCTGCTGGTGGGCCTGGGCGCGCAGGTGCAGGTGCGCGACCACAGCGGGAGGCGGGCGCACCAGTACCTGCGGCGGGGCGCCTCGTACGCGCTGCGCCGGCTGCTCGGCGACCCTGGCCTGCAAGGCGCCTCCGAAGCCGAGGGGACCGGCGGTGTGAACGGCAGCCTGGTGGTCCGGCGCCCGGTGCAGGTGGCCGCCACCATCCTCAGCTCCACCACCAGCGCGTTTCTGGGCGTCCTGGCCGACGACCTGATGCTCCAGGACCTGGCTCGAGGCTTGAAGAAGTCGGGCTCCTTCAGCAAGTTCTTGGCTGCCTCGCCCATGGCTCCTCGTAAAAAGACAAAGACCCGCGGTGGCCTGCCGGCCTTTTCAGAAATCTCTCGGGGATCCATTCCAGGACCTTTCGCTGGTCTCATGCCCAGCCTGCCCCCCACAACCTGACAGTCCTGAGGCTACTGCGTTGATGGAATCCGGCCTTCCCCTCAGTCTAAGCTTGCGCATGGCCGCCGCCCAACGCTTTTGGCTCCATCCCGTTTCCAACTTTGTCCGTCCACTAGTGTTTTAGCCCGTGGGCTGATGCCTTCAGCTTGTCTGTAGCTTGACCTGCCTTCAGAGGCGGGGTCCAGGGTCTTAGTGAGAGCTTCCTATGAAAAATGCCAGAGCTCAGGCTCAAACTTTGGAGGATACTTGAAATTTAGAATAAAAGGTTAAGGGGCAGCAGCCGAGTCCCTTAATGGGTTAACCCAGTGTCTCTGCATCTGTACACTCCCAAGCCAGAACAAGTTGCTAGGGTCTCTTTAAGTGTTGTGTGAGGTTGGGTGGTTTGTCATCCGTAAGATAACTGGTGGTTTTGCAATTTGAAGCTTTTATCCCGTTTTTTAAATTGAAATGAGGTAAAACAATTTTCATAATAACGTTTTGAAATTATATTTTTCCATTTTTAGGCAACATGCTTAGGCATTTTTGACCTTTGGTAAAGATTTTGGAATTCTATTTAAAAACATGATTATCAAGATCTAAAGGAAATTAGTCCCAACCAACAAAACCCTTAAATGTTTATCTACCTCGTGTTTCAGGCTATCAAGAGTTCAGAGAATCTTGAACACAGAATATGACCATTGCAAATGTAATTAATTTCACTTGTACTGTGAATGCTAAATATTAGGAAGCAAGTGTGTCTTGGGAGTAAAGGTGATTTACTAACAAGAGAAAAGAGACATTTGGGCAAATACTTTTAATTTGTGGTTATCTTTATGGTGAAATATAAACACCTGTCTTTGGCACTGGTGGGTGGCTATTTTGATTTGGCATGAATATTTAATCAAATGTGATTTATGTGAATTGCACTGTTGTACCATGTTTCTCATTTTGTGGTTTCTAAAATCTGGCTGAGACTGTCAATGCAGTAGGTGACTATTCAAAGTTGGGCTGCCATTCAAAAACATACCAGAAAAATGACTGGTAAAACAGTAATGAATACAATTAAGGACCAACTATTTTACATTACAATTAGAAAGGACATGACATCCATTTCGGAAAGCAAACAACTTAATCAAAAGAACAAACGTGGAGTCTCTGCTCAGTGACTCAGGAGGATGTCTCTGCTCCTTTTCTGTAACTGAGAAGGTTCGTAGGTATGGCCACATTTCCCAGGTTCGAGACAGTGTAATTATAATGGCTTTTTTGGTTTAAAGATGTGGAATCCATTTGCCCAACCTTTTTTTAATATCATGTGGTGGTAATACTCTGCTTTTGCAAATTGTGTTTGCATGTCATTAGTTATGTCAAATCGCTTTTGTGGCACAAGGTAGTGGGGCTCCCCTCCCAAATATACACATTTCAGTGAGGCCTCTGAAATTATGTAAGGCAGGCAGGCCTTCATGGAATGTTTTGATTTAAGCATCGAAATAAACAGTCTCCTGTTTTGTTTCTGCTTGTGTGGTGATGTACTTCCCTTAAGCCTTTTACAGCTCTTGCCACTGTATTTTTCTTTCCTTCTCCTTTTTTATCTACTTAATCTGTCCTTTTTCTCCTCTCCTCATTCCTCTTCTGCCACTTTATCACTAAAAGAGTTTTAATTGCTCTGCAAAATAAAAGGCATCAACCCCACGTGGCCACGGTAGCGAACACTGTAGATAAATGTAAGCTCTGATCTCCCCATCCCACCTTCCTTGCAAGAACTCTAGCTAAGCTGCATAAATTATTTTTAAATGCAGATGAAATCTACCTCTGCAGAAAAATTGTGGGAGGCAATAATTACAGCAATCTGAGTGGTTGAAGGTCTAAAAGGCTATAAAGTAGTAGAGATTTTTCATGGTAAAAGAGAGATTTGACTTGACTAATAGGCTCACAAACGCAAATATGACCCACCTTGAGAAAGATCAAAATCTAAACCAGTAAGGTAGTAATAACTAATGTTTATTGCACACTTAAATTAGAGGAGGGTTACTTAAACTGCCAGAAGAATCTTCATGTTTCAAAGAGGTGTGCTGCAATCTTTCTAAATGAGATAAAACAGTCCTAGCCGGTTTGGCTCTGAATAGAGCTTCGGCCTGCGGACTGAAGTGTCCCGGGTTCGATTCTGGTCAAGGTCATATGCCCAGGTTTCAGCCTTAATATCCAGTAGCATGCAGGAGTTAGCTAATCAATGATTCTCTCTCATCATTGACGTCTCTTTTTCTCTCTCCCTTCCTCTCTGAAATCAATAAAAATACTGATAGGTACCCCCCCAACTGGTGGGCGGAGTTATGATGTTATTGACAGAGACATTGAGCCACCAATCAATCACATACCAGAGTGCCCTTTCCATTCCGCCCTGGGCCCAACCCCTGCCTTAAAATGTGTCTCCGTGCGCTACGTGGGACCTTTTTCTCCTGGACTGTTCTCCCAGGCAGTCGGGAGGAGGTCCGGCTGGGTCCCCTTTCCCCCTTCCCCTGGCCCCAGTCACAGGGTGCGGCTTCCCCGGCTCCATTCCCCCCGAGCCTGTGAACCCGCCTGGAGACCCCCAATAAAGCCTGATTAATTCGCTCACTTATTCGGACTCCCTGCTTGCAATTTCTCTCACGGCGGCGTAGAACCTTACAAATACATTTAAAAATAAATAATAAATGAGGTAAAACATTTGACAAGAGTTTAAGATCACTAAGCCTAAAACTCAGGTGTTAGAAACCACTGCTTTTTCCTTGCAGGCCAACACTTTCTGGAATTGTAAGGTAAATAACTAGGAGGTTTTGGTTTGATGAGCCTATGGAAAGTTTTCCAGAACCGTGTATTGCCTAGCAAGGAGGAACACTTGTGGAAGGGTATTTCCAACTGACACACAAAACATAGTTTATAAGTGAAGGCAATTTAGCTGGTTCGAAGGACCACAGGGAAGAGAGTCACTCCTTTTAACAGAATTGTTGATGTAGATGCGTGAGAATCACATCCAGAGCAAGCCTTTTAATAAAAATTTTTATTTCTCTTATAGAAGGTTGGAGGCGGTCTTTGAGCATGTCTCACTTAACTAATGGAGACCAGGGTGTGTGTAATGCACGTAAGACCTGCGTTTATTACGTGCCAGGGACAGTTCCAAACACTTTGCCGATCCTATTAGTGTGCTGGTTTTAACGCGAGGAGACTGAAGCCAGAGAAGTTGTAAGTGGCTTGTTCAGGCCCCACAGCGAGGCAGTGTCAGTGGGACGGCGGCCTGTGCTCTTCCCATCGCAATATCCTGCTGCAGAAAAGCAAGGTGGCCTCAACCTCAGCTCCTCACCCGTTCAGTCGCCTTAGGAAAGCCACCCAGCTTCCCCGCTTCATGTCCCTTTTCTGTGAGACATGGGGCTGGCAGCGCCCACCCTACAGGCTATCGTGGGAGAAGCACAGGAAATGAGTAGGTAGAGTTCTTTGGGAGCTACAAACCAACCTGAAATATTACGAGGGGTGGGGGATGGGGAGCTGGCCCCACAGGGGTATCTAGCTGCACTCCCAAATAGCTCTGATTGGTGGCTGTGCTTCCCGTGATCACCGTTGTTTACCATGTTAATGATTGTACACATAAAGAACAATCAAGCCCTGCCCAGCTTTGCTTGGTGGTTAGAGTGTCAGCCCAAAAGGGGAGGGTCTCGGGGTTCGAGTCCCAGTCAAGGGCACATACCTGGGTTGTAGGTTTGTCCCCCACCCTGGTCAGGGCACATGCGGGAGGCAAACAATTGGTATGTTTTTCTCACATCGATGCTTGTCTCTCTCCCCACACCCCTCCTCTTTCCCTCCCTCCCATTCTCTCTAAAAATCAATAGGAAAAAAATTCTCTGGTTAGAATTAACAAAAAAAAATAAATACCAATGGGCTTTGCAAGAAAAAATGTATTCCACAAAAGGGAACTTATTCCATACTTGCTATGTAATATTGATTTAATTAAGAGACATAATAATGTCTTTCTTAATTCAGATTCCTCTAGACTCCCTACCCCCACCTTCCAGAACTAGACAGTTGTCATTCAGCCCTCGACACACAGCCATAAAGCTAGGCACACCTACTGTTACAGGCAGTTAGACAAGAGCAGAGCCAGGACAACGGGCCAGGTACAGGTCAGCGGAGCAGAAAGCCCGAGCAAGGGGCAAAACTGGGAAAACAAGAACCTCACCCCCGGGGCAACATTTCCGCCACTGGCATATTGCTGGTCATGTGGTTTAGACAACCCCCACCCCCAGACCTTCTCCTCCTTAAAGATAACATCTAGGCTCAGTTATATTTCAGCTCCAGGCCCCAAATAGCAGCAAAGCCAGACAAGTGTCTGTAGGGGCTGCCTCAGGACCAGCTGTGTTGACTAATGACCCCCTGCCCTGGGGCCCAGACCACTCGGTGGAGATTTGACCCTGAAAGAACACACCTCAAAAGCTGATATTGAGACCCTCCCCCGAGGCCTCCCTAAGATTCCCACCAGCAAGACTGAGATCAATACCCTCAACACAAAGGACCAGCCTGTGCTCTCCCTGAGGCGCAGCCCCCCCCTTTCCTTTCTCATCTTCCCGCCCCCCGCCCCCCAGGCATGCTAAACTCTAATCGCCTAAATTCTAAAGAACCCTATGAGGCTTACAACCAGGGGAGCATTGGGCAGTGGCAGCCCCTCCCTCCCAGGCTAGTCCCCTGAACCTGTCCCCAAGGCCCCCTTTTCTCTGACTTCCCAGAGAGCTAAGGCAGCCAACATAGGCTCTCCTGTTGCTTCTATTTAAGCCCTTTCTTGTCTTACTGTCTCCAGCTTTAGTAAATGTTCCCTCCTAGTCACCTGGACTCATGCTGTTAAAGCCCCCCTCCCACTCCCCCAGCACACTCCTGCTGGGTCCTAGGCAGAGCCCCTCAGGGCCAGGTCCCCTTTCCAGTAAGACCAGCACATGCATTCGCCCCTCGTCTGGGCCCTTTCTTTTTAAAAGGTCAAGTGATTTATTAAACGTTTGCATAAACAAACTCTATCCCTCTCCCAGTAGCTCTTCGCCTTCAACCTCTGCCCTGGCTTCGCCATTGCACAAGGGCCACACCTCTGGACTTGAACCCTGAAGCAGAAGTCGCCTCGGGTGTGACTCCAGGGAAGAGGAAAGAAGGGAAGGGAGAAGGGGGGAGGGAAAAGGAGGGAGGGAGCACTGGAGGGAGGGAGATTGAAATTTCAAAGCCAGCAGGTAGGCACCTGTTGTGGTAACAGCACCACAGGGCCAGAGAGAAAACTGCTCTAGAACAGCGGCCTCCCCGCCACACACACACTCCCCCCGCCCCCATATCTGCGGTTCTCAACCACAATTGATCTAAACTCCCTCTTCAACTTGTGCTTTACAAGCGAGCCACCCGCGGAGGTACATGGCGTGCGGAGCCGGCTGTGCGAGGCAGATGGGCGCCGCTTTGGGGCACGCGAACACTGCCTCCCCATTCCGCTGCCCATCTGCAGTCTGGAGGTAAAAGTGCACCAACTGCATCCATATTAGGAGCAGCAGCGGGGGCGGGAGGCGGCGAGCCGGGAGGCGGGAGGCGGGCTGCCTGTTGCTCAGCAACAATCCCAGCCGCAGCCGGACCAGCGGAGCCCGGAGGCACCGCCGCGGGCGGCGGGGGCGGGGGCGGGACTGCGGGGAAGGGTGGGGCGCGAGTGACGTCAAGCCCCCACAGAGACCCAAGAGATCCCGTTCCACCCTGGGAGACTAAGGAAGGCTATTTTTTATAGCGATATAGAGATCGACTCCCCGCTTCCCTCCTCTTCACTTTCACTCACCAACGAAGGAAAGCGAGGCAGCCTTCCCAAGGGCCGCCTGGCCAGCACTGCTTTCCGGCAGAAGCAAAAAGGCCAGGCCCCAGCCTCCAGGCCCAGCAGGGACACCCCCCCCCGCCCCCCCAGCCCAGAGGGCCTGGTAACCGGGAGGCTGCAGGCGGTCCGGTGAGGGCAGCAGCTTCCATCGTAAGGAGAACAGTGCCCTCTGCTGGCAGCGTTCTGGAGGTGACATTCACCGGCTCCTGGTCCTTCCGAGTCTTGGTTTGTGGTACCAACCGGGAACACCTATTAGGATGGTGAGCTCTTTCTTGCCCTCTGAGAGGATAACGGTGTGGGCGGGAGAATAGCGGGGGCAGGAGGAAGGCAGGGGCAACATGAGAGGACGGGCGCAGGTGGTGCCCACCTACTTTGGGGGCTCCCCCCCCCCCCCCCCGATCTGTAGGGAAAAACAGAGAAGCTTTGTACTTCCCCATGGGAAACCGTACACAGAGCCAAAGTGCAGTTTCACTGGGCAATGGCAGACGCTGCTCCCCAGGCCCATTCCGGCCTTTCCGACTGGGAGTGCTCCTCTGAAATACACAATTCCCACTGGTCTAACGGGCCTTTTAAGTGTGTTTCTAAGACTGTCGCGATGGGATAACGCAGTGGGGCCTGTACAGGCCAGGAGACAGAAATAAGTAGATTCCATCCGGGACGGGTCCAGAAGCCAGCGGCCCTGCTAGGCTGAGGGCCTTGGAGCCGGGGCTCCGAGGTGTTCAAAGCATAATGTTAGGACCGCCACTGCCTCTGCAGGTGCCCCATATGTTTTTTATAAAGAGGCACAATGTGAGCTTTGTTCTGTGCTCAATAGCACCACTGTTATAGCGAAGGCTTTTGCTATGAATGCCGCCATTTGAAATTCCCACCCAGTTGCACTTGGTGACAATGGGCATCAGAAAACAAGCCCAGAAGCAGCGGTTTCTCACTCTGGGGTCAGTGGCTTTAAATACAAATGCTTTTTCATGTGCCCAATTTCCAAAAACACACTGCCTTTGCATGAGCCACCTTCTGACTCTCCCTGGTGTTTGCAGCTACAAATGCGGACGCCGATTTTCACAGGTGTGTTTGCGAACGAAACACTGATTCTGGGCACCCTGGGCCGATGCACGAGTGGAGGAGCGTGCCTGTCCTGTTTCAGCCCCTCCAACCCCAGCCCACCCCCAAGCCAGAGTCTCTAGCACACAGAGGAGCTGCCTCCCCAGGTCCTCAGCCCTCACAGGTGGGTCTCCAGGTCCCCCGTGCCTCACTTTCTGCTCCCACCCCCAATGGCACTCCTCGGGCCTGGCGGGCCAGTGGGGCCTCCTTAGGACAGTGGGATAAAGTCAGCTTGGATAACATAACTGGAAGAGGAAGAAGCTCTTAGAGTGAATGTCCCCACATTTTCAGTTGTTCTGGGCATTTGTCAGGGTCCTTAGGCAGCAAAACATTTGAACTCATCGGAAAACATTGGGGACTTTATCCATATCCATTGGGCCTCAAAGGGAGGCAGTACCCCACTTCCATTACTGAGGTTATGGGCTTGGGTAAAACCAGCAAAGGAGACCTCGACCTAGGCAATTGGGCCTTGGCTTGGGTAGTGATGCCGTTACCAGAACAGTTAGGGTTTTCAAACCTGGTTCTCGTCTTCCTGATTCTCAGATCTCACTGATACCTCCAACAATCCCCTCTTCTGCATTGACCAGAAAGGGGCTGTAATCAGTAAACAAGATCCTTCCCCCAAACTATGCTTCAGGTGGCATCACACTTCTCATATCAATTTTTATTGAGAGGAATGAACGGCTGTTTTGCATCTTAAGTTGAGACTCTGACCTGTCTCCTCCTCCTTCACCCAGCCCTGACCACACCCATCTCCCATCACAAAAAGGGGGAATACTGCGGTTTGTAAAATCCATGTTAATTACCAAATAATCCACAAGACTTGGGTGAGGCCATGTGACAGTGCTTCGAAGTATCCCGGGAGGGCCTGGCCTGGGTCATCCCCGCCCCAAGGGAAAAGCACCCAATAAACCAGCGTCACCCCAGCCTGGTGCGTGAAAGACAGGGGTTTTCAAAGCTCCCCACCTCCACCCCTGGAAATTAAATAAGCAGAGGGGAGAAGGGCGGTTTATCCGGAGGACAGGTCCCTGGGGAAGAGGCCAGCCTGGGAAATGGTGGTTGATGGCCTAGGCCGCTCCTGACGGCATCCAGTTGGTCCTGAAGGAGCCGGACCCGCTCGTCCAAGCTGCGCTGCTGGGCCAAGACAGCGGCCTTGCCGGCCAGGAGGGCACAGTAGGCGCGCAGCTCCCTGGCGGGCAGTGCCCGCACCAACACCTCCCGTAGGGCCCGCTCGCGCCGCGCCACGTGCTCCTTCAGCTCCCTGGCGTCCTCCTGCTGCCGCTGCAGGAGCCCGAGTCGCTGCAACAGCGAGGCCTGGAGCCGAAGGGAGAGGGCACCGTGAGCGGGGCAAGTGTGCTTGGCCGCCCTGCTCTCCTGCCGCCTGAACCCCTTTACCTGCTCCTCTGGGTCGCCGTGTGCTCCCGTTCGGGCCAGGGCCCGGCGCACGCGAGCCAGACGACTGCCCAGTAGCAGCAGGAGGCCAAGCACGCGCTCTAGGTCGGCCATGAAGCGGATGAACCGCTCTAGCTCCCGGGGCGCACAGGCCTGGCCTACCGCTTCCTCCAGCGCAGCCCCACGCCTGGCCCAGGTCTGGGCGGTCCCCTGCAGCTGCTCCTGCTCCGCTTGAAGGTTCCGCAGCATCTTCTGGAGGAGGTCCGCCAGCTCCGCCTGCAGGGAAGGCGGGGCAGCTGAAGGCTGGGGCCAGGCTCCTGACATCTCAGGTCTCAAGAGACCAACTCAGGTCTCTTGTCCCCCCAGCCTCCAGCAGCCCCACCACACTCACTTTCTTAGCTTGGATGCTGCTGTTTGGCTCAGGCAGACCCTGGCCCCATGGCTGGTCAGACACAGGGTGAGGGGTAAGGTGTTCAGACCTTGTTTCTTCCTGAGAAGTTGGCAGGGTCTGGGTGGAGCTAGACAGATGGGACAGGAGGGTGAAGGGAGGTCCCTGGGTAGTTCTGCCCCAGACTGCAGGGGCTTAGAATCCCCTGGGTCCCTGGTGCCCCTCACTCACCCTGGCTCAGAAATACCAGCAGCCTCCTCTCCAGCCTTGCCACGGGCTGGTCTCATTGCAGCCCAGACCTCAGCTAAAGGAATCAGCCCATCCAGCAGATCCAGAGGTGGCTCTGGGCTGGGATAGGCCGTGAGAGTGTCACTCAGAGAGGGATCCAGTCTGGCAAGCTCCTGAACCAGCTGCTCCAGGCGTGGACTTGGCCATGTTAGCTTGGAACCAGGCTGGACAGTGCCCCAAGCCAAGGCAGTGTCATCGGGAGGCCCTTGGGCATCATTGCCTGGAGGTTCCAGGGCATCAGTTGGGAGGGGTTTGAGGGAATCACTCTCTACGGCTGCAGGGAAGTCCGTCCTCAGCAGTCCAGCGGAGTCGGTGGTTGGGACATCACCATTTGCAGTCCCAGGGGAACGACAGCACGTGGACCAGTAGTCACCTGTCCCTGCAGTCTCTAGGCACCCATATACGGGGTCCTCTGGGGGCACTGAAGCCCCGTCAGGCCTTTGGCCCAAGCCAGCTCCATGTTGTGGGTCAGAGGCATGGACACTGGAAATTGAAGGAACACTGAACCAGAAAGAGTTATGGCTGAAGATCAGTGGTGATCTCCAAGGGCCACCTGCCACCACCCCCTCACCCAGGCTCCCAGGCTTCACTGTGTAGCCAGATATGCAAAGGGGATGTCTCACTCTGCTTGGGAGCAAGAGAGAACGCACCGGGCTGGGAGCCCCGGCGGGGCGCAGCAGTCTGGAGGTGCTCTCATTCTGACCAGCGGGGCTTCTTCCAGGAAGACCTCATCATCAGGAAGGGAAGGGAGCCGGGCACACACAGCGTGGGTCTCTGGGACTCGGCGCTCACAGTCAGGGGGCCTGCCCTGGGGATCCTCTGAGAGACACACCCCTGCAGCTTCCTTCTGAGCCCGGAACCTGGAGGCAGAGACCCACACTGACCACAGAGGCCAGGATGGAGGCTCCTGGTCCCGCACCAGAGAGACAGTGCTGGGGGGAGGAGGGGGAAGGGCAGCTGGGAATTTGGTTTGCAAAATACAGAGCCCCGAGGCTCAGACTTAGGGTAGGTGGGAGGCCTTCTCTTTTCTGGGGCAAGAGCTGTGAAAGCTGCCTCCTCCCCAGAGTGATCCATGTCTCTCACCTGGAATGCGTGGTCTGAAACAAGGGTCTGGGTTCTGCTCCTTGAGGAACATCCTGGAAAGGCAAACAGGTCAGATGTCATGCGGCTCACGTGTTCAGTCTCCCCGGTGTGCCCCTCCCCCAGCCAGCAGCCCTTCTCGTCCAGACCTGGGCGATGGGCGTGGCGCCTCCTGGGCCGCCCCAGGGACCCGAGGCTTCCCCTGCCGCGGCGCACCGACTCCTTAGAGCAGGCCTGTAGTCGTCGTCGAGCGTCAAGGAGAGGGGCTCGGGGTCTTCTGTGCCTCTCAGCCATCTGATCTGGTGACCTTCGAACTGATGCTGCAATTCCTGGGCCTCAGGCCTGGCGAAGCCCAAGCTGGAGCAGGCCCCACCCGAGCATCCCCCAGCCATCCCGGCGCCCCGGCCCATGCCATCCAGCCTCCCTGGCTCGGAGCAGCACCACTGCGGCTGCTGGCCGGCGAGGCGGCCCGGGCCGGCTGTTCCAAGCGCGGGAGCCCCAGGGCGCGCCGACTCCCCTTCCCCGCCCGGGTGGCCGAGCGAGGCGGAGCGCGGGTGCGCCGCCGGGGGCCGCCCGGGGGCCGCGGGCCGCAGGCGGGCCGGCAGACTCATGCGGAGCTCCTTGCGCTGGAAGGACGTCTCCCGGAGGACGCGCCGCTGGGCGCCCTGCAGCCGCTGGCGGTAGGCGGCCCGCGAGGCCGGCGGGCTGGGCGGTTCGGCGGCCCGCGCTGCGGCCTCCGCCTCGGCGGCCAGCGCGTACAGCAGCGGGGTGTCCTGCCTGCTGAGCGGCCCCGTGCCCCCCCGGGCCTGCGGAGCACACAGCCCGTTGCGCGCGGCGGCTGCAGGCCGGGGCTGCGGGGAGGCGCGAGGGGCGGCGGCCGAGGCGGGGGCCGGGCCGCCCCACACCACGCGCACGTAGTCCCAGTCCAGGTAGGGGACAAGGTCGGGCTCCGGAGACGGTGTGCGCGGCTCGGCGCCGCCCGAGGCTGCGGAAAAGGAGCTGTAGGCCGAGTCGGCGCGCACCGACAGCCGCCGCAGGTCCAGGCTGCGCGTGGATGAGGCGGGGGAGACGCGGCCGCCCCTGGGCCCCAGGGCCTCCATGGCTGCGCGGATGGGCGCTGGGCGGCTAGCTCCGGAGGGCCTGGAAGAACATGGCGCGTGATGGAGCTGCGGGTGCTTACCAGTGCCCTCTCCAGTCACACTGTCTCGTCACCCCCAGGTCAGGAATGGCATGGGCAGCCCTAGCTGGCTTGGCTCAGTGGGTAAAGCCTTGGCCTGCGGACTCAAGGGTCCAGGTCCCATCCTGGTCAAGGGCACATGCCCGGGTTGCAGGCTGGATCCCTACTGGGGGGCATGGGAGAGGCACGCTGATCAGTGATTCTCATCATGGATGTTTCTGCCTCTCCCCCTGTGGAGGGAAAAAATGGCATGGGCAGTAGACCCAAACCCAGAAACAATCTGGAGGTAGAAGGTCTCAGCCCAGCTCAGGTCTCCCCGCAGGGCCTCTCCTGGCTGGTGCCCCAGGAGCCCTGAAAAGGTGCCCATGCGCCTTCCCTCCCAGCCGTCCCGCCAGGCTGTTTCCTGGCGCTTTGTTAGCGTGCTCTTTCCCTGACAAACAATGGTCAGGAATGTGCTGGGGGACAAGAAAGGGGCCTGGAAGGCCAGGTCAGGTGGCAGGTCAGCTCCACAGCCTCTGCCCTCCCCCCTGCCAGTTATGTTCCAGGTGCTTTGTATAAATATTTATCTTGCTCGTCCCAACTGTTCTCTGCATTTTACAGATGAAGCTGAGGTTCTGAGGGGGAAGTCATTTGCCCAGGGCAGTGGCCGGCAAACTCATTAGTCAACAGAGTCAAATATCAACAGTACAACGATTGAAATTTCTTTTGAGAGCCAAGTTTTTTAAACTTAAACGTCTAATGCTACTTCTTCAAAATAGACTCGCCCAGGCCATGGTATTTTGTGGAAGAGCCACACTCAAGAGGCCAAAGAGCCACATGTGGCTTGCGAGCTGCAGTTTGCCGACCAAGGGCTCAGGGGCACACAGCTGGTAAGAGGCAGAACCCTGCCTCCAAGCTTACTGCTGCCAGATCAATTTCCTAGAAGCAAACTCTGCTGAGAGCCAGTTTCTCCCCACCCCCAGCTGCCTGAAGCCTCCAACACAGCCCAGATTCCACTGTGGGAAAGTCCTCCCACCTCCCCTCAAACTACTGGCAGAGTCCCTGCTTCTGGAGACTGCCTTCGGTCTAGTAATGACAGGCTCACCCCCATTGTGCTGCTATTCTTGCACCTCCAGTGGGGCTCGGCTTAGGGGTCTCCTGGCCTTCCCCCATTGCAGCGCTCAGCACCCTGTGCTGTAACTGTTGGCTTGCCTGATTCCTCCTTCCCAGTCCCACCCAGAGCTCCTAAGGACAAACGTGTGTTCACATCTCTGGACCCCCAAACCCAGCATGTAGTCGATGCTAAATATCTGTTGAAGGCAAGGTAAGGAGCCAGCTTGTCCCTCTCTCCTCCCTAGCAGTCTTTTCTGGGGCGCACTGGGCGAAGCAATCGCCACCATGGACACTGACCAAGTTACTCATGGTTTATGAGGAACCGGAAAAGCAGGCAAGCACAGCTTGGAGCAGAACTGGCCAGAAATCTATACCTCCCAGTGCTGGTGTAGGGGGTGGGTATGCCTTGGTCAGGGGTAAAAGCAGCTTTGAGTCTTGGGAAACTGGGGTCCTATGGGCTATGGGGACTTGGAGAGAGGTCTCACCTTCCCTGAACTGCTTGGTGGGGAGTGCAGAAGAGAGTGCCCCCCATCTGGTGTAGGAACTGAAAAAGCAAGCTCATCTGAGCCTTCTCGACATTATTTGGAGCTCAGGATCTTTCTCCCACCCCCCTCCCTGAGACCCCAGATGCTACAAAATGCTAGTCAGGGGAGGGAGGGAGGGTCATGGTGGAGGATATGCTGTTTCCTACAAGGGAGAGGCAATACCTGCGCTAATCCCAGGAGGGGCTCTCAGCTGACATCTTGGGACCAACCCATCATGATGTCACTCACCTGGAGGGAAGGCACATGTCCCCTTAGGCCAGCCCTGCAGGCTGGACCTCACACTCAGGGGACCGCTTCTGCAAAGGGTTTCCCCTCTGGACTTCAGGAAGACAAGAAGCTACTCGAGTAGCAGCCCTTCCTGGGAGGACAGTCACCTCCTCTAGGAAACCCATCCTCCCTGCCCAGACACCAGTCCTCTCTCTCCCTACCCTTTTGGGCCCAGCTTGGGAGCACCTCGGCTCATGCCACCCCTGCCTGCCCATGGTGGCTTGCTGAATCTACAGGCATGGTGACTGTTGAAGTACAAAGATGTTTCCTCTTATTTGTGAATCACTTTGTTGACAAAGAAAACTGAGTTCACTAAATAAAAACAGCTTGCATGAATAATAAAAATGTGGGTACATATCTATTTTCTTATTGCTCTTAACTTGTCTCAAGGATGCTTTTGCAGTGGGGGGGGGCCCCAGCAGGCTGATGCCCATGCAGGGCACTCACACCTTTGCAGAACCTGCTATGCCAGGAGGGCCCAGCTCCTCTAGTGTGTTTTGGGGCCTCAGCACAGAGAGTAAGGAATTCTCACACTTGTCTGGCTGCAGGGAGCCTCTTACAGTCCCTGTGGCTGGAGGTGGCTCAGCCCAGGAGCCCCAGCACCAGAGTTAGTGTCAGTTGTGGGCTGGGCTGCAGGGCCCTTGCCTGCAGCGAAGTCCTGGAGCTGTAGCTCAAAGAGCTCTTCTCACCAAGCCTCGCCAGAGCAGGGGAACAGCATGGGTTCCCTGCTAGAAAACCACCGGATTGGGGTCCTGTGACGGGGGGGAGGAGGGCATTTGCAATGTACTTATCGCCTAAACAAATGAGCAAGAGAGAATGATGACTTCAGCATGCAGAGCTGGGGGCCTGGACGATGCAGGTGCCAAGTTCAGAAAGGAGAAAGCTGAGCTGGGGATTGGCCAAGGGGTCCGGTGCTCATTCAGTTGGAGGCCTGTGGGCGTTCAAGTGTTTGCGGCAAGTCTGGCAGTTGAGAAGTTGGGATCAGGGTCAGGACCTCCGTGGAGAGGTTACCCAGGCCAGCAGGCTGCCCCAGGTTTAGTTAGCGGTGGTTGGGGAAATAATGAAGACAGCTTCCAGTGGGTAAAGCCATATCATGCCAATGGAAGCAGCTCCAGGTCAGGTGACCAGAAAGGCGGACAAACTCATAGGACCAACAATGGTCATAATGACCACCTCACATCGGAGAGGTTGTGCAGGCCGCCCCTCCAGCTGGTCCTCCCCCAGTACTGGGCTCGCCGAGTGACACCGAGGGGACACTCCTGCAAGGCAGGCTCCTTGCTAGACTGAGTTTCTGGGTCCCAGGCATTGACTCGCACTCAAGCACCCGGAGGAGGCCTGGCCTGGCGGTCATCCTGGAAAGTCCCAGGGCTGTCCCGGTCCCAGCGCCCCGCCCCCACTCTCCCCGGGACTCGCTCCGCTCCTTGCGGTGCAGGAAAGGCGGGATGCTGCTGACCCCTGGAGGAGGCGGCGGCGGTGTGGTCGGATCACATACCTGAGTCTTCAAGCTCCGAGAGTCCAGACACGCGGGAGAGGAGAGGCTCAGGCCTGCGACCGCAGGGGCCGTCCGCGTCGCGTGGCGGGGCGGCCGAGCGGGGTCCCCGGGAGCGCAGCGGCGGCAGATGGCCGCGGGCCGGCTCATGGCGCGGCCTTTGCTGTTGAACTCGCCGTCAGGGAGGGATGACCCCAAACGCAAGCTGGCGGGCAGCGCGACCGTGGACGGGAGAAACGCACATTTTCCAGCGGCCCCGCGGCCGAGGGTGGGAGCGGGGGTCGGTCGGGGGGACCCTCGGGGGCTTCGGCCTCCGGATTGCTCCCCCCGCTCCCGCCCCTCCGGTCGGCCGGTCCCGTCCCCGCCCCCCCAGCCTCGGCGAGGAGCAGCACGACTCACAGAGCCCCCCTCGACTCGGGCCACGCGCACCTCCGTATCCAGGCGCACCGGCTGCTCCGCGGCCCGCAGACACCCGCCCGGCCCCCGCCCGCCCGCCCGCCGTGGGGCCAGCCCCGCCTGCTCCGGGAAGCGGGTGCCGGATCCGGCCGCGCGACCCGCCGCCCGGGCCCCCGCGTACCTGAGCTCCGGCCGGAGAGGTGCCGGGGCGCCCGCGGCGCGCGCTGACATCAGAGCCCGGGCTCGGGCTCCGGACCCCACCTCCAGCTCCAGCCGCCGCGGGGGAGGCGCCACGTCCGGCCACCGGGGCGGGAGCGCGGAGCTGCGGGGCTGCCCGGGAGCTGCCCGCCCCTTCGTAGGGTCCGAGCAGTGGCCCAGCCCCAGGCTCGGGGGATGGACACCGGCCCCCCGTCTGGCCTCTTGCTCTGGGCTGTGCATATGCGGTTTCCAGAGGTTTATTGAAAAGGGCTTGTAAAAACATTTCTCCCCACAGGTACTTTTCAAGAGGGTCTGCATTATTTTATTTTTTTAAATCCTCATCTGAGACTACATCTTCACCATTTTCAGAGGGAGGGGGAAAGAAGGAAAAGAGTAAGGGAGAGGGAGAAACATTGATTGGCTGCCTCCCATGTTCACCCCAATTAAACCCTCAACCCAGGTATGTGCCCTGATGGGGAATAAAATGTGCAACTTTTGGGGGTACAGGACAATGCTCCAACCAACTGAGCCACCAGCCAGGGTTGATTTTTTGGTTTGTTTGAAATTATATCTTGGGGCTCAATATCAGTTCATAGAACTGTATCATTCTTTTTAACAGGTGCAGTTATTCATTGCATGGACACAGATTGAGTTATGTCACCCAACCCCTATTGATGGGCACTTAGGTTAATCTAGTCTTTTTCAATTACTAATTCTATAATGAATTTCCTTGGTCCCTAATTTTGCTCACATTTATAGGATAAACTCCTCAAAGATGAATTGGAAGGGAATCCTTCAGCGTCAGCCACCCCAGCTGCCACTATATATGGATCTGAGAAAAACTAGCCTTTCCTCAAGTTCTGGCCCTCAAAGTCATAAGCAAAATCATTGTAAATGTGCAAGCCACTTAGTTTGGAGTAATTTGTTACACAGTAACCGGGTAGATAAATTTCTAATTTTGGTTGAGATTGTCAAATTTCTTACAAAGAGGTTTACCAATTTATATTTCCATCAGTATTTGAGAATGCCTATTTTCCTACATCCTCATTAACACAGTACGTTATCAAACTTTGATCTCTGAAATCTGGAAAGTTAAAATAGTATCTCACTGTTTTAATTTTCTTTTTAAAAAAATAAATGAAATTGCACATCATTTTGTACATGTAAAAGCCATTTGTATTGCCTTCTGTGATCTCTCCATTTCCTCTGCTCATTTTTCTATTGGATTATTAGTCTTTTTCATATTGATTTGTAAAAACTCTTTATATACGAAGGCAATTAACATTTTTTCCTACTTGTGGCAAATATCTTCCCAAGTTTATGCCTTTTAAAAATACACATTATTTTTATTAATTTCAGAGAGAAAAGGAGAGGGAGAGATAGGAAAAATCAATGATGAGAGTCACTCATCGGCTGCCTCCTGCACACCCTGATGGGGAATCAAACCGGGACCTCCTGGTTCCTAGGCCGACATTCAACCACTGAGCCATGATGGCCGGACACCAAGTTTATGTCTTTGACTTTCTTTGTCTGTGGCAGCAGTGAATCTATAATCATGGCTGAAGTAGATGAATCTCTTTTAGATAGCAGCTAGTGAGCTGTCTTAATAATTCAGACATGGCCATGTATTGGTTAAAGTACACTAGAGGCAGAAATCTTTCACTGCAATCATTTCTGTTTTTAGACATACAACAAAGCATGAATCATTGCTTATACACAAACGTCTCCTTAAATTGTAAATGTTCCCTTGGGGCAAGTTTGTTTGCTTTTTAATTATGCACTGAATTCACCACATTCGTCCTAAGCAAGGGCTTTGCAGAGAGGCAGCCACAGGAGAAAGCACAGGGAGCGTGGAGCTCACCCTCTCCTGCAGGGGCTTCTGACGGGCAGAATCTGCAGGGGAGGTTGAGCAGAGACTGGTTGTCCCAGGGACGGAACCAAAGTTCCCTTTCAGATCGGTAGTTCCTGGAAAGGAATGTTGGGCTGTCACACTCCTATTGGGTACACATATATCACCTTTTCCCTACAGACACTGGGTGACACCCCAGCCTCTGTTTTGCTTTGGTCATAATAACTTGCCTTTTCCCGTCCAGCCTCGGGCCACACGGCCCAGGCCTGGAACCATTCCATCCTCCTGGTCTACTCGCATTCAGATGTTATCCACACCTTAGACAAGTGCCGGAACCAGTCATTGCCTCACTAATAGAGAGATGTGAACAAGAAAATCCAGAAGGCTGTTTAACCTTAATCTCTCTGCAAAGTCTGAGCTAATCACTCATTGTTTAGGTGAGACATTGGTAGTTGAAGCAGCCTCCACTTGTTAGTCTTATGTAAATTCTTGCTGATTGACTATTATTGAAATTTCCTGACCTAAAGGACATGGGTGTATCACATATTCTTAATAAAAGGCGATGGCAAGGCCAGTGCTGTGGTGTCCTCTCCCTAGAGGTGGACTCCTGCCTGGCCCCCAATATTCCCAAATTAATGCTTTTCTAGTCTCTTTCATTTGTGTGCGGCCTTCTCCAGAACCCGAACCCTGACCCTGGAACCTTGGACCATGCAGGATGTAAAAGGGGTTCCCACAGACAAGAGAGGACAAATGAGATAGGTGGATACAAGCACTCCCCTGCCTACTCCTATGGACCCAGGACAGATAAGTGGTAGTTAGGTGAGCTTTTCCACTTTGTTATTCTGGTCCCCTGTTACCCAAATGAAAAGTGACTCTGCTTTATTTTGCTCTGAACGCATATAAATTAACTCAGGTTCTGAACTAGACCCCCACCACTCCCAACAACACACACACACACACACACACACCATTGTCCAGAGAGGGCAACAGCTGGCTCAAGGCCAGGAGTGGACAGACTGCCCCTTCATTGTTCAGGCCTGTGCATATGGTTTCCAAAATGCCCTGCTCCTAAAAGTGTCCTTCCCTTTGAGCTAAACCTCCCAGGTCTCTGTTGGCTAAGGAGTCACCTACTTAGCATTTTCAGTGGGAGGACAATTCAATTCTAGAGCTCTAGGCCCAGGGCTGTGCAAAGAAGGCATGTACTAGCTGTGGGGCCGAACTGGCTCACAGCATGCCACATGCATGTGGGATTAATTTTTTGGCCATTGGCTCTGGAAGCAAATAATGCATGTCCTTAATGTTCACTTAGAAAATGTTGGTGGTTTTAACTGACCTGTCTGATCAGGTAGGCACTTGGTGGAGACTCTGGTTCTACAGCCTCTGGGTGGCTGTGTCGGGTATCCATCATGGTCTGTTTGATTTTAGGAGCCTGCCAGGGCTGAATGTGACCACACACACACACATGCACACATATGCACACACATACACATGCACAATCCATCTGGCAGTTCTTTGCACTTTAAGGAAAGCATTAAGAGAAATTAAAACATCAAAAAAGAAAGCTATTTCTAAAAATTATTTGTTTATTATTTTAGAGAGAGAGAAACATTGATTTGTTGTTCTACTTATCAATAACGCACTCATTGGTTGAATCTTATATGTGCTCTGACAGGGGATCAAACCCACAACCTTGGTGTATCAGGATGGTGCGCTAATCAACTGAGCTACCCAACAAAGGCCTTAGGAAGTTACTTTTGACTTCCCTAGCAAAGCACATAACAAGATGAAAGCAGGTTATGTACATTGGCTGGGTGACACCCATAGAAACTGGGGGCAAAGA
This sequence comes from Antrozous pallidus, assembly GCA_027563665.1. NCBI lineage: Eukaryota > Metazoa > Chordata > Mammalia > Chiroptera > Vespertilionidae > Antrozous > Antrozous pallidus. The sequence goes on along the minus strand of CM050516.1, from coordinate 36,187,592 downwards.
GCAGCTAGCAGCAATTGCCTGGAAGGGGCAGAAATGGAGTCAGAGCCTCAGCAGCAATCCTATGATTTCTCACCCGGGAACGGCGTCCCGGGAAAGGGAAACCAGGGTAGGGAGAGGGTATGAGCCCAACACCCGGCAGGCCTAAGTGTAAACACCAGTAGCCGCAGGACCCTGGAGAAAGCCCACCCTTCCCGAACCTCCACTGCCCCATGGGTAAAGCCACCGGGGTGCTACTGCGTGTTCGCCGGGTAAAGATGAAATGAGATTCTGTCACACATGTTCAGCTCGTGGGAGGCCATCCGTAAACGAGGTCAGTTATCATTCCTCACATCAGCATCCCCTGCGGGGAATATAACCTTGACTAAATCTCAGCCCCATTTTATCTCTAAGAATTGCCTTGCATACCAGGATCTCCCATGAGTGTTGTTCCCGCTGTTGGTAGCCCTGCTCCCAAACTCAGCTCACTCCTCCCACAGAGAGGGTACAGTGGTCATCTGAAAACTTCTTCTTGTGGGGCGGGGGGCGGGGGTCTCCCATACTGTGTGGGAGAGACAGAGTCTTCCTCCCACGGGGAAAGTCAGCCTGACCCCAGTGCAGGCACGAGGCCTGGACGTGATGCTTCTGCCAGGGGCCGGCACTCTCCTGTGAGGGACGCAGAGCCGGGCCAGGTGAGACACCATCCAGCCCTCACCTCAGTGCTGCTCCCAACACGCGTCCCGCTCTTGCTGCCCAGACCCCTGCCTCTTTTCACAGCCTGGTCCTCCTGCCTGCTAGTCAGTTCTGTGAACCACCAGACCTCCGTCCAATGCATTCCTTTTGGAGTGACTCGGGCACAGCTGATTGCTGTTATTTAAAACTAAGAAGTTTCATACGTAGAACCTACTAATATTGAGGTGGCAGTGTTAGGCAGGGGGGAAATCTAGCCAGATGTGGGTTCCAGAGTGAAATAAGGTCATAAAAATATTTAGAGTAAAACTGCTGTTTGAAACTTTGACCTCGGTCCACCCCGGCTTGCTTAAACAAAAGAATTATTGCTCTAGTTCCTAGCTTGTGACTTTGAAGACTAGAGGAGTAACCTCGGCACCAATTATATAGATAAGACACTTGTTTTTACAAAGATAGGACCACATTCCCATGTTTCGCAGAAAACATAGTTAGAAGATAAAGAGCAAGAAATAGGGTCATTCATAACCTTTTGGCACCCTTTCCCCAGATGCGGCCTTGAGGGCTGTTTGCCAAATGCAGGGCAATAACATTTATGGTTCAGACCCCTTTAAAAGGCCGGCCTGCACGCAGGGCAGTGCGGCCGTGGGTGTTTGCATGGTGCCCCCGCGACCGTCCTGGCCAGTATTCAATAAATCCTTGCCTGCTTATTACCAACTTAATCGCCTCTGTGGTCATTTGTAACTGGTCGTGGAAGTCACCCCACGACACAGAGCTACTCTTTTCCTTAGGGAAGCAACCACCAGGCCAGAGGGCAAGAGCGCGCTCCCATAGCTGCCCTGACTAGGGTGTGGTTGGATACCCTCTCACAAGGCGCACACAGTCTCAAAGCCAGCCACTCAGAAACAGGATAAAGCAGTGCAGGGGAACACCAGGCAGCAAGTCCCTGGTTCAAAGTCAGAAACATTGCCATGAAAACAAAAACAAGATTTCCTGAGCTAAACATAAAATCAAAGGTGACACAATTTAGAGATTGGTTGCTTTTTCCTATTCCTTCACCACAGAGGGCTGGCCGGCTCTGCCTGGTTTTTTCACACAAGCATTGGCTAAGAGACTAAGCTGAGGTCAGGCCAAGCTGAGGACCCAGCGCAGAGACTCCATCCCACAGCTGGCTGCCCCTCACAGAGGACTGGCCATTCGCTGACGTTTCCTCTTTTCCTCCCTCTCCCACTAGCAGATGTCCTTAGCAAAGGACCCATCGTGATGCTGAGTTACACACCCCCGAGCCAAGGATCGCCTCCTCAGCGAAGCCGTTCTGGATATCCCTGTGCAGAGTTTATTTGTTCCCTGTTCCACCTAATACTACACACTGTACAACACGTGGTCATTCGCTGTTCTCTGTGCCCCGTTAGACAGATTGTGAGCTCCTGAAGGAAAGGACCAAACCAGGTTCCGAACTCCCATCAGTGCTGCTGGATGAGGGCAGGTGGGAGACCTGATCGCAGAGAAACAGCTGTGCGTTCTCCAGTCTGTGAGGTCACAGTTGATAGCGACATTCTAAGGATGGCCTTGGTCTCCCTGACCCAGTGATGGGGGGCAAGTTAGAGGGGGGAGTCTATACGAACAGCATTCTAGACACCAAGGGGCCCTCCTACAGAAGTGTTGTGTAAAAGGAATCATTTAATTAGCAAGCAGAGTGTCCATGTACCAATCTCCCCACAGCTTAAGATGAGAGATGAAGGACACATATTCTAAAGGCCAAGAGTCAGAGGGAAATCAGGAACACGCTTCCCTTCCTGCTGCTGCTGGCATCAGTCGCCCCGGAGGGCCTGGTGGCTGTGTCCATGGCCAGGCTCCTGTCAGCCTTCACTGGGAAAACAGGCTTAGAGCAACCTTCCATCCTGGACTGCTCATCTCCTTCAGGCCTCTACAATTCCTTTTCCACTTTCTCCTTTGGGTGGTTTTAACAAAAAGATGTGACTTGCCATGCTAGGAGGGGCTCCTTTCTTTCCAAATAGATGGCTTCAGTCACTTACCGGGTACAGCAAACAGAGGCTGGGGAACTGCTGCCATGGGTGCGAGCAAAGATTTCCAAGAGAGTTCATTTGGATTTCCAAAACCTCAGCTTGGGTTCTGAGGATTAATCATCTTTATTAGCGATGGCAGTCGGTTCCAGTTCACAGCCGGTGACCACGGGTTCTTTTCAAAAAGTTTGTAAGCACTAGAAAAGAACTAAGAACAAAGTCAGCATTGCCCAGTGTGGCTCAGTTGGTTGGGTGCCGTCCTGTGCACCGAAAGGTTGCTGGTTCAATTCCCAGGCAGGGCACATGCCTGGTTTGTGGGCTCAGTCCCCGGAGGGGGGTATGCAGGAGGTAGGTAGTTGATGTTCTGCTCTCACATCAATGTTTCTCTCACCCTCTCCCTCTCCCTTTCTCTCTCCAAAAATCAATAAAAAATCTAGAAAACTCAACAAAGTCAAACTGCAACCTTCTTATCTTTCTAGAGCAGTGAGTGCTTTATTTAAATTAGATTCAACTTAATATGCTAACAGCTTACAACTCAACAATAAAAAGACAAATAATCTATTTTTTTAATGGTCAAAGGAACTAGACTAGACATTTCTTCCATGAAGATGTACAAATGACCGGTAAGCACATGAGAAGATACTCAATATAAAATGCAAATCAAAACCATAATGGGGGTGTGTGTGTGGGAAGAGATTAACCAAAGAACTTACATGAACACTAGTATATGCATAGCCCATGGACACAGACGATAGTATGGTGAAGGGCTGGGGTGGGGTGGAAGCGGGTTAAGGGGGGAAAAGGGGCAGTGGGGGACATCTATAACACTCTCAACAATAAAAATCTAAAATAAAAACCACAATAATTGGGGTGATGAACACATAATACAATATTCAGATGATATAGTATAGAATTGTACATCTGAAACCTATATATAATTTTGTTAGCCAATATCACCCCAATAAAGTCAATAAAAAACCATAATAAGATATTAATTCACACCCACTTGCATGTCTATAGTAAAAAAGGCAGACATTGTTTGTAAGGATGTAGAGAAACCAATCTTCATGCATCACTGCGGGGAATGGAAAATGGTTCGGCTGCTTTGGAAACAGTTTGTCAGTTCATCAAACAGAGTAACTGTATGACCTAGCCATTCCACTCGTAGGTAAATAACCAAGAGAACTGAAAACATATGTTCATGCAAAACTCGTACGTGCATGTTTATAGCACTGTTATTCATAATGGCCAGAAAGTGGAAACAACCCAATGGCCATAACAGACGAATGAATAAACAAAATGTCACATTTCCTTACTATGGAATATTATTCAGTCATAAAAAGAAATTAAGTGCAGGGGGAAAGAGGATAAATGGTGATGGAAAAAATAAAATAAAATAAAATTTAAAAAATTAAATACTGATACATGCTACTATAACTTGGATAAATCTTAAAACCAAACAAAAAGACCACATGTCATACGATTTGATTTATATGAAATGTTCAGAATCAGCACATCCATAGAGACAGAAAGCAGGTTAGTAATTGCCAGGGGCTGGGAGAAAGAGGGATGCGGAGTGAGTAACTGGTATAAAGTTTCTTTTGGGGATGATGGAAATGTTCTAGAATTAGTAGTACACAACTTTGTGATTTGTGCTAAAAATTACTACATAATCAATGTTTCTCTCTCACACTCTATCTCCCTCTCCCCCCCCCCTTCCACTCTCTCTAAAAATTAATGGAAAAAATATCCCCGGGTGAAGATTAGAAAAACAAAACAAACAAAAATTACTAAATACTAAAAGTCATTAAGCTGTACATTTAAAATGGAAAATTGGATGAGTGTGTACATTTCTCTCTTTGTATGTACATGTATGGATACACTTGCTGCATTGGTCCACTCTCGAAGATCTCCATAAACAAAGCAAGAGAGGCAACATGGGCTCAATCACCCTGACATTTTAAGTGTATGTTTCTAAATGCAGAAAGACAGCTCACATGTCCTCACACTAATTTACTCATTAGTTTAGAGCACTATGTGCCCACAGACCTAAAAGCATCTTGCAAGCCGCATGATCTGTTTTACCTGTGAGCCATATTTTTCTGATATGCACATGGGTCATATGACTTTTGAACAGTTATTGAGCTTTGGCCTGTGTGGCTCAGTTGGTTGGAGCATCATCCCATGTACTAGAGGGTTGTGGGTTCAATTTCTAGTCAGAGCACATGCCTAGGTCTTAGGTTCAGTCCCCAGTCGGGGCATGTTTGAGAGACAACCGATAGAGGTATCTCTCTTACATTGCTATTTCTCTCTCTCGCACTCTCTCTCTCCCTCTCTCCCTCTAAAATCAATTTTAAGAAATTACTATTGAGGGTGGATCTATGTCTATTAATTATTTTAAAAATAAACCTTTAGTAGCAATGCAAAAGGAGTCCATTTAAAAGAATATAGCATAGTGCTACCTGTTAACCAATTTTGATCTGACTTAAAATCATAAGTAGAACACATAAATTATGTATTCTCTGGACTCATCATGTCAAGGCATATCCAATCCTGACACCACCTGTGTATGTACATGGTAGTTCTCAGCTTCATGTGTGTAATTTTGTGGAAGATAAAGAGGTTGGGCAGAACTGCATTGTGTCTTCCTGGTGGGCAGAGTTCTATGTTCTCTCAGTTCCTTCCACTTGAGTGGGCAGATCATCAGACAGCCTCTCTGAGAACTGCACTCCAAAGGCAGCGCCAGCATATCACAGGCTGTTTCCCTTCTCTCCCAGCCTGTGCCTCACTCCTCAAACAGTGCCTGTTCTCTCCAGCAAGAGCTGTGATTTGTTTTTGACCAGCAGTGATCCCACTGTGCGTGGGCAGTTCAAAAGTGGGAAAGAAGTACAGTCAAGTATCACTATTCAAAAGAGAGGAGGAGGGAAATGTATCAGATTAAGTAATGAATATGTAATGTGTGTACTTTAGAATGTCATGAGCTCTGTCAGGATGACATCATATGAGGAAGAGACATTTATGCTGTCCAGTAGAAAGATAATGTAAGCCACATAAGTAGTTTTTTTATAATTAATTTTTTTTTGTTTAAAGTATTACAAATAGTAGCACATGTCTCCTTTCCCCCCCCATTGACCTCTCCCCGGCTTCCCCTCCCCGCCTTCCCCATACATGCCCTCACCTGCCCCCCCCCAGTGTCTTGTATCATTGGTTATGCTTATATGCATGCGTACAAGTCCTTCCGTTGATCTCTTACAGCCTCTCCCGAACCACTCCTGCCTTCCCACTGTAGGCTGACAGTCTGTTCAATGTTCCAATGACACAAAAGTACTTTTACATTAGAGACTACATATTTAATATATGCAAACAGATCCAATATACCAGAATATTATCACTTCAACTTATAATTAATATGACAAAATGAGGTATTTTATTCTTTTTTTTTTTTAATACTCAGTCTTTGAGATCTGGTGTATATTTTACATTCACAGCTCATCCCAGTTTTGACCAGCCACATTTATTTTTATTTTTTTTTATTGTTTAGTTTATTAATTACATTGTTTTCCCTTTTTTATCCCCCTATATCTCCCCTCCACCCTGTACCTATCCCACCCTCCTCCCTCACCTCCCCTCCCCAATGTCCTCTCCCATTGTTGCAAGATTTTTGTCCAATCTCTTGCTGTACTTCCAACAACACTTTTCTCCCCAAGAATTGTCAGTCCATTCCCTCTCTATGTCCATGTTTCTGTTATAGTCACCAGTTTATCTTGTTCATCAGCCTATCAATTCACTTGATTTTTATGTTCATTTGTTGATAGATGTGTATTTGTTGTTCATAATTTATATTTTTACCTTTTTCTTCTTCCTCTTCTTAAAGAATATCTTTCAGCATTTCATATAATACTGGTTTGGTGGTGATGAACTCCTTTAGCTTTTTCTTATCTGCGAAGCACTTTATCTAATCCTCAATTCTGAATGATAGCTTTGCTGGATAGAGTAATCTTGGTTGTCGATTCTTGCTATTCATTATTTTGAATATTTCTTGCCACTCGCATCTGGCCTGCATCGTTTCTGTTGAGGAATCCGCTGACAATCGTATGGGTGCTCCCCTGTAGGTAACCAACTGTTTTTCTCTTGCTGCTTTTAATATTCTCTCTTTATCTTTTGCTCTTGGCATTTTAATTGTGATATGTCTTGGTGTGGTCCTCTTTAGATTCCTATATTTTGGGGTTCTGTGTACTTCTTGGGCTTTTAATTCAGTTTCTTTCACCAGGTGGGGGAAGTTTTCAGTCACTATTTCTTCAAGTAGGTTTTCATTAACTTGCTCTCTCTCTTTTTCTGGGACCCCCAATAATTCGGATGTTGGCATGCTTGAGGTTGTCCCAGAGGCCCCTTACGCTATCTTCAATTATCTGAATTCTTTTTGTTTCTTGCTTTTCCAGCTGAGTGGATTTTGCTTCTTTGTATTTCAAATCTCTGACTTGGTTCTTGTGGCCCTCTGGACTGCTTTTAGGACTTTGTGTAATATTTTTTATTTCAGTCTGTGTAAGCTTGATTTCTAGTTGGTCCTTTTTTTTATCTGTGAGGGTCTGGTTCCTATCCTCAGAGGCCTTGTTCATTTCCTTGAGGGTCTCATTCATTTCCTTGTAATTCTCATTCATTTCCTGGTTGTCTTGTTTATTTCCTCGTAATTCTCATTAAGTTGATCGGCCTTTTCTAGGAGCCTCTTGAAAAGCCTTATAACTGTGGTTTTGAACTCTATGTCTTGTCGTCTTTTCTCCTCCATTTCTTTCACATCTGCTTTCTTTCCATGTCTCTGCATGGTGGCTGCTTTATGTGGTGGATATCCTCAAAGGGACAGTGGCTCAGCCTCCCCAGTTACCTGAGGTGGGTGCTCTTACTGCAATCCTTTATGGGTTGTATTCAGTATTTTTGAATTTAAACCCAGCTTGTTGTTAGCCCTAGGAGGGTTTGACCTCCAGGCCAATTGGCTGTGAAGGGAGACTGTGTTCAGGTTGGATGGGCGGAGTCTCTGAGCTGCACAGGCAGCGTCAGCTAAGTCCTGTGCGGTGCTCGCGCGCACGGGTCTCTGTTGGATGGGGATGGCTGCAGACACCTCCAAGAGAAAGCCGCTAGTCTCTTCCCCTTGCCAGACCACTCCGCCTTTCCCCAAATGTGCCTGCACACCAAAAGTCTAGCCCAGGGCTGTAAAATAAATGGTTTCCGGAACCAGGAGACACGTTTCCAGGGGGCAAGTCATGGGTTTGCGCGACCCTTTCGCGGAAACTCGTTCAGGAGCCTCTGCCGCGCCCCGCTTCCAGGGTGCGTCCCCCGGACCTCGGCGGACCTCGCCTGGCGCTGGGGGATCCGGGCAGTGGGACTGGGGGTGTTGCTCCAGCCCCAGCCCGTGCGCGCGCGACCAGGACAGCTCCTAACCTGTTCCATCTGAAAGGCTGCGCTCCCGCTGCTCCTGAGTCTCAGTGTCCCACCTCCGCTCCAGTTAGTGGATTTTTCATGCAGCCAGCTTTCTGGCGATTCTGGGTGCTGTCTGTTCTGCTGTTATGTTGTAGTTCCTAAATCGTTGCGCGGGGCAGAACAATAGGTGTTCACCTATGCCACCATCTTGGTGTTCTCCGACCAGCCACATTTTAAATGCTCTATAGCCACATGTAACTAGCGACTACTATATTGGAGCACAGTTTCAGAGAATCTTAGTTAAGGTAATAATAGTAAAAGTAGCACCCAGGGAATCTATTTGCTGGACATTGTTCTAAGCTCTTTACATGTATTAACTCACTTAATCCTCACAACCCTAAGAAATAGGTTCTATTGTCAGCCCCATTTTACAGCTGAGGAAACCCACTTTGCCCAAAGCTGTAGACAGGGTGGTTCCAGAGCTCATGCCTTTAATGACTCTATTCCTTAGGTTGTGCCTACAGTTTCTCTTCCTATTATCTTTTTTTAAATATGTTTTTTTAATTGATTTTTTACAGAGAGGAAGGGAGAGGGATAGAGAGTTAGAAACATCGATCAGCTGCCTTCTGCACACCCCCTACTGGGGATGTGCTCGCAACCAAGGTACATGCCCTTGACCGGAATCAAACCTGGGACCTTTCAGTCCTCAGGCCGACGCTCCATCCACTGAGCCAAACCGGTTTTGGCATCCTACTATGATCTTGATGAGTGGTAATAAGCAAAGTGCTGCTCAACTGGGGGATTCTTCCCCACCGCATTTGCATGTAGTTTTGTTGCAGAGGGATCTAGGTGAGCTGAAGCCATGAATCCTCGAGATCCAGGAAGCAGTCACTGAGTGGCATCAACTCAGCACATCTCGGAGATTCCTCAATCTCCACGACCCTGTGCTAGCCCTTTACAAACGTTTCACAAGCTGGGAGTGTCAAGGGCATGAACACAATGAAAACCTGTGCTCCTGGTCACTTCTTCTCAAATCATGCAATGATTTGCAAAGTTCCCAGCACACATTTTCCTGGCAAATGATGCAATGGAAGCTGGGCACAGTAACCTTTATTTTGACTTTAATAAGCTGTTTAGCCTGTTTATCCCTTTTCTAAAGGTAACAACTGAACTCAGTTTTCCTACTTTTAGGCAAAACTTCAGATTACTTATTGGCAAGTAGTTTGGTCCTGCTAGTTAAGACTATCTAATGAGGTACTTTTTCTATGTTAAATAAGAACGTGCTCCTGTCTTAGATAGCTCTACTTTTCTTCTCTTTTTTTTCTTTTTTAAAAAATATATTTTATTGATTTATTACAGAGAGGAAGGGAGAGGGATAGAAAGTCAGAAACATCGATGAGAGAGAAACATCGATCAGCTGCCTCTTGCACACCCCCTACTGGGGATGTGCCCGCAGCCAAGGTACATGCCTTGACCGGAATCGAACCTGGGACCTTTCAGTCCGCAGGCTGACGCTCTATCCACTGAGCCAAACCGGTTTCAGCAATAGCTCTACTTTTCTTACTCCAGACTGACTGGACAAGGAGGACATGGAGAAGTTAAAGGCAGCTATCAAACAGAGAGCATGTCGAAAGTTCTTTGAGATCGCAAAGGGTTACAATTTGCTATAGACTTTTCTTAACCATTTTCTCTAAGCAGAGGGTTGAACAAGGACTTTCCATGGTGCTTACAACAGTACCTCTTTTTGACTCGGAGAACTGAACACAGATTTATCTCTACTTCCTCCCATTAACATTAGAACAGATGAAGATCAAGTACTATACCCATAGGGGCAACGAACAGGTGATGAGAGAATGGACTCCAGGAAAGCTCAGGAAATGAAGATGCCGTGTACCCTGGGAGGCAGCGGTGCCAGCTAGGACTGCCAGTGGGTACTGGCTGAGTTTGTAGATGAAACCATTGTACCCCAATGTACACTCCCCCATCCCAAGCTGCCAGGTGACCTCCCCTCCCCCAACCCAGCAGGAGACAAATGGTTGTTTCTGTGGGAAAGTTGAATAGATGAGTGAACTCCAGGTGTGGTGGGGTGGGGGAAGAGGTGCAATATCAAGATCGAAAGGGATTGATCAGGCAAAGCTCACAGCCCCATGTACTGCTGAGCTCTAAGACCACTAGCAGCTAAGTGTGTGTCTCTGGCCCCTCTTCTTCCCACCAGAAGATTGGATAATAGTTCTGTGAAGAAACCTATGGATACTGATAGAAATCTCAAACCAAAGAGCTTGTTAATTAATACATCCCCCTCTCTCAAGCACAACTTCCAACAGCTTTCTAGGCCTTACACTTTTAGATGGACAACAAAAGATAATTGAGAAAAGCCTCCCACGTGAAAGGCAAAGACCAGAAACAAAACAGAGAAGAACAAACAGAACAAAGAAAAGTGACGGCCCAGCTGAGTGCTCAGTGATTGAGCATGAACCTATGAACCAAGAGATTACCAGTTCGATTCCCGGTCAGGACACACGCTGGGTTGTGGATTCAATCCCCAGTAGGGGATGTGCAGAAAGCAGCCAATTGATGTTTCTTTCTCATCAATGTTTCTCTCTCCCTTCCTCTAAAAAAAAAATCAAAACATTAAAAAAATAAAAATGACTAAAAAGCACCTCATGAAGGTAGAAATATGAAACTAGGAAATGAGATGTTTTATCTCTTCCTCTCTTAGAAAGTTGCCATTCTACCTCAGAGACATGGGCCAAGTAACAAAGAGTCACAAAAAGAAACCCCACATTCACTTCTCTGCACCCCCATCTCCGATGACATAGTCCATGCAGCAGCATCTCTTCACTGGGCCATGAGAAGAGTCCCGAAAACAGTCTCCCTGTTTCAGACTAGTCTCTGCCAAACAACTCTACAAAGATCACTAAGAGTGACCTTTAAAAAAACCCAATCATTTCAGGCCCCTGATTCAACATTTTCAATGGCTTCTTATTGATTTTGGCATAAAAATCCAATCCCTTCACACTGGCCAAGAAGGTCCTGTATCATCTTGTCTGCTTCTTCAACTTCATCTCCTCCCACCCCACTTGCCATTCCACTTGCCAGTCATACCCAGGACTCTCTGACGGGAGGCCCCGCACATGGCTGCTCATATTGCTTGTTTATTGTATCTCCCTCCCCTGGAATAGGAGCTCCATGACAGCAACTGCCTGCCTCTTAGTTATCACTATTACACCAGCCTCTAGAGGAATACTGGCATGTAGTACACGCCCAATAAACATTTACCGAATAAATAAATTTGTAGTTTCAAAGACTCCAAATTTCCAGGGTAGAGGTGAAGTGGTAGAAGATGAAAAATACTGAACCATTAATTCCATCAGGAGATATCAAAACTTTATTGATGTTAAGATCAGCATTCCCTGTGACCCAACTGAGTTTCAATGTGAAAATTCTTATCTAGTGTATCAATGTCAAGAAAGAGCATTCTTTGCTTTTGTACCATCTTATCATTGAGGGGACTGGATAAAGGTTACATGACATCTATCATTTCTTACAACTGTATGTGAATCTGCAGTTATACTAAAATAAAAAATTTAATTAAAAAGTTCTAGCCCTGGCTGGTTTTGCTCAATGGATAGAGCATCAGCCTGAGGACTGACGGGTCCCAGGTTCGATTCTGGTCAAGGGCACATACCTAGGTTGCAGGCTTGATCCCCATTAGGGGACATGCAGGAGGCAGCCAATTAATGATTCTCTTTCATCATTGATGTTCCTCTCCCTCTCTCTTCCTCTCTGAAATAAATAAAGATATATTTTTTAAAAATTTTAATCTAAAGGTAAAATAATTTAGTATTTATTCAGCCTGCTTATATTGTATTCCTCCACAAAGTATTCTGTGATGACAGATGCTCACAGACAGAACTTAGGCTACGAAAGGAAGGTGATACCTTTTTCCTGGAGCCGAGAACATTAGACTCTGTTCTTAACCCCACACGGCACCTGGCCCATAGTCAGTGTTCAATAAATATTTATTCAATGAGCTAATTATTTCTGAGAATGCCAAAATGACATCTAGGTACAGCCTGTGAACTGCCTATCATAGCATTCCAACCTGGCAAGACACCAGCACCGAAGGCAGGTCTATAAATAACTCTGTAAACTACTCACAAAGCCTTTAAGATGCCCAAAAGGTACAGTTGATCTTGTTCGCACTGATCTAATTACTCAATTCTCCCATGAGTACTGCATTACATAGTAAGGTAGGACAAAGAAATACTGTTAGGCCACCAATAAAATATTTTTTTTCTGTTTTTAAGAAAATACATTTCTTTATTGATTTTTAGAGGAAGGAAAGAGGGAGAGCTAGAAACGTTAATGAGAATCATTAATTAACTGCCTCCTGTACACCCCCTACTGGGGGCCAAGCCCGAATCCCAGGTATGTGCCCTTGGCTGGAATCCAACCCCAGGACCCTTCAGTCTGCTGGCTGGTGCTCTATCCACTGAACCAAACTGGCTAAATCATTTTTTTTAAATGGATACTGAAATAGTCCTGGTCTAATTAACCAAAGCCTTTTCCAAAAACTGACCAGTAAATCAGTGGTTTGGGGACAGTTGCACATGGGGAACCTATTTGACTTGTCAGTTCTGGTAAAGGATGAAGTATCAATCCCCTGGTTGTGTTTGTTTTTCCTTCTATTTAGACAACAGTTAATGGTTAGAACAGCATACTTTTCTATTGTACTGACCCATTCAGCCAATCTCTGTACTTAAGGAATGTTCCTGGGACTGATATCCTCTAAAAGAATATTTACATGTTGACATTTCACTTCACTTATCGTAAGTTACAATCACTTCAAAGTTACAAGTCATAGTTGACTAAGGTTTGATATAAACCAAGTTCTATCTGAGCCCTTTTCTTTTATCACTTATGTAACCAGGAGTATTTCCTCCATGAAAGAACAGCTTTCCTTTCCTGTCTAAACTGAGCTCTGCACCAAGTCCAAGTGGCTACTGCTCTTGAAGCTGGTTAGTAAAACACAAAGTATTCACCGTAACACAGGAGCCGATGTAAGCCGATAAAAAGCAGGAAACTCGGAGCTGAAGGTAAAACCAGCTCCTGACATGCCCCATTGTTCCCTGGCGCACTAAGACACTCCTCACATTAGGTGGCCTCGTATCGCATCTGGACTAAATACCAAAGCTGAATGCATCTATTTAAGGCAGATGTGGCCTCCTCCTTAAATTTCCAGATTTAAATCACTGCTGTCTTTTGTCATTTACTTTCTAAAGTGGCAGCTTTTGTAAAAGTAACCCAAGCAAAAGAGGTTTTATATGGAGGAGGCAGTTGGAAAACCAGTATATGCTCCTCAATTGTGCAGAAGAGAATCTTTGAAGTTTAAATTTAGCAGACATATCAGCCCTGAATATTAACACTGTCTTACGAATGAGAGGAACTAGATTTACAAATAAAAAAGTTATTCAAGCCGTTTAAGTAAATCCGTTTTAGAACTTACCTGGAAGAACAAACTATTTTTTCTCTTCCTAATTCTAGCACTGACCGTGATTCTGAACATCCATCAGAACTACCCTTTCATTTTCTTCTTTTCCAAACCTTTAGATTGCAGAGCACATTCCACACTCAGCCACAGAATGAGGCCATGAAAAAAAAAAAAAGCTGTTTCAGAAAAACAAAAATCGTTACTGGAGGCTGAGGAACTATAAGGAATTCCTTAAGTTTATATTTCATGTGGTACATTTAAAACAGCCATATCTAAGAGAGACTTTCAAATAAGTTCAATTATACATCGCCACCCTTACGCATGGCCTTTCCATGCTAGGTATGTTTTACTCCTAAGAATGACAGAGTCACCCCTGAAAAACCATTTCTCTCTTAGACTTGCAGCCTCCTTTACCAAAGAATAATCATGCTTTCAAGTTACACAACAAGATGGTAAAGTTATTTGGAAACTGGACCACCTAAAATTTCTTCCTCTGTTTCAGTACCACTTTTCTGAAATGTTTTCAAGGGGAAAAGTGATGAGCAGAAAACAGAGCATTTATGTCAGTATGTGCAGGTTTATAATGTGTATGCATGACAGTACCAGGCAACAACTCAAAAATAAACAACTTCATTATGATATCAAAAGGAATAAAAGGTGCAAAACTTACTCAAAAACTACAAAACATTTTTGAAGGAAAAAAGACCTAAAGACCTAAATAAAGGGGAAAACATCCCACGTTCATGGGTAGCATTAAGATGGCAATACTTTCCAATCTGATCTATAGATTCAACACCATTATATCAAAACCCACGCTGACTTTAGTTAGACATTACGCACTCAGAAAACATCGTTTATAAGAATGGTTAAATACTTCTGGTTTGTAGAAGGTTTGAGAGACTCAAACAGAAATCAGCTGCATCAGCCCTTCATGCCCCTAGGACTCTCTTAAGGTAAGTTGATTGAAAACCCACATATAAGCCCTCATATCCAAACAAAGCCCTCTCTGTACTATAACCTCCTGTCGGCCTGGATCAGCGGAACAGTCCAAAGTCCACCTGAAAAAATATGTGGGGGTGGAGCGATGGGAGCTAAGGGAAATCACAATGTCCCTTGACTTCCTCCCATAAGGTCAGAGATCTAAATAAGAAAGAAAAAGCATTTTAAAAATCTTTAACAATGCAATTTCTTGGGGAAAAAATCTGCAAGGCAATTTCCTTTAAATAAATGGAACAGATATTAAATATTGTTTGATGTGAATCAATCAATTTATACAAGTCGTCTAACGGGCAGAATTAGTATACTGTGTGCCAGTCACACAATGCAACAGAACCGTGCACACACTCAGACCTAGGGAACCTCACTTCATCAGGTACAGGGAAAGAAGTTAGCCTCCCTTTCGCTCCGAAAGGGATCCAAGGTTGAGCCAAGACTAGTGTTTAGACAGGCTTCCTCTGCCTCCCAAATCACCATATGAAAGCTTATTTAATAAACACACATACAGAAAATTTATGCCACCGACAAGAATTTATTCTTCCATTAAATAAGACAACATTCTGAACTGTCTACTTAGAGCTGCAATTCTACTCAAGATTCTCATTTTTTTCCATTTTTTTAATTAGTGTATTACATGTGTACATATCTTCCCATTGTCCCTCTTACCCCACTCACATACATGCCCTCACCCCTGCTCATTAAGTTTTTAACACCAAAAACAAAATTTAAGAAAAAAGAACTGCTTAGGGGGAAAAAATAGACAGCCCACCAAAATCAGTACACTCACTTGCATTTGTAAATAAAAAAGGCAGATGTTGTCCATTTACAGACAGATACCACAGAGTATGCTAATCTGCACAGACTCCTCCTCACACCAGACACACCGCATTGAGAGGCCTGACACGTGGCGGCACAGGTGGCGAGGGGCACTTTCTTGGCCAAAGAGGCTCGAGGTCCTAGTCTAGAGGCCGTCTGTTAGCGACAGGTGCACGTGGTGGCTATCATGTCTTCATATTCTTTGTAAGCGATTGAGCCGTCGGGCTCAATGGCCAGCACGCTCAGGGGGCTGTATCCGGCCGGCACACACGAGGGCCGCGGCACGGAGGAGTCCAGCTGCTTCTCGTAGATGATGTTCTGCACCATGGTGTGGACCGGAGAGCCGTAGCGATGCCCGACGGCCCTCGGACAGTCCCCCTTACAGAACCGGGGGTTGTATCTGTGCGGGGCCACAATCCAGTTGTCCCACTTGAGCTGACTAAAACTAAGTCTAAAGTCATGGAGCTCACACTCATTTTGGGGGAAAAGGAACTGTTTGAAGTATTCGCTCAGATTTAGAGAAGCTGGGACCGGAGGCTCCTTCAGTTCTGAGCTGACCGTTTCCTGTCCCCTCCGGTGACGGGGACGGGAAGACCTGACCCCCTGGCCAGCCTCTTCTCCCACCGGGCAGGCAGACAGACCTCCCCGGTCAGGAGCCTGAGAAGGGCTCCTCTTATGGGGGAGGGAATACCACCTGTGATAAGCCCGGGCACTGGTGTCGTTCAGGTACAAAAGCAGTGAGGGGCGTGCCCGGTTAAAGGGACTGTCCTGGCCGGAAGGCTGCTGCGGCCCGTCTCTCCCGCACGTAAAAGCCACGGACATGCGCACGCTTCTCTGGTCGGAGGCCACTAGAGGCTGGAGCAGGGCAGTCACATCCACCTCAACCCAATTGTATTTCTTTTTTAATTCAAACTGTGACCTAAAGGTAACGGAGTGTGGAGCCCTGGGGGGAGTCTTGCTGGAGCTAGACTCGGGCTCTCTCAGCGCCAGGTGGCACACACACTGCGCAGCGGAGGGCAGAGAGACGGAGCTGTTGAAAGTGTACAGCAAGACTGACTTGAGCAGGTGTTCCACAGCAGTGACTCGATCCAGGCTAAACAGCAGGTCCACCGAGGGCACGGCTCCTGGGGAGAAAAAAGTCACCGGTAGTGCCTGAATACAATCCAACAGAACAGGAAGTCAAGTCAGGAATTAGTACTTTGGAATGTTGCTTTCTCCCTTCTCTTTTCCCACTTCAAACCTTAACAAATGGAAAAATGGGATGGGGGGTTTATACAGAAAATATAGGTCACTGGGACTATAAGTAATTCATAGCAATTATAAGCGGGTATTTTCTCACCAGAAGGAAAGAACAGCTTTCGTGGTGAATTGAAATAACAGGAAATTATAACAGTTTAATTTTTAGAACCTTAATAATTTGCTCCAAACAGAGGACAATAAATAAAAATTCTATTTTTCTCTTGGGGAGTGTTTACAGGGAAAACTATAATAAACCCCCCCCCCCCCCACTAGGTTTGGCCCTTGCTGGTTTAGCTCAATGGATAAAGCATCAGCCTGCAGACCGAAGGATCCTGGGTTTGATTCCTTCCGGTCAAGGACAATGTACCTTGGTTGCAGTTTCCCTGGCCCTGGTCTGGGTGCGGCAGGAGGCAACCAATGGATGTTTTTGTTTTCTCTCTCTCTCTTCCACTCTCTAAAAATCAATGGAAAAGTAAAGTATCCTCGGGTGAGGATGAACAAAAACCAAAAACAAAAAACCTCACTAGGTTTGTTAAGCAGACATTCTAAGCCTGCTTAACAGGATGGCGTCAATAAAGAAAGCTTAATTGTCTACGTTAATTAGGACCACTTGAGACCCACAACAAACCGAGGATATCTAAAACCACCAGAACAAAACAGGACAGCAAGACAGGAGGAAGCGTTTGAAACAGCCACCACCTGCCTTTGGGGTTAAAACCATGACCCAGTGAATATAGTTTGTGTTTTTAAGCACTGGTCCGTTCACACACACTCCCCAAGGTGCTGAGTCAAACTCATGACTGTTATTGGGAAGACCTACGTTCCACATCGGCACTTAAGCTTTCCTCTCACAGAAAGCAACAAACAAGGGGAAAACAGCACGTGTAACAAAGCACTCCCATAGCTGGGAGATATTGGAGGCACATTTTCAGGCCAGCATTGGAGAATGGAAAGAATAAGCAACGAAGTCAAAATACCCGGTTTCCAGTCTTGATTTTGTGACTTTGGACAAGATGCTAACCTTCTCCAGCAGCATTTTCCTTGGCCTTTAGAGCCATTAAATCTCTTCTAGCACTAGCTCTAGCATTCTATTATATTAGCCCACCTTAACCCATGAGGGCACTAGAAGGAAAAATGAGACCAAGTACCAGATTTGTTTGAATTTGGAAACTGAGTATCATGAAAAGTAAAATGCAATTCCAGAAGCAAGGCCCAGCCAAAACCGGTTTGGCTCAGTGGATAGAGCACCCGCCTGCGGACTGGGGGGTCCCTGGTTCGATTCTGGTCAGGGGCATGTACTTTGACTGTGGGCACATCCTCGGTGGGGGGTCTGCAGGAGGCAGCTAATCGGTGTTTGTCTCTCATCGATGTTTCTAGCTTTCTGTTCCTCTCCCTTCCTCCCTGTAAAAAATCAATTAAAAAAAAATATTTTTTTTAAAAAGCAAAAGACCCAGCTCTTTCTGTAACGGAAGTGCAGCCCAGTCTATCATCTTCCCTCCACCCGTTAACCAATCTGCTCCCACACACCTGTTATCTGGTCCACAGAAGTCTGCTTGTAGTGCTGGATATAAGGGGTGAAGAGCCGAACAGTGTTGTAGAGGTGACTTCTGTTGGATTTAGGGATCCCCTCCTTGGTAGCATATGCCTTATAGAGCCTCTTCATGTAGTGCAAAGCTCTGGAGTCTGGCTGCAGCCTCGGGATCCCACCTTGCCCATCACACAGAACCTTGAGGAGAGGGGAAAGGAGGCCAGATCTGTCTCTCCCGTCTAGAGGCTGCAGCAAGGACCAGGGGTCAGCCTCTGATTCCAATTCAGCACTGGCTACAGCCTGAGCTTTTCCCAGAGAAGCCAGAGAATCAAGGCTCCTAGGAAAACACAGCCAGGAAAAGCAGCCAAACCATAAAAAGAACTTGCTGGGAAGCGCCATGGCTTGGAAGAACTAGCAAGGAACCCAGCCATACCAGCCTTCTTCCTAAAGGCCTGCAAGAGCCCAGGCTGATCTCTTAAGTAAATTTTAGGTGTGTGGGTGGGTAGGGCCACTGCTGTAATCAGACCTCAAGGATGCCTAGCTGAAGATAATTTTTATCAGCTGTATGTCAAACAGCTGATAACATCTTACTTTTATCCTCATTAAACACGGATTTGTTTTTTGCTTTCCTCCTCTTCCTTTCTTTTGGCATTTATTTTAAAACATCTTAAGTTATTGTTATACTAATGCACCAGTTATGTAGCTGAAAGGCTAAGAGAAATTATCTTAAAAGAACCCTTTTCTTTTAGAGCAATTATTAGTGTTCTTAAAATATTCCTTAGGTGCTTGCTGAAACTCCCAAGGCGCGTGGAAAAACTAATTATTCATGATGATACAAAGATCTGTTGATATGCAATGTATGGTATTAGGTTTACTCTCCCTGTCTCTTCATCCTCACCGCCACTCCCCTTTCAGGTGCTTAGAGTAATTATTTACCACGTGTTGATTTGGAGGGTGAATGTCCCATTTGGTATTGAAATTCTAGAGAGCAGAGAACTGTTAGATTGCCCAGATCTTCCAGGTGGCTTCTATAGAATATGTACTTGGAATACAACAATATGCGTTAAAAAGGAGGACATCACCTTTCACTTTGACTCATTTTTAAACATAATGTCCTGATGTCTTTGCTTTGTCTGCAACATTCATCTGTACATATTTTGGTTGAAAGGTTTAGAAATGTTTGCAGGGGCTAGAAAATACATGGAAGATTTACTTACTGTTTCATTAATCACTCAAATGGTGGTAGAATTTCTTAGCGTATTATTGTTCTTAAGTGTTATGTTCCTGCCTTGGAGCTGAGACCAGGCCAGAGATCATGTTTTAGAAAAATGAGACAAAGGTGCACCGTGAGTTGAAATGAGGGGCTATCCAGTGCCACCCCTAAGGAGACTCTGCCGGCAAAAAAGGGCAAACACACTCCTGGTACAAAATACAAACCAGTCTGCGCAGTGCTCAGGATGATAAAACTGAGGCCTGTTTGCAGATTTAAGTTCCTTGCCTGCTAAGCCTCCCTAGCCCTGCGGCTAGGAAACAGTTATAAAATACACCCAACAGGAGAACGAGGCCTTCGCCTCTCTGTAGACAACACAGCCAGCAATTGCATGAACAAAACATGCAGACACTGCAGCCAGTAGGACAGACAGCTGCACAGGGCAGCAGCGCCCTTAAGTAGAAGGCAATACGGTATCGGCCTCTCCTCCAGGAAAGCGAAGGGGAGACTGTGGGACATCATGATCTGTCCCCCAGCTCCCTACCCCCGCCAGACCTAGGGGACGAGGAAGAGGAGGGGGCAAGAGGGTGCTGGATGCCATAGGGTAGCCTCCTCTTTCCCTCTACCACTTAACAGCCCTTTATCAATTGCTTGGGGGCTCTGGGGCTGCTTCTCCGGAAATGTTTTTATTCTAACCCTGGAGTGTCTACATCCCGCCAGATGCCCAGGTGGCGCTGGCCAAGAGAAGCCCAGATCTGAGTCCCTGGTTTTGGTGCCGGGGCCGAGCCGGGTGTTAGCTACTGCGCCAGGCGATGGAAACCGCGTTCGCAGCCGCGCGTCGGCACCACTTGGCCTCGGGCGCGCTCCCCAGGTGCTCAGCGCCCGGCCGGCGCGGCCTCCAGGTCTCCCGGCCCCTTTCTCGTCACCTCTCGGTTCTCCCCCGCACCCAGCCGCTTCCTGCGGCTCCACCCCAGGAGGGCAAAGAGGAATCGTGAGCGCGTGGGGGGTGCCCCCGGCCCCCAACCCCGCACTAGGGTCTCTCGCCCCAACTCCGGCCCAAGCCCCGCCCACCCACAGCCCTCGTCCACCCAAGGCCCCGCCCACCCAAGGCCCCGCCCACCCAAGGCACCAGGCCAGCCCACTTCTCTCCAGAACGAAGGGGGGGCAACAGAGCCTCCTCCGGAGACAGGAGGGAAATGGTATTCCCCGGAAGTGATTTCAAGGCCTCCTAGACAGGCTTCCGGTCCGACCGGAAGTGGTGGACGGAGGCCGGAGGGTCACGGTACTGTGGAGGGCGAGGTGACCCCAGTGCGGGAGTGGGGTCCGGCGGCGGGGTCCTGGTGTCCGCTGGGTGGGGGCGCCGCCCGGGCGGGGGAGGACGAGCGCCGGGAGGGCCTGCCGGGGTGCGGGTGGCGCGGCCCCAGACTGAGCCTGTCCGCTCTCGGTCCTGCAGGCGCTGCTGCCACCATGGGCCGCGAGTTTGGGAAGCTGACCCGGGTGCGGCATGTGATCACCTACAGCTTGTCGCCCTTCGAGCAGCGCGCCTTCCCGAACTACTTCAGCAAGGGCGTCCCCAACGTGCTGCGCCGCATCCAGGCGTCCATCCTGCGCGTCGTGCCGCGTGAGTGCCCTGGCCGGGCCGGGGCCCATCTCCCGGCCGTACACCTCCTTTCTCCCTGAAAACACTGCAAGGCCCGTGAACTAGTCATATCAACGTCTCCGTGTTACAGATGAGGAAACTAAGGCACAGAGAACTCAAATGAGTGGCCAAGGTCACTTGTGTGACCCCGTCTTCCTCTAAGGGCATCTTCACCCACCACTTACTTAGCGGCGAACTGTGTGTTACAGTGAAGCTGATAGTAAGGATAGTTGCACAACATTGCGAATTTCGTTAAATGGTGAAGTGTATGCTGTGTTAATTTTATTTCCATTATCTCAAAGAAAAATTTAAATGTGCTACAGGGAAGAGAGAGGAAAGGTTTGGTGAGTTTCTCAGGTCATATATTAAATGGGTATGTAATGTAACCCTTTTTAAAAATCCTCCCTTGATGATATGTTTATTGGCTTTTAGGGAGAGAGAGAAAGAAATATCGATGTGAGAAACATCGATCATTGACCCGACCTGGAATGCAACCGCAACCTTATGGTGTTATGGGACTACTCCAGCCTGCTGAGCAACCGCCCAGGGCTGATGTAACCCGTATCCCTGCTTGGTCCTCTGGTTTAAAGGGATTTATTGAAAACCAGAAACGGGAGGGCGGAATCTGTTGTGATGCAGAAAAGAGGATGGGGACTCCTTTGTCTCATAGGTTCTCTCACTTTTGCTTTTTAAAGCATTTGTTGGATTTTATCTTATCTACACATGGGGGACTGAGGAGTTTGAGAAATCCAGGAGGAAGAATCCAGCCACCTATGAAAACGACCATTGAGCAACTCATCTGGAGGATGGTTCCTTCCCTCTCTGCAAGACCCTTCTCGGGGAGAGGAGTCTACATTGTATAGTGTCTTCAAGACACAATAAACTTCTTATGGGCCGCAATGTTGTGATTTTGCATTTTTGTGAGCAGAGTCCTTGGTGTGACTTGCTAATTAATCTTCAAGTTAATGAACTCCCTTCCCCAGATGAGCCCTGAGTCATTTTGGCTAGTCTGGGAATTTGGTGAAGGAGTGGAGTGCTCACCCCCTGTTCTACAGTATAATCTACAAGAAAGTAGCTGCAGCTACTCTTGCAGGCTGGCCTGTTGTGGGTGGCATGGACTGTGGGGAGTGTTGATTCCCCTCCCTCTGATCCTATAACAATAATAAAAATCTAACTATATTGTAATTACTATGTGTCAGGCACTCAGTCCTTTACACAAAGCTCTTTTAAACCTCACAGCTACCTTTGAAATATTCACTCATTTTGCAATGAAGACACAGGTACAGGGAGGGTAAATAATTTGGCCAAAATTATATAGTGAAATGGTGTAGTCTGGTACTCAAGTTTATGTTCTTAAAGTTACAGTGTACTGCCTTTTAAGGCAGGCCTTCCTTAGCCTGAGGCTGTCAGCTATAAAAGGAGGGGTGAGGCGACCCCTTGACCTCTGGAGCTGGGGCAGCACCCTGGCTATTTGTACCAGATTGCTAATAGTGGTTAGTAAGCATATATGCCCCATAAAGCCTAAAATATTTACTCTCTGGCCTTTTATGGAGAAAGTTTACTCCTGTTATGGAACCTTTGAATATATATTTTGGTAGAAAAGTTTTATTTTGTTAACAAAATAAAATATGTTCATCACTGGGGCTAAACCAGAGACTTAACTGAAACAAACAACAAATATGACACCACAGCTAGAGTCCTATACAGAAATCAACTCAATGACAGAAAATCTAAGGAAATCTGAAAAAGCACAGGCCTGGCCAGGTAGCTCAATTGGTTAGATCGGGCAAGCATGTCAAACTCAAAGGCTAGCATGGGCCAAACAAGGTTTAAGTTTATGTGGGCCACAAAAAAACAAGCTTCAATTTTTATAGAAACAGATTTATTTTTATAGAGATGTCTTGAATACAAAGGGCTGAAATAACATTTTAATAAAAATATTTTTTCTTGAACATTAACTTAAGACTGAATAAGCACAAATTTAAGTGTAACACAAATCTATTTTTCTTGTTTGAAAGCAAATATTTCCTGTTGCACACAAAGTCAGTACAAGACAACATGGCAATCAGCTGCTAAAACATCATCTGCTAGTCAGTGGAGAGAGATGGTGTGCCTGCGAGTAACTGAGGGAAATGAATGCAATAAGATTATACTAATCAGTCATTAGTGAATGTTGTAGCTCATTAATTATGTATAACAGGAAATAAAAATTAAGGTATGACATTTTTATTAAAATGTTTCTTGCATACCATTATATTAATTGGGCCGCAAAAATACTCGTGGCTGTGTTGAACATGCATGGGTTAGAGCATCCTCCCGATATGCCAGGGGTGTGGGTTCTGTCCCAGGGCACATACCAATGAATGCATGAATAAGTGGAATAACATCAATGTTTCTAATCTAAAATCAATAAAATAATTACAGTGCTTTTTTAGAAAGCACAAGGAGAGAGACTGGACAGCCAGCTCAAGGCTCTTGATTGGAGACCTGCTTTGCATAAGTTTCTTGCAGGTACTTAAAGA
This sequence comes from Antrozous pallidus, assembly GCA_027563665.1. Taxonomy (NCBI): domain Eukaryota; kingdom Metazoa; phylum Chordata; class Mammalia; order Chiroptera; family Vespertilionidae; genus Antrozous; species Antrozous pallidus. Next base: position 36,164,049 of record CM050516.1, on the reverse strand, counting down.
CTGTTAGGTTTTCCCAGAGCTTGGCAATATGTTGTTCAACAGGCTGTCCACGTTGGGTTCTAGCAGACTAGGTGGAGAGCAGGATGGTACTGATGTCATTCAGGGCAGACCACAGATCCTTTAGGATGTCCAGGCAGATGTTACCCTGGGTGGCCACATCAGCATGGTAGCAGGGGTTAGAAACTTTGCACGGGTGTGTTGTAAGGGTGGCCACTGGGGGGCTTTAGGGAGAGCTGGTACTCATGTCTTCATACACAGCCAGCTGCTCTTTGGTTGGCCCTCACCCATTTGAAAAGGTGGTCTGATTCAGGGAAGGCAGAAGTTCCTCTGTTGCCAGACATCATGGGATCATCAGCTCCTGTAGCCTCCACACCATGACCTCCTGCCCACAGGGCCCTCCACTGGGCTCACCTCCTTCACCGACAGCAGCAAAGCTGGCAGCAGCTGGGTTGCGGTTCTGGGAAGCCACCTGGGCAGCTCTGGCAGGAACACAGGAACTTGGAGAACGCCACTGTAACTCAAAAAGGTACCTTTTTCCTGTCAACAGCAGGTAGTGTGGTAGGGGTGGCAGTTTTATGCTTATGCTTCCCTGCTCCACTTGTAGAAATGTCCTAAGTATGCTGGTAGTTCAGCTTCTGTCTCAGGCTGCATCTTTCCTTCTTTTTCTAATGATCTTGCCTTTTCGGAACCAAAATTAAAATACTTCCAAACCAAAAAATAAAAATTGGTAAGGTAAATTGCATTTACTGTGAGGCAGGAAAAGGAGGAACAGCTGAGTGACAGACTTGGGCCCATATCCTTTTACTGTTGCTTCTTCCTGTGATACAGGCAAGAAACCTGCATTCCTAAACTTTGAATTTGCTGCCCATAAGACAGATGTGTTAATAATTTTCCTGTTTGGCCCTTTGTTCAAACTTATTTTCAGGGCTTGCCTGATATGCAGCATATTTGGGTTGGGGATTTTAGTGATGAGCTGTGGACCTGATAATGTAAATGTATCCATCCATAACTTTGCATAGTTTCAAAAGATGCTCACACAGGGAAGAACACTGCCATTCATGACTCTCTCCCCCTCTCTGATTTTAGCCCCAAGCTTGCTAGGGGAGATGGTCACCCTTTCCCACCTTCTAGGCTTCATTTTTTAAAAATATGTTTTTATTTATTTTAGAGGGAGGAAAGGAGAGGGAGAAGAGAGAGAAAGACAATGGGCTGCCTCTTGCACGCCCCTACCGGCTATGGTGCCTGCAACCTGGGCATATGCCCTTACTGAGAATCAAACTGGCAACCTCTCGGTGCATGGGAAGATGCTCAACCAAGTGAGCCACACCAGCAAGGCATTCTTGGCTTCATTTTACCCTAATACTTGGACTCCTTTGGAAGTACCAGCTCCAAACCAAACTTGCCCTTTCTCAGCACTGAGCCTGTTGGTCTGAATCCTTTTAATCTCAGGAGTAGCCTAAGAAGCTCTTGCTATAAGCCCTATACATTCTGAGCTTCTGCTTTTAGATAAAACTGTGAAAGGCTGCTCTTAGGCCTGTCTCTTATCAAAGAGCTGCCTCTCTAAACTTGGAGGCACAAAGCTCTGTGTAGCTGAGGTGGTGGAGGCAGAATGTGGTGAGTTGCCTAGTTCAGTGCTCCTGTACATGATTTGGGATCTGGGATCATTTTAAGGACTATTTGTAGAAATCCATAAAGAAAGGGAAAACTTGGTTAAAGTATCTTAAGGTAGAGGGAGCACTACTGTGGGCCTCAGTATCTATAACCCACCCACCCACCTGTCCCTTCCAGCCTTGGTGCAGCTCCTCCACCTGCTGCTGGGGGCACAGCCAGTATTCATTTTGCCCTTCTTTCCCCCAGCAGTGCTCCTACCTCCTCAAAGGCATTCATTTCTGGGCAGCAGAATGGGAACTCTGCAGTTGGCTAACAACAGTCCTGGAGATACAGGTCTGCCTAGTGCAGGCCCCAAACCCTGCCAGTTCCAGCCAGCAAAAAAGCAAATACATTTTAACCCTTTGTTGAAATTTCACCTGGAAAAGTTTTTCCATTTCAGGAAAGTAATTTTTCATTAGGCTCCTCCTGCTCGAGGACAGCACATAAGTTTCCAATTACTGGTAAGCCCTAATGATCTCTCGTCCTGAAATGTCTCAAACATCTGTTCCTATACTACACCTCTTCATTTCATCCCAGGCACCTGCCTCCAAAGCAGAAAATCTCTGGGAGCTGGGAGCAGAGTTATCCATGCTATAAACTATCAAATGTGCTTCAGTATCAATTTCTTCTTGTAAATTAATCACGTGAACCCCCCACATGTTAGTGCCTGAGAGGCCTCAGGGATCTCCTCCCATCTCCTGGACAGAACGAGAGACTAAAAGCCCAAAGAGGGGCTGGGCTGGCCTGTGGTCATTTGCCCTACCGAGACCCCACTCCTGCCTCCCAGGCAAGTACTCTTACAGCTGAAATTGTTAAAGGCTGCTTAGGCCTTTCCCTGGAGGGAGGAACATGTAGTTATGTATTTATTCAGCGAAATACTTGATTTCAAGGGAACCTGTGACATTTAAAATTTTTATTGAATTTTTTAAATTTGATTTTGCTTGGTGTACAGGCAGGCAGAAATGGAGGATTAGGAGAAAGTACCTATCTTTGGAATGAGCAGGTTCCAAATCTCATTTGGCACATCACTCCAGGCTGATAAAGGGGAGGCTGGCACCGAGTCCACAGACCCAACTGGCTCTAGGATATCACGTTGTTCAGTTTTTTGCTTATCTAATCAGAATTGTTCTTACCCAATGTTCACTAGGTCACCACGTAGCCTCTTCCCCACCCTACAGAGTTCCTAGTTAAGCCCCTACCTGAGGTCATTCAGAATAAAGGGAAGGAGCAGCTTACTGGTCACAAACTCGCAGAATTGGTTAGGTGAGTTTAGCAGAGATCTGCCTCTCAGTGTTTCTGGAAGGACAAGCAGTGGTGTCTCCTTCCAGGCCTGGAACCAGGACAGACAGGTGTGGTCACAGCCTGCCCCACCCAGCTTTGAGGTCCACCAATACACCCTCCTCTCCCTTGGCAAGAAGATAGGCAACCTTCTGTTTCACCTTCAGCTGTGCCGCATCTCCTCCTTTTCCTCGGAGAACAGGCAGGTTCTTACCAAATATCCAATCTCTGAAGATGAGAAGGGCCTTGGAAACAGGTATCAGCAAACTTTTCACAGAGGCACCAAGCAGAGAAGAAATCTTATTACATTAACCCCTTACAAGGGTTAGTCTTGTTGGCTAACCCTTCTATGTCACAGGTAAATCTAAAGTCCTATCAATCTCTTTACTCAGAATTCACACCTTTGCCCCCAAATTTATTTAAATGCCCATGTCATTTGATGAGTACTCATAACTACTCATGATTGCCCTGAGAAGCCAGCAGCAGCTCCTACTTCTTTGGAGACAGCTCAGCTTAGACCTGCTTCCCCGAGGCTGCAGGAAAGACATGCTCTTTAGGAAGCCCCAGTCGCCTAGTGGGAGGAACCTCCATAACTCAAGGCTTTGCAGTGTGATTTGTAACCACCACACAAGTTGAGAAGCCCTCGCTCCCAACTCATTCACAGAACAAAACATCAACCTATCCAGTGGTCGGCAAACTCACTAGTCAACAGAGCCAAATATCAACAAGTCAAGTGAAATTTCTTTTGAGAGCCAAATTTTTTAAACTTCTTCTAACTCCACTTCTTCAAAATAGACTTGCCCAGGCCGTGGTATTTTGTGGAAGAGCTACATTCAAGGGGCCAAAGAGCAGCATGTGGCTCGCGAACCACAGTTTGCCAACCACTGACCTATACTCCAATTCATTCGAGCCACCTGTGGTTCACATAAGTCCCCCATCAGTCCTGACGGCCTTAACCCCGGCAAGGGGGCAGATAGACAAGATTTTGAACTTTCCACAGCTGGGTCTCTATTCTTCTGGGAAGATGATTTGGAGCAGAGAATTAGGGTGACAGTCAATTTACACAAATGAGGGATTGGGGCATTGTAGACTCTGCTTGCTAAAGCATCCTCCCACAGTAGGGAGATGGGGGCATTATCCAAATGCCTATAACACAACAGCTCAGTGCCTCTTTCCTAGACAAGACTAAAAGGGGTCAGCGCTATTTCTGAAGACCTCATTATTAGAATTCTATTTTGATATAAATGATCTCACCGAGCTATTTTGGAATCAAAATGTGGCTAGGTGCCTGGCCTCCCTCAGTCTTCAGGTGGCTTTCACAGGGGAGAGAGGATAGTGCTGACTTTTGCTAAAATGGGTGAAAGGGTCCAAGTAGCTAATATAATCACTCAAAGTCCAGATGAGAGATCAGTAAATACAACGTGCCTGGAAGGCAGGCCTTGAGCACATTCCTCTGGTAGACATTAACTTATTAAATCGATCCTGATTGCAAAAATAAACCTTGCCCCCTCTCACCTGGCATCTGTAAAAGCGGCACACTTCAGTCTATAAAAGCGGGAGCTGTCCCTGGCTTTCGGACTCCAACATTCCGTGTCGAGATGCGGCACCTTAAACTCTTTACAGTGCTCATGATCTGCCTGTTACTGCTGGGCCAGGTAAAGATATGAATGTGGGCGTGCGGCGGTGGCACTGTAAGCGGAGCCCGAGCCGGACTCCATCCTGAGGAATGATTCTTCTGCTCTCAGTCTACAGCATCCTGGGAATGACCATTCCTCCAAACCCTTCCATACCTGAGGTGAATTTGTCTCTGCCCCACAGATAGATGGCTCCCCAATATCGGAACTGAGTTCAGCGAAGAGAAGGCTGCGGAGAATGACCCCATTTTGGAGAGGGGTTTCCCTCAGGCCCATTGGAGCCTCCTGCCGGGATGACTCCGAGTGTACCACCAGGCTATGCAGGTACTCCACAAACTTGGGAGCAGGACTGAGCCAAAGAGGCCTGGGAAGCTGGGCAGAGATCAGCACACACAGAGACTTAAGAATAAAGTTGGGATAGAGGACTTGAGGCTGGGAGCTCCTTGGCAAATCCCTCAGGAGTTAGGAGCCAAGGCCAGCTACACACAGGTGCCATGAGAGAGCGGTGCCTGTCCTCTCTGCAGTCCTCCCTGAGCTTGGAGAGCTCAGACCAGAGGAAGGACACAGCAGGTTGGCTCTGAGCACTGCTGTCTTGATCTTAAAAACCACTTTTTCTTTTCCCTTAGAAAGAGACGCTGTTCCCTAAATGTGGCCCAGGAATGATGTGCATACCAAGGAAAAAGAGGACAGCACTCACCTACAACAATGCTCCGTTCTATGGAATATTGATTAACTGCGTATTGGCTGGAGACACTTAAGTGAAGCAATCTTGTGTTTTAATATTTAAAGACAGATTATGCTTTAAATTGGTCTCCGTTTCTTCTTAGAATGTTAATATTTAGATGAGCATAACTAAACTTGTTGGTTTAGAGTTTATTTTTCTATGTATATTATTAAAGGTCTCAAATTTGAAAATTTGGTAGTCTGAAATTTAAGCCTTTGAGTGGAAGAAGGGTCACTTGTATACTATAGAAAAAATACCCTAGCATTGCCTAATAATCATGTTATTACTTTTCACACTTGATCTTAGCCAAAAGCTGAGAAGTGATGATGTGTTACTTCTCAACCTTGAAAGTTAACAATGAGTAGCAACAAAAATAGCAGTTAACGTTTTTTCAAGCAATAAAGAACACGCCCTGGCCAGTGTGGCTCCGTTGGTTGAGCTTCAACTGTGCACTGAAAGGTCATGATTCCTGGTTAGGGCATATGCTCAGGTTGCGGGTTCGATCCCCGGTTGGGGTGCATGAAAGAGACCGCAGAGTGATGTTCTCTCACATTGACGTTTCTCTCTCTCGCTCCGAAATAAAAAATGAAAATAAAAAACAAAACCCAAAATGAACACAGTGGCAAGCTACAGGCATCAGATTAGTAATAGCTATGTGATCAGCCATTTCCTAAGCTGTGGTCCTGGATCCGAGCCCTTCGCTCCCTGTAAAAGAACTCTTCAGGAAGAGGCCAAAAGCGGGCAGTGCTGGCACTGGCTACCTGAAGACATGCCCAAGTTTGTGACTGAATAGAAGGCACAACTGAAAGAAAATCCAGCTAAATAAAACAATAAAAGCCCAGGCACAGAAACAGCAAAAAAGGTTTGTCTGAGATTTCTGTTAGCGCACGGTGAATTCTATGCAAAGGGACCCATCGCAGCAAAAGTGCAGAATTTCTGTAATAGAAAATGAGAACTGGACTAATAGGACCAGACTTTTAAAGAAAAGTAGCAATGAACTTAAAACACAAAACAAATTACATGAAAAGGGTAAACTGAGAATTGACAGTGTTTATAAACTTTAATACAGAAAATCTATTTGATATTTATTAAACTTAGTTTCTCCAGCTATGGTTTGGCATTATACAAAGCATCTTAATGACACAGTAGAGTTAAAAAGATCTTTACAAATTGAAATGTGATACCCTTGTCTCCAAATATTTTAATTGCCATAAATTTGTTTAAAAATACACATTAAACGCATGTTTGACACTCTAAACTTTCTATAATCTCAATACCACAAAATACATATAATATACTATACAGATGTGGAAAAATCTAGTTAGTATATAATACTTTGCTCACCATTAACAGCTTTATTATGTGAAATGCACATACTGACTTAGAAATCCTAGCTTTTGAACCCCAAAGTACCTCTGAAATTTTGACATATTGCAACAAAAATCACAGTATATAATTGAAATTTTGGTTGAAAATGTCAGATGCCTAAATATTTTGGGTAAGAGAAATGTAAAACGAAGATCTGGATCATGTACAAAAGGAAGGCATCCAATAAACACTAACAGTACCTTTCTGTAGAATCAACAAGGCGTTACCTCACCTTCAAAACTCTCCTGGATATCAAACCATTATTAGCCAAGTAATTTTAATTTCAAATAAGATAAAAGGATTTTCAATAAATATATAAGCATTTCCTTCCATCCTCCATATACAAAATTTAAAACCATTCAAAACGGAGGCTAGATATAATTTTTCCTAACTGTGCTTACCAACCCCACATCTGGTCCTCAAATGTGGTGCCTTTTCAGGCACTGCCACTTGGGCCAGCTCTGTTGGTGAGCCCCACCCTAACCCAACCCCAGTACTGCTGAATGCTCATGTCAATGATTTGCCAGGTATGTGCATAAGATTGTAAAATAGGGACACTTCTTAAACAGTTACAACAAACTCAAAAGTATGGATAATCAGGGCATTGACTTGAAAGGCAACATTTCCAAAGAGATAGTTTCCTAGAGAGAAACAAGCAGATAGAAAATTCCAATGGCTGAAAGCTGAAAGGAAACTCCACGTGGAAGCAGATGAGAGGTCAAACTGAACTACTAGAATTTCTGGGAGTTCCGCTCCCATTCCCTCCCGCTTTGCTCATTTAGAGAGCTCTTTTGTTTTTTTAGAATGGCAATGGCAATTTATGCTTAGCTGAGCAAAAGTGGCAAGGAGAGGTCAATGGTGACATACCCAAAAGTCAATTTCCATTACATGATGATTATTTAGGCTGCTATTTTATGATGCTTAAAGATCTACAAGACTTGGTTCAGATTTGACTCCGATGTCTTATTGTGTGACCAAATTCTACAAAAAAGAAGAGACTTAAATATTCTTTCTTTTCCCTTTTCTGGAGACAGTAAGTTCTTTTTAATTAACCATAGGATTCAACTGAATAGAATCAGCATCTGCTTTACCAACTATTAATAACTTGCTTCCTGTCACTTACCAGCTTGGTTCTAGGGTTCAGGGTGTCTAAAGTGAATTTCTCCTTCAGTGAGTATGTGAAAGATATACTCACAAACATGACCAATTTGGTCTCTTGTCACTACATATTCCAAGTCATTCCATACTTATTTTTTCAACTTATCTTATGGAATAGCAACCTTAAATGTGCAATATTATTTATTATTGGAAAAAAATCATCCTCTCCAACACATTGATATATGACATTGAAATGAATTCTGTGTTCCACATTTATTGGGGAACATGAGTTATAGGAGTCTATATGGATTTGAAATGCTTTCCCAATTTTCTTAGGTTTTGTTGTTTTTAAAAAAACATCACCACAGTCATCCCAAGTAGATGTTCCTGAGACCCAGAAGCAAACTCCTATAATTCAAAATACATGAGGCCATTCTGTCCAACTGGCAACTGGAAAATTAAAATCCTTCCCACCCTGTAAGAGCCCTATTATACTACAAAGGGCTCTATATATTTTAAAAGTTAATTTACTACAAATCATAGTAATTAAGATCTAAAAGGGATACACATTGCACCCTTGAACATTATTCAAGGTGTCAACAAGAAAGTGTCTTAGATCAATTTAATAAATAATGTGGAAATAGTTGCACTAAGCTAAAATACTAAACACACAATTTTTGACAAACTAAGTTCATGTTTTCATACATACATACATATATATAAAGTGTGTATGTGTACATAGCTTTAAAATCCAAAGTTGCATACCCTCACACCTAGAAGAGTACACAGCTGCCTCTCCTCTGCACACAGGCATCACGGACTGGAGAGACCACTGAAACTCTATAGAATCAAAATATTAATTTAGAACAGGTGCCTTTTGCAAGCGCTTGCTTCGCAATGCAAGCTCATTAAAAAAAGGCAATTTTGCAAAGTTTCTGTCATAAAACACAAAATGATGCTATTTGAACTAGCTGATTAAACCTTTCTTTACTCAAAAGAAACAACAATGAAAAACAACAACAGTGAATCTAATAAAGTCACAAGTATATCAAAGTGCAGCCCAGATGCCCAAGGAGCCATCAGTGCGAAAGCTCCTCATCGCACAGGAGTGCATGGGTAAGTACACACGTTACTCTACACTGCTTTTGACTTTGGAGAATTAGATTAGTGATGGTCAACCTTCTCCACTTTCCAGCAACTATAATTGTAAATTTACTGGAAGTACTCATTGCTTTTAAAGTCAGTTCTTGGCTACTTGCCCAAAAAAAAGGTGACACTGAGGCAAGAAGCGGGCTGAAGGCTCTCCAGCAAGACTGGGCGTAGGCTGGACTGTAGAAGCTTGACAGTCACCTGGAGGGAAGCGCTCCCCATAGCCCAAACCAGGCTGATCAGGACTATTTATGTAACAACTCCATCCACTGCAATCTGCTGGCTGGTTACCTATAAAGAGTCCAATAGGCTGCTAACTCATAAAGTGTGGTCTTAAAGAGCAGTCAACACAGTAGTTTTTAAATAGTTGCTATTTCTAGAATTAACTATATATTAAGTACAAGTCTCAGACTACTAAGTAAGTTTTTAGTCACTTGTCAAATACAGTTTTCAATGGTTGGAGGACACTGAAGACACCTACTGAGGAAGGAGGAATGGTCACCTGTAAAGGAGTCCAAAGTATGTGCTGAAGCAGAGGATGACAAAGACAGAACTTTTGAGATGGACTCAGGAGAGGGAGTGGTGTTTCCAGAGAACATTACCTTAAAGATTCAATTATTTGGGATAGGATTTTTGATCCACTGTCCATTACTACCTGGTAGGAAAAACCCACCACAGTGAAAAGCTTAAAAAACTCACTCTCCAAGAATTGACACAGTTTTTAAAGAAAGAGTATCTTAGAGCAGCACCATAAAACATGCAGGAAACTCTGCTTTATCAAAACGCTGGTGTGACCCTAGAAACGCTCCTGCTGCCTCTCAGGACACACAAGGGATTAGCACATACCGGACCTCAGAGGTGCCCAGAGGCCCCGATGCTGACAATCTAAAAGCTCAGAGGATACTTTTTCCATTTCTAGGACATCACTGCAAATCAAGGAATCAGGGTCAGAGAAGTCAGAAGGCCAGGACATATGTCCACTGGATTAACAGTGGCAAGTTTCTTACTGAGTAACTACCATTCTTGATGAGAAGTTGTCCTCATAAAGAAAACTGTTCCTAAAACATGAAGATATCAGAGGTAATTTCATCAAGGAAAAAGGGTGGTCAACAGAATTTATATATATCATTCTTCAATGATATGCAGAAACAACTTGAGGTACCAAACAGTTAAGAAGCTCTAGAAATATGAAGCCACAGGACAATGAAAGTTCTCTAGCTTCAGAAAACAGAGAATTCACTGCACCACTGGGCTTGGAGATTTGCTATCCCTTCTTTCCCATTTCAAGCCTTAGCAATCATCTATAAATATCAGGATAATCCTTTTTTTCTTCTGACTGGGTGGATTCATTTTTAGAATGGGGAAAAGGACAAACTACTCTTTGAAACAGCATTACCCAATAGGTTAGACAAAGTCATGTACAAAAGCATTAGCTTTTCTGAAAGCATTAATCTTTACGTGACCTTAAAGATGTAAAAGAAGAGAGAATTTAACATCGTTACTGCAGGAGACCAACCATATGGGTGATCTGGTCCTAGTGTAAAACTTCATCTGTAAACAGTCCAGAGTCTTCATTTAAAGGTAAGATTTAAGGCACACCAGACATGATAGGGGCACTAAAACATGATAGAGGAAATATTTCTCACCTTTGACTCTTATATGCACCTTATAGGAAAAGGTACAACTCTTATAGAGCTGGCTTCTTAAGCAATACCACTACTTCCCACACCTTCCCAAGAGCTCACATTGAACCAAGTTAGGTACTTTTCTAGTGTGAATTTTCTGATCCTATCAGAAACATATATAATTGATGAGGGCCTTCACAATACAAAGGGACTAATTACAAAACAGGTTTAAAAGGAGAAATTCATTATCTCTACATCAGGCATTAGAACTCTAAGTTGTATAACAGAAGCACACACACCAAAGCTCTAGCCCATTCCTGTATCAGTCACTGCATGCTCTTATCCGAGCACCACAATCTAGTGTGGAGGAATACTTATATAAGAATTCTGAAGAGAGATTTTACCCTTTAAAAATATATATAGGCAGCAACTTTTAGGAGTTGGATCATCCTTTGCTCAACAATAACTTATACTATTTAAATTTTAATAATTAGCACAAAAAAACCCCAACAAAACTACCACCACATGGTTTTAGTAAAATCCATAAAGTTCAAGATTGTCCTTTTATGAAACCCTTCATTTGATATGCTTCTCCTAGAAAGTCTGCCTGCCCTCTTCTGTAATGCATTAAATGCAAGTTGTAGTCACCTTGTGATTATTAGTGTTATCAACACACGTTCACAGTTCTTGAAATAATGCATACCAAACCAGACATATTTGTTTTACACTCATGTAGAATGCTATCTTCTCATATTTAAGTGATTTTCATATGTAGAATATCCTTAATACCTAGTCTAAATTCTACATTAACAAAATTGTAGTTAATAACTGAAATATTATCAGGTAGTAGGTATAGAAAGAATATGTCCATATTTTAAATGAACCAACTATTACTCTTAGAAGAGCTACCACAAAAAAGACATTAATTGGTAACAAAGCTCCCAAAGTATATAAATAAAAATGCCTACATTACATTTATGCTAAATACTTAACAGGATAAATTTATAGGCAGAAATAGTGAAGTTTTAAACTAGCCCCAATGTGGGAACTTAAAAAAATTAAAATAAATAAAATTTCAATTGATTATTTATGAATTGCAATTGGAATTTCAATCTTATTAATAAAGATCATTGAAACCATCTTATCAATATGCTGCAGATTTAAAAGCATTTAAATAATTTTTCATATTGAGAATATTGACAGGGTCAACTGACATGATGGCTTTGGGCTATAAAAAACAATAACACATGAACAAGGGAGGAGAACACCATTCCTCATTCTTAGTGTCAACTAGGTGGCATGTTATGGCAGTTTTCCTTCATGATGTAACACAGTGTTGTGGAGAAAATCAGAGGCAACAAGAATGTGTTCAGTTCAAGATATCAACTTGGCATCCTGGCGAAGCCAGTGCAGTCCCTGCCGGGTGTAACGAACTAGGTCTGTCATGATGCTTGCGTTAAAGATGAGAGGGCCCATTACTTTATCCAGTTCAGCAAAGAATTCTATAAAATGAAAAACACTCATTAAATGATGTACACTGCTTTAAAATTTTTAGTCTAGACTGTAAAATAGTATTCATATGAAGTAAAAAAAAAACTACCCTCTTATACTAAAGTAACTCTCCCTGTCTTAGAACAAACTATACCATAGTCTTAAGTTATATTTCCCCCTAAGTCACAAAATATTTAAATTAATTGTAGATCAGGAATTAAGTGTTATATAAGTAAGCAGAATTTCACTGATGGACATTATAAATTGTTAGTACGAAGTAATATTATTAAAATAGAGACCTAGTATCACAATATATTATTATTACTCAAAAAACAATCTCTATGTACTGTTTTAGTATAAGAAGCATGTTTCTCCATAAGAGCTCCCGTAGGCTTATTTTTTTTTTTTTAATATTTTATTGGTTTTTTACAGAGCAGAAGGGAGAGGGATAGAAAGTCAGAAACATCGATGAGAGAGAAACATCGATCAGCTGCCTCTTGCACGCGCCCTACTGGGGATGTGCCCACAGCCAAGGCACATGCCCTTGACCGGAATCGAACCTGGAACCCTTCAGTCCACAGTCCGACGCTCTATCCACTGAGCCAAACTGGTCTCGGCCCGTAAGGCTTATTTTTTAAAAATATATTTTTATTGACTTTAGAGAGGAAGGAAGAGGGAGAGAATGATAAAAACATCAATGATGACAGAGAATCATTGATAGCTGCCTCCTGCACGCCCCCTACTGGGGGATCAAGCCCACAACCCAGGCACGTGCCCTTGGCCAGAATCAAACCTGGGACCCTCCAGTCTGCAGGCCAACACTCTATCCACGGAGCAAAACCAGCTAGGGCATGTGAGGCTTATTTTTATTTTTTTTGTTAATCCTCACCCAAGGATAATTTTCCATTGATTTTTAGGGAGAGTGGGAGGGAGGCGGAGCAACAGAGAGAAACACCAATGTCACATTGATTGGTTGCCTCCTAGACCAGGGTTGAAGATCAAGCCTGCAACTGAGGTACGTGCCCTTGACTGGAATAAAACCTGGGGTCCTTCAGTCCGCAGGCTGATGCTCTATCTACTGAGCCAAACCGGCCAGGGCGCCCCTGTAAGGTTTAGACATTTTTGACAGCCTGTATCCAACCTTTCTGCTGTAATCATATGCCATGCAACATCCCATGTTTTAGACCGTAGTTTAAAAATATAAGGGACAGAAATAAAAGGATTCCTCCCTATGTCAGTGGTTCTCAACCTTTCTAACACCGTGACCTTTTAATACAGTTTCTCATGTTGTGGTCACCCCCAACCATAAAATTATTTTCGTTGCTACTTCATAACTGTAATTTTGCTACTGTTAATGAATCGTAATGTAAATACCTGTGTTTTCCAATGGTCTTAGGCTCCACAGCAGCGGTTCTCAACCTCAGCAGCGGTCATAACCCACAGGTTGAGAACCGCTAGCAGGGTCACCTAAGACCATCGGAAAACACAGATTTTTACATTACGATTCATAACAGTAGCAAAATTACAGTTGTGAAGTAGCAATGAAAATAATTTTATGGTTGGGGGTCACCACAACATGAGGACCTGCATTAAAGGGCCGTGGCATTAGAAAGGTTGAGAACCACTGTCCTATGTGAACAAATGTAGGCTGATGTACATGTGAAGTGGGTGTAGAAAGGAGGAGATTAAAACAGTATCCTAACATTTGATCCCAATGCAATTTTGGGAGAAGATAGAGGGATGTAGGACTCAGACAACAAAGACAGTTGAAATACATGCACAGAAAAATGGGTCATTCTCATGATAAAGATCCCAGCCTAATCAAATAAGGCAAGAATCAAATAGTTGAGAAAAAACTTATAGAATTCCAGCTAATTAATGTAGCAGGAATATGAGAACAGAAAATTCCTAATGCATTTTGATAAATGAAAGTAGTGATCATGAGTGGGTGCTAAAAGCATGAGGTTAAAGATTAATAGGGAATCTTACATCAAACTGAGTCAGGCTGATACCACATAAATGAATTAATGGTCAGATCTTATTATCACTAAAATAGAGATAACCATTGCACACCTTATACTATGATGTAATAGAAAATCTAGAGTGCCACCTATGAAACATTCTTATCTAAAAGAATAAACTCAAAATAAAATAATAAACTCGAGTCTAACTAATCAAGCCTCAAGATGTCACTATCAGCCCTGGCTAATGTGTCTCATTGGTTGAGCATCATCCCATATAGGTCGCAGGTTCAATTCCCTGTGAGGGCACATAGCCAGGCTATGGATTTGATCCCTGCTTAGGGTACATACAGGAGGCAACTGATCAATGTTTCTCTCACCAAAGTTTTTCAATCTCTGCCTATCTCTCCTACTCCCTTCATCTTTCTCTAAAATCAATGTGAACATCCTGGGGCTAACAACAAGAAGCTGGGCTTAACTTCAAAAATACTGTACAACCCATAAAGGATTGCAGTAAGAGTATCCACCTCAGGTAACTGGGGAGGCTGAGCCACTGTCCCTTAGAGGACATCTACCACACAAAGCTGAACGACCAACTCAGGAAAGCAGCCACCATGCAGAGACATGGAAAGAAATCAGGTGTGAAAGAAATGGAGGAAAAAAGACGACTAGACATAGAGTTCAAAACCACAGTAATAAGGTTTTTCAAGAGGCTCCTAGAAAAGGCCGATGAACTTAATGAGAACTACAAGGAAATGAACAAGACCTACGAGGAAATGAAAAAGGACCAACTAGAAATTAAGCATACACTGACTGAAACAAAAAATATTATACAAAGACCTAAAAGCAGTCCAGATGACTGCAAGAACCAAGTGAAAGATCTGAAATACAAAGAAGCAAAATCCACTCAGCCGGAAAAGCAAGAAGCCAAAAGAATCCAAATAATTGAAGATAGTGTAAGAGGCCTCTGGGACAACCTCAAGCATACCAACATTTGAATTATTGGGGTGCCAGAAAAAGAGAGAGAGCAAGATAATGAAAACCTACTTGAAGAAATAGTGACTGAAAACTTCCCCCACCTGGTGAAAGAAATTGACTTAAACACTCAAGAAGTGCACAGAACCCCAAAATATAGGAATCTAAAGAGGGACACACCAAGACACATCATAATTAAAATGCCAAGAGCAAAAGATAAAGAGAGAATATTAAAAGCAGCAAGAGAAAAACAGTTGGTTACCTACAGGGGAGCACCCATACGATTGTCAGCTGATGTCTCAACAGAAACTATGCAAGCCAGACGGGAGTGGCAAGAAATATTCAAAGTGATAAACAGCAAGAATCTACAACCAAAATTACTCTATCCAGCAAAGCTATCATTCAGAATTGAAGGTCAGATAAAGTGCTTCGCAGATAAGAAAAAGCTAAAGGAGTTCATCACCGCTAAACCAATATTATATGAAATGCTGAAAGATATTCTTTAAGAATAGGAAGAAAAAAAAGGCAAAAATATAAATTATGAACAACAAATACACATCTATCAACAAATGAATCTAAAAATCAAGTGAATTAATAATCTGATGAACATAACAGAATCATGGACATAGAGAGGGAATGGAATGACAATTCTTGGGGAGAAAAGGGGGGTGGGAAGTGAAGCAAGAGACTGGACAAAAACCATGCATTTATGGGAGAGGACAGTGGGGGGAAGGTGAGAGCGAAGGGTGGGATGGGTACTGGGTGGAGGGGAACTATAAGGGGAAAAAAAGGGGGGAACAATGTAATAAACGGAACAATAAAGATTAAAAAATAAAATTAAATCAAATCAATGTGAACAATGGGTGAGAATTAGGAAAAAGGAAAAAAAAAAGATGAAACTATTAGTATGAAGGAAATAAAAGGGACAGAGAATAGCAAACTAAATGATACCATAAGAAAGTAATCAGTCAAATTCAGAATATGATATAGTCTATGGCCCAGTTTCTCCTTGACATCAATGGCATGACCAAAAACCAAAACAAAATACTTAAGAGACTGATCAATGAATGTTTAGATCCTGTCTAAACCAAATCAAATTGTTTAAAAAGGAGTATATTTTAGATAATATGAAAAACTGATGGTAGACTAAATAGAAGATTTAAAGGAATTATTAATTTGGGCAGCTGTGATAAAGACATGGTGATCATGACTTCGAAAAGTCTATCACCTAAAGATCTATATCAAAGTATTCAGGTGTAAGGTCATAATTTGGTATTTGCATTAAAATACTCCAGGAAAAGAATGAGGGGCAAAGAGAGATGGAACATGGTTAGCAAAATGCAGTGTTATTGAAACTGTTTCCTTTAGTCAATGTTGGAAAACTGCCATGCAAAAAGGGGAAAAAGGAAAGGAAAAAAGAGGCTACAGACTCATATCAGGGAGAAGAATGTAAAGTAAAGTTGGGGTGCCAGCAGGCGTGGCTCAGTGGTTGAGTGTTGGTCTATGAACAGGAGGTCACAGTTCGATTACTGGACAGGGCACATGCCCGGGTTATGGGCTCAATCCCATGCAGAAGGCAGCTGATCAATCACTGATGTTTCTCTCTCTCTCTCCCTCTCCCTTCCTCTCTGAAATCAATAAAAATATATTATAAAAAAAAAGTAAAGTAGGGTTGACTGAAGAATGTCAGATCTGTAACCTTTCCTGAGCAGTACTGACAATATTTAAAATATTAGAAACAAATTAAAAAACACAACTTTGTTAAGCTTTGGGGTTCCCCTTCTATTGTTTTGTCACACCCCTCTTTAGAGACAGGAGTCTTTCATTTTCATCTGATTATCTGTTCATACTATCAGTATTCAAATGTACTCTGTGACAAAAGGACACCTGATTGACTACTCTAGTGTTTCTTTTTTTAAGATATTTTTATTGATTTCAGAAAGGGAGGGAGAGGGAGAGAGAGACAGAAACATCAATGATATGAGAGAATCACTGATCGCTGCCTCCGGCATGCTCCCCACTGGGGATTGAGCCCGCAACTTGGGCATGTGCCCTTGACTGGAATTGAACCCAGGACCCTTCAGTCCATAGGCCGATGCTCTATCCAATGAGCCAAACCGTCTAGGGTAGTGGTTGGCAAACTCATTAGTCAACAGAGCCAAATATCAACAGTACAATGATTGAAATTTCTTTTGAGAGCCAAATTTTTAAAACTTAAACTTCTTTTAATGCCACTTCTTCAAATAGACTCGCCCAAGCTGTGGTATTTTGTGGAAGTGCCACACTCAAGGGGCCAAAGAGCCGCATGTGACTCGCGAGCCACAGTTTGCTGACCACTGGTCTAGGGTTTGTCTACAAAGGAACTATCTGAATAGATGCCACACACACCTACATACCAATAACATCTACTAAAACAACATGGTATTTATATAGTACTTTTCCTTAAGGTCTTTAAATTCTTCATAATTCTCATTATTCTTAATTTGGGAGATAAACTTGAAGTGCAAGCCTCAAGTGATCTAAAATTATAAAACACTAGATGCCCTGCCCCAGCATCAAGGGTCTTAGATTCAATTCCCAGTCAAAGGCACATCACCTGGGTTACAGATTTGGTCTCTGCCTTGATCAGGGTTTGTGCAGGAGGCAACCAATCGATGTGTCTCTCTCACATTAATGTTTCTTTCTCCCTCCTCCTCCCCTCACCTCTCCCCTCCTTTCCACACTCTCTCTCTCTTAAAAAAAAAAAAATCAATGGGCAAAATATCCTCGTGAGGTTTAAAAATTAAATTTAAAAGAAATGCTATAAATATATTCATTTTGTAATCTCTTTCATCACATAAAGTTTCTTACAATATACCTAAAAATCTAATACGAACATGCTTTCTTATAATATCCAATATGTATAAGATGTCTGGATGTGATCCTATTCCTATAGCTAATTTTACTGTTAATCATTCTAGAACAGAACATCCTGTTTTATTACTTTTATAGTATGAGCAACATTTAATATATCAGAACCAAGGCATATTTTTTTTGCCAAAAACTATTTTTAGTTTAGTATGTGTCACCAGTGTAGTGAAAGGTATTTGTAACCAAATTCAGTACATTCAAAATGATTGCTAAGCAATGGAGATCAGCAAATTGATTATCATTGACTGTAACCTAGATGATAAGCTAAAAATGCAGACCAGACACTGACTTAACTAGGCCATAAAAGTTCCTTTTAACAATTCTACCCCTCAAAGTTTCTCTAGAAACCACCTTACCTTTTTGTTCTTTGGAAAGCTGCTCAGCTTGGTCCCAAATTTCTGTGGCATAGAGGAAATTAGATGTAACCTGAACATAGCTGGCTGCCATCTGGTGGATCCTGTGTGGAATGGTCACTGAAGAACCACTTGCTGAAGCACTACTGGCCCCCGTAGAATAATTTCCTGAATTGCCTGGCGACAGCTTTGGAGAAACAGGGGAAGGCATCCCAACAACTTTGCTACACACAAAGAAACAGGAAATTTATTCATATGGTTACAGTAAACATGACAATATCAATGTAATATGGGCTTTTAGGAAGAGCCCATATGAAGGTCTGAAGGGTTCTCAGGGAAGTACAATTTCCTTTAAATAAGTACTTCACTCATTAAAGACCACTGTGAATTATCATTTTATTTAGATGCTTTGTTTTAACAAATGGCAACAGAACAAGAAATGGGAAAGAAATACTAGTACTGTAGTTTGTAAGTTAGATTGCCTCACTCCTAGTCCAACACTTTCGATGGGCATATATATTTAGGTACTTTTCAAAGTGTTTTGTGAAAAGTTGGGTGGAATTAATAATTTAGTACCAAAAAAATTTGTGGTAGTAAATGGGAACATCTTATTTTTAATTCAATAATTTCTGGTACTTTTGTAGTTTAACCAAGTTATCCAGAGCTGACAAAGAGATACAGCTTTCCCAATCAACTGTAATCATCTCAAGCTTCTGTCGATTAAATATTTTTAGAAAACACATGTTGAAAGCTGGTGGGTTCATTTCAGTACTAAAATTTGTGGAAATGCCCAAGATCGTTAAAAAAAAGGAAAAAAAGAAAAGAAAAATCAAAATTTGGGGGTGGTAGGGTGGGGGGAGCTATTTGTTAAGAATATTTTTATCTAGCCCTGGTGTGGCTCAGTTGGTTGAACACCATCCCGTAAACCAACAGGTGGCAGTTCAATTTCCGATTCAGGGCATATATTTGGGTTGTGGATTCATTCCTCAATTGGGCACGCTCCATACAGAAGACAACAGATAGATGTTTCTCTCTCACACTGATGCTCTCAGATTGATGTTTCTCTCTCTCAAATAAATAAAAAGATATCCTCAGGTGAGAATTTTTAAAAATTGTTTGAAAAAAATTTTTTTATCTGTATGTTTAGCATTATAATTTGGTTAAGAAAATACATAAGGGCAGAGACAAAATGTCAATGAACATAAACATACTAAGTGAATAAACTTATCACCAAAAAAGATTATTTCTGTATTTTTCCTCCTCTTGGAAGGAGGGTGGGATAAAGTGATGTGGAGATGGAGGAGAAACCACAATCATGCCTCAATTATTAATTTCTGACAGTGTCAAGACTTTAGTAAAGATAAAACCACTGTGATATAAACCCAAGCAGTTACAGAAATCAACCTGTGAGAAGAGTTAAGGTGCTGTAAAAAAACCTCAGATTTCTGCAGGTGAAATGTCCCCTCCTCTCTAACCTTTGTAAGATTATGTTCATTATCCTATTTCAATTTCTAAAAAAGATAAAATATTTTAAAATACTTTAATTAGAGATAAGTTTCATTTTTTAAAAGGTTGTCATCTTACCATTTTTGGAAATTAGACCCTAATCATTCCACTTTTATGTAAAAATAAACTTGTCACAAATAATATTTTATAGAATAAAATTGACTTACCTTCCCAAGCCAGGTGATGGTGCTTGAGAATTATTATAAGAATTCTGTGGCGGAAATAAAATGTGATTAACAAAAATTTAAAAAACAACAACACTATTTATAAAGTACTAAGTATATCTAAAAGCACTGGGGCAGAGTTGATCTTAATAAACCTTGTAAATTAAAAACCAAAATTGTGTGTGTGTGTGTGTGTATGTGTGTGTAAATGTCAATAGAAAGGAGTTATAAGTAAGAGCTGGGGTTTTCTGGAGGACTTAAGTGAGACATAAAGAATGAGTAACACTCAGACTGATAAAGAAGGGAAAAGGGGGTCATTATACATACAAAGGCTACAGAAAAGAGAATATATGAGACCATAAAGTTAGCCTGCAGCACAGTTTAGATAAGGAACAAGATAAAGATCTTGAGGACCTATAAGTTAGCGTAAGAAACTTGGGCTTGATTCTGTCAGTGGTAAGCTACTGAAGGGTTCCAAATCATAATTGGGGCAGGAGCTGAGGAAGATTTATGTATTGCTAAAGGAAAAAACAGAAAAGATTTTTAAAAACTATAAGTCATTTAAGGAAAAATGGTAGTAAAAACAAGAGGTCATTTTACAAGTACAAATTAGGTTTCACAATAAGAATAGCCTACATCTAGTGAAATGTTAAGAGCTACTGAATATTGCTACAGAGGTTCTACAATCAGATATATGTGTATTTAAAAACTTACAAGAAACCTCAAACTTATTTGAAAGTTCCCAAATAGCTCCTCTCTTGCCATGGCAAGTAAAACATGAGGGCACTTCTGGAGTAGGGATAGAAGACTATAAATTTTGTCTCCCAGCAAATGGACCCTCCTCTTTGGCACACTTACCTTCAGGTGCTCTGTCAATGTCTTTGAGTACTTCAGAGCATTTTCCTTCTTCAGTTTGAATAGCCTCAGGTACAGCAGAGACTGGCATCTCAAGCTAATCAATAAAAAAAAAGGCAGCTTATTTACAGGACAACACACTCTGGCCTCATCTGTACAAGCTTTGAATCATGCAGGAGTATAGAATTGGCTCATGTGAGCAGACCAAGGCATAAGGTTAACAGCACTACCGCTTAGGCAAAACCAAAAGATGGTTTTAACACATGCCCTAGAGAGGAGAAGGAAGGGAAAGATACCTAGGACAGGCTTCCTATTTGTTGACATTCAAAAATTAAAACCTCACCCACAGGGCCCAACATGTTATTATAACATATGCACTTAAAAATTGAGGGGTAGACTCTATAGATCAAATTATAAGTTACCTAAAATCAAACAACAAAAGCTAGGAAACTCAACTATAAATATTATAATTTTGAGAAAATATATATAGGCCTTAATATGGCTTTAGTCACTTTCACTTCTACTGGTCTTCTTCTTCTTTTTTTTAAAAATATATTTTATTGATTTTTTACGGAGTGGAAGGGAGAAGGGTAGAAAGTCAGAAACATCGATCAGCTGCCTCTTGCACGCCCCCCACTGGGGATGTGCCTGCAGCCAAGGTACATGCCCTTGACTGGAATCGAACCCGGGACCTTTCAGTCCGCAGTCCGACGCTCTATCCACTGAGCCAAACCGGTCTCGGCTCTTCTTCTTCTTTTTTTTTTTTGTTAATCCTCACCCAAGGATATTTTTCCATTGATTTTTAGAGAGTAGAAGGAAAGGGGAGAGATAGAAAGAGAGAAACATCAACGTGAGAGAGATGTATCAACTGGTTGCTTCCCACAAGTCCCCTGACAAGGGCCAGGGAATCAAGCCTACCACCAAGGTATATGCCCTTGACCGGAATCCAACCCAGGATCCTTCAGTTGTGGGCCTACGTTCAGTCCACTGAGTGAAACCAGCTAGGGTTCACTGGTCTTCTTTTGGTTCTTCTACAGTTTCCAGTTTCTTTCCACTATTCAGCCCTTGCATATGTTCCCTCTACCTAAAGACTAGGTTTCCATATACTCTACTCTTATCATTACATATACTTTTCTTTCAAACTACTTAATTCATATAGTTGTGATTATTTTATTAATATCTGTCTCCTCACGTTAGACACTATGACAAACAGGATGTCAGTTCTATACACAGCTATATCCCCAGCTGTTGAACATAGTGCCAGGTAAATAACTAACAAATGAACTGCTACATATCCCTGAAATATAAGCAAACAAACCACATTCTTTATTTTGAGAAAACTAAACATTTGCTTCCCAAGGAAAGGTATATGCGAATGGAGAGGATACAAAAAAAAGAAAAAAAAAAGAAAAAGAAGAAGAGCCTGGAAAAGTAACCATTTAAGATAAGTACAGTTTTTGTTAATCCCACTCTCCCAAGACTTTTGTCAAAAGGGCAATGGAGCAAGAGACTAACAACTATTAAAACTTTTCAATATAAATTTTGAGCTATTTTCTACTTTACCCATCAAGAATAGATTTATGACTGGGTTATAGCATGTTGATTCAAGAATAACTTTCAGAAGCACATACACAGCACAATTTATTAGGGAATTCCCCAACACTTAGCAGTAGTTAAAATACACAACACTTACCAAAGTACTGTGAGTCTTTTATCTGCAGCTGTAGCATCTGGTGCTAAGTAATTCTTTAGCTTCATAGTGTATCTGTAAGTTAAAATAACAAATGACACAGTATTTTAACTTAATTTTCTGACTACTTAGTCCTTAAAACATTAGACTCTAACCAACATAAAGGCAAAAATACTCATTGAAGTATATAATTCTCCTTATCCAAGACAATAGAGGATTAAACTTCCTCCTTAGCTCTATTAATATATACTAGGGGCCCGGTGCACAAAATTCGTGCACTGGGGGTGGGTGATACCTCAGCCCAACCTGCCCCCTCAATGGGGCTGATGGCTGGCTCTGCCTGGGCCACCTCGGCCCCGCCCCCCGGCCCTGGCCTTAGCCCCATCAGTGACTGCCCAGCCCTGGGGGCACCCCAACCGGCGCTGCCTCACACGCACCGCGGCAGCTCCGCCCCTCAAGTACGTTGCCTTGGCCCTGCCCCTTCCCCTCACTGATTGGCTGGTGGGCGTGGATTGTGGGTGTAGCGAAGGTAGGTCAACTTTGCATATTATTCTTTTATTAGATAGGATAGTCATGCTGCTTAATGACAGGGATATGTTCATGTCGTTAGGCAATTTCATCATGTGGGAACACCACAGTGCTCACTTACACAAACCTAGAGAGTATAGCCTACCACAGACTAAAGCCATATGGTACAGCCTATTGTTCCTGCGCTACAAGCCTGTACAGCATGTTACTGTACAAAATAACACAAAATCAAGTGCAAGAGAAAATGATGCAATCAAAAGATGGGATAAACATAAGACATTTAAGCTGCTGCTGGCATAACACAGCATACTGTTTGTTTTACAGTAAATATTTTTTATGTAAGTAGAAAGAGTATACTTTAAAATAATGATAAGAGAGAGAACCATGATGGCGGCATAGGTAAACACCTATTGTTCTGCCCCGCGCAAGGATTTAAGAACTACAACATAACAGCAGAACAGACATCACCCAGAATCGCCAGAAAGCTGGCTGAGGGAAAACTCCACAAATAAGAGTAAAGGTGGGACACTGAGACTCAGAGGAGCAGCGGGAGCGCAGCCTTGAAGACGGAAACAGGTTAAGAGCTGTCCTGATTGCGCGTGCGGGCTGTAGGGCTGGAGCAGCAACCCCGGCTGGATTTCACCAACGGGGAGGGCGGATACGTCCCACTACACGGATTCCCCAGCGCCAGGCAAAGTCCGATATCCGGGGTACGTGGAGACGTCCCACTGCACAGATTCCCCAGTGCCAGGCGAGGTCCGAGATCCGGGGGATACACCCTGGAAGCGGGGCGCGGCAGAGGTCTCCTAGTCTGAGGAGAAACCTGGAGGCTGGGAAAAGAAGTTTGCGCGCAAGTGTTGTACAAACCCGCGACTTGCCCCCTGGAAACTTGTCTCCTGGTCCCAGAAACCATCTATTTTACAACCCTGGGCTAGACTTTGGGTGTGCAGACACATTTGGGGAGAGGCAGAGTTGTCTGGCAAGGGGAAGAGACTAGTGGCTTTCTCTTGGAGGTGTCTGCAGCCATCCCCATCCAACAGAGACCCGCGCGCGCAAGCGCCGCATAGGACATAGCTGACAATGAGGCTGCCTGCGCAGCTCAGAGACTCCGCCCATCCAACCTGAACACAGTCTCCCTTCACAGCAAATTGGCCTGGAGCTCAAACCCTCCTAGGGCTAACAACAACAAGCTGGGTTTAAATTAAAAAATACTGTACAACCCATAAAGGATTGCAGTAAGAGTACCCACCTCAGGTAACTGGGGAGGCTGAGCCACTGTCCCTTTGAGGATATCTACCACATAAAGCAGCCACCATGCAGAGATATGGAAAGAAATCAGGTGTGAAAGACATGGAGGAGAAAAGACGACAAGACATAGAGTTCAAAATCACGGTTATAAGGCTTTTCAAGAGGCTCCTAGAAAAGGCCGATCAATTTAATGAGAATTACGAGGAAATAAACAAGACCAACCAGGAAATGAATGAGACTTACAAGGAAATGAATGAGACTTACAAGGAAATGAATGGGACCCTCAAGGAAATGAACAAGACCTCTGAGGATATGAACCAGACCCTCACGGATATGAAAAAGGACCAACTAGAAATCAAGCATACACAGACTGAAATAAAAAATATTACACAAAGTCCTAAAAGCAGCCCAGAGGGCCACAAGAACCAAGTCAAAGATTTGAAATACAAAGAAGCAAAATCCACTCGGCTGGAAAAGCAAGAAACAAAAAGAATTCAGATAACTGAAGATAGCGTAAGGGGCCTCTGGGACAACCTCAAGCATGCCAACATCCGAATTATTGGGGTGCCAGAAAAAGAGAGAGAGAGCAAGTTAATGAAAACCTACTTGAAGAAATAGTGACTGAAAACTTCCCCCACCTGGTGAAAGAAACTGACTTAAAAGCCCAAGAAGTACACAGAACCCCAAAATATAGGAATCTAAAGAGGACCACACCAAGGCACATCATAATTAAAATGCCAAGAGCAAAAGATAGAGCATAGTAAAAGCAGCAAGAGAAAAACAGTTGGTTACCTACAGGGGAGCACCCATACGATTGTCAGCGGATTTCTCAACAGAAACGATGCAGGCCAGACGGGAGTGGCAAGAAATATTCAAAATAATGAATAGCAAGAATCTACAACCAAGATTACTCTATCCAGCAAAGCTATCATTCAGAATTGAAGATCAGATAAAGTGCTTCACAGATAAGAAAAAGCTAAAGGAGTTCATCACCACCAAACCAGTATTATATGAAATGCTGAAAGATATTCTTTAAGAAGAGGAAGAAGAAAAAGGTAAAAATATAAATTATGAACAACAAATACACATCTATCAACAAATGAACATAAAAATCAAGTGAATTGATAAGCTGATGAACAAGATAAACTGGTGAATATAACAGAAACATGGACATAGAGAGGAAATGGACTGACAATTCTTGGGGAGAAAAGGGTTGTGGGAAGTACAGCAAGAGATTGGACAAAAATCTTGCAACAATGGGAGAGGACATTGGGGAGGGGGAGGTGAGGGTAGAGGGTGGGATAGGTACAGGGTGGAGGGGAGATATAGGGGGATAAAAAAGGGGAAACAATGTAATTAATAAACTGAACAATAAAGATTAAAAATAAAATAAAATAACGATAAGATGTAAACACATAAACCAGTAACAATGTCTTCATTAAGTAACATGTATACGGTATACTTTTATATGAGACCGGTAGGTGCAGTAGGATTGCTTACACCAACATCAATATAAACAAGTAAGACATTGTGTTGTGACATTATCACAGATCCACAAGCTGACAGAAATTTTTCAGTCCCACTATAGTCTTATGGGACCATCATACATATGGTCTATCACTGACCAAAACGTTGTTATGCAGTGTATGACTGTATAGTTATATCAACCCCTTCCTAGACAGACCAGAGAAATAACATTGTTAATGATATGGCAAGTTTTCCCACTTACTTGATGAGCTCCACTGTCTCTGAATACATAGGAAATGGGGATTTGGATTCCTGAGCATTTTTCTCTAATGCATTTCCACATTCAATAAAAGATACCACAGCATCAAGATAGTACACAGCTTTCTCAAACCTGTCAGACTGAAGAAAGGAGAAAAAAATAATGAGAGCTGCACTGATGTGGTATGGAAACAAACAACAAGTGAAGATTTAATTAATCTGAATATATAAATGAGAAGAGAATATTTACATACCAATGCATCTGCATTATGCTTTAACTTTTTTGCTTCTTGTAAATAATGGTCTGCTGAGTAACTTCTGCAATGTAAATTTTTATTATAAATAATATAGTAAATATTTTTCATAAGATGATAATAGTTCAGTTACATCTCTAGCATCCTTCAATTTTCATGCCCTCAAGAAAATGAGCAATTACTAAAACAGTTGATTTACTGTTTTCTTGATAAATGTCTACATTGAGCTAAGAGCATAAATAGTATTGGCCAACTCCTGGCAAAAGAGAAATCAAGCTTCCTAATATTAAATACTAACTTATTCAAGTCATTTGAGAACTTTAGAGTAAATAAAAGAACAGGAGAAATCTCTTATCAAAATGAAGGGGGAAACCCAACATTATTCTTACATATTTAAGAAAGTCCTTATTTTAAAAAGTTATTAACAGCAGCAATAAGATTCTACCTGAAGACACATCATTCACATCCCCAATGAGAGTCATAGAGTTAACTCAGAGGAATAATACTTAGGGCTAGTAGGTGCCTTTTAAATTAAAAGCCAATTATTCTGTAGATCACAGTATGAATTCTTCAAGTCAATGACAAATTAAAAGGAATTTCTTATATGCTGACTGGCATGATTTCTTGAATGCACAAAAAATCTTAATTTATCTCACCTGTCATCAAAGGTAAGCTTTGTTCTCCGAGGCTTTGAAGCTTCAGGAGTTGGTGTAGATGTTGGACAGTTAGAAGAACTATTTGAAGCCTTTTCCTGACCAAAAAAATATATGACTATGTTTAAAATTGTGAGGAGATTAAAACTAAATTAAAACAATTTCCTGAGCCACCGGTACCCTTGTTAATAAAATTTTAAAATTTGAAATTATAAACATTTTTTTATAGATTGAATCCATTTTACAAAATCAAAATTTTTCATTCTAATATTAGGGGTTTACTATGTGGCAGGCACTTGGTTAAAACATAAGATACAAACCTGGTATTACAATAGCAGTACTACTTAAGGCAAAAGTTACTGGTAATTAGTGTCAATGAAAATAGTAATAAAAATATCAAACATTTCCTGTGTGCTTACTACTTACCAGGCACTAAGTTAACTTAGCTCAGTCATTAATCCTTCAACAATCCTATAAAATATTTACTATTAGAACAGAGTAAAAAGCAGTCTCAGGGAGGTTAAGTAACTTGCCCAAAGTTCAAACAGATTTACTAGTAAGTGGCATTCCTGGAATTGGAGTTTTCAATCCAAATCTGACATATCTGTCAGATTTTAAAAGCCTAGACACTTTCTTAAACTTTATTCTGCTTCCTATCAATATAACTCTCTAAGCCAGGGCTATGACTGCTTTCCCATCCAGTCTCATCCTATCTAATAAAGAGGGAATGTACTAATTGACCATCACTCCTTCACAAAGATGGTTGCACCCACAGCTAAATCCAAGTTCCAATAAAGAGCCTTAAAAAGCAATCAGCAGGGACCTGAGGGTACGCCCTCCCCACCCGGTGGAGCTTGACAGGAGACTCCAGGCCATGCCCCCATCCCAGTGTCAGGCCAGGGGACCTGAGGCCATGCATCCCCGCCCGTTGGGGCTTGACAGGGGACCTCAAGGTGCACTTCGAGTATTGGTGCTGAGCTAGGAGACCTCAGGCTGCTCCCCTGGCCCCAGCGCCAGGCTGGGGGACCTCAAGCCGTGCCCTCCACCAGGTGGGGCTTGACAGGGAACCTCAGGACATGCCTCCCACCCAGTTCTAGGCCAGGGGACCTGAGGCTGGACCCCCCCTGCCTGGTTGGCTTGACAGGGGACCTCAGGCCATGTCCTCCACTTGGCAGAGCTTGATGGAGGACCTCAAGGCACACCCCCCACCCCGGTCTGGGCTGGGGGACCTCAGGCCATGACCCCCATCCTGGCACTGGGCCAGGGACCTGAGGCTACATCCTCTGCCCAGCAAGGCTTGACAAGGGTGGGACTGGCCAGGTCTGAATCTAGCCCAATGAGGGTGCGGGCCAGCTGGGTCTGGGTCTCATGCAATTTTGAGGTGCATGTGGGTGGGTGGGGACTTGACTCTGGGTCCCGTAGTACAGCCCAGACTCTGACAGGAGGAAGTTTTTCATATACATTTTACTAATTTTCTTTCATCTCTGACACTTCTATTATAGAGAAAGGGTAAATAGCAATATTAAATTATTTCCTCTAATTAATGCCCTTTTAATGTGCACGAATTTTGTGCACTGGGCCACTAGTCTTTAATATATTTTATTGATTTTTTACAGAGCAGAGGGGAGAGGGATAGAAAGTCAGAAACATCGATGAGAGAGACATCGATCAGCTGCCTCTTGCACGCCCCCTACTGGGGATGTGCCTGCAGCCAAGGTACATGCCCTTGCCGGAATCGAACCCAGGACCCTTCAGTCCGCAGTCCGATGCTCTATTCACTGAGCCAAACCCGTCTCGGCAAAATACTAAGCTCTTTATGGTCAAGTTTGCATGTTTATGAAATAGCTTTCTGAATTTTGTTGCAATGTAACATTACTAAGACAGCTTTTAGATTTATAGTGCTTAACTTTAGATTTACTGAAGAAAAACAAGTTTTTGAAAATTAAAAAAAATGTTTTTTCAGATAGTTCAATACTTATATAAAATTATATGTATGTGATATATAAAATCACTGTGTAGTGATGGATGTTAACTAGACTTACTGTAGTGATCATTTCACAAAATATACATATATATCAAATAATCATCTAAAACTGATATATTATGTATAAAGTATATCTAAGTTTTAAAATATGATAAACTATAAGAAATAGACAAATCTTATATATTAGTAGAAATAACTGGAGAAGTGAAACACAATTCTCTCAGTAAACAATAAAACTGGTAAAATATCAATCAGCATAGAAAAGGTTTGAGAGGAACTAAGATGGCGGCAAAGGCAAAACACCTATCTTGCCATCATAATCAGCAATTTTAATACTACAACTTAACGAAAGAACAAACACCTTCCAGAATCACCAGAAAGCTCACCGAGTGAAAATTCCACAAATAAAAGTGAAGATAAGACACTGTGACTCGGAGGAGCGGCGGCGGACGGCATTGAAAGATTCGCGCGCAGAGAGAGGTTTGGAGTGCGCGCCGCGGAGAGGGCGGGCGGCTGAAAACCGGCCAGTTTTCTCCAACGGGGAGACAAAGGCTTCCCACTGGACTGATTCTCCAGCTCTGGGCGAAGTCCAGAGAACCCACTATCACACGGGGTGAAAACTGGACAGTGGGAGGGCACGCCAAAGCTCGGGTGCTGCCGGGTCTGCCGGCTTGTGGAGAAGGCAGCTTCCGCGCGAACAGCTCAGCTGCGTGACGGCGCAGAGAGCACACCTCGACTTGTCTCTCATTCGGAAAACTGTCAGTCGGCTTTGTTTTACGACCCTGGGTGAGACATTTCGTACGCAGACTCATTTTGGGAAAGTCTGAATTCCCCGGCAACCGGCAGCCGGTGGAGCTCCGCAGCGGCTCCCACTCAGAGGTGCTGGCGGCCATTGCCCCCAGCACAGAGTCCCTGGGGCCACATAGGGCGGAGCTAACGCTGTCGGCTTGGCCCGGAGACTCCGCCCACCCAACCTGAGCACAGCTGAGCTTCACAGACAATTGGCCTGGAGGTCAACCCTCCAAGTGCTAACAACGATTAACTGAGCTTAACTTCAGCAAGACTGTGCAGCCCATATCCACCTCAGGTAACCGGGGAGGCTGAGCCACTATCCCTAGTAGGAAGTCTACCACACAAAGCTAATTGACCAACTCAGGGAAGCAGCCACCATGCAGCAACATGGAAAGAAATCAGATGTGAAAGAAATGGAGGAAAAAAAACGACTGGACATGGAATTCAGAACCACGGTTATAGGGTTTTTTAAGAGGCTCCAACAAAAGATCGAGGCTTATAAGGAAATAAGCAAGACCACAAAGGAAATGAGTGAGTCCTACAAGAAAATGAACAACACCCTCCAGGATATAAACGAGACCTGCAAAGAAATGATCAAGACCAACGTGGAAATGAAAGAAACCCTCAAGGATATAAAGCAGACTCTCAAGAATATGAAAAAGGACCAACCAGAAATTAAGCATACACTGACTGAAACAAAAAATATTATACAAAGACCTGAAAGTGCCCTGGAGCACCCCAAGAACCAAGTTAAAGATTTGAAATACAAAGAGGTAAAATCCACTCAGCTGAAAAAGCAAGAAACCAAAAGAATCCAAAAAATTGAAGATAGTGTAAGGGGCCTCTGGGACAACCTCAAGCATACCAACATCCGAATTATAGGGGTACCAGAAAAAGCAAGAGGCCAAGACAATGAAAACCTATTTGAAGAAATAGTGACTGAAAACTTCCCACACCTGGTGAAAGAAATTGACTTAGGAGTCCAAGAAGTGCACCGAACCCCACGATATAGGAACCCTAAGAGGACCACACCGAGGCACATCATAATTAAAATGCCAAGAGCAAAAGACAAAGAGAGAATATTAAAAGCAGCAAGAGAGAAACAGTTGGTTACCTATAAGGGAGCACCCATACGACTGTCAGCGGATTTCTCAACAGAAACGATGCAGGCCAGACGGGAGTGGCAAGAAATATTCAAAGTAATGAACAGCAAGAATCTACAACCAAGATTACTCTATCCAGCAAAGATATCATTCAGAATTGAAGGCCAGATGAAGTGCTTCGCAGATAAGAAAAAGCTAAAGGAGTTCATCACCACCAAACCAACATTATATGAAATGCTGAAAGATATTCTTTAAGAAGAGGAAGAAGAAAAAGGTAAAGATGAAAATTATGAACAACAAATACACATCTATCAACAAATGAACATAAAAATCAAGTGAATTGATAGGCTGTTGAACAGGATAGACTGGTGAAGATAACAGAGACATGGACATAGAGAGGGAATGGACTGACAATTCTTGGGGAGAAAAGGGTTGTGGGAAGTGCAGCAAGAGACTGGACAAAAATCTAGCAACAATGGGAGAGGGCAGTGGGGAGGGGGAGGTGAGGGTGGAGGGTGGGATAGGTACATGGTGGAGGGAAGCTATAGGGGGATAAAAAGGGGAAACAATGTAATTAATAAACTGAACAATAAAAAAAAAAAAGAAAAGGTTTGAAAACATGATTAATCTAATTATATAGATCCCTGTCCCCAATATATGTAGATGCTTCTTTTTAAGCAAGTATGTAATATTAGAAAAATCTTCCATGTACTTTAGAAATATAAAGCAAATCTTAACAAATTTTAAGAATGCCACCATGCAGATAGCTCTCTAGTTCCAATGCAATTAAGGTAGAAAGACTAACCAAAAGATAACTACAAAATCTCTGTATGTTTGGAAATTGAGTAATGTACTTTTAAATAACTCTTTGACCTAAGATGAAATCACAATGGAAATTAGAAAACATTTTAAATTATGTTATAAAAACATTATATACCAAAATTTGTGCAATGCAGCTAAAGCAATATTTAAAAGGAAATATACACTGAGTAGCCAGATTATTATGATCTCTGAACGCATAATAATCTGGCTACTCTGCATGAATGTGTATGTATGTGTATATAAATATACATATATGTATGTATACACACACACATACACACACACACACACACACACACACACACAAAATAGAGGCCCAGTGCATGAATTCGTGCATGGGTGGGGTCCAGCCAGCCTGGCCACGGGGAGGGACATGAGCAGTTGGCTGGCCTGCCTGCTGGTCGAACTCATGGTCAAGGGGACAATTTGCATATTAGCCTTTTATTATATAGGATATACACTGAGTGGCCAGATTATTATGCGTTTAGAGATCATAATAATCTGGCCACTCAGTGTATAGTCTAACTGCTCATATTAGAGGGGGAGGGGAAGGCTTAAAATTAATTTAGAAATTAACAAAATATTCATCTCTAAAAATTAGTAAAAATATAACAAAACAAAAAGAATAAGAAAGGAAATTATATAGGTAAGAGTATGGCCTGGTCTGTGTGACTTAGTGGTTGAGCACTGACCCATGAACCAAGAAGTCCCTGGTTTGATCTCTGGTCAGGGCACATGCCAGATTGCAGTCTCGATCCCCAATGGGGGGGCCTGCGAGAAGCAATCAATTAATGTTTCTCTCTCATCAATGATCCTATCTCTCTTTCCCTCTTCCTTCCTCTCTACAAAATTAATAAGAAACATTTTTTAAAAGGTAAGATATAAATTAATGAAATAGAAAACAAAATAAATTAGAGAGAATCAATAAAAACAAAGGCTGTTTTTTTGAAAAGACAAGTAAAATTGATAATCTTCTGATGAGACTGATCAAGGGAAAAAGAGAGAAGGCAGACGGCTAATTTTAAGAGCATGAGAGGAACATAAGTAGAGATGTTACAGATATTAAAAACATAGGAAGAACCTATTGAATAGCTAGCTATATGTCATTTTTAAAAATTGATATGAGCAAAAATCTAAAAAAATATAAAAAATTATATGAAATTTTGTGTTGTCATATTAATTTTCCTTTAGTTGATATAAGAAATAGCATGTTTTCTAACTAAATTAAATATTTTTCTTTCATAAATCCATACATAATTGTTTAAATTGGAAATTGCCAAAACTAACAGTAACTTTAACAACTGCCATAAGATCTTGAAATTAAAGTGATCAGGGCCTCTATTTTATAGTTTGTCAAATACCATTTTTTAAAGGGATTATAGCTTTTATTTTTATTTCTTTGTCTAAAGTTTTACATATGCCTTTTTTCCCCAATTGCCCCTAACCCCAGACATTCCCACTCCAAATATCCACATTTGATCCAACATATATTTCTTGATTACCCAGTACGTTCAACACTGGATAAAACAAAAAACAAGATACAAATCCCTGCTTTCAAGAAGATAATGAACCAATAAGGAAGAAATAAAGGCAGTGAGTTTCACCTATGAGATTAACAGAAGCCAAATGAGCAGGCAAGCTTATTGAATAAGCGCTTAAAAAAAAAAAAAGGCTAAAAAAAAAAAAAGATAATAGTTTTCATGAAATAAGTATTTAGGCCTCAAAATTCTACAATTAAAGGGGAAGAAATGAAGAAAGAGCCAAAAATCAGGTTAGTAGAAATCTGGAGCAGTGAAGGAAGCTAACAGGACACTCAGGTTCCAGAGGATAATAGGTCTAACTCTAAACTAACAGAAAGGAGCCCAGCCAGAGAAAAGGCTTTCTGTAAATTTCCACTTAAGACACTTGGTTCACAATTTAAATTACTTCAATTTAAAAGTTTTAATTACCACATTTAATGAAGAGGACTAACTGACTTCATCTAATTTTTCAACTCTCAAACCTTTGCTACTTAAGTTACAAATAATACAATGAACTATATTCTTAAAAATGTAGGCATTTTCTTAATTTTGTCAGAGTTTGCTCCTGGATTAGAGCAATTTAGAAAGCAATGCAAATAAAGATTGCATTGAGGGTGATAGATCAGAGAAGCTTTTTCAAAACTGCACTAATTTTCATCCACATACATTAAGAATATTCCCCTATAGCCGAGACCGGTTTGGCTCAGTGGATAGAGCGTCGGACTGAGGACTGAAGGGTCCCAGGTTCGATTCTGGCAAGGGCATGTATCTTGGCTGCGGGCACATCCCCAGTAGGGGGTGTGCAAGAGGCAGCTGATCAATGTCTCTCTCTCATCGATGTTTCTGACTTTCTATCCCTCTCCCTTCCGTTCTGTAAAAAAAATCAATAAAATCTATAAAAAAAAGAATATTCCCCTATATATGATCATGCTTTAGAAATAATTCCAGTGTTAGCTCAGTTAAAGAATTTTTTTTCTACTCCACAAATCAAAGCCAAAGTTTGCTTTGTAATTTTATATTTATGAAATCCAATTTTTAAAAACCTGAAGCCAATTTCAAACCATAGAGAAGGAACTGGAACTATTTATAATTCAATCATAATCAACTGTTTTCCCACAACCAACCCTTCCAATTATGGTTTTTTTCTATATTAATTACTAGGCATGTAGCCAGCTGACTTGCTGCTTTCATGGTCTTATATCACTGCATTAGTTTATTATCAAGAACATGACACTCTAAGATTATAAATGCACAGATCTATAAATTTAATGAGATGTTTACAAAATTTTCAAAGTCCAGCATTGCCTCAGAGAAGTCACATGGCAATGAAATTGATTTTCAAGACTAAGGCCCCCAGTGTCTTACCTTGGTCTCCTTCGAGTTACTGGAAGTCTTCCCTTCACTTTTCTTCTGCTTTGACGTGGAGGAACTGTTTTTGCTGCTGCCACTATTCTCCTTGTTGCTGTTATTACTTGACTTTAAGGAAGAAGATTGACTAATGGTCCTCTTCCGAGAGCCATGCTCTGTTTTTGGATCTTTTGAAGGAACAGGCCCAGCAGGAGAAGGCAACAAATCTTTTTCTTTTGCCACACTCTGTTTAGATGACCTGCCAAACCAAACAAATGCCCTCATTTCTCTACACAGTCATAGAGGCAACAGATTTTTTTCATTTCTCTTTGCTTTTAAAACAAATTTGCTGTTACCTATGAGATAACTAGGACATATGGTTTTTGCAAAACAAATCTGTAAATTTCATGAGTGCTTGCATCTTGTCTGGCTTTCCCCTGCCATGGTTATATACCAACTAGAGGCCCGGTGCACAAAATTCGTGTCGGAGTGGGGTGCGGGGAAAGGTTCCCTCAGTCCAGCCTGCACCCTTTCCAATCCGGGACCCCTTGGAGAATTTCTGACTGCCAGCCAGGGCAATCAGGACAGCCCTCTCACAATCCTGGACCACTGGCTCCTGATTGCTCACCTGCCTGCCTACCTGGTCACCCTTAACTCCCTCCCTTGCCGGCCTGATTCCCCCTAACTGCCCCCCCTGCCAGCCTGGTTGCCCCTAACTGCCCCCCGCTGCCAGTCAGGTCATCCCCAACTAACCCTCCCTGTTGACCTGGTCACCCCTTACTGTCCCCCCCTCCACAAGCTTGGTTGCCCCCAACTGCCCTCCCCGCCAGCCTAGTTGCTTCTGCCTGCCCCCCGCCAGCGTAATTGCCCTCAACTGCACGCCCCCACAACGGCCTGGTTGTGCCCAACTCCCCACCCCCTGCCAGCCTGATTGCCTCTTATTGCCCCCCCCGCCAGTCTGATTGCCCCCAACTCCCCCCCCTCTGCCAGCCTAGTTCACCCCTAACTGATCCCACCGGCTTGGTCACCCTCTGCTGGCCTGGTCACCCCACTTGTTCAGTTGTTTTGTCACCCCTCAATAACTCCTCTGCCAGCCTAGTCATAGGCAGCCATCTTGTGAGGGTGTGAGGGTTAATTTGCAAATTACCTCTTTATTATATAGGAGGATGCCTAACTCTTGCCTGCCATACAATATGTATTCAATAAATACTAGTTGAATAAAACAAGAAGATGGATGGTGAATGAAGATATTAATGCTCATGAATTAGCAATTAGTCTCTTGCAAGTTACAGATAAACTTATCTAGCCAGAAAGTTGTAAAGCTTTACTTTCTTACTATACTCATCCCTAACTCCACTGTAAAAAGAGCAGAGAAAAAAGTGAATAAACCTTAAATGCTTTCCATCCCTGTTAGCTAAAAACAAAAGTTCCCACTATTTGGTATATGTTATATGTATACTATATACTTGCTAAAAGGAACATTCTAAGAGCATGCTAGGAAGCCCAATAGCAAATTACATACATATATCAACACACATGTAACATGTTTTAGGGACATACTCTCTGTTGCTGGGTGGCTTGTGGCCTGCTAAATTCTTATCCTCTGTTTTGGGTTTCTTGCTGTCACTGGCTCGGTTATCATCTTCATTCTGGATGAAAACAGAAAGAGCTGCTAGGTTTAAACTTTATAGATTCCAGAACTGGTCATCCCCAAACAGTTTATCTCTGAAAAACTTCAGTAAGAGGACAAATGTAAAGTAAAATAATTCATTTAAACAATGTTTAGTGAAGTAGGTTTTAAGGCTCAGTAATAGTTTCCTATTTTAGATAAACAAAGCCCAAATATTAAAACAAATTTCCTGTAGTCTTTTGGGGTGGGGGTGTGTGAAATTAAAATTAAGATATAATTCACATACCGTAAAATTCAATCTTTAAAAGCACACAATTAAAAAAAAATAAAAGCACACAATTCAATAGCTTTTAGTAAGTATATTCAGAGTTGTACAACCAGGGCAACAACCAATTTTAAGCCACTTTCATCATCTTAAAAAAGTCACCCTGTATCCATTAGCAGTCACTCCCTATTGTCTCCACCTCCAGACACTAGCAATTGTTAATCTATACATTTTGTCTTTATGAATTTGCATATTCTAAACAGTTCATATAAATGAAATCATAAATTGGTGCCATTTTGTATCTGGCTTCCTTAGCATAACATTTTTATTTATTTTTAAATATATTTTTATTGATTTCAGAAAGGAAGGGAAAGAGAGGGAAAAATAGAAACATCAATGATGAGAGAGAATAATAATTGATTAGCTGCCTCCTCCACAGCCCTACAGGGCCAGGGCTGACTTATGAGTATTGATATAGCAAACTTAGGCAAACTTAGGAGGCACATATAAAAGTGAGATTTAAGGGAGGGGAGGAGATATGGGATACTTCTTATAGAAGGGGATACTTTCTGGTAAATATAGTTTTAAGCGAAAGAGTAAAAAAGGCAGATGTGGCTCAGCTGACTGAGTGTCCTCCCATGCGCCAAAAGGTTTCCAGTTCATTCAATTCTTTGTCTGGGGACATACACAGGTTTTGGGTTCAGTCCCTAGTCAGGATGCATATGGAAAGCAACTGATCAATGTTTCTCTTCCTCCTCCTTTCTCTCTCTCTCTCTCAAATCAATAAAAACATATATATATATATATATATATATATATGTGTGTGTGTGTGTGTGTGTGTATGTGAATGGTATGTGTTTTATAAAAAGGGGCTTCATTTTCTCTACTATATTTTAAACATTTGAAAATCTTATAAAGGACATATATTGTGTTAAGCATAAAAGGACCATATTTTTATTCAATATATTAGCTTTCTAAAAAGTAGAGCCTATCATATCCAAGCTCTTACTTTATGAATTAAACCCCCTAATCATATCTAACAATTCAAGGCTATTGAGGCCAGCAGCCCTAAACAGCTTACTAGTTGAATAAAGCTTCCCTACACTACAATAACGGAAATCATTAGCTATAGTACTGAAATTCCAGTTTTTAAAAAACTCAAATTTTAAAATATCTTCAACTTACAAAGATACAAAAAAAAAAAAAAAAGCAGACAAAAGTACTATTCTAATTTGTCCAAATATATCTCATCATGCACATAGTACTGTGGTTTTAAGGAAAAGAGAGAAAAAACCTCTAACTCGATTCATTTTAAGAAAATGTGGGGGGTAGGGGAAGCCAGGGGAAGGTCAATGGAGGGGAAAAGGATACATACGTATTGCTATTTTTAATACTTTAAATAAAATAAAATATTAAAAATTAAAAATGGAATGTTGTATTCGGAAAAAAAGAGAAAAAAAAGAAAATGCTGTATTCTTCCTATGCTCCTACATGAAATTCTCAAGGTCAACTGTGAATGGAGCATTGTTCTGAAACTATCTGGTACCTATCTGTTCACCTATTCATGCTTTCAGTCTTTTATAACCTATATCAGGAAATTATACTGTTCTTCAAAACAGATTATTAAAATTTGCTTTCCTCTAAAAATTCCTAACTAGAACTGAAAAAATTAGGCTGTTTTTCTCAAAGAACCTCCATTATATATGTAAGTTGTTCAATTCTTCCCATTATATGTTTATTATCCTCCAATCATAGACACTGTGAGTTTTCACATTTCCTCGGTCTAAAAAAAGCTGACCTTAAATATATACACAAAGCTTCATTTCTAAATCCAAATGATCTTGGAAGTATTTAGAGAACTATGTGCCAGCAGATGTTTCTAGTCCTGAACTTGTAGATATGGGTGTTTGAAAGGAAAAAGAGTTGGGCAGAGTTACGTACAGTGGATTGATAAAATCCTTAAGGATGTGTCAAAATCGGTAAGACAATGTTTTAGCTGGAATTAGTAATTTAAAAGACGCAACTTGGTCTGCGTATAAGAGAGAAGTGTGACAACCTGGAGAGTACATATCCCAACTAAAGACATTTCAAACCCAAATCTGAAGGACCCTGTGAAGGCCAGTTTGCAGTCTCCGCTTCGCTCTCACCTCTGCACTGGCAGCACACTCTGGACTGGTCCGTTTCTGGCCCAATGAGAAACTAGACCGCTTTACAAAAGGAGACAGGCAGAGGCACAGTGGTCTTTAGAAGACTCTTCTACTGTAGCCTCAAATGGCCTTGGGTTAACTTCTATTTCTCTCATAGCCATGACTCAACTAGTTATTTTTGGCTGAGATTTCCACTGCATTTCAGATTCTGATGTTGAAAAAAACAACAAAACTCTTTACAAACCTTATGTTTCCTCTTGCCTTTATTGGAAACTTTTTCCGAGGCTTGTTTCTGAGCCTCTCTTGTGTGCTTCTCTGGCACATTTTTCTTTTCCCCCTTCGGTGGCTCTGTTTCTTTGTAAGGCTTTCCTGGTATTCTAGTCAAGAGATTCAGGTCAATCTTCACAATAAGTGGATACCTATCATCAGGCTCGCTAAGGGGTGAGAGAAGTTCCTTCTCTTCCATAGGAGAGAACATTCGTTGCCGGAAAAAGCTATCTTCTTCCTCCACTGAGGAGGGTTTAACAGGAGTCCTATTACTCTCAGGGTACTTAGGAGTTTGTGAGGAAGGAGGAAGGCTCTCGCTTTCATCTGAATCTGAGGATGAGGTATCTGTTTCTATGATTTCCCTTGATTTCTGGGAAGATTTACTAGTTGACTTGTATTTCTTTTTCTCTGCTGAAGGGCGAGGGGAAGATTTGGACTCCTTTTTTATGTTGGGTTTCCTTGAGCCTTTAGTGGCTGCTTTGTGTCTGCTGGAGGGCATGCTGGTAGCCATGTCCACGGGGGTTTCGCTTTCTATCTTCAAGCCTCCGCGGGGCTCTTCAGCAGCCGTCTTCTCGGTCTTTTTGGGCTGTTTTTTGCCTACAGTTCTCCTCTGTGTTGTACTGTCACTCTGTGCAGGAGACTTCTGCCTTCCACGCCCACTTTCTGATCCCTTTTGAGCAGTTTTGGAATCTCGTCCAGGGGTAGCAGAACTTGTTTCTTTAGGTCCACCTGGGTCAGTGTAGCTATTCCCAGTGCCCTGTTCTCGGCCTTCCTTTTTATAGCCTTGAGATGATGGGATGTTACTGTCCACAGAAGAAGCTGGTGACACTTTATGTGGGTTGACTTTATTCAGCCAGTTATCAAGTTGCCATTTGTTTGTTGGTGGTGGTTCAGGCTGAAAAACAGAGAAATAAGTATGCTTTTTTTCTTTACTGAAGCTTTTCCCTCCTTTACAATCTCAGGAAGAGGAAAAATACTATGGCTAATGCCTCAAAGATTATTTGTTTTTTCATAGTTCTGTGAGAACCAAAGCAAAGGGC
Source organism: Antrozous pallidus (assembly GCA_027563665.1). Classification (NCBI taxonomy): domain Eukaryota; kingdom Metazoa; phylum Chordata; class Mammalia; order Chiroptera; family Vespertilionidae; genus Antrozous; species Antrozous pallidus. The sequence goes on along the minus strand of CM050516.1, from coordinate 36,124,293 downwards.
TGATTATTGACTATCACATCTAATCATCTGAATGAGGAGATATAAGCTGAATTATATATATAGCCTTTAAATACTAAGTATTCCTATCAGGAGTCCAACTTTAAATGCAAAATTTTAAAAGACCATATAATAACCAGAAAGTAAACAAATGATGTAGGTACCAACAGGGATTTTAAATCATATTTTATCAACCTACAGTTGATAGTCTTATACTATCAACCTATAGTATAGTCTTATACTATAAGACTCTTTATCTACAATGACTACATAATATAAATTAACATGTGAAGACACAAAAATAAAGACCAAACCAAAAAAAAATCCAGTTTTTTCATGACCTGAAATATGACCTCAAGGAGTTCCTAACTAGACCAAATGTTTTTTTAATAACAAGAAAACTGAAGTACTAAGTTTTCCTACAAGATAGTTCAATCTCTTTTTGTCAGAATATTGAACCTTCTTTCCTTCACCTTTTATATTTGAGTCAGGTTTCTACAGGCATCACCAGGGGCCTTAAGAGGGTCTATGGAAGGTACCCCTGCCTCCCTCTCACCTCAGGAGATGCACTCTGAGATGGCTCATTTGCCTCACTGTCACTGGAACTACTTTCACTCTCTGAGTCAGATCCAGAGCTGCTTTCAGATCCACTGTGGCTGCTAGAATCATCCCTGGAGTTATCTGCTCCTTCACTATTATGGTGTGAAGGTTCAGAGTTACTAAAAGAGATAAAACATATAAATAACCAAACGTTTCTTTTCTTTTTTTACAATGAAAACAGGAAAACATTCAAATCTGGCAACCAATTTTAAGAAATAAAAGAATGCCTACCTTCCTGGTGTACTCCTTGGCATTGTCTTGTCACAATCCTAAAATTAAAACATGAGAAGAAATCCATGAATAAAAAAATAGCACTCCATTCTACTTAATGTGAACAATATCTGAATGTTTCACTAAAAAACTGGTTTCTGCCGAGACCGGTTTGGCTTAGTGGATAGAGCGTCGGACTGCGGACTGAAGGGTCCCGGGTTCGATTCCAGTCGAGGGCATGTACCTTGGCTGCCGGCACATCCCCAGTAGGGGGTGTGCAAGAGGCCAAGAGGCGGCTGATCAATGTTTCTCTCTCATAGATGTTTCTGACTTTTTATCCCTCTCCCTTCTGCTCTGTAAAAAAATCAATAAAATATATTTAAAAAAAAAAAACTGGTTTCTCTAATGTATGCATCAATGCTTACTTAACACAACATACTGTTTTAAGCTAAAAATAACTAACTGCCAGGATAAGAGGAAAACCTTTACTACTTCTTGTCAACAATCTCATGCTTCATGAGTATATTCTGATCCCTGGCAAGTATTAAGAAAAAGCCATGTTTTTGCCCTGGCCGGGTGGTTCTGTTGGTTGGAACACGGTTTTTCACACACCAAAAGGTTTCAGGTTTGATTCTCGGTCAGAGCATATGTCTAGGTTTCAGGTTCGATCCCAGATTGGGGAGCATATGAGGAGGCAATGGATGGATGTTTCTCTCTCTCAAATCAATAAAAATATGTCCTTGGGTGAGAATTAAAAAAAAAAAATTAATGGAGGTGTAAAGACAGAGCAGAAAAGTACAACATTCCAATGTTGGAAAGCAGGACTTAACTTATTTTAAATAACTGAATCATAAATTTATCTTCAATTATAATTCTTATTTTAAAAAACAATGAAAACAAATACTGTATGAGACTGGCAAAATCATGTAGTAGTAGACACACCTGTTCCCCATCACTGTCTTCACTGCTGCTTAGCTTTAAGTCATCTTTTAACATACTAGAGGGAAAAGGCAGAAAGGGTTATTATTTTTGGAACAGTTTATCATGGCATACCAGAATATTAAATATCTACTAAGAATTCTACAAATAATCACCGTGGTAGCCAAATAGTCAATTGAAAAACAAAGAAAAGAATCAGTAAGTCTTATTCTGTCTGTTACTCTGCTCATATTCAGAGTCACAATTGAGAAATAAGTAATTTAAAATTTTAGAAACCCCAACTTTTCCTAATATATTCATTTTTCTTTTCTAATTAAACAAAAGCCACCTTCTAGACACTCTTATACTCACTTTTATTATCTCTAATTTTTCTCTAATTGTATACACACATTAATTATTAAAAGAAATTATCATATTCATACCCAACAGTCCACGAGAGATACAGCTACTAAAAAGGAAGATAAAATAAAAGCACCAGCAATTCTCTTTCATTGCCCCTAATGTTCTATAAAGAGATTTGTACAATTAGGTAATTGTGTAAATCAGAACACAAAAGTCAAAAGTTCTAGTTCATTATGAAAGATGAGTGCCCTGTATAGAAGTAATGATTATGGGTAAGAAACTTGGCTGTACCATAAAAATGACCATGTATATGTTAAAAATAAACTCTAGGTTCCAAATCTTCCGTGATCAAAATTCAAATAAATTTAGAAAACAAAAAGATATATTTTTCTTCAGGCCATAACATCAAAATTAAAAACTGAGCCCAGCTGCCACAGCTCAGTGGTTAAGCATCTATGAACCAGGTCAGGGGTTTGATGCACAGTCAGGGCACATGCCTGGGCTGCAGGCTCAATCCCCAGTGTGAGGCGTGCAGGAGGTAGCTGATCTATGATTCTATGTAATTTTTGTGGTCCGATTTAGAAACTCATGTTAAGCTTTGAGGGGAAAGTGTAAGTAGTTATTAGAGTAAAAAACTTTTCTCCCACTGATTGGAGACTACCATGAAATTTTAAGAAGAAAAGTAATGGAGCTACTAGTAATGAGAAATTAAAACATTTTCTAGTTATAGTTCTCCCTAATCTTTGTATTATTTTTTCCTCTTCTGTAAAAAGACAAAGAGTTTTCTGTGGTCTGTTACTCATGTTTAAAAATTTTTTTTAATATATTGATTTCAGAAAGGAAGAGGGAGGGGGAGATAGAAACATCAATGGTGAGAATCATAGAAAATGTAAATTCTCTGCTCTATTTTCTATATATTCACAATGTCAGGTTCCTTTTTCCTATAACTATAGCTTTAATACTGAAGTAAGAAATAGATATATAAACTTTGTTAACAGTAAAAGGGATAGTCATCTAGTTTTCACAATTAAGTGGGACAGAGAAAAAATTTTCTTTTGGACAAGGGCTTAGTGCATTTCTATGACTGATTTCCTGTAAGCAAATAACTTACTTTGAATTTCCCTCAGTCTTTTGATTTAATAATGCAGATCAATGAACCTATTCACATATGATTATGTCAAAGCTTTTACCAGACTACTCAAGGTCCTGATTGCTTTTTTCCTCAGTAAGCAAAGGACATATATGGTAAGCCCCCATTAGTTCTTTGCATATGAAAAAATATGATAAATAGGAATATAATTTGAATTCTTCAGCAGTGAAGTGGGACTTGTTGCATTTATATATTTCCATTCTCACTCAGGTCTCATTTATGGTCATCTGAAGAGGCTGAGATTATTAGTATGGATTGTGGTTATGGCATAAAGCTGATACTATTTCTGGCCACAGTTTCTCTAGAAATTTCTTTTATTCACTCAAATGACTTGTGGTCTCAGTAATTCAGGAGTTCATTTTTTTTTTTTAATTTAAATTCTTTATTGTTTAAAGTACTACATAAGTCACCTTTTCCCCCCATTGACCTTTCCCTGGCCACTCCCACCCCCCAGCACATGCCCTCACTCCCCTACTATCTGTGTCCATTTAAGGAGATATTCTGGAATTTATTATCATCTAATATACTACCCTATTAAATTTTGATGTTTTATCCAGGTTCTGGCTACAAAATGAAAGTAGGGAAAATTAGTAACAATACAAACTACATTGTTTTAATATGTTGCATTTAGAGGTTAACTGGAGGGCCTACTGAGAATTCTTTCTTTTTTAATGTCTTCTTTATTAAAAACAAATTATCAGCACACACTCAGCACAAATACACACATCCCTAAGAGATGGAAATAAAACCTGTAATCTCAGAGCAGAGGTAAGCCAACTATGGCCCACAAACCAAATTCAGACCACCACCTATTTATAAAGAAAGTTTTATGGAATGCAGCCATGAACTACGTTCAACAACACCCATGATTTATGGCAGCTTTCATGATATGACGGCAGAGCTGAATAGTTGAGATATAGACCATCTGGACTTTAAAACCTAAATGCCTAAATATTTCATTCTCTGGCCCTTTACATAAAAGTTTGCTGATCCCTGCCTTAAAAGATTGAGTACATGTTTCTAAATGTTGTTCTAAATATCCAGATACTACATGAAGACATTTAGCAAAAAAGACAAACATTAAACTTATTAAGCAATAAACTTACGATTTAGACTGATGCCCATTTGAGGTTTTAGAAGAAGGATTATATCTTTCTATAATGAAAAGAAGGCAGAAATCAGCAATTAAACTAGAACTATTTAGATTGTAAAATATCAAAATACCCTCAAAGAAATATAAATCAAAATGACCAAATATAATTCTTCATTCACCAAATTTATAACACTTTAAAGTCCAATAATATGAGATACTAGTGGAAATAGACATGCTCATATGCTGTTGGTAGAACTATAAATTAATGCAAACTTTTTGGAGGACAATCTGATAATATCTAATCAATACTGTTAAATGCACATATCCACTGGCTTAGCAATTATGATAAAAGAAATTTACCCTACACGTATATCTGGAGGAATACATAAACACACATGGATGTTTATTACAGTATAGTTTATAACAGCAAAATATGGGAACAAATGTCCCTCAAGAAGGGACTAGTTACACAAACTATGGTACTTTCATATAATATAAACACAATTTTAATGCTAAAAAGAATGAACTAGAGGTTTATACTGATACAAAAACAGCTCTAAAATAAATTAAGTGAACAACACAGGTAATTAAGAGTAGGTGCAGCTTATGATCCCATTTTCTAATTCTTACCTTTGAGGAGAGACAATGGGGGCTGAAGGGGGCATAGAACTAAAAATGAGATATTCTTAAAAGGTTTTAAGAAAGAAAATGTAAATTCTCTGCTCTATTTTCTATATATTCACAATGTCAGGTTCCTTTTTCCTATAACTATAGCTTTAATACTGAAGTAAGAAATAGATATATAAACTTTGTTAACAGTAAAAGGGATAGTCATCTAGTTTCGACTTTAGGATCACTAAAGGTAACACAATAAGTATCAAAAGTTCCATATTTTTAGCTCTCAAAATAGCTTATTACCAGTAATAAATCTATCTTACTCAAGAAGTCATTGCTCTTGACAAAGAGAATCTTAAGTTTTGTTACAGAACTATATAATGAAGCCTAGACATTTGCTACAGTTCCTGACCTTACCCTACCTAACCTTACCACTAGCCATCAGATCTTGGGACCATGCTTGAATTCCCTAAGGCTATCTTCCTCTAGAGTTCCTCTGAGAGGCCAAGAGAGAGGAGGTGGAGGGGGTTTGTGTAGCAGACAGCAGACTTTCTTCCCAGACAAAAAGAATAAATAAAAATACAAATAGGAGAAGAGCCATTGTAAGTTACAGTGGCCCCATATAATTTTGCTATCATAGAACCAAGTATCTTCATAAAGAAGATGGAAAGACAGAATGGCTCTTGATTTTATAAGGCGTCAACCAAATTGAATTCATGAACTTGGTAGTTCAAGTACTTAATAATAAAAAGTTTTTATCTCCAATGATCCATAATTCTTCATTTTTTAAGCATTATCAAGACTTAACTGAACCCATTACTAATCATCAGATGACAAAATTGGGATAAGATATGCAAAAAAATTATTAAAGCAATATATGCTGTGACCATGAGCAAGAAAAAGTTCAAGAAAACCAAAAGTAAAAGAAATACTCACTTTGTTCTCCAGGGCCAAAGTTGGACTGCTGAGTCTCCTATAATAAATGGGATATAAATTATATAGTAACATATGGAAAACTTTTATTAGTGAAAAATGCTTTAAGTTAAATTATTCAAGTTCAGCTAATTCAATGAAAAAGTATGTTGAGTTCCCAAGAATATACAAAAGAAACACAAAAGAATTTAATGATTCATCTGATCAGGCTCAGCAACTTCATAGTCAATAATGAACTTTCCCAGAGGTTAATAGAAAAAGCAACCTAATAGTGTTTCTTTGTCATTCTTTTTTTTTTTTTTTTCCAGCAGCATCCAATAGTACTCATATCCTAATTTAGAGGCCTGGAAAAGCAAATAATTTAAGATTCTTGATATTAAGAAAGTGTTTATTTCTTTCCTTTTAAAAAAGGTAATTCCAAAAACTATAAATAGCTGTACAACCTATACAACCTCAAAATATACCACTTTTACAGACTGAAAAAACTCTACATGGTATTCCCATGTAATTTTACTCCCTTCCTTTCTCTGCTTCCAGAATCTTACAATTAGCAACTTGAAGAAACTATCATGTACTTATTTATATGCCCTATATCACAAGATGCCCAGTACTCAGGAAGCACCAGTAAAAAGAAAGCCAAAATGTCCCTATTATTAAAACACGAGTTTCCAAACTCAACTTTTACAATCGGAATAGCTGTCTCACATGTGTCAATTGTCCATTTTTCTAGGTGAAGTCTGGGGCACACCAACCCTAAATGCCTGTTTAAAATGAGCGCGATTGCCCAGCCGGTGTGGCTCAGTGGCTGAGCATCAACCTCTGAACCGAGAGGTCACAGCTCAGTTCCTGGTTGAAGCACCGAGGTTGTGGGCTTGATCCCCAGTAGGGGGCGTGTAGGAGGCAGCCGATCAATGATTCTTTCTTATCAATGTTTCTCTCTCCACTTCCCTTACTCTCCGAAATCAATAAAAACATATCTTTAAAAAAAATAAATTAAATAAGCACAATCTTCCTTTAATGACATAATTATCTGTGAAAGAAAAATCCAAATTGTATGAAACCTAAAATACAATTTTGCTATTTAAAAAAAGTTATAAACCTACATCTGTGGTCAACTGGTATTCAAGAAGGGTACGAAGACCCCCTAATGGTGAAAGAAGAATCTTTTCAACAAATGGTGTTAGGACAACTGAGCAGTCATATGCAAAAGAATGAAGTAGGACGCTTTCTTCAGATAATATTAAAAAAATAAATAAATTGAATCAAAGATATAAATTTAAGTGCTAAAACTACAAAACTCTTAGAAGATAATGTAGTGCCAAATCTTAATGACTCTAGATTTGGCAAAGAATTCTTACATATGATACCCAAAGCACAAGACACAAAACAAACAGATAAATTAGACTTCATCAAAATTAAGAACTTTTGTGCTTTAAAAGACACTATCAAGAAAGTGCAAGACAACCCACAGAATGGGAAGAAAATATTTGCAAATTAAATTATCTGATGAGACTGGTATCTACAATATATAAAGAGCTCTTACCACTCAATGGTAAAAATACAAATAATCTAACTCTCTTGGGTCTTCAATTCTAAGATGACCAAGAATAGAAGGAACAATAGTCATGCCAAAAAAGGCCACAAGCATGTACAACCTATTCATGGCACTAACTGCACTGATACAAGCCTAAGGACCAGGCCATTACGAAGTTCCTCATTTAGTTAGGATGACTCAGTGGTTAGGATCAACCTATGAACCAAGAGGTCACGGTTTGATTCCCAGTCAGGCCATATGCCCAAGCTGTGGGCTCGATCCCCAGTGTGGAGTGTGCAGGAGGCAGCTGATCAATGATTCTCTATCACTGATGGGTTCTCTCTCTTCTTCTCTGAAATAAAATAAAAATATATTTTAAAAAGTAATTAAATTTAAAAGTTAGTCATTCAAAATATAGAGAGGTCATAGCTGTTAGGGACATTTCCAAAGCGAGTATCTTTGATGCCTATGTGCTTCCTAAGCTGTATGTAAAACTATATTACTGTGTGAATTGTGCCATTCATAGCAAGGTAGTCAGGAACCAGTCTCATGAAACCCGGAAGAACCAAACACCCCCACACTGATTTAAATTTGCAAGTGCTGCCCCGCAACCTCCACCATGGCCTAAGTAAGGAGCTAAGCCCTTAAAGACTAAAAAAAAAGTTATCTGGGGGGGAAAAAGTAAATTATTTATATACTAGGGGCCCAGTGCATGAAATTCGTGCACTGGGGGGGGGGGGTACGTGATTCCTCAACCCAACCTGCCCCCTCTCACATACTGGGAGCCCTCAGGGAATGTCCAACTGATGGCTCACCCCCAGCCTGCCCAAGGCCTAAAGCCTTGGGCACTCAGACATCACCCTGCTCAGCTCAGCCCAGGGTGCCTGCGACCACCCGGCCCCGGGGGCTGGGCGGTCACGGCCACTTCCGCTCACAGTGCCTGGAGGCCGGGCGCTCCCTGCCACCGCCACTGCTGTTTCATCTCCACTCCTGGGCCAGGGCACTCATGCCACTTGGCCCCACCCCCGCTCCTGATTGGCTGGTAGCATAGCCAATCAGACGCGAAGGTACGGTCAAATTTACATGTTTCTCTTTTATTATATAGGATATATATATGTATATATATATTTTTTTTAAAAAGACAACTGAATTGAAAAATCAAAGGATCTGAATATACTATATATTTCTCCAAGGAAGATATACAGATGGCCAGTAAGCACATGAAAAAATGTTGTTTGATATAATTTTTCATCAGAAGTACAAAACAAACCCACAATGCAATAGATACCACTTCATACACTCTAGGATGACTTGAATCACAAAGACAGATAAGAAGTGTTGTCAAGGATATGGAGAAACTGAAAGCCTAGTGGAAATGTAAAATGGTGTAGCTAGCTGCTTTGGGAAACATTCTGGTAGCTCCTTAAATGATTAAATACAGTTACCATATAAGCAAGCAAAATGAAAACAGGACCATACGAAAACTTGTACCCAAATGTTTACAGTAACATTATTCATAACAGCCAAAAGTTTGAAACAACTCAGATGTCCTTCAACTGATGATGTATACAAACTGTGATATATATTATACAATAAATATTATTTGGCCATAAAAAGGAATGAAGTACTGATACATGCTACAACTTGGAAGAACCTTGAAAACATTTTGCTAGGTGAAAGAATCCAGGTGCAAAAGACTACATATGGTATAATTCCATTTACACGAAATGTCCAGAAAAGGAAAATCTTGAGATAGAATAGATAGTGCTTGTATAGGGCTGGCAGGGGACAGAAGAAAAGGAGGTAATAGCTAAAGAGTAGAGAATTTCTTTTTTGGGTGATGAAAATGTTCTGAAATTGTAGTGATGGTTGTAGCACATGTCTATAAATACACTCAAAACCATTTAATTATACACTTCAAATGGGTGAATTGCATGGTATGTGAATTATATCTCAATAAAGTTATCATAAAAACTTATAAATAAAGCAGTGTCTAGAAGGTCACTCCTGTGAACTGTGTAAAAAATGGAAAGAATTGCTGAAACCAGTTTGGCTCAATGGATAGAGTGTCGGCCTGAACACTGAAAGGTCCTGGTTTGATTCCGGTCAAGGGCATGTACCTTGGTTGCGGCCACATCCCCAGTAGGGGGTGTGCAAGAGGCAGCTGATTGATGTTTCTCTCTCATCGATGTTTCTGACTTTCTATCCCTCTCCCTTCCTCTCTGTAAAAAATCAATAAGACATAGGTTGAGTGTTAACCTATGAACCAGAAGGTCATAGTTCAATTCTATTCCTAGTTAGGGCACAAGTCCAGGTTGTGGGCTTGGCCCTAGTGAGGTGCATGCAGGTGGCAGATGATTTGATTCTCTCTCACCATTGATGTTTCTATCTCTCCCTCTCACTTCCTCTCTGAAATCAACAATACATTTAAAAAAATGAAAAGAATCCTCCATTCCCTTGAACTGGAAAAAAAATAAAATGGAAATCATTCATATATATATATATATATATATATATATATATATATATATATATTAAAGACAGCTGAATTGAAAAATGGGCAAAGGATCTGAATATACTATATATATATATTTCTCCAAGGAAGATATACAGATGGCCAGTAAGCACATGAATAATTTACCTGATAAGTTGTCTAAAAATTAATAGCTCAAGCTTTTATGTAATTTCTGACTCCTTTCCCTCACGTTCCACAATAGCTAGGTAGTCACCAAGTACTACTAGATTCTATCTTCAAAACATCTACTAAATGTAACACTATCTCCTCGCCATGCAAATATTTCATTCCGGTCCTCATCTACAATGGCCACCTAATGGATTTACCTGACTCCAGTCTTTCTTCTTGTTCACTCAACTACAGCCTCTAACTAACCTTTTTAAGTTCAAGTCTTAGTATGTGACATCATTACTCTATTTTTTCTTTTTTTTAAATTGATGTTAGGGGCAGAGAGAAGGAGGAAGGGAGAGGGGGGGGAGAAGGGAGGAAGGGAGAACCTGTTGCTCCACCCATTCATGTATTCACTGGTGGATTCCTGCACATGCCCTGACCAGGGATAGAACTCGAAACCCTGGCACACAGAGATGATGTTCCACCTGAGCTACCCAGCCAAGGCTCTTATATTTTTCATAGAGCCTCTAATGCAGGGGTGAGGAATCTATTCTTTGCCAAGGGCCATTTGGGTATTTACTAGTATAACATCATCTGCAGGCCATACTAAATTATCAACTTAAAAATTAGCCTGCTATATTTGGTCAAACAATTACTTAACTCACCCCTAATGTCTTAGCAGGGCCAGATCAAATGATTTTGTGTCCTTATATGGCCTCCAGGCAGGATGTTCCCCACCCCTGTTCTAAATGGATGAAACACAAACTCTTTGGCATGGCATTCACTCACATCTAAGTACTGAAAAAAACAGAATGAAAAGCAAAAACAAGCAAGGGCCTTGTCCTCATAGAGCTTAACACCCATTTGAATAATGTCAATGACTATCTTTGCAACTACTCATGAAAATAAAGGTAAATTGGAAATTGTGATAAGTATAAGGAAGGGTGAATACAAACACAGTATTAGTCCACAAGGAAGAGTGGTGAGAAATGAGACTTAAGACCTGAGAAGCATGTAGATTTTACAGATCATATTAAAGATTTGTGTGTGTGCAGTTTTCTAACAAGCAGAAGAATTATACAATGACAAATGCATGCTGTGAAGATCAGTCTTGCTATTAAGAAGTGGAGAATAGCTTTGGAAAAACTAGAATGGAAGTAAAGATATTAGGAGATTACTCCAGTGGTCCAAACACCCAAGCTTTTCTGATCATGCACTCCCCATCAGTAAGAAACTTTTGCATTTTTATCTCCAAAATATGTACAGTTGATCCTTGAATAACATGGGTTTTGAACTACATGGGTCCACTTAATAGACAAATTGAAAAAAATCCTCATAGAAGGATTAACTGTATATTTTATTATTAATTTTCTGACACATATAACCAAAATATTGAAATTTTAAAGAGCTCAGAAAAAATAAATCATATTTTAGATTAAAATCATACTTATTAATGCAATAATACTTTTCTTACACACACAAAATAGTGCTTCAAAGGTGTAACACAAACAGTGGCTTATGGGAGGGAGAGAGTGGAGGTAGGTAGGTATGTAGAAGAGGATAAATGGTGGATAAATGGTGATGAAAGGAGACCTGACTTTGGGTGGTGAACACACAATATAATGATGTATTTTAGAAACCCACACTTGAAACCTACATAATTTTATTAATCAATGTAACTCTAATAAACATATTTTTAAATGGCTTATTTTGATGTTTGGCTTCATTGGATATTGCAAAGACATTGCTACACAAATAAAAGAATTATAAAAGTAAAATAAAATAATTGTCATGCGTACTAAGACATGATACCAAATTTCAATCCTATACCTTAATTATGCAAAAGGTTCTATTGAAATTAAACTAGATTACCAATGTTCACTGATGTTTTTAGAAAAAATAAAGATTCCGTTTTAATATTTTTAGCAAATAGGTTCAAACTCCACTGAAATTAGAAAATTATGTTTCCAAGTCTTGAAAGTTTGCACATATAAAGTCATCATAGTTTTTGTCAACAATAAAAATATACAATAACTAGAGGCCCAGTGCAAAAATTTGTGCACAGGTGTGTGTATGTGTGTGTCCCTCAGCCCAGCCTTCACCCTTTCCAATCTAGGACTCCTTAAGGGATGTCTGACTGTCCGTTTAGGCCCAATCCCAGCCTGCCTGCCTGATTGCCCCAAACTGCTTCTGCCTGCCAGCCTGATCACCCACTAACTATCCCCCTGGCAGCCTGACTGATGTCTAACTGCTACCCTGCCAGCTCAACTGCCCCTAACTTTCTTCCCCTGCCAGCCTGGTCACCCCTAATTGCCCTCCCCTGCCAGCCAGGTCGCACCTAACTGCCCTCCCCTGCAGGCCTGGTTGCCCCTAACTGTCCTCCCCTGCAGGCCTGGTCACCACAACTGCCCTCTCCTGCAGGCCTGGTCTCCCCCAACTGCCCTCCCCTGAAGGCCTGGTCTCCTCAACAGCCCTCCTCTACAGGCCTAGTCACCCCCAAATGCCCTCCCCTGCTGGCCTGATTGCCCACAACTGCCCTCCCCTGCAGGCCATCTTGTGGCGACCATCTTGTGTCCACGTGGGGGCAGCCATCTTTGTGTGTTGGGATGATGGTGAATTTGCATATTACTCTTTTATTAGATAGGAGAATGACATTCATTGTTAAAACATCATCTCTGTCCTGACCGGTTTGGCTCAGTGCATAGAGTGTCAGCCTGTGGACTGAAGGGTCCCAGGTTCGATTCTAGTCAAGGGCATGTACCTTGGTTGCAGGCACATCACCAGTGGGGGGTGTTCAGGAAGCAGCTGATTGATGTTTCTCTCTCATCTGATATTTCTAACTCTCTATCCCTTCCCCTTCCTCTCCATAAAAAAATCAATAAAATATATATTTTAAAAAATCATCTCTACCCTGAAAGGACAGGAAGGTTTAATTTATTATTTTTTTAAAAATGTTATGAAAAGATTTAGCATATTTGGGACTTGTGAGGGAAAGAGGAGAAAGAAGGGGATAGATGGAGTGGGGGGAGAAAAGGAGAGAGAAAGAGAGAGACAGAGGTGTAACTCATTTTTAAATGAGATAACTAGGATAAAAAACAACCAGTGAACAACTTCCTAAAAGATATTCAGGAGTGTCACATAGATTCTCCATGAAAAAAGGAGACAAGAATGGGGAATAAGGAAAAGAAATTATTTTAGGATTTGTTTTTCTGATACACATACACACATACATTATTGATTTCAGAGAGGGAGGGAGAGAGAATCATTAATGATGATAGAAAATCACTGACCAGCTGCCACTTGCATGGCCCCTCTGGGGATCAATCCTGCAACCCTATCATGTGCCAAGACGAGCAATGAAGTGACCTACTGGTTCGTATGTGGATGCTAAATCTCTAAGCCATGTTGGCCGGGCTATCTTTTTGTTTTAGCTTTCCTTGAGTGGTGCACAAAAAAGTATTTTATAACTGAAAAAGAGTCTAACAAATATCATAAAGAGACTAAGCACCTGTATTGCCATCCATTACAACTAACTGTACACTGCATAATTTATTTCAATATATGTGTCCTGAAGCTTCAGCTCTGCTTTTTAAGTTTGTTTCTGACAAAGAAATGCATTTTAGTATGTTCTGTTTTCTCTCTGAACATGATTTCAGTCATTTTCACAAAGCAGAAAGACCAAATTTTTGGACAAAGGTATAGAACACTGAGGGCAACCTCAAAAGAGGTTTTAATAAATGTTACTAAATTCTGATGTATGATTAAGATTGGAACTGAATTATCACATAACTCAAAATATCACTGAGTATAAATTGTAATGCTTGCATAACTTCATTACATAATTTCACAAGTACATTTCACATAAAAAGCCAGGTTAATGATATAAATGCATATTCAAACTATTGATAATGTAGGTCTGCTTATGGCATACTTGTTTCTGCTTTGTACCATGGCAGATAAAAAGTTCATTGTAGAAAAAAGAAAATAAAAACACAGCCATTTTCTTGTTTGCTCAAAAAATGCATTTTAGTGTTATTTTCATCCAATAGTTTCACTGTAGGTATTTTTAAGACTCATGTGCATTAGTGAAGACTGTCGAATTAAAACCAGTTAATATACTTTGTAAATTATCTTAACCAAGCCACATTTAAAATTGCAATATGGCACAGCTAAGAGCAAATGAATGTGAACAATTCTATCGACTTCTCTATTGAAAAGACCTAAACTCTTGGAATACCTCACATGCCAGAAATAACACAACACATACTAAACTTTGTGAGTTGTAGATAAAACATTATTTAGGAAGAAAATTATAACACTAAAAGTGTATATTAGAAAATGATAAAGAGCTCAAATCAATGACATTAGTTTCTGCTTTAAGAATTTTTTTTTTTAATGGAGCACACTGAACCAAGAGAAAACAGAAGAAAAAGGTGATCAAGATCAGAGTGGAAATCAATGCAATAAAAGAGAAAAACAACAGGGATAAAAAATAAAACAGTTTTTAAAGATCTATAAAACTGACAAATTCCTAGCCAGAGGAAAAAGAGAAGAAATAAATTACAAATAACCAGAATAAGAAATATAAAAAGTATAAGAGAATATTATAAAAATCTACACCAATAAATGTGATATCTTTGACAATCAGTAGATAAAATGGATAAATTCCTTGAAGGACACAAACTACCAAAGTACATTCAAGGAGAAGAAGATTACATGACTAGCTCTACATTTATCAAATAAACATTATTTTTACTTAAAAACTGTCCTACAAAGAAAGCTCAACAGCCAAAGGGTTTCACTGGTGAATTTTAATAAATGTTTAAGGAAGAAATAATATCACTTTTATGCAAACTTCCAGAAAATTGAGGAGAAAGTTAAGTCCCAACTCACTTTCTATCAGGTTAGAATTACTCTGATACCAAAACCTGGCACAAATATAACTACAACAAATTACAGACAAATATCCCTCAGGAATACAGATACCAAAAATCTTTTTTTTTTTAAGTTTTTGAAAATCAAATTTAAAATTACATAAGGCAGAGTGAAGTTTTTAACCAGAAATGTAATATTGATTTATAATTTTTAAATAAACTGAGGTAGCTCACATGTTACAGATCAAAAATGGGAAAATCCTCCCTTAACTGGTTTGGTTCAGTGGATAGAGAATCGATCTGCAGACTAAAGGGTCCCAGATCTGATTCCGGTAAAGGGCACATGCCCAAGTTGCGGGCTCGAGTGTGCAGGAAGCAGCCAATCAATGATTCTCTCTCATCATTAATATTTCTATCTCTCTCTCCCTCTTCCTTCCTCTCTGAAATTAATAGAAATATATTTTTTAAAATGGGAAAATCCTTTTACATCAATAGATTCAACAAAACATTCAACAAACTCCAAAATTCATTCTTTTTTTAAAAATAAATTTTTATTGATTTTTAAGAGAGAGGAAGAAGAGAGATACATAGAAATATCCATGACAGAAAATCATCTATCGGTTGCCTCTTGCATGCCCCCTACTGGGGATCAAGCCGGAACCTGGGCATACAATAATTCAACAAAGAACAGGTGTTGATAAGAATGTGGAGAAAAGGGAACTCTCATGCACTGTTGGTGGGAATGCAGATTCATAAAGCCACTATGAAAAACAGTATGAAACAAAATTCCTAAATTTTTAAAAAATGGGACTGTCTTATGGCCCAGCAATTTCACTTCTGGGTATATATTGGAAGAAACCAAAACACTAATGGAAAAGAATATATGTACCCCTATTTTCACTACAGTTTTATTTACAGCCAGATGTGAAAGCAACCCAAGTGCCCATCAATAGATAAGCGGGTATAAAAGCTGTGGTACATATATTACAATGGAATATTACTTAGGCATAAGAAAGAATGGAATCTTACCATTTTGTGAGAGCATGGATGGACCCAGAGGGCATTATGCTAAGTGAAATAAGTCAGACATTGAGAGAGAAATAGATTGAAAGACACTGAAGTACAATATGATATTATGAAATAGTCATGGAAATGTAAAGTACAGCATAGGGAATACAGTCAGTAATACTGTGATAACTATGTAGATGGACATATGAAATATCAGGGATCACTTTGTAAAGTTTATGATTGTCTAACCACTATGCTGTACATCTAAAATTAATATAAAATAATACTGAATATAAACTACAATTGAAAATTAAGAAAGGAAAATAAAAATATTTTTTAATATAGGAAATAATGTATTGTGAGGTTTATGACATATAATTAAGTAGCATGTATGATAAACTCACAGGTAATAAAAGGAGGCAATTGAAGTTATACTGTTGTAAAGCATTAAGCTGTATGTGAAATGACGCATTACTGAAAAGTAATTGTGGGTAATGCATCCTAGGGTATTCCATTAAAAGTAATTGTGATATGGTAAATCCTAGAGTGATCACACAAAACAGTTCTGGAAGGCTCACACTTTGATTTCAAACTTATTACAAAGATGTAGTAATCAAGGCAATAGTACTGGCATAAAGACTGACAAACAGATCAATGAAACAAAATGAAGAGTCTACAAAAACACACTTACATTATGGCCAACTGATTATCCACAAGGATGTCAAGGTAATTCAATGGAGAAAGAATAGTCTTTTCAACAAATGGTGGAGAGACAACTGGATGGGCCCATGAGAAAGAATGAAGTTGGACCCCTGACACTAAACACAAAAATTAACTCAAGATGGATCAAACACCTAAATGTAAGATTTAAAACTATAAAACTCTCAGAAGAAAACAGGTGTAAATACTTGTTACTTTGGGTCATACAATGGTTTCTTAGGTCTGACACCAAAAACACAAACAAAAAATTGATAAACTGGACTTCATCAAAATTAAAAATATTTGTGCTTTAAAGAATACAATCAAGAAAGTAAAAAAAAAAAAAGGAAAACTATCCCAAAGCATGGAAGAAAAATCTTGCAAATCATACATATGATAAGGGACTGCGCTCTAAAATATATAAAGAAAAAATTAAGTACATAATAAATTAAGTAAATAATAAAAAGACAAACCAATTTAAAAATCAGCAAAATATCTGAATAGATACATCTCCAAATAAGATATACAAAGTTCAATAAGGCCATGAAAAGATTCTCAGCATCATTAACCATTAGAGAAATAAATATCAAAACCACAGTGACATAGCAAGTCACACCTACTAAAATAGCTATAATCAAAAAGAAAGATAGTAACAAGTTAGCTAGCCAGAATATGGAGAAATTCAAACTCTCATTAACTGCTGCTGGGTTATGTAAAATGGACCAGCCATTTGGAAAATTATCAGACAATTCCTCAGATATTAAACACAGAGTTACCATATGACCTAGCATTTCCATTCCTGGGTATATAAACAAGAGAATTAAAAACATACACAAATATTTACAGCGGCATTTACCTTAATAGCAAAAAACTGAAAATAACTCAAATGTCAATCAATTGAACAGTTAAACAAAATATGATATATCCATACAATATATTCAGCCATAAAAAGAATGAAGTACTGATCCATGCTATAACATACATGAAAACATCATGCTAAGTGAAAGATTCAGTCACAAGACTATAGAGTGTATGATTTCATTTACATAAAATACCCAGAATAGATTAATCTATAGAACTATAACTTAAGATTAGCAGCTGCCTAGGGTTGGGGAGGTGAGGAATGGTTGGAGGATATAGATGTGTAACTGCTAACTCCCTTTAGCAGGGTTTCTTTTTGGGGTGATGAAAATGTTCTGAAATAATTGTCTTGATGGTTACACAACTCTGAATATACTAAAAAGCCAGTGAATAGTACATTTTAAATGGATGAACTGCCCCGCTGTATTGACTCAGTGGTTGAGCATCAACCTATGAACCAGGTCACTTTTTGATTCCTGGTTAGGGCACATGCCCAGATTGCAGACTTGATTCCCAGTAGGGGTGTGCAAGAGGCAATCAATGATTCTCAACATTGAGGTTTCTATCTCTCCCTCTCCCTTCTCTGAAATTGATAAAAATATATTTAAACTAGAGGCTCAGTACATGAAATTCATGCAGTGGGTGAGGGGGGGGGTGTCCCTCAGCCAATCCTGCACCCTCGCAGTCTGGGAGCCCTCAGGGGATGTCCGTCAGTCAAACATCCTTAGTACTGCTGCAGAGGTGGGAAAGGCTCCCACCACTGCCACTGTGCTTGCCAGTCATGAGCCTGGCTTCTGGCTTAGCAGTGCTCCTACTGTGGGAGTGCACTGACTACCAGGGGGCAGCTCCTGCATTGAGCATCTGCCCCCTGGTGGTCAGTGTACTTCACAGTGACTGGTTGTTCTGCCATTTGGTTGACTTACATATTAGCCTTTTATTATATAAGGATGGATGAACTAAATTGCATGTATATTACATCTCAATAAAACTATTATCCTCAAAAAAAGGAAAAGTAGGTATCCTATATAATAAAGAGGTAATATACAAATTGATCCTCATGCCCTCACAAGATAACTGCATATGACCAGGCTGGCAGAGGAGTTAGCCAGGGATGACCAAAAGACTGAACAAGCAGGCTGCGTGGGGCTATCAGGCCAGCAGGGGGGTTAGTGAAGGACTACCAAACAACTGAATAGCAGGCTGTGTGGGGCAACCAGGCCAGTGTGTGTGTGTGGGGGGGATAGTTGGGGGCAACCAGGCCAGGGAAGTTGGGGGCAATTAAGTTAGCAGGAGGGGCAGTGAGGGGCAACCAGGCTGGGGGAGGGGGTATTGGGGGCAACCAGGCTGGTGGGGGGAGGCAGTTAGGGGCAACTTGGCCAGCAGAGGGGAGAAGTTGGGGGCAACCAGGCCAAGGGGGGTTAGGGGGGAAAGGCAGTAAGGGTGAACAGGCCAGTGTGGGGGGTGGGGCAGTTAGGGGTGACCAGGAAGGCAGGCAGGCAAGTGATTAGCAGCCAGCAGTCCAGAATTGTGAGAGGGATGTCTGATGTCAGACATCTCCCAAGGAGTCCCAGATTGGAGAGGGTGCAGGTCGGGCTGAGGGGACCCCCCTCCCGTGCATGAATTTCATGCACCATGCCCTCTAGTTTACTATAATTATGAACTTATATTCAAAATCTTCTAATAAACTCAAGCTGTAATTTTACAAATTAAAAGAGGCATAGCTATTACATAATCAAGAGATAGAATAAAAGAGATAGTATCTAAGTATCTAAATATCAAAGTTGACTTTGAAACAAGCATTAATACTAGATATAAAGAGGGACATCTCATAATGTAAAAAAGGGATCAATTTATCAGAAAGACACATCAATTCTAAATGTTATGTACTAATTGGCAAAGCTGCAAAATACACGAACTAAGAACAGACAAAACAGAAAGAGGAAACAGATCAGCAAATACAGAGATGAAGATGTCAACACTCTCCTTTCAGTAATTGAAAGAGTAGACAGTAGTTAAATATAGATTACTTTACTCACAACCAACTTTATCTAACTGATATATAGAACCATATTGTATCTAGTGCACATAAAATAGTCACCAAGAGAGATAATATATTAGGCCATAAACATTTAAATTTAAAAGGACTGAAATTATATAGCATATATTGTCTGAAAAAAATGTAAATGAATTAGAAATCAATGAACAAAATATCTGGAAAATCCTTAAGTATTTGAAAATAAAACCACATATTTCTGAATAACCCATGGATCAGAAAAGTCACATAGGAAATATTCTGCACTGAATAATTAAAACGTAATATATCGTAATTTGTGAGATACAACTAAAGTAGGTCTTAAAGAAAAATTGGTAGTTTTAAATACTTAAAACAAGAAATGTTTACAATTTATGATCTAAGTTTCCACATTAAGAAGTTAGAAGTGGCTCTCCCTCCTGGAGCATGCCCTTCCCTCACCCACCCTCCAGGCATGTTACCTTCCTCACTCTCAAACTCCAGGGGCCCTGCCTTTACTTCCATAAATCATCTCCTAAGCCCATTTCCTCTAGAAATTACATCTTCTACCTCTGCAATTTACCAAACAAATGTTCTCTTACAGTTTGGGTCTTGGCTCTGAATTCTTTCCTAATTGTTGTACCACAGTTGCTGAACCCAGGCTTGGTCTGACCCCACCGGTTCCTGTCGCTCTGCACATAACATAATGGTGTCTCTACTTGGATTGTTCTTAGAGTGACTCAGATGGTTTCATCACTGTTGTATTTTAGCTCCAAGCCCAGATAAGCAACAAAAACAGCCACTGCTGACGTTAGGACCAGCTACTTTGAATAATTACCTCGTGACCTGGTGGCAGCCAACCAATCAGTGGAGACCACAACTCTGTAAGGACACACCTGGAAAGCTGCTGAATAGTCTATTAAGATCTTCCCTTGGACTTCCTATAAAATCTCCACCCTTAAAACCTTTAGGAGGAGGACCCAGTGAGCTCTCTTACCCCCTCCTTCAATCTTCCCCAAGGCGTGTTTCCATTACCTTCCTCACTCCCAAGCACCAAGGGCCCTTCTTTTACCTCCATAACAAATTTTCTAAACCTATTTCTTCTAGAAGTTACTTTTTTTTTAACCTCTGTGATTTATCAAAAAGAGTCCTCTTAAAAAAAAAAAAGTTAAAGGAAAAGCAAATAAAACCCATTATAAGTAGGAAGAATCACCATAAAAGCAAAATAAAAGAAACGGACAACTGAGAGAACCTAAGATGATTCTTGAAAATGATTGATAAAACTAATAAACCTCTAGCTAGAATGATCAAAGAAAACAGAAAGAGAGAAAATACAAATCACTAATATCATGGGGGGGGAAGGACTTCACTACAGATCCCATAGACACTTAAAGAATAAGTACACATCTATCTATATATATAAACCCTAATATGTAAATAGACTGAATGGCAGAACAACTGAACAACCAGTGGCTATGAAATGTGCTGACCACTAGGTGGCATGCACGGAACATGGCGGGCATTGGCTGTGGGGGGATGGTGGGGCAGGTGGGCGGAGGTAACAGACTAAGGTTCAGCACCAGTTGCTGTCATCCGGGCAAACTTCTGGTGGTTACTAAAAATTCTTTGCTCCCATGCATTGCAGTCCTCCCACCTAGCACTTGCACCTGCTGCCAGTACCTGCCCCACATGCACCCACAGCTGGCGCCGGAGCCACTGCTCACACCCACTGCCAGTAACTGGTGCTGGTCCTGATATCTTGGCCATGTCAGTGGGTACAAGCAGTGGTTGCCACTCCAATCGCCCTTGAGGGCTTCTCCACTTCCCTCTGCTCCTGAGGGGCAGCAGCTGCCACTCACACCCACTGAGGGCACTGGCCCCACTTGCACCAGCTTTTGGCGCTGACCCCAATCGCTCTGCTCCGTCAGCAGGTACAAGCAGGGCAGCGTGGTGCTGTCAGTGTGTGGGAGCGGGGGCAGCGGGAGTGAGGCTGCTGGCAGACAGGGGGCCGGGGGCTGCGGCGGGAAGCAATGGGCAGGGGCGTGGAGTATGAGCTGAGACCCATTCCTGTGCCTCATGGCCACAGTTCCTATCAAGGTGCACGAATTTGTGCACTGGGCCCCTAATTATAAGTAAACCTATGCCAATAAATTTGACTACTTAGATAAAATAAAATCACCAAAACTCACATAAGGGAAAAAAATCTGAATAGTTTTATATCTAATAAAAATTAAATTCCAATAAAGAACTCTCCAGGTCTAGACAGTATAACTTTTAAACTATATTAAACAATTAAAAAATAATTAATAAAATTCCAAAATCTATTTAAGTAAAGATAAGGGAGTACTTTCTTGCTCCTTTTGGGAAGCCAGTACTACCATGATACCAAAACCAAAGACATTATAAGAAAAAAAAACTACAAACACCTCCAACCCTGCCACCACCACACACATAAAAGACAAATGAATTGAACTGACACTTAAAAAAAAAAAAAGGATGGTTAATTCACTCATGAAAAGAAGTTCAACACCATTCGTCATCAGGGTAATACAAATTAAAACAAAAATGAGATATCTCTACATGTCCAGTAAAATGGTTAAAACTAAACAGACTGACAATACCAAATGTAGGCAAGAATGGAGAACAAAAACTACCATATACTGCTGGGGAATGGATGTGGGGGAAAATAGGGGTGTGATATAATCACTTTTGAAAATAGTTTTCAGTTTAGTATTATTTTAACATGCAATCAACATATGACCCAGTATTTATCCATACAAAGATCTGGAATGTTTACTGGTATACTTCATCTTAATAGCCCAAATCTGGAAAATACTCACTTTACCAAGAAGTGAATGGATAAATTTTAGTATTTTCATACAAGAGAAATAAAAAGTCAAAAATAAAAAGGAACAAATCACTGATATATTCAAGAACATGGAAGCATGCCAAAAGTATATACTAAACAAAAGTAAGTAACCCTATATACAAAAGAAGTAAACAATGAATGTATTCCATTTAGATGAAATTCTAGAAATGGCAAAACTTACCTATAGTTACATAAAACAAATCATCAATTGTGTGGGGCCAGTTATAGGAGTGAGGTGGACTGCAAAAGGGAAGTTTGGGAGTGATGGAAATGATCTAATTATTTTTCTTAAATATACTTTTATCAATTTCAGAGATGAAGGAAGAGAAAGAGGAAATAAAACTTCAGTGATGAGAGAAAATCATCAATTGGTTGCCACCTGGAAGGCCCCACTGAGGATGGAGTCCAAAACCCAGGCATGTGCCCCAACCAGAATCAAGCCGGGACCTCCTGGTTCATAAGTCTATGTTCAACCACTGAGTCACACAAGCCAGGCTAATTCTTGATTAGGGTGGTGGTTAAAAAGGTGCATACACCTATCAAAATTCAAACTGTATATTAAATATATGTGCAGATTTTTATGTAAAAGTTGATTTAAAAAGTAAAAGACTGGCCCTAGCCAGTCTTAGTGGAGAGAGCATCAGTATGTGAACTGAAGAGTCCCAGGTTCAATCCTGGTCAAGGGCACATGGTCAGGTTGCAGGCTCAGACCCTGGTGACGGGGGTGCAGAAGGCAGCCAATCAATGATTCCCTCTCATCACTGATGTTTCTATCTCTCTCTCCTTCTCCTTTTCTCTCTGAAATCAATCAATCAGTATCCTAATATAAAAAACCAGGGTCTGTAATAACCGAAGCTTGACCAAAACACTGGAAGTTAGTCCGGTAGTCAGTCCTGCCACTACTGTGGGCACAGTGACCCAGCAATGACTGCTGAGGCAGCTGCAGATCAGGCCCAGAGAGAGGCCTGGAGAGAGACAGGGTCTGATCCCAGCCTCTGTGGCAGTTGTAGATCAGCCCTTGCCTCTTTCTTTCTTTCTGGGCTTCACTAGCAACCACGCTTCTCTTTCTCTCCGGGCCTCCGTGGGGGCTGCTGATCAGCCCCACCCCTCTGACCAGGCCTGGAGATAGGCCCAGAGACACTGACTGGCATAGAAACTGATCAATCAGAACCAAATCTGGGTGAACTGTGAGGAGCCAATGGCTGCATAGAAGGCAGAGCTTTTGATGCTGACTGCCATAGAAACTGACCAATCAGAATCTGAGTAAACTGCGAAGGCAGAACCTAATTGGAGGAGGGGGGTGAGGAGGGATTTAAAGAGCAATAGCTCTTTGGTGTAAGGTATAAGAAAGCAGTTCAATTTTTTAATGACCAGTTTGGCAGTATAATGCATATGGCTGGCTTTCAGTCCAGATATAGGGATTATGTATTTTTGTCTGCCAAGAGCATCTCCTCTTGCTAAAAAAAGGCTCCCCACCCCACCATTTGAGCAATCCTATCCTATATAATTTATACTAATAAAAGAGTAATAATGCTAATTAGACCAGGTTGACCGGCCATCTTCCAGATGTCCAACTTCCTTTCAGACAAAGCCATGGTGGTGGGGGGTGAGGCAGTAGTAGTTAGGGGCGAGATCAGGTCAGCAGGGGAGGGCCATTAGAAGCAAGATCAGGCTGGCAGGGGAGGGCAGTTGGGGGTGGGTGATCAAACAGGCAGAGACAGTTAGGGGTGAGATCAGGCCGGCAGGGGAGAGCAGTTGGGGGAGAGATCAGGCCAGCAGGGGAGGGCAGTTAGGGGTGATCAGGCAGGCAGGTGAGCAGTTAGGAGCCAGCAGTCCCAGATTGTGAGAGGGTGCGGGCTGAGCTGGGGGAACACCCATTTCCTGCACGAATTTCGTGCACCGGGCCACTAATGTGTGTGTGTGTGTGGGGGGATTAACATACCTCACTCTCCCTCCCCCCTCCATATATATATATAAACTTTCTTAAAAAAGAAAAAGAGTTCCCTGATCTTAGCCAGTTTAGCTCAGTGGATAGAACAGTGGCCTGCAGACCAAAGAGTCCTAGGTTCAATTCCAGTCCAGGGCACATACCACAGTTACAGGCTCTTAACTGGCCTGGGCCCTGGCCAGTGCAGGAGGCAACCAATTGATGTGTTTCTCTAACATTGATGTTTCTCTCGTCTTTCCCTTTCCCATTCTCCATAAAAGATCAATGGAAAAAACATCCTCAGGTGAGGATTAACAACAAAAAAAGAGTGCTGGGTCTGCTCAGTGGTTAGAATGTCAGCCCTGAGACCGAAAAATTATGGGTTGAATTCCTGGTCAAGATTCCCTAGCCCCAGGAGGGGCATGTGTGGGAAGAAACCAATCTTTGTGTTTTTCTCATATCAATGTTTCTCTCTCTCTCACCTCCCTTACACTCTCTCTAGAAACCAATGGAAAAAATATTCTCAAGTGAAGATTTTTTAAAAAGTAAAAGAGTGGTACAGTGCATATACTGGTATGGGCAGAAAGTTATATCTCTATGTAACATGATTCACAAAAATAAACTGAGCTAAATATAAACAGAAAACAAAATTGCAATCACATTAAAAGAAAAATAAGAAGATATATTTATAATTCCAGGTGATGAATAGTGTTCTTTTAAAAGACATTAAAAAGCAAAAGCTATAAGAAAGAGAAAGATATATTGGTATTTAGTCATAAAAATTAAAACTTCTAGATTATAAAATTTAAAAGGACTCTGGGAAATATATCTGCAACATGTAGTAAAAGGAAATATTAGATTCCATAATTCAAACCAAAACAAAACAAAACAAAAAACCATTAGAAAAATACACCCAAAACTCATAAGTGAAAGATGCAACCCTAAGGGTAGAGGATATGGGCAAATTCATCTATACAGAAATCAAATGGATGACAAATTTATTAAGATGAACTTCACTAGCAATCTAGGAAATGGAATGCCATTTTTCACCCAAAAGATTGGTTGTTAAAGTAACAAATGGGAGTGTGCATATGAGGAAAAATAGAGAACACAAGTGGGAGTACAGACTGATACAATTGCTTCAGAGGGAATTTGAGAGTATATATTAAGTATACACTTTCAATACTTAGTAATTCTACTTCTTGCTTTTTACCCAAAAGAAACTTGCATGCACCCTAGAAGGCATGAACAAAGATATCCACTATAGCAATGTTTATAGAAATGAAAACTTACCAACAACTTAAATAACAAAAGGAAATGGCTAAATAATAAGATACACTTATATTATGGATGCATTTTTAAAAAGTGAAATACCTCTATATGTAATATATTATCTATTTATAATATATAGGTAATACATATGTACAACAAGGAAAAGACCTATCTGTGAGTGATTAAAAATGCAAAGCAATAATTCTATAAATAATGAGAAAATGCTTATATGTAATATGATTACATAATATGCATATAAATGCATTTGAAAAGTATTACAAAGTTATGTATGAAAGGAGCTCATATGAGATGGAAGAGGCAGAACTGAGGAAGGCTATTATTAGAGATCATAATCAAACTACACTAGGAGAATGCATTCTTGTATAATTTGTGTAAGTTAATGTTAAAAAAATTCTGCTGATTTTAGTTGAGCTTGGGATTTTTGTTTGAGAAACTCTTTTCCATACAACATAAATATGGTTTCTGTGTTCTATGGAAAGGAGTTTCTCAGACAATATTATAAGAAGACCTTACCACCTATAGCCTAGAATACCAAAGGAGTTTGTCAACAAACTTAAAAGTCTCTTCCTCATATTGCCTTCAAAGCTCTTCAAGTACCTCTCAATTTAAATCATCCTTGATTCTACTATCTGGTTTTATTTTTCATAGCAGTTATCACTAGCTGGACTTATCTGTTTATTCTTGTTTATTGTCTGACTCCCACTACAATAGGAATGGCAAGACGATTTTGAATTCATATGATTTCAGTCAAGCCATTAAGAGTTTTCTTACAGTATCAAAGATACATTTTATTTACTTACCTTAGTTGGAAAAGGAAATTTGGAAGGTTCTGTTTTGCATGGTGTATGAATAGCCGTTAGAGGGGGAGGCCATGAATGCGTCATCTCCTGAAATGTAATTATTACAGTTTGTTTTCAACCAAGTCAAGGATAAAAATTACACAGCTAAAAACCAGATCTGTATTATAAATGCTGGTTTCATGATTGTTCCTCCAAAGGTATACATATTTAATCAATAAATATTAATTAAGCACAACTACGTGCAAGACACTATCATGTAGGTAATAGGATAAATAATATACACTCCCTGGCATCAAAGAGCTTGGAGTTAGGATGATATAACCTTGTGAAGTTACAGAAATTAGTCCTATAGTCAAATACAAGGCACATAGTAAAATGCTACTGAGGACGAGATTGCTGTGGGAGTAGGAGGAGGGGGATAATAATAATAAAAGTAGCTAAATTGTGTACCTGTAATGAGCCAGACATTATGCTAAGTGTTTTACATGTCTATTACTCATATAGTCCTCACAATCACATTATGAGGTAGATACCATTATTATCCTAAGTCTATGTAGGATGAAATTGAAGCACAGAGATTAAGTTATTTATTTAAGATCACACATTTAGTAAGCAATGAACACAGAATTTCATCCTAGGACGTCTAGCCACAGAGGCTATTCAATGATAGGTAATATTGATCAGGAAAATGAGAAAAGAGATAGCAAAAGCACATGAGCAAGAAGACAAAAAAGCAAGGCCATAAGTCTGATTTTATTCAATACCTGCTATCTAATCATACGCCAAGTATGTACAAGTGGAGGTTTGGATAAGATCACAATGTGAATGCTAGGGAACCAGGGGATAAAGAGGTATCAGGCATGGAATAAGGAGGGAGTGTTTTATTCTGGCATTTAGCTCAAAGTAAACCATTATACAGAAAAAATATAATAAAGGTAATATAAGATTTAAGAATTTACCTTAGAGCTTATACCCACATAGTTATATAAAGATACATATTCAAGTAGCTCATACTAAAAAAATGGAAGCAACCTAAATGTCCAATAACAAACAAATAATTAAATTACCAGACATCCATACGATGGAACACCAAGCAGGCAGTAAAATGAGAAATTTAAATACTGGCATGAAATGATGTCCACAGTATATTACTAAGTGACAAACACAAATCAGAGTCTATGTCCTAGTAAAAGTTTATACATGAAAAAAATCTCTGGAAGATAGTTAACAATAACTACCTTTTGGCAACAGAATGACAGAAGGGACAAAAGACAAGGGAATTTGATACAGTCTTTACTACTTGAACCTCTAGAATCGCTACCTACACTGTTATTGCTCTTAACCTTCTCACAATACTTTATTTTTTAATGGCATTTCACTTACTGAAATAATATAATTGATTTCTTACATCCTGCTCTAGAATGTCAACTCAAAGGATGCAACAGTATATTATCATCACCACTGTATCCCCAGTGTTTGATACATAGTAGGTGTTCAATTAGTAAGACTTGAATTAATAAATCCTTTTTTTTAATAGTAAACACATATTGCTTTTACATTACATTTTTTTCCCTTTAAGTTTGTTCCTATGAACAGTATGACTACAAATATCAAGAAAAAATGAAGGGAATTCAGACCTGAATTTCCTTGCCCACTGCACATAGGGAAGGAGAAAGAAAATAGAAAATCATATACCCCAGGTTTTCACTGTTGGCATTTTACACCTCAAATACCAAAATACCCTCAAATGATTGAGCACCCATGGCCATATGCCACCCTGTATATATAAAATGCAAAATAAATTGTCAATACTATGAAAGGAATAATTAAGTATAAAAAAAAATTTAAGATTTCTTCTAGGTATTAGAATGCCATATATTTTTGAGAATTTGGGAAAAAGATATATGATATGCTCCCTTTATATACATGGCAAATGAAAAATGAATGCTATATGAAAATCAAAGGAAAAAGCTTATCACTATGGTCTCTGTTGGTATGATAAAGAGGGAAGAGAATTTCATTAGGATTCTAATAAAAAATAGAATCTATATATAACTTAAGAGGAAGGAGAGACACATCCCATGAAAGTTTTCCTTAAAAAAGGTGCAAGAAAGAGAACATGTATGGCTTTGGGAAACCAGTCTATTAATAATCTGTAGTGGGAGAGGCCTGGACTGCCTATGGAAGGTCTGGAATGTAAAATTTGGGCACTATTCTTTGTATGGGCCTTAGAGAGCCATTGGAAATTTCTAGGAAGCATATTAATTTATGAAGATAAAAGGATTGAGGCAAAGAACCTGGTAGCAATACAGAAGACAGATGAACAGGGAGACTGAAGTCAGAAAGGCAGAGTGAGAACTGTACCTTGCAATCATTGAAGCTCAAGATAGCAGAAATGGAAATAAAGGAAATGAATATTTTCAAGGAATTTTCAAAGTCTACATAGTTTGTGATTAAATAAAACATGAGAGAAAGAAATGAAAGGTAATTAGGATGCTACACTTATAAGAATGGGAGAATGGTGGTATTAATGGAAGGAAACCTGGTAAATTTAGACATATTTATTGAGTTTGAAGAAATAGGGAGAAATCCAAATGGAGATTCAGCTAAAATAAACAATTAAGAAACATAAACCAAAACCTAAAGGAGACCAAGGCAGAAGAGAAAGACTGAATAGCTGTCTAATATATAAAGCCAAAAAAAATGGAGAAAAGGGCAACTAACCGAGCAAAATGAAGAGGAGAGGCTAGAAAATACACCCATCTTTAAAAGGTGAGAGGGGACATAGGGTTCCCCAAAGGCAGAGAATGAGATAAGAAAATTGCATGGGAAATAAAAACAATGAAGCATAACAACAGTCAAGGGAGAAAAAAAAATTCTTTAAAACAGCTGAAAGAGCAGAGAACTTTAATGAAGTCCCCAATGACATCACAGAACAGATTCAGCAAAATGGTAGAGATAAAGGAGAGAATATACTGGGCTAAAGGAAAGAAAGAGGGAATAAAGTAAAAGTGACCAATGCAAGTAATCTTTCAAAAGTATACACACTGAAATGCCAGTATAGACATAAAAATTTAGGAGCTTTTGCAAAAAGTACAAGTAATATGTTTCTGACAGTTTTTCTCTATTGAGTCAAAAGCAGTTATTTTGTCACTCATACGTATGAGTGACAAATAACTTTATATTTTTCAAAAGCTTTAAAATATCTTTCTTATATTTAGATTAGAATAATTTTTAATTGTAATTATTCAGGTGAGCAGCTTGTCAAAAAATCCAAATATTTATATACAAAATATACCACGATACTGAGATACATCACTGGACTTCCTCTTTTTCTTTTCTCAATGGAGGAATAAACCTTTTGGTCATATGTCACTTTTAAACATTCCATTAAACACTCAAAATATGCAGTATTCAGAGGAGGTCTTTCAATGTAGGATTTAATCAGTGTGTACAGATGAATTACAAAGCAAGCTATTTCCAATGTGATGGTTTGACTGGTAACTACTGAGTTTTTTAAGCACTTCAAATTATTAACAGATAAATCAGAAAAAGTACAGTTATATTTGGTTCCTTCCTCTTTTTAAGGCCAACAGTTAAGACTGAAATTTGTTTTACTTAAAAACAAAAACTGCTCTTTGAGGACAAACAGTAAACAAACCAAGTGATTTAGAACTTAAGTATAAATATAAGCATAATAAATAGAGTCAATTATTTTTTATGGACATAATCAAGTTACACATGTGAACAATCTGTTGCTTCAGATCCTTTGTGAAATAGAGGGGTAAAGAGGGTAAAAGAGTGGCAGAGCATAATAAGAGAGCTTATTAAAAAGAAAACACACAACTTACTTTAAGAATTTCATCCACACAGCTCACATCACCAGAAGCAGATGCCTTAGAAAAGAAAAAAATACAAATTAGATTTGAAGTCCCTTATTATTAAAATTTTATCATTTGTTGTACAAATTCAATAACATTAGAAACAAAACTTAAAGATAAATATCACATGATCTCACTCATTTCAGGAATATAATGAATGACATAGATGAACAAGAATGGATCCAGAGACTGAGAAAGGTCCATCAGAATGTCAACCCTCAGGGTAAGTGGCAGGTGGTAGGAGTAAGGGGAAAGTCAATATATTTGAATTCTTGAACTAAGGTAAGTAATTTGTGTTTTTACATCCCTGACAAAGTTTATATAAAGTTATAAAAAAAAATTGGCAGCTAATTTGAGATTGAATTGACATGGCCTAGAGCTTGTCATCTCCTATGGACACCAGTCCTTAGGGTAGGCCCTCCTTAAACTCCCGTGACACCATAATACCCTTACATGATATTCTACAATGTCATTATAATTTTTGATATTTGACAACAGCATATTATACAATTATCCCAAATAAACTTACAAACTAATTCTTTGAATGTTGGGCAGCAATTTAAAAAAAGGATAGGAAAGGAATTAATCCCTTTCCAAAGGAATTAAGGCACTGGGAAGGCATCCGAGCATTCTATATTGGCCCCTCTTGCCCTTTTTTGCAAGAGGGACCCTCTTCTTACTATCCAAATACACACAGCTGTTGCCTGAGCTTTCAGTTCAAGCTGTGACTGAAGCCTCTGGGCAGCTGGTACCATGGATCTGTCTCTCAACCAATGGTGTGAGCTGGGCCCTCTCTGGAGAAGAAACCTGGGTCCCCCGAGATATGTGATCAGTACCGGGACCCCGCCAGCAGGCGAGAGGACCCGAAGGCAGGTGCTGGACGTGGAGGCCACGGGGGCATAGACTACAAAGGAGACAGAACTGAACCTCACATCACCCTGTTTGGCCCCGGAGGATGGCTGGTTAGCCAGAGACGGGTAAGATTCCTCAGGGAAGGAATAACCTAAGACAGGCACAGTCGCAGAGGGGCCAACAGGAGAGAACTAAAAGGTCAACAGAGGTGGGGCACAGACCCTCACCCACAAACTTTGCAGGGGCTTGAATTCTCACCCCTCCTGAGGGAGGTCTCCTGCCCCCACTGCTGCTTCGCCTCCCACACACAACTCAGACCAGGACCCAGGTGGCAGACAGAGACTCGGCCAGCAATAGCTGCTCTATATCTAAATTCAGTTTATTACCAGGAATGCTCAGGACCTACTCAAAAATGCAAATATTCCTTTCCACTAATATTTACAGGGTAAACTAAAATTTCTGCTTGAGTATTAAAATTGACAGTAAAATAGTAATCAAGTTTTCAGATTAATTTAAATTAGCCAAGTGAAATAAGTGAATACTCAAGAAAATCTAAGTGTACTAGACAAAAAGCTTTTCCTAAAACATTAACTAAAATATCTATTAGTAGTTCATCTCACTGTAAAATTGCCTAACATCCAAAGAACCTAAAGCAGTCATATTTGTGTGCAAAAATTAAAATTACCAAGACTGCAATATAAAATTTCCAAAAGCCCCCATTAATCAAAAAGGGGGGGATGACCGTGGGGTAATATCATGTAAGGAAAAATATCCTGTAAGTAAAATACATCTAGAAAATTCTTACTCCAGAAAAGTAACTTCCATTTGTAAAGCCAACAGCAGGATACCCATGAAAAAAACACACATGGTGTCAAACTAAGCCAAAGGAAAATCATTTAGGCAAAAATAAAAAGAATCCCAAGTCTATTTTGCAGAGAGGATCCCTTTATTAACTTTTGGTCGAGAATGTGTTTGTGTGTTTTCAGAGAACAACTCCAAGACCATGTGGGTTCCTACGACAGTGAGGAACTGACGGGTCTGTTCTAGTCAGGAGGACAGTCCAGAGATGGGGGACACTGACGACACCTTGCCATGCTAGCAGTCGGCAGCTGTGCATGGCTGCAGGCAGCCCAGGACCAAACCAGAGAGGATGGATCTTGCATTGCTACGATGTGTCCACCATCTGGATACCATTGCTGACATGTACACATAAAGAACTATTTGACATTGAAACTGACACTCAAACATTTTTTGTTCTTATACATTTATTTCTAGTATGCAGAGGCAAGATATTTTTGAAGAAAAGAAACAGGGGAGAGTGATTGATATAGAGGCAGGGTGGCCTTGAACAGGCTGTCAAGCTACAGGGGGAAGGCTGGGGTGGATGGGAGGCGGATGCTGAGGGAGATCAACCGAAGGACTTGTATGCATACATATGAGCATAACCAATGAATGAAAGACACTGGGGCGGGGAGGGGGGCAGGTGGGGACATGTGCTGGAGGGTAAGGGAGGCTGGGGGGAGGACATTGGGGTGGAAAAAGGAAAACTTATGTACTACTATTAAATATAAGTTATACCGCAAAAAATATATATATATTTTAAAAAAA
The DNA here is from genome assembly GCA_027563665.1 of Antrozous pallidus. Classification (NCBI taxonomy): domain Eukaryota; kingdom Metazoa; phylum Chordata; class Mammalia; order Chiroptera; family Vespertilionidae; genus Antrozous; species Antrozous pallidus. The sequence continues at coordinate 36,091,571 of CM050516.1, read as the reverse complement.
AGAAACAAAACTTAAAGAAGTACTTATGCTCCCAATACTCCATTATCAGAACACTTATTAGAATACTTAGACTACTTTTCTTAAATACAAATTTCTCAAAAACTAAAAATATCTTAATAACCAAATCGTACATGACTTTAAAAACTTTGTATTTTTCAAAAGCTTTAGAATATCTTTCTCATACTTAGATTAGAAATTATTTTTAAATGTAATTTTCCAGATGAACAATTTGCCAAAAATTTTTTTAATTCTAAGGATCATACTGTTTGAAGAAAGAAAAAAATTACCACTTTTTTCTCTCCAGAGGAATAATCAGATGACAAATGCCAAGAACAATGAAATTTTTCAAGGCCACAGGAAAAATTTTTAAATGTCATCAAAATAGCAATTTACCTATACCTGACCCACACCCCACTATTTTAAGCTAAGAACTGTGATTTTCAGCTACTAACATTATCTTTAATTATTTTTCTTTCTTTTTTATCCTCACCCGAGGGAGAGAGGGAAAGAGGAAGAGAGGGAAAGATAGGTGAGAAAACAGGAAGAGGGGGAGGAGAGAGAAAGAGAGAAACATTAATGTGAGAGAGATGTGTGTGCCTCAATCGGGGATGGAACCTGCCAGTTAGGTATGTGCCCTGACCAGGAATGGAACCCACAACTTTTTAGTGTATGGGAAGATGCTCCAATCAACCAGGCCACCTGGCCAACAGGAAATCTAAGATATTCAAAGATCATACTTTTATTCTATAACCAACTCATCATTTTAATGTTTGAAACAATGAATGGCATTTTCTTTACTGCACATGAGGGTGAAGCTAACAACTCTATGGATCTATTTGGAAGTCAATCACAAGTCTTCCTTTAAACTTTTACATTCCTTACTATTAAAAAAAAAAAAAAGAGACAGTTCAAGTTCAACCATAATTTCATGGCAAACTGTTCCACATAGTCACAATGTTAAAAGCTCTAAATGTGTGACTTACATCCAGTGGTTGGGAAGGTATTTTCAGCTTGGTGAGATGTGCTTTGCTGCTAGACTTCAATTCAGCCATGCTGTTGCCATGGGATTGACTGCTGTAGTGCTCAGACGACAGCTTTGGTTCCATGGACTCCTGTCCATCCATAGGCCGTACATAGGCAGTGGGTTTCTGTAACATTGAACTGGACTTTGACATCAATGAAGGTGGGAAAGACTGGTTTGAGTGCTGCCCACTTGAAAAAGATACACGGGAAGGAGAATCCCAATTTGCATCAGGGTCTCGAGGTGATTTGGAACGCTGATGTTCCTTGTTATGGTGATCATTCCCGTGAGACCTGGAATGACTGGAGCTTAATGAAGAAACAGCCTGGGGTTTTCCAGGGCTGGAAGAGCGTGATTTGGAGTGTTCTGATCCATGCTGGCCTTTTTTCCGGCTACTGCTCCCACTACCGCTATATGAGTCACGGTCATGCCTCTGGCTACTACTATTAGTGCCACCACTGCCACCTGCACTGGTCCGCTGGCTACTGTGTCCACTCTGTAAGCCTGAGGACCGTTTCTGAGACTGAGAAGTGCTGGGTGCAGGTCCTACAGGAGTCCATTTGCTACTCTGATGAGAGCTCCCATGCCTCTGTTCAAAGAAATTTGGGTTAGATTTTTCATCTGCTGTCGGTGGTACTGCAGGCTTGGGAAGTGCAACAAGCTTTGGTATAGATCTGTCTCCTATGAAATCCTTCATTTCATCGTAGTTTCCAAGCATACTCTGAATACGACTTGATAGCTTATCTTCTTTACTAGTCTACAAAGAAATGTAAAATATAATTATATAATTAGCATAACTTCAAATAAGAGATGCTTCTAAAGTGACTTTCCAAACTTCAAATGGAAAGGATCTTTCCTCATATCTTAAGGTTAACAACTCAAAGCAAACTCCAAATATATAATTTTTATATTAAAAACAATACACTGAAAATGAAACACATTCATGCTAAAACACAAATACTCTATAGGACACTGAGAAATATATATAATAAGTTCCAGGAGAAAAAAAATACAAATATCACCAATAAATATACCGACACAATACTGAAAATCTTTTCAAGAACAGGAAAAGTAATCTGGCTTTATGGAATTAAATTCCAGGGCATCAGATTATTCATACACAGTCTAGGAAAACATTATATTCCTAATAATTCAAAAATTTAGTGAGACAAGTTATACCCAAATTTTTAAAATTTTTTAAATTTTAATTCCTCTGTTACTTTGACTCATCAAATTAAGAAAAGTCCCAGTAACAAATTAAGCATAGAAAATCCATTGGTAAAAGTTTTAAATTCTCCCCAATAAATTTAATTTAAATGAGTAAATAAATAAGTTTTGAATCCTAACTACTAATTCTGACCAATAAATGCTCCACTATTTGAAGTCAATAGTAAATACTTCAAACTTCAAGAATTATTCTTGGATAATAAGGAAGTCCAAGATGTATCCAAGCTTTAGGACTCTTTCACATTCATACAATGAAAGAAAGTCTACCAATTACATTAAAAAAGGAAATCAAGACTGAGTCACTACTATTTTATTTTGTGATTGGCATGAATCAATAAGGACTTTAAATCATTTGAAAATCAGTATGATCCCTATTAAACGAGAGCTAATTATACAGCAATTTATAGACAGTATCAAGATTAGAAATAAAATCTAATTCATTACAGCATAATTACAAAATAAATGGTATATGATTTTAATCACTAATCCCAAATCTCAAGTTTTGTGTTATACTCATATAAAAAATGTCAGTTTAACTGCCTTTATTAGAAAATCCTTAAAAGCTCTGAATGCATGGCTTTTATAGATCTTATGTAATATCCATAAACATTAAATGTTCTAAGGGTAAATTGAGGATATGCTGTTACATTTATTTATTTATTTTTATTTTTTGCTGTTGCATTTATATTTCATCAGAAAAAAAAGTCTAACACAACTTCTCAACTCATACTATGGCAATAATGGTCATTACTGCTGCTATACATTGTATTATAGCTATTACACAGTATATGCCTTTAAAATGTAAAAACAGTTCAAATAAAACCCAAAGCCAAATCAAATATTAGAGACATTTGTGGCCAATACAGCTATATTAGAGTCATCAGAAGTAGTACCATTGAGTGTTTTATGTCATCCCAAATCAAGCACAATGGTAGTTATAAAAATAGCAATTGGTTCCATTTATTGAACAATTCTGACAATATGCTTTATTCTAAATCTGATATTGTTAATTAAGCATTAAATACATTAGAAAGAAAATCATAAAACTTAGTATGTGACAACAGCAAAAGAAACAGATTGATACTGAAAATACATTTATTCAAACATACTAAAAAGTCACTGAAACCTAGTTAACCAAGCAAAAGAATAGGCAGAAACAAAGAATCTATGAAATATATTCATTTTGATTGATGTTATACCCAAAGATCCTAGGAAACAGCAGACAATGAAGATTGATTCACAAAATTTTAACGTAAGGCTTAAAAAGGTGAAATTAAAAATAAATAAAATTTTAAAAGGGTGAAATACCTGCCCAAAGTTAGTAGGACAGCCAGTGAATGTTTGAGCTAATCCAGATCACATTTTCAAAATTATAGGATAGCAATTGGGGGCGAGATGGGCAATGACAATGACTTTAGAGCCCTAGTAATACTCTATTTCTTGATACAGATACTGATTACTATCAGATTGTTCATGCTCTGAAAATTCTTTTAGCTGTAATACAATTTGAATACTTTTCTGTATGCATGTTATATTCCAATAAAAGTACCCCAACAAAATAAATTCCACTCAGAGGAAATGGTATACATGATTAAAAAATAATAATAAAAAATTTTAAATGTCATATTATTGGGGGAAAAACATTCAGAGAAGAACAACTTACAACTTTGTATGGCTCAGCAAAGAGAGGAGAGCTAGGTGGGAAGGCGTCTTCACCCTGCTGAATTTCCTGATTCCGCCTTTCCCGTTCTTTCATGCGCAGCACATTCCGGTCTTCACGGTTCATGTTGCTATGGGAAAAAACGCAATCTTTATATCACAAAAAAAGAAAAGAAAAAATTAAAAGTTCTCTACTGATTTTGTCAGTTTAATGCTTCAAACGAAGATTCCCTTTCACCTTCCAAATAATAACAGGCATTAGTGCTGAAGTTGGGTTTTGGCAATGATTTTATCAATTAATACCACCCCATTGAAACACTTAACCTTATCAACTTTTAAAGTATTCTGCTATCTAAAAGTCAGCTAAAACTTATACATTCAGAGAGAAGGTAGTACATAAACCCAAATCCTTAATATTACCTATAAGCCTTCCATGGCTTCCTCTTCAGAACTCTTAACTATTCTGTCATTAGAGGCATACAACCCACTCCCACCTACCACCCCCTCTCCCCAAGATCCAGTGCTTGTCTCTACTTTGCATCTACCTTATCTTGATTTCTTTTTGTCCCAAACACAGCTTCCTTGGTGTCCATCCTTATGGCAGTTTGACCTCAGCTTTGCTGTTGCTCTAGATTCCCTAAAAAACGACATTTCTGCTCTAAATACATTAATATTTCAAATAAAACCTCAATAAATGGCAAAACCGAGGCTTTCAGCAATATAATCTAAAATTAACTTGGGTTAGTAACAGTAGTTGAAATTGTGATAGAAAAGAAAAAGACTTTTAGGGTGGAGGGAAAAATGAAGGTGTCACTTCTACAATCATAAAAGTACGGTGTCTTTTAACTAAGAATAAACGAAGGAAAATAGTTGATTTATAGCAGCAGGGATTTTGGTTATACAGATAATGAAAAAGGTTTTCAAACCCTGGGACAAGGAATTACCAGGAGCTCTGCAACATTTTCCCTGGAGATAGATTAAACCACCTGTCCTAGTTTACCAGTACTTATTTTGTAATTCTTATTTATTTCAGAGAGGAAGGGAGAGGGAGAAAGAGAAAGAAACATCAATGATGAGAGAGAATCATTGATGGCTGTCTCCTGCATGCCCCTACTGGGGATCAAGCCCAAAACCCAGGCATGTGCAGCATTGACTGGAATCGAATCCAGGACCCTTCACTCTGCAGGCCAAGGTGCTATGCACTGAGTCAAATCAGCTAGGGCTGTCCTAGTTTTGATTAAAAAAATAATAATAATAAAAAGTCCTGTTGGAAGCCAAAGGCAAAAATCAAGTTACACTATGTGTAGCATTTTTAGATTTACAAATCAAACCTAATTGGAAAATTTAAGTCCATAAAGATTAGGGAAATTTTAATTATAAAATTAGAATAGACAGCAAAGCCAATAAACTCTCAAAAAATAGATCTTTATTGAACAGATTACAGGTGTTCCTCTCCCCGCCCCCATAGTTCCCCTCCACCCGATCCTTAACCCCACCCCATGCCCTAACCTCCCGCCACTGTCATCATCCATAGGTGTTAAGATTTTCTTAAAATATATATTTTATTGATTTTTCACAAGAGAGGAAGAGAGAGGGGGATAGAAAGTCAGAAACATCGATGAGAGAGAAACATCCATCAGCTGCCTCTTGCACACCCCCTACTGGGGATATGCCTACAACCAAGGCACATGTCCTTGACCAGAATCGAACCTGGGACCTTTCAGTCCGCAGGCCAATGCTCTATCCACTGAGGCAAACCGGTTTCGGCAGTGTAAGATTTTTGTCCAATCTCTTCCCACACTCCTCACACCCTCTTCCCCGAGAATTGTCAGTCCACTCTCTTTCTATGTCCTTGATTCTATTATATTCATCAGTCCATTCTGATCATCAGATTTTTCTTTCACTTGATTTTTAGATTCGCTTGTTGGTAGGTACGTATTTGTTGTCATTTTGTTGTTCATAGTTTTTATCTTTACCTTTTTCTTCTTCTTCTTCCTCTTCTTAAAGAATACCCTTCGGCATTTCATATAATCCTGGTTTGGTGGTGATGAACTCCTTTAGCTTTTCTTATCTGTGAAGCTCTTTATCTGACCTTCAATTCTGAATGATAGCCTTGCTGGGTAGAGTAATCTTGGTTGTAGGTTCTTTCTTTTTTTAAAAAAAATATATTTTTATTGATTTTTTAAAGAGCGGGAGAGGGAAAGTCAGAAATATCGATGAGAAACATCGATCAGCTGCCTCTTGCACGCCCCCTACTGGGGATGTGCCTGCAGCCAAGGTACATGCCCTTAACCGGAATCGAACCCGGGACCCTTCAGTCCGCAGTCCGACGCTCTATCCACTGAGTCAAACCGGTCCCGTGGTTGTAGGTTTTCTATTCATCACTTTGAATATTTCTTGCCACTCCCATCTGGCCTGCATAGTTTCTGTTGAGAAATCAGCTGACAGTCGTATGGGTACTCCCTTGTAGGTAATCAACTGTTTTTCTCTTGCTGCTTTCAAGATTCTGTCTTTTGCCCTTGGCATTTTAATTATGATGTGTCTTGATGTGGTCCTCTTTGAATTCCTCGTTTGGGATTCTCTGCGCTTCTTGGACTTTTAAGTCTATTTCTTTCACCAGGTAGGGAAAGTTTTCTGTGATTATTTCTTCTAATAGGTTTTCAATATTTTGCTCGCTCTCTTCTTCTGGCACCCCAATAATTCAGATGTTGGTATGCTTAAAGTTGTCCTAGAGGCTCCTTACACTATCTTCATATTTTTAGATTCTTTTTTCTTTTTGTTTTTCTGGTTGGGTGTTTTTTGTCTCCTCATATTTCAGATCTTTGGTTTGATTCTCGGGGTCCTTTGATTTACTGTTGAATTTCTGTATATTCTTTATTTCAGACAGTGTATACTTACTTTCTAACTAGTCCTTTCCTGGCATTTTCATTAAGGTCCTTGAAGGTCTCATCAAGTTTCTCAGTGGTTTTTAGAAGATTCTTGAGTAACCTTATAAATGTGGTCCTGAACTCTATGTCCAGTAGTCTGCTTTCCTCAATTTTTTTCATTCATGACATGTTTCTTTGTCTCTGCATTTTGCTGTTTCCCTGTGTTGATGGGGTGGAAGAACTGCTGTACTGGAGACACGTCTATGGGGCAGGACTTGCTTCAGTGGGGCTTTAGTGCTCACCAAGTCTGCTCTTGAATGTGTCACTTATGGATGTGAGTAATTGAATTCTGGTGTCACCTCACACTGATCTCTAGATACATTAGCTTCTTGACCTCCAATGGGGTATAGGTCAGCTACTGTCTGAGGCAACCCAACAGGAGCTACAGCTTGGGGGTTGGAGGTTTTGGAGCTGTCTGACCTGAGCTGCAGTTTGTTAGATTAAGCTGTGATGGGGCAGGCCATTTATATGCAAATGCCGTTATGCACCATTCAGGTGGGTTTGCAGATTGTGAAGGGCAGGGTCTCAGGGAGTCACTAGGCTAGGGCATGGCAAACAGTAATGGCTGCCAATCAGCCCTCTCTGCGTCTCCGCCTTTCCAAGTCCCCGCATCCTGCACCCTCACGCAGTGAACAATGATTGCTGCACGCACCTCTACAAGGGAGCCACACTCAATTTCCAACCCGATGGCAGACAGTCCAGCTTCTTCCCATAGGGATCTGGGTCACCAGCATCTCCCCAGAAACTGGAGTTCAGAGTAATCAGGAGCTTGTTTCCCTCTGGGTTGAAAAAAGCAGCGCCCAAAGTCACCTGCCACCAACCCAGTTCGCATGCCTCCATACCTCAGCTTTTCAGCGCTTGTGCATGTCTCAATGTTCTTTTCTCTTTCCTTCTAGTTGAAGAACTTCCACTCGGCCAGCTTTCCCATGGTTCTGGGTGATAGACGTTTTGTCTTTTAGATGCAGTTTGAAATTGTTGTGTGCGGCAGCAGGTTAGGTGTTTGCCTATGCTACCATCGTGGCTTCTCTCCCAATATACTCTTGAGGACTTTTATAAATGGTTAGAACAGTACAACATTCAAAAATAAACCTTTCTGATTTGCATAATTAGTACCTTACATTTAATATTTTTAAAGTACTCTAAGTGTTTCAAATGTATATTCAAATTATTTCTTATACAATTTTCTAATAAACTTAGAAAAGAATATGTTTTTTGAGGAATTGAAATAGTGTGTGCTTTGTTCAGTCTCCCTAGTATTTAGCACCATACAGAACCACAACAAGTGTTTGACTCTTCCTTTAATAAACACCATACAAAATCTACATTTCAGTAGTCAGAGAATAAAACCAAACATCATATATTATCCTTCAGCTCACTTGAAACAACTAATAATTGTATATCACTAACAATCAAGTTTCAAATAGACCTCTTAACCTATGGTGCTGGAACATAAAAGTTATTTGTATCTGAGAATTTAAGGGGCATGTTAACTAATGATTTTCTTAGATTTCATAAATTCAATTCCTGCAAGATCAGAGAACAGAAATGCCTTCTTTAAACTATGAGTTAATTTTATGTATTCAACAGCACTGAAATAATCATGCAAAAAATACTTGTACATTGATGGCAAAGACAGGTATGATTTCCTTAATAAATACCCTCCTATAATTACAAAAAACTTTTCTTTTCTTAAAAAATAAAAGGCATCCAACTGAATATTTCCTCTTTTAACAAGAATTCCAAGAAGCTCAGAACTGTCTGGCCTGTGTGGCTCAATGGTTGAGTACTGACCTATGAACCAGGAGGTTATGGTTTGATTCCCAGTCCAGGCACATGCCCAGGTTGTAGGTTCAATCCCTAGTGTGGGGAGTGCAAGAGGCAACCAATTAATAATTCTCTCTCATCACTGATGTTTCTAAGTCTCTCTCCCTCTCCCTTAACTCTCTGAAATCAATAAAAATACATATTTTTTAAAATCAGCTCAGAACTAAATTAACTGATTATTTAAAAAGAACTAATATCCCAGTTGTAGTTCTTTTCTAATTTTTTTTCCTGATTTGACTTATTTTCGCATCTAATTTATAGCCTCCGTTTTTTTCCTCCTGTATTTTCACATCAATATCTCTGCCTAACGTAAAATAAAGTTTTCTAAAGCAATCATTCCAGTAATAAGAGCTCTCTTAAAAGTAACATAAAATTTAAATGAGTCAATTTTAAATATATCTTTGCAGTACAAAAACTATTTTATTGCATATCCCTCATGACACATGCAACTATTGTACTAAAATAGGATTCAGTGTTTTGGTTTTTTTAAATTAGCAAATTGCTGTATCACAACAAAACCTATGGGACTGCTAGATAAAAGAATTTTGAAAAGAAAACTGGTCAGGCACAGACATGCAGGTGGGAAGATTGCTGAGCTCAGAACTGTGGAACCGCTGAAGTATTACAGGAGATTCTTAAAAGAAAATTCTCATCCTGATGGAAGAGAACTAGGTGCATTGAGAACCACAACTGTCAACATGAGTTCAATTAGTACTGCAGATGGTTCTGCTTCAGGAAAGCTGGAAAATACTACAGAAATTTGCAGTATTTGCAGCACTACCAACAGATGCCTTGATAAAAGGTATGCTGTTCCTAATGTGGATCTACCACCTCTGTATTCGAGATTTCGATCTGGACCTCTTCAAGTCAAAGGTAATTCAGGTGGTTTAGTTATAAGCAAGGACTATTTGATAAGCTACATGGAGAGTGGCAACCTTCCCAGTAAAAGTTCTCAAACATAAAACATCTAGTAACCAAAAACCAATAAGGTCAATTATCTCTTAACTTCTTAAACATCGTAACAAAGTAACGTAAGCTCTAAACTTCAATTGAACTATAAACAGTTGAGGTCCCAATTTAGTAAATGGAACAATTAAGAATACCTGACTTTTTGTTCTGGTTATATAACACTAGTGGCCCAGTGCACAAATTCATGTACACTTTAATAGATATAGAATAAACTTACTAAATTAGACCTGCTTTCTGATTTAGCTAGTTTTCCCAGCCCAGTGAAGCACCCCAACTTCTCTTTCAGGTAATTGTCAGCAACACAGCAATAAAATATCAACACAAAGCACATTACTATTGTAAATCATGAAGGGAGAACAAAGGGTGAAATATTTAACTGCAGCAGTGTTTGACTGGGCAGTGAGAAAACCTGAAGTCATTTTTAAGGTCCACCATTTCTTACTTTTATTTTCAGTTGGGTCAAGATTCTAAGCTTTCTAAATCTCCAGCTAATGAAAAGAAAATAGGATTTGGCTCAGTGGATAGAGCGTCAGCCTGCGGACTGGAAGGTCCCAGGTTCAATTCCGGTCAAGGGCATGTACCTTGGCTGCAGGCACAATCCTGGTAGGGAGTGTGCAAGAGGCAGCTGATTGATATTTCTCTCTCATCGATGTTTCTGACTTTCTATCCCTCTCCCTTCCTCTCTGTAAAAAAATCAATAAAATACATTAAAACAACAACAACAAAGAAAATAGGATTCTCCTACCTACCTACTCCAGGACTTCTGTGGGGATCAAATGAGATGAAGCGCGGGAAAATGCTTCATAGACATTTGGTTAAAATGTGAAATGTTTCCACCCGGCTATAAAGCAAGTCATGTTCCTGGGCTGAAGAAACTGCAAGGAGACTAGTTGTTGTAGGAAGAGGAAGCCGGGCGTTGCTCTGTGATGTTGTTTGGACACTTAGCATATTAGCCTTTTAGATATGTAGACTAGAGGCCCGGTGCATGAAAATTCATGCACTCCAGAGGCTCTGGGTTTGTCACGTGTGCCACTGTGGAGGAGGTGGATGCAGCCATGAATGCGAGGCCACACGAAGTGGATGCAAGATCTGTGAAACCAGGAAGGGCTGTCTTAAAAGAAGATTCTCAAAGACATGGTGCCCACTTAACTGTGAAAGAGACTTTTGTCAGTGGTATTAAAGAAGACACTGAAGAACATCACCTAAGAGATTATTTTTAACAGTATGGGAAAAGCAAAGTGGCTGAAATCACGCCTGACTGAGGCTGAGGCAAAAAAAGAGAGGTTTTGCTTTTGTAACCTTTGATGACCATGCCTCTGTAGACAAGACTGTCATTCAGAAATACCATACTACATCAAGAGGGAGGGGGGAAGAGATAACATATGTAATACTTTCAACAATAAAGATTTAATATTTTTTAAAGAAATAACATACTGTGAATGGCCACAACTGTGAAGGAAAGCCCTATTTAAGCAAGAGATGACCAGTGCTTCATTCAGCCAAAGAGTTCAAGTGGTTCTAGAAACTCAAAGGTGATCATGGGAGAGGTTTTGGTGGAAATGACTACTTTTGTCATGGAGGACACTTCAGTGGTCAAGATGGCTTTGGTAGTAGCCGTGATGATGGTGGATATGGTGGCAGTGGGGATGGCTACAATGGTTTTGGTAATGATGGAAGGAATTTTGGAGGTGTCATAAGCTTACAATGATTTTGGCAATTACAATAATTAATCTCAAATTTTGGACCTATGAAAGGAGGAAATTTTGGAGGCAGAAGCTCTGGCCCCTATGGTAGTGGAGGGCAATGCTTTGCCAAACCATAAAACTATGGTGGCTACGGCAGTTCCAGCAGCAGCAGTAGCTTATATGGCAGTGGCAGAAGGTTTTAATTACTTCAAGAAACAAAGCTTAGCAGGAGAGGAGAGCTGGAGAAGTGACAGGGAAGCTACAGGTTACAACAGATTTGTGAACTCTGCCTAGCACAGTGGTGGCAGGACCTAGCTGCTAAAAAAGAAGTCATCCTATATAATAAAAGGCTAATATGCAAACAGACTGAACAGCGGAATGACCGGTCACTGTGATGCACACTGACCACCAGGAAGGCAGATGCTCAGTGCAGGAACTGTTCCCTGGTGGTCAGTGCGCTCCCACACTCAGCCAGAAGCCCTGAGCCAAGCTTATAGCTGGTGAGCACAACAGTGGTGGCAAGAGCCTTTCCTGCCTCTGTTGCAGCACTAAAGATGTGCTCCCCATGGGGAGTGGGCCTAAGCCATCAGTCGGACATCTCCCAAGGGCTCTTGGACTGCAAGAGGGCACAGACCAGGCTGAGGGACACCCCCCCACACCTGAATGCATGAATTTCATGCACTGGGCCTCTAGTGTTTTAGATAATATTCATGTGAATGTGTAAAAAAAATTCAAGGACTGTAATTGTGACTAAATGTAGAACAGGTTATTTTACTTTTTCTGTGGAAAGTGGAAAGAATCCCAACAAAGGATTTTATTTGTACCCATGCTGTTGACTGATAAATGTAAGAGTCTGATCATGACACTGAATAAATGTGTCTTTAAAAAAAAAAGTCAGAAATCCTCTCATCAACAATCAATTTTCACAGTACTAACATCTGCATCCATTCTCTTCTTTCCCTTTATTATGAAAAGTATCTTTTTCTAAAGAATAAGTATGCCCATTTTGCTCTTTTCCTAGACCTTACTGACTCCACTCCAGCAACTTCAACCTCTCGAATGAATCCTTTCTATCAGCATTCAAACATATTCTTTTTTAAAAAGAAAGTCTTGATCCTGTATTTCTCTCCAGCTACCACTAACTCTTTATCTTCTCTCTTCTTGTTCATGGCTAAGCTTCTCAAGAGGACTCACTCTAAAGATTCTAAGCCTTTTTAATTTTCAGCATTGTATTATGAGGTTAACCCATGTTCACTTATTTTCACTGCTGTGAATCCACACAACTAACTTATCTATTCTCTAGTAGATCGTTATTTAGGTAGTTTCCATTTCTCTGCTACTACAAACAACTCTGTAAATGATCACTTTTGTACCTATCTCTTTGTACCAATGAATGAGAGTTTTTCTAGAATAGACACCTATAGGTGGAATTGCTAGGTTGCAGGGTAGGAGCATCTTCAATTTTAGTAGATATAGACAAATTGCTTTCCAAAATATATCCAATCACTATTCAACACTCTACTGTTTTCAACTTTCTACACTCCACCCCTTGCCAAGATCTCTAGTGATTTGCAAGTTGTTAAAGCTGATAGACATTCTATCATTTTAGTTAACCTACCATTCAACACATTCAGCCACTAAGTTCCTTAATACAGTACTTCTGACTTCTGTAACCCTGGTCTTCCCAATTTTCCCAGTAATTCTGACTCTTCTCCTTCAACCTATTAGATTTCTTAAAAGTTGATGCTCCTAAAAAAAAAAAAAAAAGTTGATGTTCCTCTGTGCTCAGCCATGGGTCTTACTCTGATTCAGTCTACATTCTCTCCCACAATTTCATTGCTTGAAATACCATCTATAAGCCTAGAATCCAAAAACCTAAATATTCTCCACATCAGATCTTTCTCTTTTGAGATACAGACAGTATATATAAGGACACTGATCATGTCCTTTGAGGAATCTCAATCTTAATACATCCAAAATGGATTTCTTTTTAAAATATATTTTTTTTATTAATTTTTTTACAGAGAGGAAGAGAGAGGGATAAAGAATTAGAAACATCGATGCAAGAGAAACATCGATCGGCTGCCTCCTGCACTCTCCACTGGGTATATACTCACAACCAAGGTACATGCCCTTGACCAGAATAGAACCTGGGACCCTTCAGTCTGTAGGCCAATGCTCTATCCACTGAGCCAAACCAGTTAGGGCCAAAATTGATTTCTTGATCTGTTTTCCCCTGCCTCCACCAACTACTAATCCAGTGATCCCCTCCTACTAAGCAACTGCTCTTGCTGAATCCTCCCTTCAACTTCTCTCCATATCCAATTCATAATTACAATCTCCAAAATATATTTTTAATTAATCTGTTCACTTCTTTCTCCATAGCCACTGTTCAAAACAAGCCATCATTTTATCTCCAACTTGGGAATGCTACAGCCTTCTAATTAAGGCTCCTACTTCCCCTGGTCTCTCTCTACTCTACATTTCATACTATAGCCAAAGTGATGTCTTTAAAACACAAACCAGATCATGTCATCTAACCCCTGCTTTAAATTTTTTAATAAGCTTTCCACTTGCCTTAAGATAAACTTTAAGGTCTTAATATGGTCTACAGAGCCCTGATCTTTCTACCTGATCTGATTCCTGCCTATTTCATCAGATTCAAATTATATCTTGTAACTCTTCCCTCCCAATTCCCACCAGGAGCCTTTTGGGGGCTTCTTGAACTTGTGATGCTCTTTCCAGCTTCAGAAAATTGATACATACATTCCCTTTTCCTTCAGAATACTTAATCACAATTAAGTATATATTTATTTTTATGTTCATTAATATTTCCTCTCACTAGACAATAACCAGGAAATGTGTTTGTTTTGTTCAGCATTACATATCTATACAATAACTTAGTAGACAATCACCTGAATGAGTAAACTAATGAATTTCACAGCAAGGTTAGAAAGAAGACATTATCACACTTACTAGGAAATAATACCCAGAGGTCATGGTATTATTTACCTAATATCACAAAATACTGATATTTCACAATAAAAATAATCAATACTTCCTATTACATTAAAATCAGACACCATGTGCAACAATTTAGTACCGTAACATTTGCATTTAATTATTTCAGATAGGCTAGAACTGAAATATTTATTTGTCAAGCTCTACAACTTTTTTCCTTTAACTATAATTCAATTCACTTCCTCCATGAAGCTTCTTGGATAAAGCAAACCTTTATTTCCTCATCTTAGAAGCCAAACAGTATTACAAGTAATGCTTATCATGTAGTTAAGCAGTTATTCCATTGTTCAATAAATAATTTCAAACAGTATTTGCCAGACTGATTACTGATAAACTAGTATGTTCTTTTAAAAATACTAGACAATGTAAAACCTCAATTCAAGGAAAGAAATGTTTATTACATACACAAATGCTCACACTTAAGGGTAAGTCTAAGAATATATGAATATTCATATTACATGTAACCAGCTGACTCCCTTTAGATAATTATTTCTCTCAGAAATACTAAATACCCTTTCCTCTTGTTGTCCTACAGTTATATACCATGTACCTATTTTAGAACCAAAGGCAAATCAAATTATGCTTCTTTCATTAATATTTTAGAAATGTGTAAACCAAATTTGACTAGTGTAAACTTACCTCAAAAATTGTTGCTATCAAACTCTAAAAGCATATGAACAAAAAAAAATCAAACCGAAAAGCCTATTTTCATCTTCAAAAATAAACAAATGCACGTAGAAAATGGTTAAAAGTAAAAATTTACAGTTTTTATAGAAAAAAATCAATCTTTTGATTCAGATTATTTTTAAAATATATTTTATTGATTTCAGAGAGGAAGGAGAGGGAAAGAGAGATAGAAACATCAATGATGTGAGAGAATCATTGATTGGCTGCCTTCTGCACGCCCCCCACTGGGGGACTGAGCCTGTAAGCCAGGCATGTGCCCTTGGCCGGAATCCTGAGACCTTTCAGTACTCAGGCTGATGCTCTCTCCAATGAGCCAAATCAGCTAGGGTTCAGATTATTTTAAAGCATACAAATATCTAAAATCCACAAAGGCATCTTACTGGAAACTTCTGTAATGTACACATTAGTAATTACTTTTATATCTTTATAAAACAAAGCTAAGAGACTCTTATGCAATAAAAGGATTTCAAGCTGTCTACAGTTCAATTTTTACCTATTTTTATAAAGCCTTCAGGATTTATCTGAGCCTGAAAATAACCTACATACATTCAGATCCAGATTTTTTACTCAAATTGGCCCCTCTACTTAGTAGTCCCTTACTTCTCCCCATTTCTAAATTCATCTATTTCAAAGTTAACCACATATACCTGCTTCAAAAAAACCCTCCAAGCTTCCTCTGACTTTTTACTATAATGTTAATAAAAATATGTAAATATAAAATTAGGTAGGAACTCATTATGTTTATAGCTCTTACATAACAGTAAAACTAAAACAACTTTAAAATCTAAATATAAAATGAAATTTTAAGTAACATGAATGTAACAGATTGTGTTGACTTACAGAAACTAGACCAACGACATATTCAATCCTGGAAATATGTAGTCTCAAATCTGGTTCTATATTTTTAAATCACTTCTGTAACTTGACTTCAATAATACTAATACATAAAATGCTTATAAATATGTTATACAAAATGGACTTAATAACTGTGCTTATTTGTTAGTTTGGGAAATACAACTTTATACACCAGACCAACCAATAGTCCTTAAGTGACCATGTTAAAGAGGTCTCACCTGCTAACTTGTTCATTTGTGGTTTCCTACCTTATTGAAATCTACATTAAATACATATAAAGTATATAAATCACTGCTGAAGTTGGAAACACAACACCCATACTGCAAACTGTTTTGTGTTGATTAATTACAAAGATGGGATCCACCAGAAAGGTGAAAATATGACACCACCTACTATGCCAGAGTTCTTTCAGGTTTGGCCTGCTTATACTAACACATACTATGACATGATCCAATTTTACTCTCCAATTTTCCCTTCTGAGATGCTGCAATATCATCTTAGTATAGGGACTATAGCTTGGCACAAACACAATAAACAGAATCTAAACACAGTAACAAACTCCCAAGGGAGTATTTCGCTATAAAGCAGTCCTTAAGAAGTTACATAGAACTCATTAATGTCTAAGTATCTATCCCCAGGTGGAAGAATACTACAGAAAATGGAACACTACTAAGGAGTTTAAAGTAACAAAATCAGATTTGCAGTTTCGAGGGAAAATCATTCTGGTACCGGGTATAGTAAATCAAACTGGCAATAAGGAAAAAATGAGAAGATTGTTGTAATAATCCAAGTGAGAGTTGAAAGCTTTGGATTAAGGCAGCAAATGCAGAGAAAGAGTTTGGATTCAAAGATGTTAAGGAAGTAGAATCTTGGGAAATCCAGATGTGAGAAGTAAAATAGAGGAGTCTAGGACTTGTTTGCATGTTTCTAGGAAAAATGATGATAGTGGTACATTCTCTAAGACAAGAAAAAGAGCAGAATTGGGGATGAGGAGATTGAGAAGTGGCAGAATAGTTAATCTGTACATAATGAACACTTATAGGGACTATCTGACCAGCTTCTGGC
Organism: Antrozous pallidus; assembly: GCA_027563665.1. Lineage (NCBI taxonomy): Eukaryota > Metazoa > Chordata > Mammalia > Chiroptera > Vespertilionidae > Antrozous > Antrozous pallidus. Next base: position 36,074,631 of record CM050516.1, on the reverse strand, counting down.
TTCACTTCACCCCAGATTTTTTTGAAAATTCTCTCCCCCATTTACATAGTTGTACTAAAGGCAACCATGTTACAATGTAATCTACAGTGTGATCCTCCCTTTAGGGTATAGTAGACCCATCAAGTTTGATTCCCTAACTAAAGCTAGGCCAGCGGTTGGCAAACTCATTAGTCATCAGAGCCAAATATCAGCAGTACAACAATTGAAATTTCTTTTGAGAGCCAAATTTTTTTTAAACTTAAACTTCTTCTAACACCACTTCTTCAAAACAGACTCGCCCGGGCCATGGTATCCTGTGGAAGAGCCACACTCAAGGGGCCAAAGAGCCGCATGTGGCTCGCCAGCCAGTTTGGCGACCATGGAGCTAGGCTAATGCCCAGATCCCGCCTGTTTGTGTATGTGTATTTGTGTGTATGCTGTACATGCATGTGTATCTACAATAAAACAAAAACCCGTAACAAGTGCCACAGTAAATAGGGGCATTATAACTGTTTAGCCCTAAGACAATCCTCAGACCCAAATAAATGTCCACGAAGGCCCAATTGATCTGCTGAAACAGTAGTCAACAACTTTTTTAAAGCCTCCTAGTGAACATTTCAGGCTTTGTAGGCCATATAGTCACAACCACTCAATTCTGCCTTTGCAGCAGCAAAAGCAGCTACAGATAATATATAAACAAATTGTTGTATTTATGAACATTGAAATGTGAGCTTCCAAAAAAGCATTTCCTATAATTTTCACATGCCACAAAATATTCTTTTGATTTTCCCCACCATTTAAAAATGTAAAACCATTCTTAGCTCACAGGCCATACAAAAGCACGCAGCACTATATTGACTAATCATAGTTTGCTGCCTTGTAATAAGGTGACATAGATCTGTCCTCCCCTAACACTCCTTCCAACTGTCCTCTTAGTGGTAATCTTAATCTAAGACAAAAATCTTCCTAGTGGACAGAACTGAAAAATCTTCATTTGGCTAAAAAACTCCATTTTCAAGGAAGACAACAAATGAAGGCCCCTATAATTTGCTGGTTGTATCATTTACCTTACACATACTTGTCTAGCAAGATATAGTGTTAAGTTTTGCAACAATATCTTCCTCTGCCCTGCTCTCATAAGAGTTTTATTTTATTTCCCAACTACTGTGTATCAGTTATGTTAAAAATGATTAAATTTAGTTTATAGAAACAATTTTCAGACATGTGACAAAGCATATCTAGGCCTGATTAACAGAAGATCTGTTAATTTCAAAATTAACCTTTAAAATCTGAACTCAAGAGAACAATGACCTATGGATGTTGTAGCCAGATGTAAATTTGAGTAGTCTTCTTAGAAGGGATAAGATTGTTTGCTGATGTAAATTATGTTTTTAAAATATTTAACATACATATGGGGAAAAGTAGGATTAAATAGCCATGGGATGAATGAAGTGGCCCAACTAAGTATAACTCTTTATTATTGATTTTAGACAGAGAAGGAGGGAAGGAGGAAGGAAGAGAATAATATTGATTTGTTCTACTTATTTATGCATTCACTGGTTGAGTCTTGTATGTGCCCTCACCAGGGACGGGAACCCAAACCTTGGCGTATCAGGATGACAAGATGACATTCTAATCAACTGAGCCTACCCAGCCAGGGTTCCTAATATGTTTTTTGTTTGTTTAATATATTTTTATTGATTTCAGAGGGGAAGGGAGAAGAAGTGGGAGAGATAGAAACATCAATGATGAGAGAGAATCATTGATCGGCTGCCTCCTGCATGTCCCTGACCAGAATCGAACCCGGGACCCTAAGTCCGCAGGCCAACACTCTCCACTGAGCCAAACCCACTAGGGCCCAACTATGTTTTAAGAGTACCCTTTACTGCACTTCTATCTGAGATGGTGTAGCTAGAGCATCTTATTACAATGTAGCCCTCAGCCAAAGTTATAGACACATAATGTAATGAGTCCTCTTTCCTAGGTCAGTCTCTCTCTGATATAAGATATAAGATTTCAAATTCAGAAGATATTAGTGTTAAAGTTGATCCTCAGCAAGAGAACTAGCTGAACATACAAAGAGCCCCTCCATCCAGCTGTTCTTGAATTCTATCTTCCTGCCTTTCCTAGAATTTGTAGGATATCCAGTATATTCCCAATAAATTCTTTTGGCTTAAGGTAAGTATATGCTACTTTCCTAAATAAAACAAAGTGCCTATTAGACAAACTAAAGAGGGATATTCAGGTGGATGAAAGAGTCTGGTGCTCACAAAACACTTAGAGATGATAGCTACGCAATACAAATGGATGGTTTTACCCAGAAGAGTGAAGAAAAAATGACAAGGCTAAAATCCACAATACCAATCTCAAAGGACTACCAAGAATAAAAAATCTGCAAAGAAGCAGTTAGTAGGTAGGAAGGTAGTAAATGAACAGTCATCAAAGTAAAGAAGAAAACAATATCAAGGATCAAATGATTAACTATCAAGTACAAAAAGAGGTAGTAAGCAATGATTATACAAGTTGGCAATATAAAAGACACAAGTGGCCTTGGTAAGAGCAATTTCACTGGCATGATAGGATGAGAAGCCAGGCTGAAGGTCCACACTACCTACAAAGTATTTTTGCCATTAAAAAAGTATCAAGCCTGATAGTCTAGCCAGTGTTGCTAAATGGTTAGAGCTTCAGTCAGAGCACCAAAGGGTCTTGAGTTCTACTCCTGGTCAAGAGCCTGTACCTTAGTTGCAGGTTTGATTCCTGGCCCTAGGCAAGGCAAGTTCAGGAGGCAACCAATCAATGTGATTCACATCTCTCTCTCTTTTTTCTTTCCCATCCATCCCCCCCTTCCACTCTCTCTAAAAAGCAATGGAAAAAATAGCCTCAGGTGAGGAGGAAAAAAAAAATTTTTCAGGCCTGAATCAAATCAAGCTCCTAAATGTCACTACTAATTTAGAGAAAAAACAGGAACAAAGAAATATCTATAATAATAAAATGCTAATTAGACTAGATAGCTGGACAACCTCCTGGACAAAGTAAGGGCTGAGCCCCTTGCAAGAATTTCATGCATTTGGGTCTCTAAGTGTCCCTCCGACCGACAGTTATGATGCACACTGACCACCAGGAGGCAGACACTCAATGCAGGAGCTGTCAAGCTTCAGTTACTTGGCAGTGGCAGGTCTCAGGTGAGACCCCCTGGAACCAGAGAGGAGGGAGACCGATTCTTCGCAGGGCTGTGTGATTCCACCTTTGGCTGTGGGTAATGTTGTTGCTGGGGCACTGTCAACCCTGAATCTGGTTTACTGCACACTTGTATTTGCGTTCCATTACCCTTTACGACAGCAACTTTGTAGAGTGCCTTCTCACACTCTGGGACCCCCCAGGGGATGTCGGAGAGCCGGTTTCAGCCCCATCCCTGCAGGCCAGGCCAAGGGACTGTTTACTCCGCAGATGCCCTTCAAGCCACAATGCCACCCCAGGTGTGGCTGGCCAGGGAAGGACCCCTCAGGGTTGGCTCCAGGGCAGATCTGGCCCCTCTCGCCAAGGCCCCCCCTGCTGGCCACCTTCTAATTAATTTCCTTTCTATGTGAACAAATCTGTGCGCCGGGTCACTAGTATTACATGAAACCACAGCAATGCAATCAGCACAATCCAGACTGTGAGAAATCTCATAGGGCAAAAACCTGGTTTCTTTAACAAACCAACTGTATGGGAACAAGAACAAAAAGACAGCAACCAATAGAAAGAAGGGGTGGGGGGAAGAGGGTTGAGACACATACCCAATGTTATATAGGATGTCCCTTTATTTGGATTCTAACTCAACCTGTTAAAACAAAGCAAATCCCAGCTGGTATGGCTCAGTGGTTGAGTGCTGACCTATGAACCAGGTCACAGTTCCACTCCCAGTCAGGGCACATGCCTGGGTTTCAGGCTCAGTCCCTGGTGGCAGCCTATCAATGATTCGCTCTCATTACTGATATTTCTATCTTACTCCCCTTCTCCCTTCCTCTCTAAAATCAATAAAACCTTAAAAAAAAAAAAAAGCAGAAACAATAATCAAGGAAATCTAAACATTGGGTATGCAATGATATAAGAAATTAGTGTTAATTTTTTAGTCAAACTTTATATTGGATTATTGTTTTAATCCTTATTTTTCAGAGATACATAATGAAATAGTATGACAATTTTATTTTACTAGTGTGTCTTCCCTAATACATTGTGTTCCATGTCACCCAGCAGGCTACAGCCCCAGAGTTAGCTGCCTAACAAATAATTAAGGGAGATACAAAGTGATACAGTATTCCAGGGAGGTAGGTCACAATTGGAGTAGAGTGAAGAATTAAGCAAAACTTTAGGAAGGCAATGGTACTTGCCCTGGGCCTTAAAAGATGGTAAAATTTTAACAGGTAAGGAACAAGAGAAAAATTATATTCCTGATGGAAAAAATGAAAGCAATTGCAAAGAGGTGGGCAGGCCTGTCTATGCAGCGTATTCACCTGTACTCACCTCTCCATAAAACTGTCCCTACCCTAATGAGACATGAAAACAAAAACTCGAAGTGAAAAGTCATAACCCTCTAGGCAGCTCCAAATTGACAAAATCATGGGAGACCCATTCAGGCTCCAAGCAGCCCCAGGGGGAGTTCTTGTCCAGTCCTAGGGCAGATAATGACAATATCTAGACAGCCAAACCATACTGGCTGTCTAGGGCAATCTATTCTGTTACACCCCCTTCCTCCTTACCACCCGCCCCCCCCGCCCCCCCCCCCACACACTTTGGGAAAAGAATACATGGAGTTATTTTACTTATCCTAGGAAATAATGATCAAAATCAGTAAAACAGTACCCACTAAAAGCCACCACCATGGCTCATTAGGGAGATAAAAGCTACATGAAATGCTTTTCCTCAGGTTACAGATTTTTAATGATAGCTGATGAAGCAAATATATTTTAAATAAGATTTTCTTCTTCAAAAATAGACTTCCCAATATTAAAATATTTTTGGAATATTTTGGAAACGGATTCAGTGGTTCTAACATTTTCTATGTGCCAGTATCATTAAAATTCTCAGGATATGATGCCTGTGAAAAATGAACATCTAGACAAATAGGAATGCAATGATCAGCCAAAAAACTCAGTAACTGGAATGCTTATTACTGCCCTCTTCCATGTACTGGAGTATCATTTCAAATAACCAATATAAGTAGGTGTAGGGAGATACTAGAAGTAGGGATGCTTTTCTTAAACCAAAGTAAAAAGCAGCAAAGTAACAGGTCAGATTAGCTTTAAGCAGTATTAAGTCACTGATTACACTTTATTTCACAATAACTGAGACTGGTATACACCTTCCCAGAAATAAAATGTAATTATTCCAACTTATAAGAAGAAATGGTTTGGCTCAGTAGGTAGATCGTCGGCCTGAGGACTGAAGGGTCCCGAGTTCTATTCCAGCCAAGGGCACATAACTCAGGTTGCAGACTCGATCCCTAGTGTGGGGTGTGCAGGAGGCAGCTGATCAATGATTCTGTCTCGTCATTGATGTTTCTATCTCTCTCTCCCTCTCCCTTCCTCTCTAAAATCAATAAAAATATATTTAGTAAAATAAAATAAGAGACTATATAGATATGTCTTAAGAAATGTGATATCTCTTTTAAAAAAAGAAGAAATAAAACAAGAAATGAGCAAAACATAACAACTGGGGATTCAAAAACTGGGAAACCTTTATATTATATAGGAAAGATTTTGTAGTAAGATATCTGTAGAATAGAACTAAAATAATAAAATTTAAGTTAATTTTTATAACTCACATTGTACTTCTGGGTCATTGCACAGGTGTGCCTTCAATATTTAAAAAATGCCTCTTTGATTTTCTGAAAAATGCTACAAAGAAGACTCATACATTTTGGACTCTATTCTAAACCAGTAGATGGCCACAAAAGGAGAAATACCTGTTTTCTTTGTTCCTCTCAGGTACACATTCAACCATTACATTTACCTAAACTTTTCAAAAAAGGTAATATATATTACTTTTAAAAGGCCTTTTCTTCTGTAGCTGACAGTCACATTTTCCTCTACAATTACTGATCACTTGCTCATATAGCTTTCTTTAGATTACCTTTTTGTGAAATCACAGGTTGTCTATCACATTCAAATTCAATCTACTAATTATATAAAATATTAGGGAGGATAGAGAAAGGTATAAAGTTCTTGCTCTAAAGACTCTACAACAGACTTATAAGAAAATTGCAATGCAAAGCAGAAAGTATTAACTGTTACAAAAGGTGATACAATAACTCAAAGAACACAGAAAAGTGAATGTATGTCATCTGACAAGAAGAAAGTGAATTTGAATAAAAATATTTTTATCTTTAAGAATTCTTAAGTACATAGCTTCACCAAAAGCACTGTAATCACCTTTGTACCACAGAATTGTAGACACTTTCCAATTAACAGAGCTAAGCTCCTTTTTTTTTTTTTTTTTTAAACCAAACAGTAAAAGCTGGGTCATTCACAGACATCTTGTGATGTCTGCATTTGACACATGTCCCCATTTGACACAAAATTTTATTTAAAGTAAAATTTGCCTACTGTTCCTGTAGAGCTAACAAACACCAGTCTTCAGCCTGCAAGCCACCACAGACTGAATGAAACTGCTGGTATTAAAAAATAAATAAAAATACATTGATTGCTGCCAGTAAGTTAACTCTAAAAGATAACGAAAAACAAATTATTGAGAATTTTTGTGTTCGGAAACTGAAAAACGCAATGTTGAATAAAAAAAAAATTAACCTGATAAATTTAAGAAGCCAGCTTTGTTAAAAAACCAAGTGGCCACTTGCCAAAACTTCTTTATGCACATAAGACCAAAGATGACTCCAGGCAGATTCAGAGGCCACAAAGGATCTTTACCAAATGCCAAATCAAGAAATTTCTCATAAACATTTCCAAGTTCGAAAGTTAAAGGGCAGTTAAATAAAAGAAGCACTTCACAAAGCTTTGTGGAATGAATATGGAAACAAAGCTTTGCGCTTTTAACATCCAAGTCCTAAAAACACAACACACATTTCAAACGTGACGCTTGCAAATCTGTTCACACGGGCACCTACAGCTCAGATTCCAACAAGAAAAATTCCGCTCCCAGAGAGGGAGACTGGCCCAAGTTTCACAATCCTATGGCCACCCAGGAAAGAAACCCCACCATTCTGAATTGCAACTAAAGTACAAGAACCCTCATGGAACTCGACTTAGTTTGAACTCCATACACCATCATTTCAGACCTGTCCTCTCAACGGGATACAAATAACATCGTTGGTGGGAGAAACGGGGCAATAAGGGTCCTCCTCAAACTCCCCTACCCCACGATCCATCCTCCAGGAGTGGAAGGCACGGCAAAGTGGAAGGAACAAAGCACTGACGTCAATTACGAGATTAACCCCGGGCACAGGCAGCTGGCGGAAAAGGCCTCCCCATCGATACCCAAACCCCAGCTCCCGGACAGCCCGCTAAGGGGCACACTCGGAGGTTATGGGGGGGCTCCAGCACTGCGCCCCCACATGCCCATTTTTAGTGAACCCCCTCCGCTGCTCGGAGGCGGAATACTTCCCCCCCCCCCTTTTTTTTTTTGCAGAGGAGGAGGGTGACGGTGAGCAGGATCGCGAGAAGGAAAGCGAGAACTAGTTGGGTTATGATGGCCAGCACCTAGGCCTATTTTCTCTTTGACTGGAAATGGCTTGAAATTGGGTATTGAAGAGTCACAAAACAGTCGGCGGAATTTCTGAGGGAAGGAACACAGGCTAAGGAACGAAAAGGGCAAGAGGAAACGGCCCAAGGATGGGTTTCTGGCATTTTTGTTAGGATTAGGTTAGTCTATTTATTTACGTGGGGGGGGGGGGGGAAGGGAGTGGAAAGCGAGGGTGAGAGACGGAGGCGGATGGAGCAGCCCAGGCCCGGAGGGTGTCCCCGAGCCCCCGGGTGGACCCCGAGCCCCCGTCCCCGCCCGCCCCTCCCCCGCGGCGCGGCGCGGCCCGGCCCTCGGGCAGCCCCTCGGCGTCTCACCTCCAGTCCCGGCTCCGCTAGGCCCGAACCATCTCCCGGCGGCGGCGGCGGGGAACCGGGCCTGCACCTTCACCCGACGCGCATTCGAGCCCAGCCTGGGGCGGCGACGGGCTGCCAAGGACAAGGGAGCCGAGGGCTCGCAAGGTCTCCAAAAGCGCCGGCGGAGGCGACGCACCTCACACGAAACAGGCGGGGGTCCCGACCCCGTCCATGACGGCCGGGCCCAGCCTGGGACGACCGACAGCGGCGGCGGGGGCGGGCTGACGAGGACCTGGCGCCCGGATCTCCGCCCCGTCAGCTGGCGGCGGCGGAGACGACGGAGGCTCGACTCCCGCAGCCGGGGCTGGCTGACGCAGCGGCGGTGCCACCCATGTGACCAGGGCCCGGCGAGCGAGGCGTCACGTGACGGCGACGCGCCCCTCCCCGCCGGAGCAGCGGGGGGCGGCGGGCCCGGAGGCCGTGGGGCCGGTGCTCTGGGCGGTGGCGTGCGCGGCTGTCCGGACCGACAACCCCGGGCGGGCCCAGCGCCTGCCCGGGGCCTGGCGGCCGCGTTCGGAGGGCAGGGCGGGCGGGCCCCGGACACGCACCCTCCTGCGCGCAGCCGCTAACGAGGTGCGGAGGGCGGCGCCGGATCCAGCCGGATCTACTGGTTCTGGGGTTCAGGTGAAGGGCTCAGGCCATCTGCGCCCCCAAAGCCCCAAGACCGGCTCCCCGTGCTGACCTGAAGCCCCGAGTTCGGGGCTTTCAACAGGTCCCGCCGAAAAGGCCGGTCTGCGGGGCCTCCGCGGAGGTCTCACCACCTCGCTTGAACTTCTCCAGGAAGCTGAGACAGCCCTCCCCAATCTAAACATTTTCTGCCACTAAACCTGTTCAGAATATAATTTTAAACACTTTTCCTTCACCCCAGCGTCCTGCCAGGCAGGGCAAACTATAGTTTAATGGGGAGTTAAATAATAGTTATGGACTATTAGGAATTTTCAAAGGGTCTCATAGAAGCCAGTACAGTAACTGTCCTGTCGCTCATTATTTGGAAAACATTTGGTAATCTGCGTCTCACCTGTTTTCTTTCCATGAAGGAACCCCTTGAAGCTGGTGTGTGTGTGTGTGTGTGTGTGTGTGTAACTTGCTACTAATTTTGAAACATTTTTAAGATTGTTTTTAATAAAAGCCAAGAGTTTTGTAATAAATTACTATAAAGACTGTGCATATAAAAATGTTTCTATTAGCCCTAAAAGCTGGTAATTCACTAGCATCTATACATACTTTTTTCTTTCTAAATTACTTAACTACTAATTATTTTAAGTTTCACTATATCTACATAGATTTCATCTATATATCTGTGTATAAAGAAATGTATTAATGCAAACTCAAATTAGAATCTTATATAATAAAAGGCTAATATGCAGATAGACCAAATGGGGAACAACCGATTGCTCTGACATGTGCTGACCACCAGGTACCGTACCCAGAACATGGAGGATGTTGGCAGCAGGCACCAGAGCACGGAATATGGCTGACATCAGCCGTAGCAGGATGGTGGAGCAGGTCAGCGGGGGTGCCTGACCAAGGCAAGGCGCCTGTCACTGTCATCAGAGTGAGCATCTGTTGGTTACTGAAAATTCTTTGCTCCTGGGTGCCATGATCCTGCTCGGCACTCGCACCTGCTGCCCGCCCCAGAGCTGCCACTTGCACCTGCTGCTGGGCCACAGCAGGAAGAGCTGGGCAGGGGCATGGAGGATAGGCTGAGACCCACCCCTGTGCCCACTGCAGCTTCACGGCCAACAGTTCCTTTCAAGGTACACGAATTCATGCACTGGGCCCCTAGTCTATAATAAAAGCATAATATGCTAATTAGACCAGACAGCCAAATGATCTTCTGAACATCCTTCCGGACAAAGCCACAGCTGTAAGAGCTGAGGCAAGCCTCCATGGCTGCAAGGACCAAGCCCCTTGCACGAATTTCATGCAGCGGGCTAGACCTATATAATAAAAGGCTAATATGCAAATCGACTGAACGGCAGAACGACCGGTCACTATGATGTGCACTGACCATCAGAGGGCAGATGCTCAATGCAGGAGCTGTCCCCTGGTGGGGAGTGCTGCTCAACCAGAAGCCATGCTCACAGCTGGAGAGCACAGCAGCGGTGACGAGAGCCTTTCCCACCTCTGTGGCAGTGCTAAGGATGTCCGACTCCTGGGGGAGTGGGCCTAAGCCGGCAGTTGGACATCCCCCAAGGGCTCCCGGACTGTGAGAGGGCACAGGCTGGGCTGAGGGAATCCCCTGAATGCACGAATTTTGTGCACTGGGCCTCTAGTGAAAAAATAATTGCTGCTCCCATCCCTAACCCTATTCAGCTCCCTGGCTGTCTATAGGCCTCACCCACTTCTTCCTCACTCATCCTCCCTTCTCCTCAAGATATATATAGCCTGAATTTTGAGCTGTCTTAAGGTAGATTTGAGAATCAATTCTCCCATCTTCTCAAACTAGGCCTTCTAAATCAATAAAACTTTCCTTGCTCTAAACTCTGATCTATTGAATATTGGCCTTTCTTTTGGAGCATTGGGCACAAAAACGTTGTGCCTGTGACACTGGAGAGAATATTAGCTTCCTATTGCTGCTGTACCAAATTGTCACAAATTTAGGGGTTTAAAACAACACAAACGTATCATCTTAAAATTCTGTAAGTCCGAAGTCTGAGCAAGTCTTCCTAGGTAAAGATCAAGGTGTTGGCAAGGCTACTCCTTTCTGGAGGCACTAGGGAGAAATCCCTTTCCTTGCCTTTTTTATCTTCTAGAGACTGCCTACGTGCCTAGACTGAGCCACTGTCTTCCATCTTCAAAGTCAGAAGCAGCTGGTCAAGTCCCTCTTAAATCACATTACTATGGCCTTCTATTCTTCCTCCCTCATCTAATTTTGAGGACCCTAGTAATCACTGTGTGCCATTTTAGATAATCCAGAATAACTTCCCTATTTTAAGGTCAAATAAATTAGCAACCTTAATTCTATCTGCCACTTTAATTCCCCTTTGCCATATAACAGCATATTCAAAAGTTCCATGGATTAGTACATGGGCATCTTTGGGGGACTATTATTCTGCTTACCACACAGCATAAGCAGTCATTTAAAGTCATCTATTGAAAAGTTGAGTTCAATGTTCATTTAAATGGGATTTTGAGAAATTCCTGAAATGAACAATAAAGCTATTTGTAATTTTTCTCTTCCTGGTCAAAATGTTCCTGGAATGGTAATTATGTTGAAGATGACAATGAATTAATAAAATTAATGTTGACTGAAGGAACCAAAATTCTGCCACCCTGAAGCTGCTTTGGGAACATATACTAGTATATATTCACCTGAGGACATTTTTCCCGTTGATTTTTAGAGAGCGTAGAAAGGAGGAGGAGAGACAGAGAGAAATATCAATGTGAGAGAGACACATTGACTGCTTGCGATTGGTTGCCTTCTACACACACCCAAACTAGGGCTGGCTATTGAGCCTACAATGGGCGTATGTGCCCTTGACCAGAATCAAATCCGAGACCCTTCAGTCCAAGGGCTGACACTCTAAAAATTAGCCTCTGGGTATTAAAAAACAGATTAGAGAGAATCGTTGACCTCCCCCTTTTCCCAAAACATTCAGACAGAGAAACCGGTTTCAGGAATGAGATCTTAGAAGGCAGCCTGAGCCTAAATTTGAATTAACAAGAGCCCTGGAAGCTACCCTGGGGACCCATTGTGTCTGAGTAGCCTAGCAAGGATTTTCCTGCCATGTGTGTTCCGTTCTTCCTCAACTACCTATAAAACAACCATCCCCATTTCTGAAACTACCACATTCCCCCCTTTCTTCTTTGTCCAAATTTGTCTTATATAATCAATGTTGCCTCCCTAATTTTGGAGTTTTCATGGAATTATGATGCCTATGTGAATTCTCCATGCACATGTATTAAATTTTGATTTTCTCCTGTTAACCTGTCTCTGTTAATTTGGTTATTAGCCCAGCCAAAAGAATGTAGAAGGTGGGAGGAAAAGTATTAATATGTTCTTAGCTCCCATAATTGTAATCTGTGTGGATGCAGATGGTTTCAGTCCTCAGTGTCTCATCTTATATTCTTCAGCCTGAGCTGGGGACCATTAACACATGGGGCCATAATCAATCCAAATCTTCACTGTTACTTGGGGTGTCATAATTATGAATCAACTTTCTGGAGGGTGGTTGTTTCAGCTTGCTTAAGTTCCAGGTTTTTTCCTTTTTTTTTTTTTTAATTGATCTTATCAGAGGGAGAAGGGAGGGAGGGAGAGGGAGAGAAACATCATCTGTTGACTTCCACACATGCCCCACCAGAGATTGCACCCCCAACCTGGATATGTGCCCTGACTGGCACCTTCTGATGTATGGGATGACAACTGAGCCACGTCAGCCAGTGCGGGTTTTTTCATTCTTAATCCTACCGGGGAACTCTGCAGAACACATACTTTAGAGTAGGGGTGAGGAATGTCTGGCCCGAGGGCAGTATAAGGCCCATGAACTCATTTGGTCTTGCCATGCCAAGACATTAGGGGTGAGTTAATGAAATGTTGGACCAAACATAGCAGGCTAAGTTTTAAGCTAATATTTTTGTATAGCTCTCGAATGATGTGTAAGTGTTCAATGGCCCACGGAAGAAAAGAAGGTTCCCCGCCTCTGCTTTAGAGTTACCCCAGATGAAAAACAAGGGACTGGTGTATATATGCAACTACTACGGTGAGAGGCCTGCTCCTGGGGATATTAATTCCTCAGCAGCTCCAGCCTGTTGCCTGTGAGCAGAGCAGACTCCAGCAGCTGGAGAAGGTTCTCAGGCAAATAAAATCAGGAACATCTGCACAATTAGAAGTCAGGCTGGTATTCCTGAAATGTGAGGGGATATGAATGGGCACCAACAGTGTTAGCTTCAGTGATAATTACTGTACACAACCATGTGCTAAGCACAATACTAAACACTTTAGATGTGTTATTTGAATCTTCTCACCTTTTTACCTTTTCCTCTCTGTCTTGCCCCCTACCAGCATGCTGCTGAGACCACGCATGGAGATCACCAACATGTCCATACTACCATATCCAAAAGCTGAATCTTTATTTTTACCTGAGTGGCATTTAACACAGTTGACCGTTGTCTCTTGTTTGAAACACTTTCTTCTCTTTGTTTTGGAGATGCCACACTCTTGGAGTTTCCGTCCTACCTCCCTGGCTGCTGCTTTTCAGTCTCAATTGCAGGGGGTCCTTGATCTTTTCCTGACTTCTGTCCTTAGACTTGGTCTCCAGCTCTTTCCTCCTTTTCTCTCTGAGTTTGGCAAACTTTTGCTGTAAAGACCAGATAGTAAATATTTTAGGTTTTGTAGGACAAGTGGCAAAATCAAAGATTTTTTTGTAGGGTCATAGTATTAAATTTTACTTTTTTTTGCATAATTTTTATGAAATACAAAATATAATAAATGAATAAGTTTTATAATTCAAGTCCACTAAGGAGAATAATAAATTTGTGTTTTTGATGGGGAATGGGGACATTTCACTTAACTGGGATTCAAAATTAGTGTTTCCCATCATCAAAAGTGATTTCAGCCCTGGATGGTGTGGCTCAGTTGATTAAGCGTGGTCCTATGAATTGAAAGTTTGCCAGTTGGATTCCCTGTCAGAGCACATGCCCAAAGTTATGGGATCCATCCCCAGACAGGTGCATACCAGAGGCAAACTGATCAATCTTTCTCTCTCACATCAATGTTTCTCTCTCCTTTCCCTTCATCTCTCTCTAAAAAAAAAATCAGTAAAAACATTTTTTAAATATGTTTTTATTTGAGAGAGAGAGGAAGGGAAGAGGGAGACAGAAACATCAATGAGAAACATCCATTGGCTGCCTCTTGCATGCGCCCTACTGGGATCCAGCCCACAACCTGGGCATGTGCCCTGCCCGGGAATTGAACTAGTGACCTCCTGGTTCAGGGGTCGATGCTTAACCAACGGAGCCACATCAGCTGGGCAATAAAATCATTTAAAATATATATATATTTTAAAAAGTGATTTCAAATATTCCTCTGTTAATGCTGACCTGTAATGAAACACTGCTATCATTCCACTGGCATGTGATATTAATATTATTCACTGCAAAGAGGATGGGCGCAACCATGGCACAGTGAGGCAGTGGGGGGTGGGGATTGGTCAGGGAAAGTCCTGGGCTTGTGTGTGGTCTCAGCCACCGCTCCTTTAGCCACTACTGCCGCCACCCGGAGCCCATCGTCCAATTGTACCAGTGGCACAGTGGTGGCAGTGATGCTGCTAAGCTCCAGCAAGACCAGGACCAAGGAGAAGCATGTGTGCCAGAAACAAAGCTATTCTGGGCCAGTGACCAGTTCCTCAACATCCTGATGTGGGGGGTGATCTACACAATGAGCTGAGCAATGTCCCTGTCCCTGTCATGCTAATGCTGAATCGTTAGTGTAGGTAGCTAGTTAGTTATTAATAAAGGAAGTGAGCAAATGGAATCAGATTAAGACTAATAAACTAGGGAACTGAATTGGTTATTACGCCTGATACACTAGGAAGCCGTAGCATTCACAATCTCCCCAGGGAACAGCCACATCCTCTGTTGAGGAGACTTAACCCCTAAAGAGGGCAGGGAGAATCTGCTTTCCAATCTTCCCAGGGGGACAACCAGCCATTAGCCAGACGGAGAGATAAAACAGCAGGGGAAATTCCTTCGCTAGAAGGATGTGCAGTAGAAACCAAGATGGCACAGGGAGAGGTAAGCGCCTACACTAGAAACCCAATGAAGAGGCAAGACTTTGAGGCATGCACAGTAGGAGCCAAAATGGCAACATAAAGGAGTGGAATCTAGCCTGGGAAAAGGATGAGGCTGGATAAGGGACACCAAACCCCAGAAGATCCAGAAAAGGGATTGGTCAGGGGGAAGGCCCAGTATAAGCCCAGGAAAAATTAGGAAAGAGATTGGTTAGTTTGAAAGAAAGCCTGCTGTCTCCCAACCTTGAGATAATATAATCAAAGCTAACAAAGGCTTGTCATCTGGGCAGCACGTGTGTGTTTGCCTGTTCCTTTCCTTGTTTCTCTCTCTGTGGCAGCTGCACAGCTCCAAGCATGGCTCCAAGCATGGCTCTCCGTGTGGCAGTGCGGTGCCAGCTGGAACACAGCCAGAAGCAGAGCCTATGTTGGACTTGCAGAGCCCAGGTGACCATTACAGTGCTGGATCCTGACCTCCTGGTGGGCACCAGACCCAGGACTTCTTCTGCAGTGAGACGGAACTAAACCACTTGGTCGTGGCTGAGACAGTGGGCACCTGGGGCAGTCCTTTGTTTTTACCCCAATAAATCTTACCACTACATCTCATCTTCTTATGTGTCGATCCCTGAAATGCTTTTCTCCAGACTGTGTGGAAGAACTCTGTTTCCACCGGCAGCAAGATAACTTCAAAGCATACAGCAAGATCCAGGTGGACAATCATCTCTTCAAGAAGGAGAACCTTCCCAGCATCTTGAAGTTCAAGGAATACTGTCCCATGTTGTTTTGAAGTCCTCAGGAGAGATGTGGGATTGGTGATCAGGATTACCAGAATACAGCGATGTGCCCCTCTCCATAGTGACAGCCAGGGCCGATGTGAGACACCTTTCCTCACCACCTATGACCGGCACTCTGTCATTGAGACTGTGTTAAGTGGGGATGGACCTGAGATGCACACCTTAAGTACCACCAGTTCATAGCCGAATGTCACTGCAACACCCTTTTGCCATAGTTCTTGAGCACGTACTGCCTGACCTTAGATGGTGTGGAAACCTATATGATGGTCACTAAGAAACATGTTCAGCCATCAGCTCACTATACACTGCAAGTATGACCTCAAGGGTTCTACTGTTGCCAGAGAAGCGAGTGACAAGGAGAAGGCTAAGAACTTGCCAACATTTAAAGATAATGATTTCCTCAGTGAAGGGCAGAAATGCAGATAGGAGAGGACAGTAAAAACTTCCCAGAAAAACTGAAATGGGGCATAGTTTCTGGCTCAGCTAAAGATCATGGACTGTAGTCTGTAGCATCCACAATGTGGACCAGGCAGAGGAGGAAAAGATGGAGGTGGAGGAGCAGGTAGAGGATGAGGAGTGTGAGATTAATAGGATGAGTAACAACTTGCTCTGTTCCTATGGCACACCTCCAGATATCCTGGCAGCCTCCTCAGCTTCCCTGGGCTCTTTGGTCCTGGAAAATTTGATCCCTCTGTGGAAGTTTATGCCTTGAGGAGCCATGAAAGTGCCCCCAAGAAGGAGGTCTATTTTGTGGCTGTCATTGATCCATTCACACTCTATGATGCTAAGAAGAAAGCTGCACATGCTGCCAAAACACTGAAAAATGGGGCAGGATCTGAGATCTAGACTATGAGTCCTGAGCAGTTCTCCAAACACTTCAACCGGTTCATGTCCAACATCCTAAGGTAGAGCCAGAGAATGAGATCTGCAGACAAGGACAGGGGGAGGGAGGGTGTATTTCAGCTAGATGGGAGGGAAGGGAGCAAAGTGAGGGGTCAGGGAGGGCTTCAGCAGTGACACTGCAGGTGGTGACACTGAAAGAGATTCTAGGGAGGGGAGGATGTGCTGTGTGTGTACCCGCTCACAGGGGGTAGCCTCACCTCCTGCTAGCTTTGATTTATTTTTCCCCATTTAATCCAGGTTTAAGGTAGTTTCCTTTTTGCTGCTTTGCAACCTTTTCAAATACCTTGGAGCTAGAGGTGACTGTGGATTTATTTGGGTTTTTCTGAAATTCTGTTGCTCCAAGTTTGCTATTTATAATGATGTGTCATCACCCAATTCACCTTCCCCATACCTGTCTTAAGGTTCCTTCACTGACAGGGGCACCCCATAGACCCAGCCAAGGGTCCTCTCAGAGCCAAGTGCTCTGGTGCCAGAGGAGAGGAGGTCAGACACCTCATCCCCCCCTAGATTAACTTTCCAATTTTATGAAGTATTGTGCACAACTTCCTTCACCTTTCCTCCTCAGATCCAAGTGATTCTTCCATTTGAATGCTTTCCTCCTGAGGGAACACTGCAAATCAACATCAGTCATTTTGGACCAGAATCAACTATCTCAGATGGGAGTGAGTTCATCCTCATGAAAAGGTGAGGGGTGGGGGTTGCTGCTGGGCTCCTGGACAGCTGGTTCTCAGAGAAGCCCGTGACCATCACTCATACCCCTGGGCTCTCTTAGCTACAGGAGTTCTGATGTATTCTCTAGAAAGCCTGCCTTCCACAAGATGAACTAGAAAGGACCCTTGTGTTAAATGGTTTTTCCCCCTTGCAGAAATCCCAGAGTAGATGAGTATCAAATGAGGGCTTGTGGCCTCCATCCATTTACTTTCTTCTGACCTTCTCCCAGGCACCCCACCTGAAGGTGAGCTTTTACTTGGGAGCATATCTCCCGGCACCTGGGGTACTCCTTCAGAGATCCTTCCTTTAACCTCAGGACTACCATGTAGGCAATCTGACTCCCTGTGCCTGTGCTTTGTCACCTAGACATTATGACCAGTTGGGAGTGATACCTCCCACCTTAGGGTGTGGTGCCCAAGCCTGAAGTTGATTCTGGATCACTTGAGGATGTGACCCAGGAAATCCAATGTGGAGGCTCAATGTGGGATTGGACTGGCTCCAGCCTCGGGGCTGTTTTTCTGTGAATCCCACTTCTAAGGGTTTAGCTTATCTGACACCCACAGGCTTCCTCAGCAGTAATCCTGTAGCTTCCTTCAGGATCTCCACCCACCTTCTAGCCTTGCTATCCAGGCCTCAGAATTGAGCTGTGAGTCATTCTGTGATGACATCAGAACAGTCTAGTCTGACTGGGAGAGAGAAGAGACACCTCACCAAGAACTGGGGATTGGGGATGACACACGATAAACCATGTACAAAATATAGAAACAAAAGTTTGTGGAAATGTTTTAGATGAATGGATTAATTTTCTATGACTCACTCCAAATCTGGCCAAGCTCTGCTTTTGAAGCAGGAACTAGCAGTTTCTGTCCCCTATTCTCAACATTTAGGTCATGAAGGAATGGAGACCACATTCTTGGATTCCTCTTGGGATGCTGGGATCCTTCTGGAAGAGGCAGATGGGTCAAACAACTGCCCTGGTCCCAGAAAGGCACTATAGGTAGCTCTGAACATCAGCAGCAAGACCACAGCTGAAGAATTTGAAATCAAGTGGCTCACGGAGACAAAAAGATTAACTTAGGGAGGGATTATATCAGAATAATGTTTGGACTTGATTTCCCTGCCTTCTTATCAAGTATAGACATTTGAATCTGCTCAGAGTCAGGCCCAGCATCTCCCAAGCTTGGCAGGCTGTGTCCTCAAGCAGCCTCCACAGCCACTGGCTCCCTGCATTTATTTGGTCTGCTGATCATGTTGCCATCGTGTGTATGAAACACGTAACATCAGTGAAAGATGTGCTACCCATCTTTTTTAAAATCCAGTTTTTGTATTTTTGTGAATTTTGTGTGTGTGCACAGTCCCTACTGGAGATAGAGCTGGCAACCCAGACATGTACCCTTGACCAGAATCCAACCCAGAACCTTTCAGTCCACAGGCCCATGCTCTATCCATTGAGGCAAACCAGCGCTGGGTTAGATTTTTTTGTTTTGTTTTTTTGTTAAGGTAATTCTCGCCTGCCCTAGCCAGTTGGCTCAGTGGATAGAGTGTAGGCCCATAGACTGAAAGGTCCTGAGTTTGATTCCCGTCAAGAGCAGGTATCTCTGTTGCAGGCTGGATCCGCACTCTTCACCTTACTCCTCCCCTCCCCTCTCCTTGGGTCATGGGCGGGAGGCAATCAATTCATGTCTCAAATCAATGTTTCTCTGTCTCTCCCTTTCCTTTCCACTCTCTCTAAAAAAATCAATGGAAAAATATCCTCGGGTGAGGATTAACACACAATTAAACAAAAGAAAGTCATTCTCCCCCTGGCTGGTGTGGTTCACTTGGCTGGGCATAGACCCGTGCACTAAAGGGTTGCTGGATTCCTAGTTGGGGCGCATGTCTGAGCTCAATCCCCATTGGGGGATATAGAGGAGGCAGCTGTCTCCTTCCTTCCTCTCTCTAAAAATCTGTTTTTAAAAAGTTCATTTCCTTTTTTAAAAAAAAACGTTTTTTATTGATTTCAGAGAGAAAGAGGAAGAGAGAGAGAGAGAGAGAGAGAGAGAGAGAGAGAGAGAGAGAGAGAGAGAGAGAAACATCAATGATGAGAGAAAATCACTGATTGGCTGCCTCCTGCACACCCCCTACCAAGGACTAAGCCTAAAACCGTGCCCTTGACTGGAATGGAACCTGGGACCTTTCAGTCCACTGTGCTCTATCCACTGAGCCAAACTAGCTAGGGCTTAAAAGGTTATTTTCTGTGTTATTTTCAAAACCTTGGCTTTGGTCCTCTAATACTTTTAAAAAATATATATTTTAATGATTTTTTACAGAGAGGAAGGGAGAGGGATAGAGAGTTAGAAACATCGATCAGCTGCCTCCTGCATATACTGCGGATGTGCATGCAACCAAGGTATATGCCCTTGACCGGAATCGAACCTGGGTCCTTTCAGTCCGCAGGCTGACGCTCTATCCACTGAGCAAAATCGGTTTTGGTGGCCCTCTTTTACTTTTGTCATTAAAATGTTTGAAAGCGATTTATCTTACTTTACACAAGTTTTCTTTTTATAATGATGAAGATATATTTGGTTTACAGTCTGAACGCAGAGAAAGTGAACTGATCTCAAGCTTTTGTCTGCCCACCCCCCTATACCTCCCCCAACTCTCCCCCACCCCCAACACCGGAATACCACATTCCCTTTCTGAGCAGTAGAAGGCATCCTGAGGGGAAGTAACTACCCTCAACCTTACTCTTTGGAGCCATGAAACCCAACAGCCTTATGGCATTCTAGAATAATTTTTAATGTCTCAGGAACAAAGGTCCGGCAATTGTGTGGCTCAATCTATGAACCAGGAAATCATGGTTTGATTCCCGATCAGGACACATGCCTAGGTTGTGGGCTCAATTCCCAGGCTGGAGCAAGCAGGAGACAACCAATCATTGATTCTCTCTCATCATTGATGTTTCTCTCTCTCTCTTTCCCTTCCTTTATGAAATCAATGAAAATATATTTAAAAAATAATAATCAAGGACTATGGTATAAGAATAGGACATGGCTGACTGGGTGAGGTCTAGAGGGGGATAAGGGCAGGATTCATCTCCATCTACCAACCAACCAGTCACAGCTTCTTCCATTCCATCCCTTTTCTAAGCCTACAGCTGAGAGACTATAGTCGCCCAGGTTTCCAGCCAGGGCAGAGGGGCTGCCTGAAACCACCGAGGCCACTAGACGAAGATCTCTGGTCCTGGCTCCTGTGCATGGACCACGAGTCTGGGTGCCTCCCTCCCTGTGCCAGCAGTTCCAGGAGCACAGACTGAAGCAGTGCTCCATCCTTATCTTGCTCAAGGGTTACTGGTTTGTGGCAGGTGCCACAAGTTGTCCCTGTGGTTCTTCTCAGTGGCATTCTCTAAGCGCCCACCACGGGCAGCTCTTCCTCACCTGCCTGCGTTTCAGGCTTTGAGCAGGTCCCCTGGTAGCTCTCAGGGATTGGTACTGCAGACTCCTCCCCAGTGACTTTCCCAGGGCTGCCCTAGGGAGGTGGGCCAAAAACCCAGGACTTTTCTTAATCGTCAGTCCTCCCCCCCCAACAATTAAGTTTTTACCAGTTCAATTTGGGAGAGAGAGCAAGCCTCAGCACTCCCCAGCATTTGAGCTTCTCAAGTGTTAAGGGCTGGAAGTGTTTCAAACCGTAGAGCTCTGGCCTTAGAACTGTGGCTCCAAGTCTAAGGTCCTCACCCCTTTCTGGTAGACATGTGTGCAGGGGAAGTCCACACTGAACACAGAATCAAAGGGAAAACACATGGAAAGAACTGCCCCCAAATGTCCCAGCCACCTGCGGAGGGCAGTGCCATGGCCCTAGCCCTCCTCTGAGATGTGCCACGTGTTCACAGTGAGACTCAGCTTTCCCTAGAGGGTTGTGCCAAGACCTTTCAGAAGCTGAACAGGAACCTTCCACAGGAGCTCCTTCCCCTTGCTCAGAGACATTTAGCGAGGAAGTAGGAACCTTTAGTGCAGCGGTTCTCAACTTGTGGGCCGAGACCCCTTTGGGGGTCCAACGACCCTTTCACAGGGGTCACCTAAGATCATGGTCAGCAAACTGCAGCTCGCAAGCCACATGTGGCTCTTTGGCCCCTGAGTGTGGCTCTTCCACAAAATACCATGGCCTGGGCGGGTCTATTTTGAAGAGGTGGCATTAGAAGAAGTTTAAGTTTAAAATATTTGGCTCTCGAAAGAAATCTCCATTATTGTACTGTTGATATTTGGCTCTGTTGATTAATGGGTTTGCTGACCACTGGCCTAAGACTATCGGAAAACACAGATATTTACATTACAATTTATAACAGTAGCAAAATTATAGTTACGAAGTAGCAACAAAAATAATTTTATGGTTGGGGGTCACCACAACATGAGGAATGTATTAAAGGGTTGCGGCATTAGGAAGGTTGAGCACTACTGCTTTAGTGGAAGGCCTGGTGCTGCTTGGCATACCCAGGCATCAGGTTAGATCACTGTAACAAAAAAATGTGAATTAAGTATAGGTTCAGTTTTGGGGGGAGCAGGGTAAACTATCACCCCACCATATGTACAACTTCTCCATTACCCACCACAATTTCCATTTTTTAAATAGGAATTTTCAGCCCCCAGTGCTTGTCTACTTTCTGCTGGGAACAGTTCAAGACCCTGCTGCTGTCTTAAAATGCATGCATATTAAGATGAATCTCCAACCCCAAAAAGCTTTGTGTAAAACAAAATTATTCTTTAAAGAAATGTGTAAACTACAACAAGACTGTTCACACAGCTCACAAAAGGGTACACCAAGAGTGTCCACCTCGGGTAACTGGGGAGGCTGAGCCACTGGGCCCTATAGGCCACCTCACTCACAAAGCCACTCTATCAACTCAGGGAAGCAGCCAAAGCAGCCAAAGAAACAAGTCACAAATGAAAGCAAACTACTGGATATAGAGTTCAAAATTACGGTTATAAGGTTTTCAAGAATTTCCTAGAAAAGGCCAATAAATTTAGTGAGACCCTCAAGGATATGAAAAAGGACCAACTAGAAATTAAGTATACACTGACTGAAATAAAGAATAATAGAGATCTGCCGAGACCGGTTTGGCTCAGTGGATAGGGGGGGACTGAAGGGTCCCAGGTTCGATTCTGGCAAGGGCATGTACCTTGGCTGCAGGCACATCCCCAGTAGGGGGCGTGCAAGAGGCAGCTGATCAATGTCTCTCTCTCATTGATGTTTCTGACTTTCTATCCCTCTCCCTTCCACTCTTTAAAAAATAAAAATAAAAAAAAATCAATAAAATATATTAAAAAAAAAGAATAATAGAGATCTAACAGCAGACTAGAGGATCGCAAGAATCAAGTCAAAGATTTAAAATACAAAGAAGCAAAAGACACCCAACCAGAAAGAAAAGCAAAAAGAAAAAAAGAATCCAAAAATATAAAGATAGTGTAAGGAGCCTCTGGAACAACTTCAAGCATACCAACATCTGAACTATGGGAGTACTAGAAGAAAGAGAGAGCAAAATACTGAAAACCTATTTGAAGAAATAATGACTGAAAACTTTCCCCACCTGGTGAAAGAAATAGACGTACAAGTCCAGGAAGCACAAAGAACCCCAAACAAAAGGAATCCAAAGAGGACCACACCAAGACACATCATAATTAAAATCTCAAGGGGAAAGACAAAGAGAGAATATTAAAAGCAGCAAGAGAAAAACAGTTAGTTACCTACAAGGGAGCACCCATACAATTGTCAGCTGATGTCTCAACAGGAACTGTGTAGGCCAGACGGGAGTGGCAAGAAATATTCAAAGTTGAGGAATAGCAAGAACCTACAACCAAGATTATTCTACCCAGCAAAACTATCATTCAGAATTGAGGTCAGATAAAGAGCTTCACAGATAAGAAAAAGCTAAAGGAGTTCACCAACACCAAACCAGTATTATGTGAAATGCTGAAAAGTATTCTTTAAGAAGAGGAAGAAGATGAAAAAGGTAAAGATAAAAAGTATGAACAACAAATACATATCTATCAACAAGTGAATCTAAAAATCAAGTGAATAAAAAATCTGATGAACAGAATAAACTGGTGAATATAATAGAATCAGGGGCATAGAAAGGGAATGGACTGACAATCCTCAGGGAAAAAGAGTGTGGGGGTGCGGGAAGAGACTGGACAAAAAAATCGTACACCTATGGATGAGGACAGTGGGGGCTGGTAAGGGCAGAGGGTGGGGTGGGAACCGGGTGGAGGGGAGCTATGGGGGGAAAAAAGAGGAATAACTGTAATAATCTGAATAATAAAGATTTAATAAAATTAATGTAGAATATAATAAATAAACAAATAGTATAGAATAGTGCCTGCCATGCTACAAATACTCACTACATTTTCGCTACTACTTTTTAAACTGTGTTTCCTCAAACTATCCTCCTTCACCTGTCTTTTTGTTGAGAATAATTAAGGTCGAGGTGAGTAATAAACCACCTGAAAGAACAGAGGACTGAGGCAGGAGGAAAACCACCCTAAACATGGTGGAGGCAAGAGATGCTACACAAATCAAAGCGATGTTTTCCATCTGGCTGTCCCTTCTGTAAGTCCTGTGGACGCTTTCCAGAAATAACACACATGTAGCTAAAAGGAAAATAATCCTTATTTAATAACTCTTAGAATGTCAAGAAAGTGCTTGGCTCTTTTGGAAGAGAGAAAGCACTGCAGATATTCACTCAATGTTCGTGAGGGAGATCTTCCGAATCCCCAGACCATCAGTGACATGAACAAGTCTTGAACAGGAAAAGCCAGTGAGACTCCAGACGTGGCCTTCCATAGAGTGAAGTGCCGGGAAGTGGGAGATGTATGCCTTTCTGTGCATTTTTGAATCTGTTTATAGTAAGTATGAAATGTGGGAAAATAAGAGAGTGTATTTTTTTGTAGCATTATATTTACTTCTATGTGTGTAATAATTTCCATGTTTTAATTTGCAATTAAAAGGCCAAAACATTTGCCGAGACCGATTTGGCTCAGTGGATAGAGCGTCGGACTGGGGACTGAAGGGTCCCGGGTTCGATTCTGGCAAGGGCATGTACCTTGGCTGCGGGCACACTCCAGTAGGCGGCGTGCAAGAGGCAGCTGATTGATGTCTCTCTCATCGATGTTTCTGACTTTCTATCCCTCTCCCTTCCACTCTGTAAAAAATCAATAAAATACATATTTTTTTAAAAAGCCAAAACATTCTATCAAAAAAAGAATATACAATTTTATTATTCTTTTGATGTATGGCTTAGAACATATTACATTGATTAATCATCTCCAATTGAAGATGGAATAAGAGGTCCTCAGCTGTACAGTTAAATGGATTTTGAAATAAGAAAATTTTTCTTTACATTTGAAGTAAAGTCCAAATAACACTGTAGACACTGTAGTTTGAGCTCAGACAAGATAGACACTGCATTGTCTATCCATCCATTGTGTCCTAATGGAAGTTTTGCTTCTTGTTGTAACTTTTAACAGCACAGGAAGTATTTAAAGCAACTTAACGTGATTCAAAAAAGTTATTGTTGCTAAAATGACTTTACTGCAGTAAAAGTTTCACACATAAACAGTCTGCCTTGTAATTTCAGGTTGAACACATTAAGAAGCATTATTGAGTGCTCAGTAAAAGTTAATTTCCAAACCATTTAGTGTTCAACAGTGGCTCAGGGAAGTTCTCAGTTATAAAAAGTCTGCCTTTCAACATTATTCATTATAGCAAAAAAGTGGAAGCAACCCAAGTGTCCATCAACGAATGAATGAATAAGCAAAATGTACTATATTCATAAACAGACTATTCTATAATTACTAGCGCCCTGGTGTATGGAGTTGTGCACTTTGAAAGGAAATTAATTAGAAGGTGACCGCTGGGCGGGACTGGATGAGACAGGTTGGACACACCCTGAAGCCAAGCTCCCATGGTCCCTCCTGGGCCTGCTGCCCCAGGTGCGGCACCGTAACTCGAAAGGCATCTGTGGAGTGAGCGGGGTTCCTTAGGAGGATGGGGTCCCTAGGCCTGGCCTGTGGGGATTGGGCTGAAACTGGCTCTTCAACATCCCCTGAGGGGTACTGGATTGAGAGAGGGCAGTCCTCGGGTGACAAACCCCAGAATTGGGCTCCTTTCTCTCTGGTTCGGGGTGCATCATGCAAGAACTGCTGCTGCCAAGTCACTGCAGCTTGCAGCTCCTGCATTGAGCATCTGCCCCCTGGTGGTCAATATGCATTATAGCTATTGGTTGGAACATCTGCCCCCTGCTGATCATTGCACATCCTATTGGTCAGTCGGTGGAAGGTCACTTAGCCTTTTATATACATAGATAAAAGGAAGAAAATTTTGATACATGCTATATTATGGATGAAGCTTGAGGACATAATGCCAATCACAAAAATACTGTACTGTATGATTCCATTTCTATGAGGTACCAAGCGTAGTCAAATTTCTAGAGACAGAAAGTACGATGGTTTCTAGGGGCTGAGGGAAGGGAGTAATTGTTGTTGAATTGGGTATAGTGTTGGTTTGTTTTAAATATATTTTTACTGATTTTTAGAGGGAGAGAAACATCCATGTGAGAGCAAAACATCGATCGACTGCCTCCTGCACACCTCTCTCAGGAATGAAGCCTGAAAACTGGGCATGTACCCTGATCAGGAATCAAATCAGCAACCGTCTGGTGCATGGGACGATGTCCAACCAACCAGGAAATTAATTTTGCAAGATGAAACAAGATTTGGAAATGATGGTGGTGATGGTTGCACAACAATGTGAATATACTTAATACCAATAAAGTGTACACTTTAAAAAGTTAAGATGTTAAATTTTATGTTATATGCACTTTAACACAATTTTTAAAATTTCCAGCTTAGCCTTAAGCTCAATAACAACAAAAGTACGTACTATAAGCCATCAAACTGCTGTCTGGTAAGCAAGTCAGGAAATGATCCAGACGCATTTCTTAAAAAAATTAATAAATACATTCCTGGCCCGCCAGGGTGGCTCAGTTGTTGAGCATCAACCCCTGCACCAAGAGGTCGCTGATTTGATTCCCAGGGCACATGACTGGGTTTTGGGCTCCATCACCAGCAGGGGCTTGCAGGAGGCAGCCAGTCAATGTTGATATTTCTCTCCCATCGTTGTTTCTCTCTCCCTTCCCCCCACAAGTCCATAAAAACGTTTTTTTAAAAATTCCCGAAACTCATGATGGTTAAATCCAGAAGAGCAAATGAAGTTCACAGTTGACACTGTTGGTTCCATAACACATAATTAATTCAAATACTTGCCACAGACTTTTATGTATATTTTTTTATTGATTTCAGAGAGGAAATGTTGACAGTATACAAATCTATAGAAATAGAGATTAGTGGTTACCTATGGCTGAGTTGTTGCAGGGGGAAATAGGTAATGATTGCTAATGGAGGTAGAGTTTCTTTTGGAGGTGATAAAATATTCTAAAATTGATTCTGGTAATGGTTGCACATGTGATTGTATGGCATGTTAATTATATCTCATGAAGCTATTTTAAAAAAAGAATCAAAGAAAACCGGTTGATATCACTTACCTTGTTTATTAATTGACTATTGATGTTGTTCTCAATGTCTTCAATTCTAAGCACCGGTTATCATAGAAAGGTTAATAATCTTAAACAAGTTAATTTTTTTCTGAATATAATTCTTTGGCTGCTACAATCAAATACGATTTAATGAACTAGCCCTCAGGCCCTGTCTGCTTAGCTCAGTTGGTTAGAGCATCATCCTGATACACCAAAATTAAGGGGTCAATACCAAAAAGGGCACATACAAGAATTAACCAATAAATGCATGAATAACTGGAGAAAAGATAAATAAAATGCTAAAAAACAAACAAACATAAAATAGCCATCAGTAAGTGGCTTTCCTTGCTTGGATAACAAAAGACTTACTCAGAAACTTTGGTTGCTGCCTCATTTTCATTTTTAAAAAAATATATTTGTATTGATTGCAGAGACAGGAAGGAAGAGGGGGAGAGAGAAACATCCATGATGAGAGAGAATCATGGATTGGCTGCCTCCTGCACGCCCTACATTGTGGTTCAAGCCCACAACTCGGGTAGGTGCCCCTGCCTGGAATTGAACCCGGACCTTTCATTCCACAGGCCAACACTCTATCCATTGAGTCAAACTGGCCAGGCGTCATTTTCATTTTTTATTGTTGCGAAGAAATTAAGCTGTAAGGAGATATGCCATTTAAAATTTTCAATGTCTTTTATAATCTAGCCTCAAAAGTCACATTCATTTCTGCAGTATACTGTTGGCTGCACAAGTCAGTTCTATTTAATGTGGGAGGGGACTATGAAAGAACATGAATGACAGGAGTCAAGAGTCAATGGGGGCCATTTTGTTTTCTTTTTAAAATTGATTTCAAATACAGGAAGGGGGAGTGGGGAAGAGAGAAAGAGAGAAACAACAATGGGTTGCCTCCTGCACCTGCCCTGACTGGAGACTGAACCACCAACTTGAGTATGTGGCCTGAAGGGGAATCAAACCTGCCACGTTTGGGTGTATATGAAGCGCTCTACCAAATGAAGCACGCTGGCCAGGGCATGGGGGCCATTTTAGAGGCTGCCTACCACAATGCTCGTTTAAGTAAAATTAGTCAACACAAAATGCAAGTGTAAACATTATTCTTTCTTTTAAAAGGCTTTTATTATAATAAAATTTAATTTAAAAGAATTTTTGTTGTGATCATTCTAATGCAACATTAAGTAGTACAATTTCACACATGGCTCATAATATTCATATGCACACTGCCCCCCCCGAAAAAAAACTATAATTCAAGTATACTATTAAGGCAAATATGAATATTAATTATTTTATTTATCATTTATTATTCATTCTTTCAATAATTATCTATAGAGTACCTATCATATATCCGGTAGCATTATAAGCATTTTAGGCTTTGGAGGCAGTAGTGAATAAAATAGTTCTTGACTTTGCGAAGAAACACACAGACTCACACACACACAACTCTTATTGTAAACCCAAAGAGGAAAAAGCAGGGCAAAGGGATGTAATAAGTGCAGGTGCTATTTTAGCTAGATTGGCTTGGAAAAAACCCTCAACGGAGATGAACTGTGAGCAGAAACTTGAATGTGGCCTTTTAATAAATGTTTACTTTAAGATATATTTTAATTAGTAGTTTTCATTTTTAAAAAATATATTTTATTGATTTTTTACAGAGCGGAAGGGAGAGGGATAGAAAGTCAGAAACATCGATGAGAGAGAGACGTCGATCAGCTGCCTCTTCCACACCCCCCGCCGGGGATGTGCCCGCAGCCAAAGTACATGCCCTTGCCGGAATCGAACCTGGGACCCTTCAGTCCGCAGTCCGACGCTCTATCCACTGAGCCAAACCGGTCTCGGCTAATTAGTAGTTTTTAAATTGTTACAGGGACAAATTGCTCAAAACGTAGTGGCTTAAAACAACAATATTTATGGTTTCTCATAATTTCTGTGGGTCAGGAATTCAGGTGTGGCTTTGCTAGGCAGGGTCTCTCGTCATTTGGGGACTTAACTAGGGATGGAGAATCTGCTTCCAGGTGACCCCTGACAAGACTGGCACGGGCTGCTAGCTGTGGGCCAGAGGACTCAGCCCCTCCATCAGCGTCTCTGTACAAGGCTGCCTGAACACCCCATGACACAGAGGCTTGTTCAGCCCACAGTGAGTGTTTCAAGAAACAAGGCAGAAACTGTCATGCCTTTTATGACCTAGCCTCTGAAGTCACACACTGTCACTTTGGTACTATTCTCCCGGTCACATAGACTAGCCCAGGTTCAGTGTGGGGAGGGACTACACAAAGGCATAATATCAGGGGATAAAGATCTTTAGGAATCATCTTGGAGGCTGGTGGTATAACCATAATAACGATCCAGATCATATTTTTCTCTGGTATGTTTGTAATGATTTTAAGCATTTTACACAGGGATAAACCTCCACTAAATAAACTGAAGTCTAATTTTTTTATATTGGTTCAATTTCATTCCAGTCCTTATCCACATGCATAACCTGTGTACATTAACATTTATAGAACATCCCACCCAACAATAGAAAAATACACATCCCTTTCAAAGTGCACCCAGAACACTTACTAAGGTATATTTACCAAAGTAGCCCATATTCCAGATCATAAAACAAGTATCTTAAAATATAAAAGAATTCAAG
Source organism: Antrozous pallidus (assembly GCA_027563665.1). Taxonomy (NCBI): domain Eukaryota; kingdom Metazoa; phylum Chordata; class Mammalia; order Chiroptera; family Vespertilionidae; genus Antrozous; species Antrozous pallidus. The sequence continues at coordinate 36,045,217 of CM050516.1, read as the reverse complement.
TCATACAAGGTATATACTAGGTATATCTGATCACATGGATTAAATTAGAAAAATACTAACAAAAACATCTCCAGAAAATCCCCAATATATGGAAACTAATAATATATTTTAATATATTGCATGGGTCAAAGAAGAACTGAAAAAAATTAAAAAATGTTTTTAGCTAAACAAAGATGAAAACAAAACTTATTAGTATTTGTGTGATGCTTCTATAACAGTGCATAGAGAAAATTTATAGCACTGAAATTAGGGAGGGGTGGAAAGAAGTGTCTCAAATCAATAACTTCAGCTTGCATCTAAAGAAACTAGAAAAAGAATAGCAAATCCCAAATATAGCAAAAGAAAGGAAATAATAAAGATCGGAGGTCATTGAACTAGAAAATGAACAAAAAACAGAGAAAGGCAATTAATCCAAAAGGTAGTTCTATGAGAAGATTAATAAAATTGATTTAGACTGCTCAGGATAAAAAGAGAGAAAAAATAATTACCAATTGAGGAATGAGAAACACATCATTACAGATTCCACAGATATTTTAAAAAATGAAGGGAATAATTGGAAAACTTTACACATTCAATAAATTAGATAAAATGTAAAAATTCCTTGAAAGTTAAACAAGTTCCATTAAAAACAGATGGCCTTCAACATAGTACTGGAAGTGCTAGCCATAGTAATTAAACAAGAAGAAGAAGTAAAAGGTATCCAAATTGGAAAAGAAGAAGTAAAACTGTCATTTGCAGTTGACATGACACTGTACATAGAAAACCCTAAAGAGTCCATAAAAAATTATTAGACTTAATAAATGAATTCGGCAATGTAGCAGGATACAAAATTAACACCCAGAAATCTATGGCATTTTTATACACCAATAGAGAATTTACAGAAAGAGAAATTAAAAAACAATCCCATTTACCATCGCACCAAAAAAATTAAGATACCTAGGAATAAACTTAACTAAAGAAGTAAAAAACCTATACTAGGAAAACTACAGGACACTGAAAAAAGAGACAGAGGAAGACATAAACAGATGGAAGAATTTACCATATTCATGGATTGGTAGAATCAGCATCATTAAAATGTCCATACTACCCAAAAACTTCTACAGATTCAATGTACTCCCCATTAAAATACCAACGGCATATTTCACAGACCTAGAACGAACTCTTCAAAAATTCACGTGGAATAAAAAAAATACCCCAAATGGTTGCAGTAATCCTGAGAAAAAAGAACAAAGTAGGAGGGATCTCAATACTAAACATCAAGCTATATTACAAAGCCACTGTTCTCAAAACAGCCTGGTACTGGCACAAGAACAGACATATACACCAATGGAATAGGATAGAGAACCAAGAAATGGATCCAAACCACTATGCTCAATTAATATTTGACAGAGGAGGCAAGAGCATACAATGGAGTCAAGACAGTCTCTTCAATAAATGGTGTTGGGAAAATTGGACAGATAGATACAAAAAAAAATATGAAACTAGACCACCAATTTATACCATACACAAAAATAAACTCAAGATGAATAAAGGACTTAAACATAAGATGGGAAACCATAAAAATCTTAGAGGAACCCATAGGCAGCAAAATCTCAGCCATAAGCCAAACCAATATCTTCACTGATACAGCTCCTACGGCAATGGACATTAAGGAGAAAATAAACAAACGGGACTACATCAAAGTAAAAAGCTTCTGCATAGCAAAGAAAAAAAAAAAACCATCACCAAAACAACAAGAAAGCCCACTGCATGAGAGAATGTATTTGCCAATGTTATCTCTGATAAGGGTTTAATCTACAACATTTACAGGGAACTCATACAATTTAACAAAAGGAAGATTAAAAATCCAGTCAAAAAATGGGCAAGGGACCTAAATAGGCACTTTTTGAAAGAGGACATACAGAAGGCCAGGAGACATATGAAAACATGCTCAAAGTCACTAGTCATCTGAGAGATGCAAATCAAAATGACAATGAGGTATCATCTCACACCTGTCAGAATGGCTATCATCAACAAATCAACAAACAACAAGTGCTGGCGAGGATGCAGAGAAAAAAGAACCCTCATGCACTGCTG